>JADLZK010009923.1:0-1200000 GCA_015847255.1 Hyparrhenia diplandra
TTGTATTGTTAAGTATACTGAAAGCATTTTTAGCCCGGCCCGATGGCGTATCCTCGCCCCAACCGAACTGCCGCGCCCACGGGCCTTACCGACGGGCCTAGCAGAGATCTTGGCACCGAGAAAAAAATCTTGGCCCGAGCCCGACCTAAAATGTTGATTTTAGCTATTTTACACTATAAAACACACGGAGGCTCCGCGCCCAAGCCCAACCGAAAAAATTAAGGCCCGACATGTCTAGTGGGACGGGCCCTCAAGGCGGATTTTCGGCCCCGAATAAACCGGCTTTTTCTCGCCCGCCCGACCAAAAAAATGCCGAGGTATATTGTTAAGTGTCATGCATTGATTTATCGCGACCGGCGAGTGGTAAGATCTAGTTGTATGGTTAAGTGTCATGTAATGATTATCCTGTTGGGTAGTGGTGCATGAAGATTATCATTTTACTAGTATATGGTGTATGGATCTCACTTTGTTGGTTTAGGGAGTGGCTAGAGATCTATTGGTTACCATATATGCAATACAACACTTAGATGACCCATTCATCGTAGATACCCTTTTATGGTTGTATACAATTAAAAATTAAGATATAATAGGGATAGACATTTTCAAAAGCCTAGAGATAGATTCGTGATAGCTGGATTCAATTAAAAATTTATAACTTAATAAAAGACATTTCTAAAATCTCAAAGATAGAATCATATCTTTACTATGAGGCTTCGTCACTAAGTTATCATTTTTTAAAAAAATTTTGTGATGTTTTTTTTAGTACTAGATTACATTGTTTTCGCTACGAATATAGACATACTTTGTATATCTAAATACATAACAAAATCTCTAAATACATAACAAAATCCGTAAATGCAGAGAAGGCAAAACTTATTATGTAATTTAATTAGAACTTACTCCCTCCGTCCCAAAATAAACGACGTTTTGAGTTTTTCGTACCACAAGTTTGACTAGATTTGTAGAAAATACGTAGAAGATTTAAATCTCCAAATAAATTTGTTAAAAAACTAGATCAAAATGATCTTTCCAATGATACTAATTATGTAATATAAATATTAATCCTATTTTAGTATATAATTGCTTAGGCATATGTTTCTAGTTTAAAACGCCGTTTATTTTGGGACGGAGGAGTAGGGAGTAACAAAATATGCACCATAGTTAAAAATCTATAGTAACAAATTATTATTATAGCAATTAATAAATAATTATATATATTATAGTAAATAACAAATTAATTTTAATTATTATAAATAAATAAATATAAATATAGTAACAACTGCGCAGTCTCTCATATATCACCACCGGCATCTCAAAAAAAAAATCATTTTCCAAAAAAAGAAAGAAAAAGAAATATCTGAAAATAATTTAATAATTGTTTATATAAAGGGGCCCATCCCCTCCTCTCCTCTCGTTGACACCAAAAAAGCTTAACAAAACCATTTCCGGAGGAAAAAAAAAAAACCTCCCACCCCAAAAGCCGAAGGAAGTCCTCTCGCTCGAGGGAGGGTGGAAAAGAAGCGGAAGAGGGGGGAGGAGGAAACCCTCGCCTCCGGCACACGCCTGCCATGGTGGAGACTCGCCGGAGCTCCGCCGCCGCGGCCGCCGGGAAGCGCCCGTCCCCATCGCCGTCTCTTCGTCCGTACCTGCCCCGAAGCGGCCCAAGGTGAGAGCGCCCGGCCACCTCCCCCACTCACGGATCGAAGAATCTCGCGTCGCCGCCTCCCGATTTGACCTGTCGGCTAACCGATCTGAACCTTGCCCTCTGGCCAGGCGGAGTCTCCGGGGTCACCGACGGCGTCCGCGCCCGGGAGGGCCGAGGAGGATTCCGTGGCGGGAGCAGCGTCCGCGAGGAGCACCGGCTCGGCCGAGGACACGCCGGCGGCGGCGGTGGCACAGAAAGGTGGGCGCGGCTTTCGGGCGTTTTGGGATCCTAGGGTTTGGTAGGGGCGGGTTTGGAATCGAGTTCATGGGGTTTTGATGCGTTGGTGCAGATCAAGGAGCGGATAAGCCTTCTTCGCGCTGCGCGCCGAGAGCTCCAAGAGGAGGAAGGAGCCGGAGCAACAGCAACCTTCAGCGCCATGGGCGAAGCTGCTCTCGCAGTGCTCACAGGTGCGGTGACCTCACGGCAAACCCGGCAGCAGTGATTATTGGATAGTCTTGGTGTATATGCTGTAGGAATTGAGGTTAAAGGTGGCAATTTTTATGCTGGGCTGTGTAAAGATTCAATTTTTATGATGCTAGGAGTGAAATTTTGGTGTTAGGATAGCATATTGTTGTTTGGCTAGATTATTTAGCACAGAGTATTACTAGTCTTTCTGTTTAGTGCTTAGGCAGCGTGCTAAAAGGTGTTTTCGGGAGGAGGGAATGAGGGTAACAGTCGGCTGACTGGGTTGGGCATATTAACTACTGTATATACTGTTTACTTGTGCTATCAGTCGGTATATTCTCATTAGAAACAGGCCAAGCAATACTAGTTCCTGGTAGTATTTGTTATGCCTAGGCTTTTGATAGTGGGAATTTGCAATTCATGGTGCCAGATTTCCTGGTTTGATGCTTAGCTCCATTTAGGGCCTACTTTTAGCTGTTCAACGGGCATCTGATTTCGGATAATTGATATTTCTTTTTTCTGTTCTGTAGCTTGTAGAGAACTTGTCAAACATAGCCACCACCTGTTCAAACTTTTGCCATCAGTTAATAAATAGTCACATGTGTTGTAGACATGTTTGTTTAAGGTTAACTAGTAGTAGCCCAAATTGATCTGTTTGGAATCATTGTTGTTTGTCTTTGTTGACATGTCTTTCTTTAATGCTGATATCCTGAACTAATAGAAATTGGTATCGACTTGACAGGATGCATCTTTGAATTCTTTTTGCAATTACTACTGGATCTGTTGGTGCTACTTTCACTATTTTGTAGTTGGGTTAAGCTCTCACTTTTAAAGTGGTTTGTTGGTCAATCTTTTTTTTTTTGTTAGGATACATAACGTTTTTCTGTAGACATTTATGATTTTGGTTCATAATGATGTAGAGTGTTTCAAGAAACATTCTATTTGTAAATACTGATAGAAAACATATTTATACTACAGACTCCTCATCAACCCATCAGTGTTGCTCAGTTTTCTGTTGGTCTAAATAAAACCTGTAATTTGTGGCTGAAAGACCAACCTGTTAGCAAAGTGCTTTGCAAGCTGCGGCGCCTTGAGGTATGTTCTTATTTTTATATTTCATATTCATTCTGCGGAGCGCATGAACATTCTCTAGTGTTAGTCTGCAAGTATTTCATTGGTTTTGATGTTTAATTTTCAGCAAGGAGGTCCATGTGAGCTAGAAGTTCTAGGGAAGAAGGGTATGGTCCAATTAAATGGAAAGCCCATAAGTCCAGGCACAAAAGTTCCCCTTACAGGAGGGGATGAAGTGATATTCAGTTCATGCGGCAAGCATGCTTATGTATCCTTTTATCATTTCTGGTTCATTCAGTTATGCATTTTTTCTTCAGTTACATATCTTTGTTCACGACTGTAGTATGCACTTTGAGAATGGAGAAATGTCATATATGCTACCTGTTTTTCCTTTACCGACTCACAGATTTTTCAGCATCCTTTGAACGACAAAGTTCCTAAGACTGTTGCTGTTAGCCTTCTTGAACCTCCTGTTGCTAGCGTAAAGCGCATCCGTACAGATAAGAGAACAGGAGACACTTCAGCTGTTGCTGGTACAGAGATGTTGGCATCTACATCCAATCAGCCTAAGGACGTAGCGGCAGTACCTCCCGCAGCAGCCGGAGTGAACAGCCAAAGAGTAGTGCGGCCAATGGCATCATCTGCTTCTGATAAATCAAAAGGGCGTGCTGTGAGCCCTGATAAGGAATTTGAGAATGGGGAAAATGCTAATGAGGTTAATTCCAACATTGAAGACTCTCCAATGGATGTCGCTGCAGCCCCCATATCTCCTGATGATGCTGCGAACGATACCTGTCAACAAAATGGCTTTGGGCCTGATACTCATCTTGGTGCGGAAATCGGTAAGATTGCAACCTATAAGATAAGGCCAGTTCTGAGGATGATTACAGGGTCAACTATATCAGAGTTCGATTTGACTGGTGATCTTTTTAAAGCTCTTGAAGATCAGAGGGATCTCATCAGAGATCTTAACGCTTCAACCAGTGTGCCTCCAAGTAGATGTCAAGCCTTTAAGGATGGGATGAAACAAGGAATTATTAATCCAAGTGATATTGATGTTACGTTTGAGAATTTTCCTTATTATCTCAGGTGATATGCTTTGGCTTTGTGTTCCTTTGCTGTTTGACAATATTCTGTTTATGCAAGATTCTTATCATGATGTCTATTAGAAGTTTTGATGCATCTGTGTTTTGTATGCTACATCATAGAAATCTAAGGCAACTTGTCTATTCTTATTTGGTTAAGTTTTGAAGTTGCCAACAATGGTGGATGTTTAGTTCTTAAATAAATTATAGAAATCTGTTGGCCGAGCTTTTATTGAAGCCATGTAAGGTCTGCAGACATGCAGCATGGTATTTCGTTTTACTCACACATCCATATCTTTGTATTTTATCGGTTCAGTATCTCATGCAGTGAGAATACAAAGAATGTGCTCTTATCATGTGCATTCATACACTTGGAAAAGAAGGAGTTTATCAAGCAGTTTGCTGAGATTTCATCAATAAACCAGCGAATTTTGTTATCAGGTCCAGCAGGTAGTTATTTTGTCTCTATTTGGAGTCCTGTACCTCCTTTGTTGTTTACCTTTTCCCATTGATTTAAATTGGAGTCACTAGGCCTTGAGTTATGGCAGTTGCCATTCTTTTTCTTGAATAATGCTAGTGACCAGACTTATTTGATAATTATCCCAGTGCCTGTGTTCTTGACTCTTGTATTCCTCTGTTTTTTCTGTGGCAATGCATTTAGGTTCTGAGATTTATCAGGAAACATTGGTAAAGGCACTTGCCAAACATTTTGGCGCTAGACTCCTTGTCGTGGATTCACTTTTGCTGCCTGGGGTAAGCTCATCATGTATATTTATTTACTGCTAAAGAATATTCTGAAACTAAGAAACCTTGGAATCATTGCATGTTCCATTATTATTTTCCTATTCTGAACAAAAAATCCATGTAGGCACCTTCAAAGGATCCAGAATCCCAGAAAGATGTAGGGAAGGCTGATAAATCAGGGGATAAGACAACCACTGAGAAGTTTGCCATATATCAGAAGCATCGTTCTTCGCTGGCAGACGCTGTTCACTTCAGAAGGCCAGCTGCACCAACTTCCAGTGTGAATGCTGATATTGTGGGAACATCCACTCTGCATTCTGCATCTCTTCGAAACAGGAATCGTCAACAGCCACATCCAAGAGCTATACCTTCAGAGAAGGTTTCGTTAGCTGTTCTTTATTACTTAATGTCTTGAGTTATGTTTTTCTCAAAGCATGATTTTGCTGCCACATCTTCTGTAGGTGATAGGGTGCGTTATGTGGGTCCAGCTCAGCCATCCTCATTGTCACAAAGGTACATTGATTGCAAATGTCATTCCTGTTGTCAGATGTATCTAATTCTTGTTCCTTAGGTTTCTGCATTATTACCATCAGATTTTGTTCCTGTAGGCAATGCATGCTTTAGTACTATATAAGTTTATCATTAGTGGTATTAGAGTTTCAGGGACAAATAATCCCTGCCTTCATTTTGTACAAAATGGATATTTAAGCCTGTCATTCTATTGGTATGAGTCCTGATGGAGATATTTAAATATTTTGTGATCTTACATAGACCTAGTGGTATGAACTATTGCGTTGCATAAAATCTTATCTTGTCCTCTAGATTCAATATTGGTGTAAAAGTTGGAGGTGGGTTTCCCCAATCCCACTATACCTTCTCCTTTTATTATCAAGCTGAACTCGGAAAAAAGCCGTTCCAAGTGATATATGGTGGTAAGATTGAGTTACATGGGCCGCCCATATATTGACGGAGTAAGATTGGGTTTATGCAAATACTGTTTGCCTAAACGTCGCTTCGCCTGTTTACAAACCATTTAAATGATATATGGTGGTACACCGTTTCCGTTTAATTGAATCTTTTGTTTGTTTAAATGGCCATTTTGCCCATTTAGGCCCTGTTTGGCCTGAATAATGGCTAAATGACAAGTGACTAGTCGTTCACCATTTAGCGTTTAGGATAACATGTGCACCAATTATGCTTGCGCACCTGACACTTATCATTTTTGAAACAAACATTTTATTTGGGGTTCATCCGTCAGATAGTCTTCACAATTTAGAGTTTACTAAGGTTGGATGAAACATTTTTCCCCATGGAATTCATGTCTGTACTCTGTAGGCCTCTTAAACAGGAAGGATTCTCTTGTCAATTGTCAATACAATTGTTATGTTCATACTCTTTGGTACTTCCTTAACTTGGAATGACACTATTTATAATTATAGGAAGAGATTTCTCATAGCCAACCGGGTTATGAGCTTGCTTTTTTGTACTTGCAATCGTGGAAAACGAGATATTCTTCCTCCTGATGACACTATCTTTTTCCCCTAGCAACCATATTCATTCTCTTATAAATTGTTTGATTGATCTCCAGGGGACCAAGTTATGGTTATCGAGGCAGAGTGATGCTTGCTTTTTTGAAGATAACGGATCCTCAAAAATTGGAGTCCGATTTGACAAGCATATCCCGGATGGTAATGATCTTGGCGGTTTGTGCGAGGAAGATCATGGCTTCTTTTGCTCTGGTTAGTTCAAACTTCTGAATTGTTCAACTTCTTTGGCAGTTATTCGAACTTTTTATTTGTTGCTGAGGACAAACTATTTCCACAGCTGAATTACTGCGCCCAGACTTTACTGCTGGTGAAGAAGTTGAGAGGTTAGCTATGACCGAGTTAATAGAGGTACTGCTGCTTTTTTAAGACAAGGAATCCTGTAGAAAATATGAAGTTAGCATTCTGTATAATAGTATGATTTTCATTTTCTTGTCAGGTCATTTCAGAAGAGAACAAATCTGGACCCCTTGTAGTGTTACTTAAGGATGTAGAGAAATCATTCACTGGAGTTACAGAGTCACTTTCATCTCTGAGGAGCAAACTGGAATCGCTTCCATCTGGTGTTCTTGTTATAGGATCCCACACCCAGATGGACAGTCGCAAAAGAGAAGGTACATGCATGATTCCTGGCTGAATAGACAAATTTGGACTGACGGTTTCAAGTTCTGATGGTATCGCGCATATAGGTTCATGCATGCATTTTGTAAATGAACAAGGCTGAATTATTTCTTTTACCTTGCATTGCTGTGATTTTTCACTCACACCAGGGGTTCTTTTGTTGGCATATCCTGTTAACCTTTTTTTAAAAAAAAATTTGTATCGGTTACCATTCTTGAACTCTAGCAAAAGTTTGCTAAGATGGTGAAGTGATCTTAATTGCAGGCACATCCTGGGGTTTTCTTTTCACAAAGTTTGCCAGTAGCAGTCAGACACTTTTTGACCTGTTCCCCGTAAAGTTTCTTTTTATCGTATTCTTTATTCTTCTTGAACTTTTTCTTTTTATATATGCATATACTCCCTCCGTCCCAAAAAAATGTCTTTTTAGGTTTTTCAGACTTCATGTTTGACCGTTCGTCTTATTCAAAAAATTTATGCAAATTAGAAAATAAATAAATCATTATTAAACTATCTCTAGTAATAAAATAAATAATATTTATAGAAAAAAATTTGATTAAGACGGATGGTCAAACAAGATGTTTGAAAAACCTAAAACAGGAGGGAGTACATGGCTAAATTTGGTAGTCAGATGAATCATGTTATTGATTTTTTTTTCTCCATGATTTGCATTGTTTTGATTTAATATGATTTTTAAAACTGCAGGATAGTTTTGGTAGTAGGTTGCATGAAAGAAGCAAAGAAAGCCCAAAGGCAATGAAACATCTAAACAAACTTTTCCCAAACAAAATTTCGATCCAGCTTCCGCGAGGTGATTTATATTTCTTGTCACACTCATTTAGTTACAATTAAGTATATTTTCTGATCTGAAGAATTAAATTTGCAGGATGAAGCTCTACTTACAGATTGGAAGCAGCAGTTGGATCGTGATGTTGAAACCCTTAAAGCCAAATCAAATATTGGTAGCATTCGCACGGTAAGCTGCAGAATAGAAAGACAACATTATACTTGTCTCTTGGAACTTAACATTTCCCACTGTCAACTGTGTATGTTTTTTTAAACTGAAGGGCCTGTGATGCCTGTCTAATATCGTCTGGGTGTATTATTGTCAAATGTCCCATTTGTATGTGTTCGATAGTATTTCTTTTGGTTGATAATTTGTTGCATTTTTTCTGCCTGAATGCATATTTTCTCCATCTGAATGATTATGCAATTATTTTATGTCTATATATGCTTTTGCTGTTAATGTGGTTGAAAGAATCAACTATCCTCATAGAAGTAATTTTTTATTGTAACCATTTAACCAAAATGTCTGGCATTTAGCCTTTCATGGTTACTTTCCATGGTTACTTATGATTAGCTTAATCTGACCATTATATGATTCTTCACTTTCTCTGTATTGCAGTTTCTGAGCCGCAATGGAATTGAATGCAATGATCTTGAAGAATTATTCATCAAAGATCAATCACTGAGTAATGAAAGTAAGTACTTTTGTTTGGTTTGTTTATATTTCATCTAAAGAATGTCAATTAAACTTTGCTACTCCAACCTTTCTTAGATGTGGACAAGATTGTTGGGTACGCAGTGAGTTATCACCTTAAGCACAATAAAATTGAAACCACCAACTCCAAGGATGCTAAACTTGTACTGACAAGTGAAAGGTAAAATATATTTTTTTGTTGAAAAAAAAACTATTTATCGTATGTTTCTTTCAAATCAATTCTTAGTGGATTTTGAAACCATTTACTTGACAGCCTTAAGCATGGGCTCAACATGCTGCAAAGCATGCAAAGTGATAACAAGAGCTCCAAAAAATCACTGAAGGTACACTCTCCCACATATTGCCATGCTTTCTGGTGATTCCTTAAGTTAGTTGCTGAAGACTCTACATATAAATCCTTTTTCTCAGGATGTTGTCACAGAGAATGAGTTTGAGAAAAGGCTTTTTGGTGGATGTTATACCACCTAATGACATTGGAGTTACCTTTGATGATATTGGAGCCTTGGAGAATGTAAAGGACACATTAAAGGAGCTGGTGATGCTCCCTTTACAAAGACCTGAATTGTTCTGCAAAGGGCAGTTAACAAAGGTAGCATCATAATGCCTAATTATGCTTGAAATCGCTTACATGGGGTGTCAGAATGTCCTTTCCAACTAGGGTTGCCCATATTGTTGATATATCTCTAAGTTGAATCCACGATCTTAATACATTTTGCTTTGGTTTTTGAGAAAAAAAAACATTTCATAGTATTGCAGTATTGCTTGAATTTTTGTGAGATAAATTTGCATGAATGTGATAAAATTACCAAGGAGCATCAGTTTTCTTTTGGTCTTCCAGATTTAACTGAATACACTAGTCCTCTAGATAATTTGGCATTATTGTTTCTATAAGGTTTTCATCTTTCTAAAGTATGGGAAAATACTTTGGGAGACTAAGGAGGTGTTTGGATTCTTGGGACTAGAGACTAGGTACTGGATGTGACCATTAGTCCCAATTAGTCCCTCTTGAGAAAGTACTGCACTAGGGACTATTAGTACATTTTTTAGTCCCCATGTTTGGCAAGTTAGGGACTAAAAATTAGTCCTTAGTCCCTAGTCTTGAGGGCACCAAACAGGGCCTAAGATGGGGGCTTATGGATTTGTTGGTGTCTAGCCTGACGGATAAATGTCACGAGCTGACTCTTTACATGAACTCTTGGCTTCCAGTGATTCCCCTCTTTAGTTTATATATACTGTCTTTGATAATGTGTTAGTACTTAGCATATAGCTAATCTTAGATATGTTGGAGTTTTAAAACTTCATTTGTTGATGATTTACCATAGCCATGATCTTATAACTGCCTCCTCAATTCATTCTTTGCAGCCTTGCAAGGGAATATTGCTTTTGGACCTCCTGGCACTGGGAAAACTATGCTTGCCAAAGCAGTAGCAACTGAAGCAGGTGCTAATTTCATCAATATATCAATGTCGAGCATTACATCGAAGGTATTATTTCACCTAATGGGCAACTGATGAGTTTCACTAGTGTCTCAAGGCTAACCAGTGGTTCGTTTACTTTCAGTGGTTTGGTGAAGGAGAGAAGTACGTAAAGGCTGTTTTCTCACTAGCAAGTAAAATAGCCCCCAGTGTTATATTTATTGATGAGGTATGCAAACACACAAGTTTACTCCAAGTTTACTCCCTCCGTTCCAGAAAACATGCAACTATGGGTTGCGTGCTGTTAAAAGTAGTGTATGTTTAACTACATTTCTTCTGTTTAACATTCACATTTATGACTTCAAATTAATTTATTAAAAAAATACATTTTATAGCTAATGATATTTATTTGATAACATAAATATTGATAGTTTTTTTATCTATACTATGTTTTTTGGAACATAGGGAGTACATTAGTAAGCACTATCGGTACAGTGTATACCAACTGTTTTAACTTTCTGCAGGTCGATAGTATGCTAGGAAGGAGAGAAAATCCAGGGGAACATGAAGCGATGCGCAAGATGAAGAATGAATTTATGGTAAATTGGGATGGGTTGCGCACTAAAGATAAGGAGCGTGTGCTTGTTCTTGGTGCTACAAATAGACCTTTTGACCTGGATGAGGCTGTGATTAGGAGGTTCCCCCGAAGGTGAATATTTGTTTCATTCAATGGGGCAGGATTACCCAGTTGGGTAACAGTAGTTTTGTCCAGTGGGCCATGATTATCTAATTGTTGGTGTTGGGTAGCAATTATGTTTCGTTGGGTGGGATTATCAATTTGCTGCCGTTGGTTCCATATTAATCATCATTTTACTCATTATTGTTTCAGGTTAATGGTAAACTTACCCGATGCATCAAATAGAGAGAAAATTCTAAAAGTAATTTTGGCAAAAGAAGAGCTGGGAGCGGATGTTGATATGGACTCACTTGCCAATATGACTGATGGTTATTCTGGCAGCGACCTGAAGGTATGTTTGCTTTTTAGTTTTTACACATGCAATTGCTAGAAACCCTTTGCATGGTTTTCACTGAGTTTGTGCTTTCAGAATCTGTGTGTGACTGCAGCACATTATCCCATTCGAGAAATTCTGGAGAAGGAAAAGAAGGTATACAATGTTGTCTCTGCTTTTGGTTTCTCTGTTTGCACTTGGCAGTATGATTATCCTTTGCAGCAGGGAGCAATGATGTGTGAATTATGCATTGTTCTGTTTAATCATGCCTATATTGGGTTGTTCAATTACATTGTGTGCAGGAGAAGAATTTGGCTAAAACAGAAGGTAGGCCAGAGCCTGCATTATATGGAAGCGAGGACATCCGTCCTCTTAGCATAGATGACTTCAAATCTGCCCATGAGCAGGTGAGAACACCAAATTTGCCGTTCATATCTCCTGTCCTTCTCTACCGCAGCATCCTCATCTCTTTTTACTTGCTGCAGGTTTGTGCTAGTGTTTCGTCTGACTCAGCAAACATGAATGAGCTTCTTCAATGGAATGACCTGTATGGTGAAGGCGGGTCAAGGAAGAAGAAAGCGCTGAGCTACTTCATGTGATGGCGTCATGGCGAGATCATAAAATCTGAAGGATCACAACCATGCCATAGAATCAATCAGAAGAATCAGAGTTGTGCCATATTGTACAGCCGCCATAGTACACCCCCATGGCATGTGCGGCTGGCGCCGACTTGGCCGGCCCCAAATCCCGGTCGGGTTTTTCCTCCTCCCCCCTCAGTAGCCGGTGGCCGGCCGGCCGGCTGTCGTCCCCTCCGCCTGGTGTAATTAAAACTGTGTACCTGAGTCGAGTTCATTTACCAGCTGTTTGAGGTTCCAGAGTGCAGATTTAAATTATAATGGTGCCATTGCCCTCCTCCAGCCTCCCTCCCTCCCTTAAGTTAACTTTGTTGTGGCCATTGTCTTTGGACACTGGCTATAGGTCTTTGTGTACCCCCTGTACATGAGAAATGAAGGGATATGAAATAAGGACATCTTCATCCTGTTGTTTACAGTAAGGTACAGAAATTTTTTCATAGTTGACTGGCGATGGATTGGATCGGTGCCAACATAAGAATTATGGAAGGGTACCGTTCCTGCTGCCGAAATTTGTGTGTATGTCGAGTGGATTGGGTATATTGTGAGATGAATGACATGTGACAACACAGGATTTTTTATGCGTCTCCTGTTGTCTTCTATAATTGCGAAATGCAAGGGAGCAAACGTCCAGCATAATGAACTTACTGTCGTTTTTGTCTATTTTTCTATTTATTTATTTATTATTACAACAAAATACGAGGAAGACTTTGATTTTACTGTAACTTGTGGTTCTCTTGAATGAAGCACCTCTGTTTTGTTGCACTCATAATGTGAGCCGTTTTTGCATAATGCGAGCTGACGAGCTGAAGCCTTTTGGGTTAATTAAGATAAGGCATGAAAATCGATTTTGTGGTCATCTGGTTTGTCACACCCCTGGCCGCCGGTGAGGATCGCCTTCGACGTGAGCACAAACACGATGGAAATCGAATCACGGAGGCGACACCAGAGCAAGCTCTCTGCATTAGCCTGTTCAGATTAACTGAGTTCAAAAGCAAGTCGCCAGGACACGCCACACACTCGGGTACTTGTATTCCTTTTACAACGCTGACATATGGGGTCCACCTGTCATACACAAACAAATAAACTCAAATGAAAATACGCCAACGCTAATATGAAGACGTCTTCCTCCTCCTTGGTCTCAATCATCGATCAGCAGTGTCCGTCGCGACATGGTTGAGCTCCGATGGCCGTCAAATCAAATTAATTATTTGCCTGCAGAATGCGGTAAGGCCAGCTGCATGCTGTCCTTAATTACTTGCTAAACAGTAATTTAAGGGCAGAATCATTCCAGTGTTAGAACCAAACACTAGATAAAAATGGCACGGAACTTCCCAGTTCAGCGAAAACAAGAAAGCCTCTCCGGCGTGGCTCTGCGGCTTTGCTCGGCGGGCGACGCCATCCTGCTCCGACGCGGCGCGGGATCGGGGAGCCGGAGGCCGGTGGTGGACGGTGAACTTTGCTGTCTGGGGGATTGGCTGAATCGCTCAGCACCTCGCCGTGTGCTTTCGAAGACGACGAGGTAGGGAGGACGCCCACCAGCTGTTCGACGTTTTGGTTCGCTGGGAAGATAAAAGTTGCAGGTGCGTTTGGCTGAGCTTTATCTTCCTGTTTAGTTTCACTGGATTTGGAAGTCCTTCGGAGGTCTGTTGCGTAGCACAGTGAGCCCTGTCTGTAGGAGCTACACTCGTTGTTCTGTGGGTGTTTTGCATAGTTTCCTTGCTGCTAATGTGGTGAGTGCCTGGAATTGGAGCGTTGTAGGTACTCACACCGCTCTGTGGTCTTTGCTTATGGTTTTTGCTCCATGGGGCCTTGTTCGGTTGTTGGGGGTTTTTGTTCTCCACAAAGGTCCAATGCCCGCAGGGTTAGAGACATAGAGTGGACCCCTGTCTCACTCTTGATCCCTATTGGGTTCAAAACCTCTTGCCACTTAATCCCCTCATACAAGGTCTCTTGTGCGGGTGGGGGTGGGGGTGTTAGAGCAGCAAACAGAGATTACAACAGCTGCCATTAACATGGATAGACTGATAAATTACAGCATGACAAATAGAAAGTAGCATTCTACAGGGTGCCTCAAAACAAGATTAAACACATTATTATTCTACAGGGTTCCTGGCCGACACTAGGCTAATCGAACATGGCCTGAAGTGATGATTGGAAGACAGTGTTGTCTCGATGACACTCTGCACCATATATCTCCTAATGACGTCTGATCCGCTAGATGCCATGAGACGTTCGAATGGAGGGTCAAGGTTCTGGTCGCTCGAGGTCGCTCGAGGGAGAGAGTGATGAGGACAGTGACATTGAGGCTGCTAGTCAGCGCTCCACTAGGTCTGAAAAGGATTTCATTAGAGATGCGTGGCAGGTTGGCTTCTCGGCTGATGATCTGATCAGGGCCAAGAAACGCCTATCTGAGAATGTCCCCTCGCTAGCTTTTGGTTTTGTTGACGGGGGTTCGGGTCATGCCCTTCAACCTCGCCCATTGGCTTCAAGAATCATAGAAGCGGTGGCAGACCGACTTGCGTCTGGCCTAAAGGCCCAAGTCAAGGCTTACAAATTGAAATGGAGGGAGTACTATCTAATATCGGATCAAATGATGATTATACATAGGCACATGCACGATGGAACCAACTGTAGATTGCACACAGTAATAATTGAATTAACAACTGAAATGTCTCACTTATTACATGGAACCATACCGGATGGTTAATTCTATGGAAAGTGGACATACACATCTGGATCAAAGAGCACACAGGGACATCCATATGCCCTGTATCCTCAATGGAACACTGTTAATTATATACTCAAGACACAAGCAACATCCTGTGCACATCCAGAGGAAAGTCACACACAACACAACTGAAGGGAAATCCAAATCGATACATGAGCATATTTAGGCACAACATAGCTGTTATGCTCAAGCATTCATGCATGCATGCAGTCAGATGACACAGCTGGCGCATGCACGAAGGTAAAGCCACACACGAATTGCAGTTGCTGACACGCCACTTGTAACAGGCACACGCAAACACAAGCTACTAATCATGGAAATTACGAGGTGGATGCATGCATGGATAGAAGCAGAATGGGAACCTTTACGGCTGAACCTGTTTCTTTTTCAAGATCCAGGAGATAGGCGAACACCTTGTGTCGTCTTCATCGTCTGGTTCACTTTCTTCTGCTTGGTTCTGTTGCTCCGGCTTCTTGTGTATAAGAAAAGGTTTATTATGATGTGTCTCGATGTCTTTTCTCACCTTATGAGCGACAAGGTCACCAATGAACTCGAGCTCCTTGAGTTTCAGAAGGTTCTCGATGCCCGAGAGATGCTCAATCTTACTATAGGACCAGATGAGCTTCTTTAGAATAGGAGCAGATTTCTCAGTGAAGCTAACTTTGGTGATGCTAGAGCACTTGATAACAAGGATCTTGAGCTTTGGAAACTGCTCTTTGTCAAAGATAAGCTCACTTTCATCACAGGACTTCTCCAAGAGCTCTAGACAGATAATTTTTGGTTTTGTAGCGAGGCTATGTAGATCGCTTTGCTTGAGCAAGGTCTCATAAAGAGTCACCTTAGTAATTTGATTGGCTTGCTCAAATAATGAGGGGAACTTCTTGTTATACTTCAACTCGATCTCCTTCAATTTGGTGAGCTTGTCAACCCCACAAAGAAAACTTATGTCGGTGCAGGACAAGGTGATCTTCTCAAGCTCAGGAAGTATTTAAGATGTTGGAATTCATTCTTCTTGAAGGTGAAAGCCCTGGTCTTGATGTTTATGTCAATAGTTTCTCCAACTTCATCAAATGACGACGAACAGATTAGTTCATTGTCCTTCAACTTGAACTCTGTCAATTTCTGAAGACCGCCAACCCCACAAAGAGACCTTATCTTGGTAGAGGACAAGATGATCTTCTCTAGCTCAGGAGCTGCTCCATCTTCAAAGGTGATGTCAGTCATGTTGTGGCCCTCAACAAGGAAGTACTTAAGATGTTGGAATTCATTGTTCTTGAAGGTGTACTTGTGCTGAGTGTTGTATGCCTCATGCCGGAGCTTGACACATTGTAAGTTAGGCAACTCAGCGATGTCATTTAGATCGTCTTGCTCCATGGAAGTTCTGCTCAGAGTTACCTTCTCAAGTTTATTGGTTCCCTTGACCAACAAAGGGACAAGTTTCCTCTTCTGTGTGGCCGTTCCACTAATGCTTAGGCTCTCAAGACTCTTGGGAGGTTGAATCAAACGTTTGTACAGTTTCTCCGATAGTAGCTCCTCAATGGGCTGAGTGCCTCCACTTTTGGTTTCTGTTATAGTGATTGAAACAGACTGGAGGCGCTCTTTAAGGTCACTAGCAACTCGGAGGAAATTTCTGAGGTGAGCTTTCTTGTCGTCAATAACCACACCAAGCTTCCTCAGCTTCCATGGCTTTCTAATTTCTTTTATCTCATCTCCATGCCGTGAAGCCTTTACATTTGACAGTACCTCCATGTTTTCCATTTTCTCAATCTTGCAAGGGATCCGGACACTGGTGAATAATGAATCAATGGGCACACCCCCATGTCAGGACTCCTGCTTGTGCTTGGATCAGCATGGCCAGCTAGCAGACGCCTAAGTTTTAGTAGTAGTACATCTCTTGTTTCATGCTCAGGCACCATGCATGGTTTGCCGTATATCCAATACCTCAAGCTCATGGAGGTTGTTGATTTCACTGGGCAGATGGGTAATGTTTGTTCCTCTTAGGCTCAGATACTTGAGAAGTAATATTTTGTTGCAAATGCCCTTGAGGTAGCGACAGTCCTTATTCAACCAATGACAGTCTTCTAGGTCTAGCAACTTGAGCAATGGGAGTTGAGATGAATATTTGTGGAGCTTTTTGACAAACTTGTTGATGTTACTAGAGGCACGGAGTCGGAGACCACTGAAGATGGAAAAGTGGCGAGCCCATTGCTTTGACAGGCGTGCATCCAAAAAGTGCTATTTATAGGCGATCTTGGTGATATATCCATGGACTTCATCACCTACCACACAGCTCTTGACCTTTCCTTCAGCACTGGTAACATATTTGGCAAAACAAGCCACCGGTTGATGAGATTTTCAAAGCATCGGTCAGCATGACGCACTGCAGTGTGCCAGTCTTCTCTAGTTATCATCCCTTCTGTAACCCATCGGCCTACTCTAGTTGACTGCTGGATGTTGTAACCTTGAGGGAAGATAGCTAGGTACAGCAGGCAAGACTTGTGTTCTCTAGGCAGATCATTGTAGGAGAACTTGAACATCTTCTTGGCATTAGTGGCCCATGATTTCTTGGAATCTTGCAGGTCGTCACACAGTTTGCGCAGTTCTTCAGTGTTTCTGTTGGGATTAGAGTACAAAGCATGTGCAAACATCTTCATGCAGACCTCATGTGGATCACACTTGGCCAAGATGTCGAGGATGAACTTGCCATTATTGTAGCCATCATCTCTATTCACCCGCTGCCCTATGAACTGGAGCACAGAATCATAGTAACGACCAACAAGGGAGTATGAACTTGCTGTCAAAAAAAAAGGGAGTATGTTATAGGCTCCCCAGGTGGGTAGCATAATTTTTTGGTCCTCTCTCTGTCCTTTGTGCTGGTCATGATCACTACACCGGTGACACAATCCACCAGCAGGCTTAAAGCATTCTGGATTTCCTCCCATCTAGATATATAGTTTTTCTTGCTATCATTGAGGATAACTAGGGCGTTTTTACCTTGCAAATGCCCTTTAATCATGTCTGCAATCCCTTTGATCTGCAGCTGCTCAGCAATTATCACTTCTGAATTGTTCCTCCTGTTTACTGTGGTAAACGGTTTGTCCGCAGGTACTTTGAGAACAATTAGGGCCCTTCACTACACCACAACACCGATTCACCATCAGAACAGCTGACGCTAAAAATTTTCTTTATCGATGGATGATCTGACGCTAAAGATTAGTAAGAGACGATCTGACGCTAAATCCATGTTTACCGATGCGTTGTCTGACGGTATAGATATCTAGATTTAGTGTTGAACTGTCTGACGCTAAAATTATGTATAGCATCACGCTATCTGACGCCAAAAATAAGTGGGTACCACGTAATTCAAAATGCTATCAAATAAAATTGAATCGAACCTACAACTAACTTATCATGGAGGTGGAAAATTATTATTTTTTTAAATATAAAAACCTTGTCAAAAAGATGCACTCCAAACGATCCAACTTGAGGCCACAGCACTAGCACTTTGCACAAACCACCACCGAACCATGAAAGCTTTTGCGTTTTCAGTACATATCAAGCGCTAATTAATATTTTTACTTTTATTTGGTATTAATTAATCTTTCTACTGCTAGCAGCCTAGCACGTCACCAAGGAGGCAATCTAGTCCAGCACGCCGCATGGAACAGCCGCACCCTGGAAGGCCATCCAGCGAAACTCCAAAAGGCGTTGCCGCCCAGCCCAGCAAGTTAACAGTAAGGACTAATGCGGGGAGCCATGCTACTAGTCGTCCGATCAGAAGGGATGGTCATGATTCGCCTAGCCAAAGTGAATGGGTATAAAAGACATTCCGCCCGGTTGAAAACCCTAGCTCAGCACTCCTCTCTTCGCCAAGACGGGCGCCACTCGCAGCCCACCGGCATGCCACTGCCCAGCCCCTTCGGCACCATAGTGATGCGTCTCGCCGGCGCCGCGCTGGCGGCTCCATCGAGACCGCTGCCTCGTGAGCCCAACGGAAGTGGCGTCCGCCGGATCTCTCCCCACGAGACCGCCGCCTGGTCAGCCCGCCGGATCTCTCCCCACCACAGGCCGTCGCCACTATGCATCTCGGAGACGATAGGGAGGCTGCGCGCTGCACCGACGACCTTGCGCCACCCCCCGCCTGATGCCCCCGTCACCAACCGTGCGTGCAGCCCCTGGTACCCCCCCCCTCCCTCGATTCGATCTGCACGCCCTCTTGGTTTGATTTGATCAGTGGATTTGGGGGATTTTATTTAAAATTTGATCAATTACGTCGAACTGCAACCTGAAGGAGTTGAAAGACCTGCAAAAGGACCCACCCACCTACTGCAATTCACGTGATTTGCTCTCTAGCTCTGTGGTCTCTGTCTACATCTTGCGAAATTGATGACATGTATGCATACAGAGGTTTCTTGTAGTGAACTGAGATTGCATAGAATAGTCAATATGATTTAGGCTTAACTGTTTGCATAGAATAGTCAATATGATTTAGCCCTAACTGAGATTGTTAGCCAAATAGAATTTATTTTAAACCTTTAACTTTAGCTTAACTGTTTGCGCCTGCCTTGGTTCAGTACAGTAGTAATTCGTAGGCTGTATCACACTGGTGCTGGTTTTTTTTTTTTTTTCGCTAGCTACAGAATAAATCAATTTCCATGCTATCTGAACATGCATCTCTTATAGTTGATTACATCCAGCATGTCTAAGTTCAATAGATTATTGTTCTGCACTGTTTAAAATTATGTTACTCACATATTCATCTTGTCAGGTCGAACCGCTGTTTAAAATTAGAGTAGCATTGCATTTCAGGATTTAGGCTTGAAAGCTGTAGTGGTCCATATGCAGTCATTGGCAATATTGGAACCCTCGATTGCCTTTTTAGTTCAAGGTAAAGATCTTCCAAAATGGCAGCGTGGCTCCTTAGACCATGCTGAGATAGATGGTGTGCAATGTATACTTCTTACTATTCCATGGTTTATTAGTACTTCAATAACAGTGAGATGAGGTACTAATCCTCCAAGTTCCAGCACGGCTTCCCTCGGATCCAATCTATGAAGGTGAGCTACTGGTCCTCCAAGTTCCAGGAAGGCTAGCTTTTTCAGTTAGTGGACGTGATGTCTGTAGGCATTATTTTTATATCAGTACATATGTTTGCAGTTCTGATTTCTAAATATTTTTCACTTGCAGATAGCTCATCTAGATACCCTATGTATACTGGATTACCAAAAATATCATCATTTATAGAGCTAGGTGAGTAATCAACTTCAAATCCCATATACCCTTGCAAAAGAAGAAGTCGAACTAGAGAATTAGTGTTTGACATGAAGGGTAGCCAATATAGTCGAATTAGTCTTTCAGATCCATGTACATAGCATTAATTTAATAGTTTGTTCCTTCAGTTTATTTCACTGAAACTTATGTGTTAGGCCTTAGTTCTTTGCGCTAAAAGTAATTATTAGTCTGGAAATTTTTGTGCTTTGTATATGTGTAGATAACTATATGACATTGGAGTTAACTTTGCAGGCTTAAATAAATGACTCCAACTTTATCTGGTTAGCTGATATGCTAGTTGTGCTTGTTTACGCTAGTTAATTGTCATTTTGTGAACCTTAGGCCACTTCTCACATGTCATGTCTGTGCGGCCCGACATTGAAGCAAATAATCCTTGTTTTTTAAGTGAATGCTATAAGATAAAGGCATTTTTGTAATGTTCACTAGTGTACCTTTCGGTAAACTTCCTGTCACTTTGTGAACACCGAAACTTTGATGTGAAATAAATTCTAACATGTTACCGATTGCATGTGTTTTGGTTTCGTGGATCTGCTGTGGTGCTAATTCGTAAGTTTGTGGATGATTTGTCACTCAAAGCTGATTTAGGTGTTAGTCTCTCTTTTGGATATAGGTAGCTGATACTAGATGTGTCATTTGATGGAACATTACATGTTTGTAATGGCTGATCATAGATGTATGACTTTGTGAGTGGTTGGACTTCATGAATGAATATATCTATTATGAGAAATGTACACTATGATGTTACTTTGTGTTCAATTGCAACCAAATGGCATTTTATTTTTTTTAAATGCATTCAAATGATTCCGTCAAACCATCCGACGCTAAAAGCACTTATAATGTCAAATTGTTTGATGCTATATAGTCTTTGGCATTCTATCCGACGCTATATAGTGCTGGCATGCTATCGATGCTAAAGATATTTGAGCAACTGATTGTCCGACGCTAAAAGCTTGGTCCGACGCTAAAGATTTTTAGCGTCGGGACTTTGGCGTCGGCCCTAAGTCCGACGCTATATGTTCTTAGGGTCAGATCGTCGACACTCGTATGTGGCTTTCGAGTGTCGGACCATCCGGTGGTAATTGTGGTGTTGTGGTGTAGTGCTTCTATCTTGCAAATTTCCCTTAATCTTGTCCACTATCCGTTTGACCAGCGGTTTGCTTTGCAGTATTCCTCTCAATTTTGTCCAACGGTTTCTCAACAATAATAACATGGGTGCCTTCTTGTTCTTGTTTGTTTTGGCGATCACCCGATGTATCTATATTCTCTCGAGGTTAATATGCCTCGCTGGTTTGTCTTGCTCCTGTGGGTGGTCTGGGCCTCCTTGTTGCTTTTCTTGGTTGGGTATAACGCCTCCTGTAGGATGCCTTCATATTGGACACGATCCAGACTGTCCTGGGGCTGGGTGTTTCCTTTTTCCATATGTTTTTTAAGCTTTTTTGTCATTTGCTTGATTGCTTTTTTCTTGTCCTCTTCTAATATGCTCCTAGCTTTGTTCCATGTGCTGTCTAGATCTTTTTGCTCATGACTTTATGCCTTGAGACGCAGCAGAGCCATAAGGAGTATGCCTGTAGTTCCAATGAATTTTTTACCCTCCTTGCCCAAATGCTCAGTCTTCATTTCTTGAATCTTGCTCTTGATTTGTTGAATCTTAATGCTGATCTTCATATTATTTATGTCGACCTTCATTTCCCTGATGTTTTTCATCATTTCATAATGCACTCTTCTTTTGGCTTGGTAGGCTTTCCAACTGTAGTTGTCATCGCTGTCGTCTTCGTCTTCCTCCTCCTCTTCATCTTCCACATCCTCGATCGCCGCCGCCGCCGTCATCGTCATCATCCTCATCCTGATCGTCGTCATCGTCGTCGTCATCATCATCATCATCATTATCACCAACCTCATTACCACCACCACCTTGCTCTTCCTCCTTGGCTTGATCTATGCCTTGGTTGGGATTGCGTTTTGCCATGCTCAAGCTCCCACAGGATGTAGTGAAGAATCTTGAAGGGTTGCAGCAATTCATAAGAGAAGTGAACCATGTCGAGGTTGACCAAGACCCTGTGCTCGAAATGAGCTCCAACCGTTGCCCTTGTATCATCAGCAACATTTTTGGCATCCCTTTTATCCGGTATCAAAATGGTGATGGACGGCATTACTGGTCTCTCTTTTTTGTTTTGTGTCTCCCACTAGTTTTGGGTTCCATCATGATCTTGAGCCATTTGGCTAGCTTATCTGCACAGTAATCCTCTAGAGCGCGAGGCTCCAAAGCTCTTCGACACGGATCAGAACTGTCGGCCACCACTGCTGATGCTTGAATATGAACACTGTTGTCATCGTTGTCGTCTTCCTCATCTGCTGTGGCAATAAGCAAGGCAGCAGCCTGAGTTGACGGTGCTACTGCAGAGTGCCCCGCTGCCGCCGCTTTCCCCGGAATCTCCACGCCGTACCTGCTAATAGGGTTCACTTTATCATATCAATAAAATACTGGATGATGCTGATAAACTGGTTACTATTAGATCTATCAGAAATTTTCTTGTCAAAATATAAACAAAAAAGTATCTCAATTTCTCTAGAAAATTACATAAGTTGTTGCTAAAGCATTCAACATTAAGAGTTAGCACATAATCATAATATTGATACAAGAGAATATCACACTTTTATGTTGGTGGAATAGTAAGAATGGAATATGGTGATAAATACATTTTAGCGGATCTCAGCAATAATAAATGGGATTATAGCTAGGTATTATCGGAATTTTATAGCTGATAAAATTTTTCCTAACCTGAGCCGTCGCTCGCCAACATTGCGTGCCCTCTCCTTGAGCTCACGAAGCCGGATGGCTGCCCTGTGCTGGGCGATGATCTTCTGCAGCAACCAGGAAGCCCACCAGAGATAGCGCCAGCGGCCGCCCCCTGGCACGGTACAGTGCTGGGTCACCTCGCTGGAGGTAGAGGTCGATGCAGTTGCGGCAGTCGTGGGCGAGGTTACGGACCTGCCTCATCCACGTACGCACCTGCTCGTCGTCGTGGCCACCGACAGCCGGCGCCGTCCTGGCCAGGTGGTCTAGGAAGCTTTGCATGCTCTCCATTTCCTCCTTGATGAACTCCACGTCGATGCCGACGCGGCCTAGGAGCAGCGCCTCGTTTCGAGCAGGCCCAGCAGCGAGCTCACGGCGCCCGACGCGAGCTCAGCCATGGCAGCGGCTGCTACAGCGCCGAGCGCGGCTCCACTCCCCTTCCTCCTCCTCTGCCTCCTCCTTGTGTGTGTTTAATTTTCCCGCTGACTAGCTAAGCTTAGAAATCAGAAGTTCAGGTTAGCTAGCTCTCGACCTGCTGGGAATAATGATCCTTGACAACAGGACAGGGCGTTATGCATGCGTGCATGGTGGGAACGTTGGCTATGCTTCGTTTCTTCCTCTTTTCTATTTCAAGAAGGAACGGCACACGCTATCACAACGCTTCTGTTTGGGCTAACTTCAATGTACAACGCTCCTTCCTTTTCCTGTTCTCTTTTGGTTGAGCCCGCATGCCACTGATTCTTTTGAGTGTTCCTTCACATTACTCCTTCCATCCCTTTACTTTTTTTTGTTTACCCTTTACCTGCTTTAATTTGCTTGTCTTTGTGTTCTCGCATATGTTCTAGAGTCTGTCTGACGAAACACAATCAATGAAGTTAAAGGATAAAGTGCGTGTGCAGGAAAATGAACAGATGATGTAGATCGGTGGGCAAAACTTTTGCCTTGCAAATATCGGCTCTTCCTTCACCTATCGACCCTTTTCGTTCAAAAAAGCAAGAAATAAACCACACATGAAAGCAAAGCATGGAATAAAGTAAGAGGGGAGTACTACCTTCTGTCTCGTTTTCGAACAACGTAACTGGGATACATGAAAAAATGCTAGATTAGGCATCGCTATCCATCCTCTTTCATTTATTCTTTGATCTAATATATGTATATGGCACTTCTCTGTGGTCTCTGCCATGAAGAAAACGGATCAAACACAGCTAAGATTGGGAAGAGTCTAGGTATTTGTAAACTCTCTTCATTCCTTACTGCTGGCGTTTCATGTTAGTTCACATGGCTTACAAACTACTGCCTTGATCCAAAAAGAATACAATTCTAAGTCTGGAACAAGTCAAACTTTATTTAATTTGACCAAGTTTATAATAAAGAATATCAACATTCACTATGCCAAAGCAGCATAAAAAACACTTAATTCACAGACATGAAAAAGAAGCACGTCTATAATGTCAGATTAGAGACAGGACGAGTAAAAACATGTCTTTGATGTGTTGTCCTACAGTGAAACAGGTAGGTATTTGGAGACGCGTCACAGACGGCCCTCCATGAAACATGTCTCTACGAAGGATGGCAGTCATCTCAGGAACCGTCTATGATGAGTTTCCCAGACCCAAAATTTTCATTAAATCCTTTTCAAGCAACGCCTTGTGTCCGCTAGTTTTGTGACACATTGTCAAATTCATTTGTTATGCGTCAGTGGTGAAGATTGTGCCATATCTCTAATGAGCACATATGACATAGTGATTTATGTATCCAAATGGGTCTAATGAAAAATACATTCTATATAATCCAATGATATTTATTCAGGTTCATATATGTTAGTACTTTTCTGTATAGACTTGCATCGGTCAAACTTAAATTCATTCGACTCCTTGAAAAAACGACTAGGGACGGAAGGAGTATCAATTCATTTGAGTAAGTTAAACAGAACTAGCTAGCGTTCTATATGTAGATAAGCTAGCAAAGTGCCTTGCGGAATCTCAAGGTTAGAGGTGATACTCCCTCTATTCGAAATATATGACATTTCAGCTATGAATCTGGAGAAATGTTTGTCCAGATTCATAGCTAAAGTATTTTCTCTAGATTCATAGCTAAAGTGTCATCTATTTTGAGCATAACCTCTTTCATTTCAATCTAAGTTGTTATTTTAATTATATTTATTGTAATTCAATTGTATAAATCAGTTTTATGATATAACACAGAATGGGACAAGGTTAGCAAGTTCCAGTCCGACAAGCTGCATCAAGAAGCCTGTAGGTTGATGTCCCCTGCAATGCTTCGTCGCATGTATGGAGACCATGACGAGGATGTAAATGGCGCTGCAATGACAACTCTACTTTGGATGGGTCGTGGGCACGTGCATTGTAATGGATTGGCAATGATTCCATATCAAGGTTATGACGGTGAGAAGATTGAAGAAGTGATGAAGTGCATGTCCAAGATCAATTTCACTTTCCTGTATGAAAAAACTAGTATTAGTTTTAGTTCTAGAAGAACTTTGGAGATATATGGCTTTGACTTGAGTAAGAATCACTAGTACCCAAATCATTTTGCGTGACGGGTGAATCTTATTTTGCGTGGGCGGGCATTTGAGCCCGTCACCAATGAAAGGTCACGGTTAATCGCGGATTAGCGCGTGACGGCCACAGTGCCTGCCATGCTTAATGGATTATCCCGTGGGCGGGCGAATTACAATGCTCGTCACAGTAAAGGTTTTCAAAAAATAAAAAAAATAGAAGAAACCCTAGACAGGCCCGCCCGAGCCCATCTAGGGTTCAGCGCAGCGCCGGCGCCGATCCCGTCGATCCATCGCGGATCGGTCGATCCAACGCCGGATCCGCCGCCCGTAAGGAGCGCCACGCGGATCCGTTGATCCATCGCGGAACCGCCGGCGGGAGGAGCGCCGCCGCGGATCCGTCGATCCATCGCCGAAACCGCCCGGCGGGAGGAGCGCCGCCGCCGGGATCCCGTGATGGTGCTGGTCGATCCACTTGGGGCCGCCGTCGATCCGCTCGGAACCCGCGCTCAAGGAGCCAGATCCGCGCTGGGCTCGCCGCGCAGCCGCCCGGGAGGCAGCCCATGCCTCGTCGCGCCGCCACCGTGTGGGGAGCCACCGAAGGAGCGCCGCCATCGGGAGGTGGCCCGCCCCTAGCTTCGCTGCGCCACCACCGGTGCCGGGAAGCAGCGCCGCCGCCGGAGGTGCTCGGTGCAGAGGGTGGTGTGCGCCCGCGCCGCTGGGATATGGTGCGCCGCCGGTTGAGAGAAGTGTGGCGAGAGGGTGGTGAGCTCTTGAGAGGAGAGAAAGAGTGGGGGCGGGGAATGGGATCGGCTGCTGAGTGGTGAGCAGAGGGTGGAGGTGGAGGTGCTCGGTGCTGAGTGGTGAGCAACGAAGCCCTAAGTGGCTATTATATAGCTGGACGCCGGATTAGGCCTTGCCTGGGCTGTTGGGCCTAAATAGCTGGGCCAGGATTATACGTGGCGGGCCTTTTAGGTTGCCCGCCACGGTTAATCGATGGCGTGGCCGGCATCTTAACACGACCGCCACCCGAAAACACAGTATTTTGCGTGGCGGGCATGTTAAGCTGCTCGCCACGCAAAATCGATTTTGTGTGGCGGGTAAAAAATACCCGCCATGAAAAAAATAAAACGGGGCGTGGCGGGGCATTAACCGTGACGGGCAAACTATGTGCCCGCTACGGAAAAGATTTTCAGGTATCACGCAAAATGATTTGGGTACTAGTGATAGCTTACTCGTAATGCAACTACAACTGCATCCCCTGGCATGCACGTGGTTACATAGCAAGAGGGCCAATCCAGGAAATCCTAGAAGGTGTAGAATGCTAACAAAGTAAAAAGTACTTTGAGGTGAACAACAAATATGCTGAAGTTACGCGCGGCAAGCATGTAGAGCAATTACCCAAAGAATACATAATTCTATTCAAAGAAATATGCTCAAGCTCAGGGTATCCTATACTCTGATTTTCTAGTGTATTGCAGTTTGCAAGAGCCCACGCTCGTTAGCGATGTCGCGCCAGGCCTTGTAGACGCACTGCAACGCCCTGAGGCTACACGCCTAGACGCCTATTCAGACTTCGTTTGCTTTTTATAGAATTTAAAAACCACTCGGCCACACGTTTGTGGTCGTGTTTCTTGAACAAGATGTTCGAAACTGAATAACATGAATATCATTTTTCTACTTATTTTTTTAATTATTGGAATCACTTGCGGTTCAAATTTGACTTGATTCAAAAAATTGCATGAAAAGAAATTAATTTGTTAAATATAGCAAACAAATACAAAAAATATATCGAACTTTAACATGAGTACCACATGTTGTATGTGGAGAGCAGAAAAAGTTTGAATGGCAAAGGAAAAAAAAATAGTTTGCCGAGTGCCAAAGAGAAACACTCAAGTATCGATGGCGGACACTTGGCAAAACCTATTGGTGGCGGCTGAGGCTAACGGCCGGCTGCTTTGCCGAGTGCCAAATTTCCGCACTCGGCAAAGAGCCTAGTGTCCCTACTGGTGACACTCGGCAAAGCAAGTCGTCGCCGAGTGCCCGAAATAATACACTCGGTAAATGTTCGGGCACTCGGCAAAGATGAGGATTCTGGTAGTGCTAGCTGGATTTAGGGATAAATTTTTAACCCTAAAACTAGCTATATTAAGGGACAGAGGGAGTACGAGCTATGAACGTGGGCGAACGTGTCTTGAGAGGGAAGCTCGGGGCGATTGGTTAGTATCTAGATTGAGTGCCGTGTGTGTATTGTTGCCGTGTTATTCCGCCGTACGAACAGCCGCCTATAAGAAGGCTAGATGGAGCCAAGTAATCCGCGCGAGAAGTAAGCAAGAGTAGTAGAGCACAGCGCCAGTTTTGCGGTGCTCGCTCTGTGGGTGTGCGAGATTGTCATTCTGCCCACCGAACTCATCTCCAGATATATAGCGTGCGTGTGTTTGACACTGGTTGTAACAAGCCAACAAAAAAAAAATGCAGTTCAACGACGATGAGGAGCCGCCACCTCCGACGAAGCCCGCGCCGGCAAGGCCGTCGCGGCTAGTGCAGCTCAGCAAGTACCACAGCTCCGAAGCACCCCTGGCTCCCAATGTCCAGGAGGTGCTGCTCGAGCTCAAGTGCGTCTCCTCCGCCACCTACAGAGCACCCCTGGACCTCGTCGCCGTCGTTGACGTGAGCGGCAGCATGTCGGGGGCCAAGCTCAAACAGGCGCAGGAGGCCCTCATCTTCATCATCCGCAAGCTCACCGACATCGACCGCCTCTGCATCGTCGCCTTTGAGGGCAGGGCCACCCGCCACGGCCCTCTGCGCCGCGTCACCGAGGCCGCCCGGACCGAGCTCGAGGCCGTCGTCCGCGGCCTCAAGGCCGACGACGGCACCAGCATCAAGGCCGGCCTGCAGGCAGGCCTCGGCGTGGTGGCCCAACGCAGATTCACCGCTGGTCGCGCCGCCAACATCATGCTCATGTCCGACGGTCAAGACACAATACCCGACGACGACCCGGGCGACGTGCCCGTCCACACCTTCGGCTTCGGCGACGACCACTACGCCCATGTCCTGGAAGCGATCGCAAATAAGAGCCTGGGCGGCGTGTACAACTACGTCAGTGACACCACCGACCCCACCAACCTCTCCCAGACCTTCTCCCAGATCCTGGCTGGCCTCGTCACCATCATCCCCCAGGACCTGGAGCTCACCGTCACGGCGTTCCATGGCGAGGCAGCAATTAAGCAGGATGTGCACGCCGGGGCCTACAAGCTGATCCGAGACGGCGATGGCTCCTCCTCGGTCACCGTCAGGTTTGGTGCCCTCTACAGCTCAGAAGTGCGAAGGGTCATCGTCGAGCTCGCTCTCGGCGACCGCATAGCCTCGCCCTCGTACCAGGCCAACGTCGCGCAGGTCCAGTATAGATTCACCTTCCAGGGCCAGCAGGTAGCCTCGGACCCCGTGGTGATCACCATGAACCGCAGCAGGGAGGGCGCCTGATCCGGCCGACGAGTCGACGAAGCCGCCGCCGGTGCAGGCGGAGCGGGTCCGGCTGAACCACGTGGGCTCGATCAAGGCGGCGAAGGAGAAGGCCGACCAAAAAAACATGGACGAAGCGTGGAACATACTGGCGGAGGCGCTGAACAAGCTGGCGGAGGCGGCGAAGAAGCTTGTCGACCCGATGTTCGACATGCTCCGGAAGGAGCTGCTCAAGATGATGGAGCTCTTCAAGACGTGGGACACCTACAAGAAGCGGGGGAAGGCCTTCGCGACCTCCGCGATATCCTCCCACGACCATCAGCGCATCGCCGCCAGGGGCGACGCGGAGGAGATCCGGATCTTCTCCACGCCGCGCATGGATACCTACCTCGAGCAGGCCAAGCATCCCGGCAAGGAGATCAAGTCCGCCGACGACGATGCCCTGGAAGAGCCGGAGCGGGAGCCAGAGCTGGAGGTTCCTGCCACGCCCCCTGTGGGGAAGTGGTGGACGCTCTCAGTGGTGCTGCGGCTGCTGACGGCGGTGCTCAGCCTGCTGGCCTTCTCGATCATGGCCAGCGCGAGGACATCAGGGTGGGCCGGCGACCGCTACGAGGCGTACAGGTTAGGGGCCGCTATGACGTGCAAGTTTTTCCTTTTATTTCACGTTTTTGAAGTGAACCGCGGAGAAGGATAATTTTCGCGTTATCTAACAGTAATAGCCGTTCTAGATTTTTTCCAAACCTAGTTATCAAGCCGTGAAATGAAATTTATAAATTAAAATCTTGCTATATATACTTACCTCTTTTCTCAAATAACTATCACTGTTGACCATGCATACTATTTAAATTTTGACTGCTTCTAAACTACTCCCTCTGTTATGACGTTTAGGTTAACGTCATATAGTTTAAAACGGAGGTTGTACTTAATTTGTTACTACATAAGATGAACATGTGATCAATAGATTTCAATGATAGTTCTGTAATATTGTATTTTTGTAAGCACTTAAGTACGCATTAAAAAAACGGTGGTCAAAGGTGCAATAGTAAAGGTCAACAGTGGCGCGTAGCAATATGGATTCGCAATATGCAAGGTTATCTTGCGGTGAGCGGCCAGTTGAGCTTGGCGCCGTGGCGGCGGGGCTGGGGCACATGGAACCGCGGCTGGGCGGCGCGCAGCCGGCCCTGGCGAGAGGTGCCTGCGCCCATGCGCACAAATTGAAAGAGTTTCCCGCGAAGCTTCTCCTATACCATGCATGTTTTGTTGGCCACTTCTATATTACAGGTGCCAGAATTTTTAGATGATTTCAGGCAACACTCTTGTACAACAAACTAGTATAAGTAAATTGTGGCTCTTATGATTTTTGATTGTCTTTGTATCATAACAAATCAATTTTTTTTTGTCTTTGTCTAACTATGGAAATAATAATTTTTAATCGTCTTTGTGCCAACACAGATAAAATTTTGTCGGGTCTGTAATTTTATCTAACAGGTTTTCTATTCTCGGAACAAAAATTGCAGATTATGTCTATATAAATTGCAACGAACCGAATCTGCAATTTTAGTATAACATATATGCATAACGGTTGCATGCATGAAGGAAAACTGAATTTTAGCAAGTCCCTTTGTTGGCAAGCTGCTAATTCTTTCGCCTCAAACCCACTATATATGACAGGTACACCGTCGGAGTGAATGTGATCGTCTGCTTCTACTCCATCGCGCAAGCATTAGTCGAAACCCACCGTCTGGTCTCACACAAGCTGCAGAGCATCATCTCATTCCACTGCATCACCCTCTTCCTCGATCAGGCATGTGTGTCCTGCTAGCGCATTCTACGGCTTCCAACGAAATTCGAGGGTCGAATTCACCGTGATATATAGGTTCAATTTTGCTGCAGGTGCTGGCGTATCTCCTCATGTCTGCGTCGTCCGCGGCTGCATCTCGCCACCATGTGTCGGTGTCGAGGTTCGGCGTGGACCGATTCAGCAGCAAGATCAACACTGCGGTGTGGTTTTCGTTCCTTGGATTCCTTGCGCTGGCAGCGCGCTCGCTTATCTCCATAGCTAATCTCTTCAGCAGGATCTGATCGAATCTGACCGATACATGGAGCCTCTGGACGTACTGTGGAATGACGTGGACTAATACTATTGACATTTTCTTATATATGTTATACCAGTACATATATATTGGTGTGTTAGTCGTCAGAAACACAAAGAATAAAAGATATCAAATCTTGGTATATGTAGGTACCAAAGTATAAGTTGAGTTTAGCATATATTGGAGGTACCAGAATTTAGTACTAAATATACTTTGACTATTCTTGTTCTCACACCCGGTTTTAAGAAAAACCGACTGTAGCGAAGTCATAAGTGTAAACCAGAAATCCACATTACAACCTTAACAAGTTTTAGTTAAGAGCAATTATACGGTGCTTGGGAGGAACCGCCGGTTCCTCCGTGAATCTATTTTTAGCCTGTTCCTCTCCTTAATTAGAATTAAAGGGTAGTTTAGTACTTTTCTGCCGCGCACATATGATCCCAACCTGCCGGCGGTTTCCGCACTCGCTCGCCGTGGACTGGGCAGCTGCAAGGGGCAGGGCGCACCTGGCAGCCAGACACGGCCCGCGACGCCCAGTGGGTGGAACGGGCGCTCGGCGGCGGCCGAGCTGCTGGCGTCGGCGACAACCCGGTGTCCGTGGCGTTGGGTCCACGTCTGCTGTTGTCGCCATTGACGTCGTTCATCGCCGCCAGACCCTCGACGTCGTGGTGCCGGAGCAGCTCCACCGGCACTCGAGGCGCCATGGCCACTCACGATGCAAGCGGGCCGCTGGGTCTGCAGATGGCCTGCAGGCTGCCGCTCTGGCCGCAACTCTGCTCAGCAGGCTTAGCCGGCATCCACCCACTAAATCGATTAAGCCTGCATGCTCCTGCAGGTTTAGCGGCGAGCCTGCAAAGCCTAGTGGAGCCCGCATGCATTAGTATAAGCTAAAGCAAGGTCTGTTGCTTTCGCGCCCAAACGGCGCCCACGCGGTTCGCGCCGTTCGCAGGGCTGCGGCCGGCGGCGGCACCATCGCATCGACCTCGTGCCATGCAGGCTTGGGCCGACTTGCTCTAGCGGCGGCTCCCCAGTGCTCGCGGCAGCGGGGGGCGGAAGGAGGTCCCCCAGCGCGGCTCGCGCTCGCGGCGGCGGACAAGCCCTCTCTTCAGAAAGACTAAAAAGACTATTATACCCTTCAATATCAATTATAATTCAGTTCCAGTGCCATGGTTCCTGTCACTGACTTGGTTCCTCTCATGTGGTTCCTCTAACTTTTTAACCATTAGATCGGACCAAATGGAGGGCCCATATTAATCCCAAGCGCTGTAAAAACTCTCTTTAGTTAATGTTTACATGATTCACCTCAGGTCCATATGAATGATAAAAAGCTAATCTAAAATAAACGCGACATAGACTCCGACTCTGCAGGATCGAGCATCGACTGGGATCGTCAGCTTAGTACTCCAGCATGCCTATCTCCTCTGAGCAGCAAAAATAGAATGTATGGACGCAGCCGTGAGTACATAGTACTCAGTAAGTGTGCTTTCCTTATTTATATTTCATTCGCGATAGATTAATTAAATACTAACCCTAGCTACACCTAACCCCCAACCCTTTAGGAGTATGGATGCAAACTGAACAGATATCACTGATATCATATTTGTTTTTCATATTTCTACTCGGATTCAGATTCGAATACAGATAGTGTCAACCATACCGGATAGGATATAATTGGATATCGACATCATAAATATGCGATTTTGAGTATTCGGACATGGATAAGGTATCGGATATTGAATATCGGGGTTATTAAAAGTCCCCTGGGAATCCCTGCGTCCACAGCAATTGAGGCACCGGTGGCGTTATATGAGCTTGACACCTGTCCCTTCCTTTTTTTTTCCTCTTTGGCACCCACCCGCAAAGGCCGCACAGGCAAAGGGGGTGAACAGGCCCGTCTCTCGCATCCGCCTCCCGCCGCCGCCGCCCCAAGCTCTATCGCCCACTCGGCCCAAACGGCCAAACCCTAATCCCTCCTCATCCCTCTCGCTTCTCCCACGCTTCCCACAGGCGTATCTCGGCTCACCGTCGTGGTCCTGCCCCTCCTCCATGGACAAAGGGGGCGGAATCCGCGGGTTACGTCTCGCCGGGCCGGCACGGGGTTCGGCGGATGCGTGACCTCGCTGGCAGGGCGCGGCGGCGGTGCCTCGGGCTCTCGGGGGCGCGGCGGCCACTCTTCCTGCCCGGTGATGTGGGTTTTTGTTCCTACGGCATAGGATCTGCATATGGATCTCTTCCAGCAGCGTTAGGAGACTAGACGAAGGTACTTGATGATGCATTCCATCATGTCTTTACTTGTTCTGTGGCATGGCATTCGATTGGATCGAACCGACTTGCGTTTGTTATGGTGTTTTAGGTAGTTTGCGACCTGGCGAGAGATGCCTACCGGGGAATAGAAAATCATTTGGTTCCGATTATAAAAAATGTTTGTGTGTTATGCCTTTAGGTTTAGAAAATGTTTGTGTGTTATGCCTTTAGGTTTTAGACATCTCAGATTTTCTCCATGGCAGTCATGGTTATGCAATAGTTGGTTCTTCTTATATTCTTACATGTAGATGAAAATATATTAATGCCCTATGAAAATGCCTATTTTTACACCCTAAGCTTCTTCTGTTGAAAAGTCATTGGTTCTCAATTCAAAATTGCTCTCTGCTTCATGCCGTTGGGTTGATGGGTCTTTTTTCGTTACGGTTATTTGATTTTGTATTCAATAGGGTCTTCAGTCAATATTTGTTAAGCACTTGAGATTGATAAATGTAACTGCCATATATTTAGGACAATGAGAGCCATGATCAAGAGTAAACATTACCTAAAGTTGCATTTGATTTCCTAATGTGTCGATTAACAATGTAGTACTTGGCTCAATGGAAATTTATATTCAGTTCGGACAATGGGCTTGTGTTTTATAAATCGGTAAAATCAAATATGCTTTTGTATGCTGAAGCTTTTCGTTTGTACATATTGTTTCCATGATTCTTCACATCCCAAAGGGTACTATCATTTTCCTTGGGATCTTTTCATAAAAATCAATGTAATATTTGGAAACATATATGATTGTTTTTCTTATTTTAAAATCGTTGTCTCGGTTGATGCTCACAAATGACATGAGTATACCTTGGAAATAGCACAGCAAAAATGAATCTAGCCTTTGCTTGTTGGGTTGGCTTATATTTAAATAACATTTAATCTGACTTCTCAAATTAGTACATGGTTTAGAGATCCATCAGATGATATCATACCTGCATAATGATATTTCTAGGGAAGGATATAAACTCCTTTTCTATTTTCCCTATTCGACAACACTCCGTGCTTTAGGAGCCTCAGATTTTCAGGCTACAGTTTAATTTACGGATTCGGGGATGGGGTTGCTGGAAGAAGAGATCACTTTTTATAACTTCACTTATAACTTGACTGACTTTAGAATCAAGCCAACTATTTGATATGGTATTAAAAAATGTGAGACTGCCTCTGATTCATCTCTAGCCTCTAGCTGCCGCCAGTTAAAAAAATGTGTAGTTTCTTTCTAAAGCTGAGTTCCATTGACATTCATGTGTGAATCATTTTTTTTTCCTTTCTCCATTTATCAGGGTGATGACAGCAGCATGAAGAATATGCAGTATGAAGCCTCATGAGCAACCCAAGGTAGCACAATAGTTGCTTGGCTAAATATTTAAGGAATCCCAACTGAATTGTTGATGTATGGTGGAGTTATGGCCTAAATATGTAGTCAGATAATTTGTTACTATCAGATACTTAGTAAGGCTGTTATTTATGGTGAGATGATTTGGAGCTTGTTTTAATAGTTCAGTTTCCATAAGTACTTAGCCGTTTCAACTTTCAACTATATAGTTCCTACTGATCCTACAAAGGTATGTTATATATTTTCCTACTCAATTCGTTCATAATATAGTAGCTATCTTTCTGTTATAATTATATTACTGCATAGCTTTCTGAAATAATCTGTTTATTATGAAGGAATCATTTAGCAATAACAACTGTTATCATGCTTTGTTATTATTAGCGTGATTTTCTCTGCAGCTAGAAACTTGCCACCAATTTCACACGATTTTTTGCAACTTATTACTTTAATCATGTTATCACCTCAAAATAGTAGTTGCCATTTATTCCTGGCATCTATAATTTTTTGCCACTGGTCTGAGCTTTCTGTCCAGGATTTCAGAAGATGTGTCTGCCACTGCTGGGATCGTCTTTTGGTTATTGCTGCATTTCTAAAGAAAGCTGCTATACATACAAATTTGGGCTCGGTTTGGTAATAAGGGGGTAAGGTTTAACTGTTTAAGTTATACTTATGAGATTAATTTACATTATACGTGGGTTGTATTAGTATGTCATATAACTATTTTCATCATGGAGATTCAAATCCACTTCTCAGATAATGTTATTGTTTTGGTAACCAGGTAACTTTTGATTTCTATCAAGGGCCTATGGCATATCCAAAAGAAAAGGGTTTGATTGGACTAGGCTGACAATTCAATCTACATATTGAATTTTATTTTGGCACCACATAGCAAACACATAGGTAAGCTAATTTGGAACCATGTTGTGGTACTCGTAGTCAGTTAAAACTCAGTTGTAGTGCTCCAGTCTGGTTACGGAGCTGAGATAAATTATTGAGAAGCAGCAGATGCTGTTGAGATAGGTTAGGTATGCTTGAACTTTTGCCCTTCTAATTTATTTGGTTTTTGTGTGTTCTCATGTAAACAAATAATGTAAAACAAAAACAACAAGAACTTCTGCAGCACTGATATTAGGTTCTAGGTTTATGTTTTACATTTTTGTTTCTTGTGATCATGGTAACGAATAATCCAATAGTTTTCCATTTTTTCCCTAGATATTTCAGAAGAAGGATCAACATGATGATAGCGGGGCTTTCCTGTTTTGCGACAAAGTGGCATCACCTTGGTAATTCTTTGATATTTTCTCTTTTTGTCTGTATCGTTTGCTTAATGCATGGGCCTTGTTGAAGTAGCTTGTAGAAAAACTTACTTGCAGACATGTAAGATGTCTCTTTTCAAGGTTAGCTATAAGATTAAATCTTCTATAACAGTCTTGCTCATGAGCTGGGAATTTGTGATTCTATCCAAGATTGGTGTGGTACTGTGGTTGCTGCATCTGCTTTCATTGACAGTAGATTAAGATTGCTACTGATTTGGTGCATTCTTTGCAGGTAAACAATGCACAGATTATTTCAGTCTCGCTATCTTTGCTGTCAATGACTTCGGCCCTGCCGACGTTGAGGGGTTTATAGGAGTATAAATTGATGCTAAGTGCACCTCAATCTAAGATTTTGAGTCTTTTTCTGTTTTCGACCAAGTTCATGGCTACTCCTTCGAAGTTGCCTGTATACTTCAATGTAGATACGTAGACATGTTTTCCTTTAAATCTCACCTCCTATATTGACCTCTGAAAACCGTACAATGACCCTGTCAAGCGAGCCTGATGTAAAATTCTTCAAAGATACCAGATGATATTTGTGCTTTAATTTATTTTTTTGATTTCGCAAAATTCTTAGTGTTTACATATAAATGTATCTTCTTAGTTTTGTTGTTTATATTGGCTAAATACATTGGTACTTAGAAATTTTGAAAAATAATGTCAAGGCAGGGCGCCCGAAGGGCGCCTAATGTTCTAGTATTGAGTATTCCGAGTCGGATACGGACAAATAAAAACTTCTCCCAAACGATTTCGGTCTTGAATATGGTCGGAAAATATCTGTACCATTTTCTCCAACGAGAACTCCAACGTGCGTAGGCAGAGCTGAATTTTTCTTGAACTTGTGGTTACCATGAAAGATGCACCTCTGTTTTTAAGCACATAGGCCCTATTTGGTAGGGCTAGGCTCATTCTAAAAGGGTTTTGTCTTGTGTTTCTTATGTAGAGCATCTGTGAGAAGTTTTGAAAAATATTTGGACAAAACATCTCTGGTGGCATTTTTGTTTTCTAATTTGTATCAAGTTCATGAGGAGCCAAGAGAACCTTTTTTTTCCTCTCTGGTTCTGGCTCTTATTACAAGAAAAGATTTGAGCTCTTGCAAGCTTCTTGCAAGTAACCGCAAGAAGCCAAGCCCTACCAAATGGGCTAATGTTTATAGGCTGTGTTTAGATCCCAACTTTGGGTTAAAATTTCCGTCACACAACGAATCATTAAATATAGTAAAATACACTTGCATGGAGAATTAAATGTAGGTAAAAAAAATATCTAACTGAACAGTTTGGATGTACTTTGCAAGACGAATCTTTTGAGCTTAGTTAGGCCATGTTAGGACAATATTTACCACAAATAAACGAAATGCTACAGTCCTTTTCAGTTCACTTTTCCGCCACTTTTTTAGGAACTAAACGCAGCCAAAGTTTTAAGTCCATTTTTGCTCACTGAACTCTTGTCTTCGTACAATTTTGACCCTTGACTATAAAACCATCTAGCATTAGCAGCTCAACTATTAAAGCCTTTCAATTTTGAACAGTTCAAAACTGGACGGTTTTGACTGTTGAGGGTCAGTTTATTTGGTTTCGAGGATTTTGAGGTTTCAACGTTAGACAAAAGCAATAGACCGGGACCAAAAATGAATTAAGTACTTTAGTTATTTTTATTTATATTTATGAATTTTTAAGTACACAAGTGTGATCAAGAACATGACGGTGATGTTTGTTCTATGAAATGTTATAAGATGGAGGCACTACACAAAATGAATCATATGCACCATGCATGATTCCACTCACTTGGTTTTCATTAGCACCATCAAGATAATCTCCCTGTACCGATGAAAACCAAGAAAGTGGGAAGTATCCCTGCTGGTTGCCATATGCTCACCCGCGATGACGCAGGTCAGAACATGGCGTATACACAAATGAATCATCCAGACCGTAATTGTGGTCATATGGTTTAAATTCGCCTACATACTGAACCTTTGAGGTGCTTAGGTGATAGGCCGCAACTGAATCAAAGGCAGCCAAGAAGATGACCTCCTTGTATGGATGAAATCCAAGAAAGTGGAAAGTTTCAGGGTATACGCTACCATTCTCCTCCCCATATGCACTGCTGCAAATAATGTTGTTGTCGTCGTCGCCGTCCGAGCTCCAGTCAAGTTTCCCCCTCTTCTTTCTCCGGTTGTGATAACGATCCAAGATCCGAGAACCAAGTATGATCCTTTGCTTTCTCTGGTTGTAATAATCATCCAAGATCCAAGGACCTGGTCCCAAGTCCCACCAGGCATCGGGCCTAAGCACGCGATCATGCTTCAGTATCCATTCTGATCCTGCAATTGTCGCATTGTGCTGCTGTGACTCGTGATCGTTGAGCATCCATACTCGAAGCCGACACATGTTAATTGCAACAAAGTATACCTCGCCATTTGATCTTCCCAGAGAAGATAGCACATTCTCGTCCCAATGGTGACGGTGGATGTAGTACCCGGAACGATCTATGGGTGATTTTTATTACACGGTAGGAGTAATCCCCTGTCGACAAGGATAACCTGCAAAATTTGAGCACCCACGTCTTAGTTCATGCTTGGGGAACCTCTAAGAAACTCATAATTTGGAACAGAGGGAGTATTTTTGTAATTTAGAACGGTGGCAGTTCTATGTAAGAATAATCAGATTATTTAGCTGATATATATAGCGTGTATAATGATTTATAATTTAGGACGAAAAGGAGTACCAAATACAGCAACTACAATGAACTGAACAAGTATTATATAGTAAAAATACAGAATATTGGGCGTAAACGTCCATGGACTGATTTACCTGCAGACATATTCACCACGGCAATGCACGTACAGTGCTCCTTGCCGATAGACGCCATAGCGCCATTGGGGCTTGGGAGCGAAGCACAAATTATCCATCCGCAGATCGGCGACGACCCCCGCCGCCTCGCCTTGGCGGACAAAAACTCTCTCCCGCCACCGCCCGCTCCTCGACGAGAACACCTGCCACGTCCACCGCGACGGCGGCCACTCCGTGTCGCCGGCGGGGTGCGCGGCCTGCAACACACGGTTGCGCCACTGCTCCTGCTCCACCGGCACTATGTCAAGGGGAGCCACCAGCACCTTGTAGTGCCGCGACATGGCGGGGCTGAACACGAGGTACGCCCGGTGCAGCGACACCGCACGGACGGCGAGCTCTGGCAGGCGCACCCACCGCTGCGTCGTAGGGTTGCACGCGTATAACTCCCTGTTGTTCTCGCCCAGGTATAAGACCAGGCCGTTGCAGTGGTCCACGATCTTGTACGGGCCGTAGTGGCTGCTCTCCGGCAAGAGGGACCTGAAGTTAGCTTCGACTGTGGAGCCGGTACCGGTGGCCGCCGCCGACGTCGGGCGGGCGAAGAAGTGCGTCTCCCCGTGATCGACATAGTTGACGAACATGCCGGTCATCTTGTGTGGGAGGAGGTGTTGGATACGTAGCAGGAGCCCACGCTCGTCGACGAGGTCGCGCCACGCCTTGCAGACGCACCGCGACGTTGCGAGGCTATGTGCCAGGAGGCGGCCGAGGATGGCCGCGAGCACGTCGTCGGGTAGAGCCACCGGCACCGCCGCGTCGGTCTCCATGACAACTGACAAGGCGCGCCGCGTGCGCAACGCCGATTGTTTCGTGGGGACTAAAGATCCGGGATGAACGTAACGCCGAGATATATATTAGTTTCCTTTTTTTTTTCGATTAGATATTACATATATGTTCTTGTTCGTGGATGATTTGTTGAGCCCAACTCCTACATATACAATTGGAAAAGATCCTCTATTTCCATCTTAAAAAAAAACTGGTAAAAATCAACCGGCTACGGTTAATATTTAGTTATTTATTAATAAGCAAATATACCGTAGTATACCTATATATATGCTAGGATTGCAAGCGCACGACAATTTGATACTAAGAGCATCTCCAACAGTTTGCTATATTGACTTGGCATCCTTCAATTTTGCAAAACATACAAAAACTATTCTCCAACGGTTTGGCATCACTTGGCAAATTTAGCAACTTCGCGGCAAAAAAAACAGTTAGGCTTGTCATCCGTCTCGCGCATGCTCTCCTTCTCCAGCGCATCATACCGAGGCCACCAGCCCGGCAGCGACAGCCGCGAGAACGGTCGAACAGGTCCAGGTTCAGCAGCACCTCCGCGGCGACTCGGCCTTGCGTCCGCCCGGGCGCCGCCGAAGGGCCGGCCTCGATCGGAAGGGCGTAGCCTCACACCGTGACGCGGCGCGGCAGCGGTGGCGCAGCCGTCCAGGTGGCACGCCGCGGCAACCTGCAGCAGAGGCGCGGCCATCCGGGCATGCGCCGCGACGAGCAGCAGCGGCTGTGCGGCCATCCATGCAGTCGTGGGCGCGGCGCATTGTGGTCCCTCGACGATCTAGAGAGGTGAAGGACTCTGCGTAATAAGCAAATATGCCGTAGTACCTTTATATGCATGGATTGCAAGCGCCCGACAACTTGATACTATTGATGCAGATTAGGGTTCCACACCAACACACCGGGAGAGCCTTATGCCCACGGTTGCACACAACCTGAAAACAACGAGAACCGCAGTGTGATCGACCAAGAACGGTCAAGAGATTGTTAGGGCCGATGTAGAGCTCAATTTCGGCTAGAAGAACCTCAGAGAAACCTTCGGAAAGATCCGTTGGGAGGATGCACATGAGGGGTACCCTAGGATCAGCAAGGCCACCTAGAACGTCGACAAAATTCACAGATAACGCCACCGAGCTGCAGAGGGGTTGGTATGTGATCTTTGATCGATTGAATCTAGATGGGATTAAATCAGCCATGAACCTCTTGTTATATAGAGGGGAGGGTCTTCTCCCTTAGGAAACCGTAAAGGGACGTTTCCAATCTCCAAAAGCTTCCAAACCTCCTGATTAGGAAAAAGATTGGGAATGCGTCGACAGACGATCGCGTGTAACACAGCGCCCTCGTGGCGCCCGAATGCGCGCGAGAGCTCCCTCGGCACGCAGTCCGGAGGGCCCTTCACCAGCGCGGCCACGCCGGACGCCCACGTCTAATGCACGGGTGCCGGCGTCCGGCGCGCTGGCGCAGTCCGAGCCACGTGGAGCGAGCTCTCCCGCTAGACGCCCGCGGCGACGGCGGCGTTTGGCCAGCGCCAGGAATGGCGGCGCCGACGACGCTATAGCGGTGGGTGGGCCGCGAAAAGAGGCCGCCGGACGCATCTACGGCTTTTACGTCGGATGCGCCACATGTAGGTACTGGCGTCCGACGCCTTGTTAGCTGCGGCTTACCATCTTCTTCGTTGAATTTGGTGTTCTTGTTGTCTTATGTCTTCATGATGGGCATATTTATGGTAACGTTGACACGCTTAAACAACTTAAAATATCTCCGACCATTTTTAGGTGTCAACAGCTATGGGATGTTTAATTAGGTTTAACAGGTGTTTAGCCCAACCGCTAAATAAATAAAAATCCAAAGTTCATAATAAATCCTAATAAAGAATTAATCTTGTATAAAGTATTCAAAGATTTTTTTGAGAATACACAGTACAACTACCTCTACGAGCACTACCCCTATGAGCACCTGAGAAGGACTGAACCGACAAATTTTGAAGTTTACTTAAGTCTCCCCACACCATAGGTGCCTCATTTGTCGACGAGGGACGTCGCCTACCACTTAATGTATAATGTTGGAAAACCCTAGATAAATCTAGGATAATGTGTCGCACTCAGGATTTGAACCCCGGGTGGGAGCCCTCAACCAATGACCTTTACCATTGCGGCGTGAACCCCTTGACTAAAAAAAACTTAAATAGATGGCTCTTATGTTTGGAAACATATCTAGTGTAAAACAACATCTCTGTGCAAATCATGCAGATTTCAAATCTGGGCCATGGGATGTTGATCAATGGGCATGAGAGGATTAGGTAATTTTACACTCAACCACCTGGCCTTATGTTTATCCAATGTGAGTTTAAGAAAAGGTGAAAACTTGAAGTCGAAGCACACACGTGTGGCGACGTGAATGAGTTCGTCGGCCCAAACCATAACAGCAGTGGTATTTTAATTCCGAACTCTAGGCAAGAAGACTAAATGCGAGAGACTATGGACTAGAAGATAGAATGTGAGTGGCGAGGGAGGCACGTAGATGGGGATGACCGGATAAGACTCAGACCACACCATCGCTCGTGTGCCTTGATGTCGCCATCGCCTCAGACAAAAGTGGCACAATGTTGAAGAGGGCCGGATAGGGACCCGACAAGGCTCCCCCCATAAAATTGTATATCAATCCTATAATATAACTTCGTTTCTGCTTGCTCGGTGAATGTCTTACTAGAAGATATAATTTCTTGAAATTGAGGTTTAGTATCTTTTAGGTGTTTACGTAGCTCATCCAGAAATTTGATTACATGTTCGATTTCTAACAAATCAAGATATCCTTTCGTTCCAGTATAAATAGTAGCTACCTCCTCATCCACTAGGAGAGGGTTTGATTTGGATTGTTTAAGCAATTCTTGCAATCGTCGACCTCTTACCAATTGATTCTGACTTGTTTTATCCAGAGCATAGGCGAATTGTGCAAAGGCTTGTAATTCGAGAATTGAGCTAGTTCCAATTTTGATTTGCCAGCTACTTGTTTCATGGCTTTAATTTTAGGTTTAGAAGTTCACAGCTACACAATTAGGCCATTCCACATGACCAATATAGTCTGTTTTAACGAATCTTTGTTAGCACCCCGAATGAAGGGACATGAAATCATCAGGATCACCCATATATAAAGACATTCGATGGGGCAAAATCAATAACTATGCTGATGCAAAAACAAGGCTTGGAACGAGGCACACCATTAGTGAATGTTGATTAATTGAAAAATGCACGGTGGAAGGAAGGGTTAGCCCACGTATGTAAAAACAAGGCTTGGAACTTGGTCACTGTTTCTTATCCAGTGAATGGAACACTTAATTCTATAAGCATATCCTTTTGAAGGAGGTACTCGATGAAAAAAGTCAGCCGGGAACAGAAAATTGACAGAAATAGATAAATTGTTCTACAAAATTGGCAGAAATGTGATCCGAACTGATAGTATATACCATGTTAAAATACACAAATGTGACCAAGAACATGATAATGATGCTTGTTCTATATGAAATATTGAGCTGCAGGCGTGCGGTCAACCGCGATGATGACGCAGGTCATGACACGGCGTATACACAAATGAGTCATACAGATCGTAATTCAACCCAGTTGGTTGTAGTATGCCTAGAAACTGAACCTTTGAGGTGCTCAAGTGATACGCCACTACTACATTTAAAGTCTCCAAGAAGATAACCTCCTTGTATGGATGAAATCCAACAAAGACGAAAGTTTTTGGGTAGGGGTAGGGTAGTTCCTCCTTATCGTCTGCGTGGCGGCAAATAACGTTATCGTCGCTGTCGCTGTCCGAGCTCCAGTCAAATTTCCTCCAGTCCTTTCTGTACTTGCAACAATCATCCAACAACCAAGGCCAATCTTCACGCCGTATATTTTGATGCCAGCAGGCGCCATGTATGGCCACACGAGCCCAGTCATTGGGCCAGAGTACACGATCATGCTTCAGTATCCATTCTGATCCTGCCGTCGGGTCGTGCTGCTGCGACTCGTGATCGTTGAGCATCCAGACTGCAAGTCGGCCTCTGTTAATAGCCACAAAGTACACCTCGCCTTGTGATCCTCCCAGATATGATTGCTCGACATTCTTGCAGGGTGATTTTATTACATGGTAGTATGACTCCCCAGCTGATAAGGAAAGCCTGCAAAAATTTATATTTGATGCATCAGTGAATCTTCAATAATCAGATCATTCATCAATGACAGCACATTATATTCTTGTAAAGCTGTTTGCATGAAGATTCGTCCCCACTAAACATCTCGTGAAGCTGTGGAAGAAGCTATGCTAATAAACTTGTTTACCTCGAGACAAATTCACCAGGGCAATGAACATATAGCGCTCCTTGCCGATGGACAGCATAGCGCCACCAAGGATGGAAGACAGTACCAGAGGCGGTGAAGTTAAAATAAGCTATCGGCAGATCGTCGACGATCCCTACCGCCTCACCATGGCGTTCGAACACCCTCTCTCGCCACTGCCCGCTCCTCGACGAGAACACGTTCCACGTCCACCGGGACGGAGGCCACTCAGTGTCACCGGCAGGTGGCGCATCCTGCAGCGGATGGTCGTGCCACTGCTCCTCCTCGTCCTCCGAATTCTCCTCCTCCGGCGATAACTCGAGAGGAGCCACGAGAACAAGGTAGTGCTGCGACACGGCGGGGCTGAACGCAAGGAACGCGCGGCACCGTCCCAGCGAGCGGCCGGCGAGCTTGGGTAGGCACACCCACCGCTGCGTCGAGGGGTTGCACACGTACAACTCACCACTGTTCTTCTTCTCCTCGTACTGGTAAAGGACGAGGCCATTGCAGTGGTCTGCGACCTTGTACTTGCCGTCGCCCTCGCGGCGCCACTCCGGCAAGACGTAGCTGAACTTGCCATCGATCGCGGGGTAGGGCCCCACCGTCGATGACGATGACGATGTGGGGCGGGCGAAAAAGTGTGGCTTGTTTTGGTAATAATCGAGGAAGTTGACGAAGATGCCGGACACCGTGTGCGGGAGGAGACCCCGGATCCGTTCCAGGAGCCCGCGCTCGTCGACGATGTCTCGCCACGCCTTGCAGACGCGCCGCGATGTCGCGAGACTGCGCGCCAGGAGACGGCCGAGGATGTCCGCGAGCACGTCGTCGGGTAGAGCCGGCACCGCGGCGTTGACCTCCATCGAGCGACCCTCACTTCATGCCGAGGCGTGCCGCCGAGATCCGGGATGAACGCCGAGATCTTGTTGGTGGCGGTTTTGTTGAGCCCGAGCAAACGTAGCCTCCAAGGTCAATATTTCCTATCTATCTATATCTATACCTATATATATATTAATTAAAGAGAGAAAATTTCTTGACTAAAATTTTTTTGGGTCTGCCCTCACACCTCTCCTCTTTCAAATCGGACTCTTACCTAAATAAATATAAAATTAAATTAATCTGTCAAGATTCCTCTAACGACGGGAGAAGAGATCGTAGAAAATCTTCTCCGTGAAAACATCCATAGCGAGCCCCTAATCACGCGAGACTTGATGGCCTTTGCCGTTTAATCTGGATCTATATTATTTTAAATACTAAAAATAGATAATGACGTGTTACCAAATTGTGGTCTTATGTATATATGACATGGCACTTTATTTTCTAGAGTGACATGACACGTTACATGGACCAAAACCAATCATGCATTTTTTACTGATAATTCAAAAGTTGTATACAATAATTTACAGCATGCACTGATCACTCACTCTGACACACACATACAGTCACGTTATTGGCTTCTCATGTAATGCACATGCTAACACACACATGTCACGTACACATACTTCAAACGTTACGGGTCACTAACACGTATACACACGTGAAAGTCACGTAAAAAAAAAAAAAAAAGGTAATCGAAGTATGTTACAAAAATTATCATATTTGTCAGTCATGCATGCATCAATCAAATCTAGAAAAAATGTATCAAAAAATTTCCTTATTTATCATTAAATAAATATATATTTCACATATTACCTCTAGGTAATACGTGATTGTAACCGTCCGATCAAAATAAATAAATGGCTCACAATTATTTGGGTGTACATAGCAAATACCAAAATAAAGCATATAGCTATTCCGTGTACCGTATGTCCATACCAAGTTGTACCCAAATTAAATTCTAATTCTAATAACTTCACTCTATATACCTAATACCAATGGTTCATACCAAGTCGGCGCGAACCGAACCGGCGGGCGGCTACGTTGAGCAAAGGGTGGGCGCTGCGGCGACCGACGTCGATGGCGCGTCGCGCGAACTGAGGCGGGCGGCTTCGGGAGGGCAAGGGCGGCTACGGCAGGCAGTGGGTCGACATCCCGTGGTGCGAAACCGGATCCGTGTGTGGCGGCGGCTTGCCCTGTTGTTCCGCTCAAAGGCGCTTCCCCGTCGTTCTCCGTTAAGATTAAATTAGGCATCTATGATGGCCCTGGCCTGACCTGTGTGCTTCTGTAGGGCGAGGTCTGCAAAAACCATCATTTGCCTGGAGATCGCCGCGTCCAAATGAGTCTCGGTTTGCTGCCTTGCTAGCCAAATGTTCAATCAATTGCCGAATAGTCTATCGTGACCCATGACTTGCTGGTCAGCAATATACATTTAGTTTCAGAGAGGAGAATGTGAAATTCCTGCCATATTTTCCTCACCACGTTTTTCTTCTGCCAAATATGTCTATCGCACGGTTAAAACTTCGAGTCCAAAGCGAGCACGCAACCCGATGATGAATACGCGTGGCCTAAAATGGAACCGACCAAAGTTCGAACCAAATCGACACGGTGAGCAGTCAGCCGGCCTGCCCAGTGGGAGGGACGTGGAAGGAGAAAATTTCAACCATCTTTTTTTCACCTTTTGATTATGTCTTCCAGATCTGTCCGCCAAAAAGTCCGTTTACGATATGAATCAATACACAAATAAAAGGAACACAATTAGAGAGATGTCCGCACTCATCGTCCTCCCGTTGCAACGCACGGGCATGTTTCCTAGTACATATACAATAGGAAAAGATCCGCTATTTCCTACTTTGAACAGAACTGGTGAAAATAAATCATCCGTCTATGTTAAAATTAATTGAATGACTTCAATGTGAAAACATGGCAGCAAGGTGCGCCCTTTAGTCATATTGTATTTGTACATGTTGCATTGTGAAGAAAAAAAACTTTTTTTCGAAAGCGTGCATATTGCACGTGCTGCATTAATAAAAATAGAGTTTAGCAATACAACCACTAGTTCATTGGCGAGATGCTGAGAGACTTAGTGGCAACACAGTAACACGAATCGCCCGGCTTCAACGGCGCCGCAAGGAAGTTGTACTAAAGGGGGGGGACTATTGTGTGACTTGTCTTTGCGCTGGGCTCAGATGCACTCTGTCGGCTCCACCCACGACCCAGGCTTCATCAGGGGGAACAGCTCCCGCACAGTGTCCTGGTGCGGAGAGGGCACCTCATTGACGAAGCGGTCGTGGAACTTTGGCCACCGGTGATGGGTCCGGCGAGTTGCTTGGATCGTCCGCGCTTGCCCTCCCACTTGTTGAGCATCACGTGGCGGGCCCGACGCCGGGCCTCGGATCGCGGTAGACCGATTTCGCCGCGAGTCTCGAACTTCGACGAATGGAGCAGGACCCATGGGACGAGGTGCGGCGACGCGACGACGGCGGGCGGCATGGGACGGGGGGCTCCTTGATAGGGACAAACAAGGAGCCGAGGAAGTTCGCAATGGATGCTTCAAGAGGTGGTTGCCGAGCCGTTGTGCATGCACGGGCCGGGCAGCATCCCATCGGCAAAGACCGACCCTGGCCGCGTACCGGTTGGATGGCAACGACATCGCCGCCGCGCGGTGCCGGGCAACCGTTGTCGACCGATGTCGTAGTCTCAGCGGAAAGGATGGTCGCCGACGCGTATCGCTTAGCGGCGAGGTCGCCGCCCGGGTGCCGCCCCCGGCCGCCACTGTTCCAGCGGCGCCCTAAAACACCACCGCCGGGCTACCCGAGTCGAAGCAGCGATAGGGGTCGCCAAACGCGTAACGAACCAGCGAGGAGTGCGACCCTAGCCCCGGCGAACCCACCGGCCGAGGGTCCAGCACCACCTCCCTAGTGGCAGCAGGAGAAGCAGCACCAGCAACATCCTCGTCTCGGCATCCTCCATGGTTACCAACCGCATCGTCCGCCAGGTCGCCCCCAACAACGTCGACAGTGGCCGCAGGCGGCAGTAGCTCCGTGTGCGCGAGGTCGGCCCACCAATCGCATGGTGGTAGGGACTGAGGTGGGAGGGGAGGCACCGAGGTGGATGGAGGCATGACGAGGGAAGCTGCAAGCTCGTCGATCATCGGGTCCACTCGCGCAGGGAAGAGCGGCCCGTAGCGACTCTTGCGCGAAGCCGGTCAACGGGCGCGGGGCGTTGTTGTCCACCGGGGCAAATGCCCGACGCCAAGACATCTTGGTGTAGCGGGGCGAGCAAGATGATCGGGCATAGGATTTGACCGACGTGAAGGTAGGCGCCGACGCCCACCTCGGTGGTCGCCATGCCCTGGACAAGGCCGGCGGTTCGGGCGGTCATGAGCACCGCGTGTAGGGTCCCGGACATGGCGTGGAGACATCAGCCCCTTGCGCACGGAGGAGTGCTGAGGCGGGAGGTGGCGACGGTGACCGCAGGTCCTGCCCCGCGGCGTCGCGGCCGAGGCGAGATGAGGCGGCGTGGAGCGGAGCAAAGGGCGGCGACGTGATTCCCGGCCCGTGCAATTGAAGCATAGCCCGACTAGGGATGGCGGCACAGCCGCTGCGACGATTGGTGGGTGGGGGCACGTGGTCGGTGACGCCCGGCGTCGCCGGGCGAGAGTGAAGCCTTCGTCGTCGGCGATGCGACCGACGGCGGAGGAGAGCACTCAGTCGGTCCTCGCCCACGGGCCACGACGGACCGCGAAGTCGGCGGCCCGGCCAAGCCGTTGGTGGGCGGGGACGCGGCGGCCGGGGGGCTGACCCGCGTGGCGGGTCGGTAATCGGCCGTAGGGGCGTCAACGGAGACACGTGGAACGCCCGACGGCGACGGCGACGCCGTTTGCCCTTGGAACGGTCGGATCCGTTGCCAAAGGCGTCGCCTTGTTGATGGAGGCGGGGCTTCACCGTTCCTCCGTGTGGTCCCCAATAGAGCCCAAGAACGCCCCCGACGCGAGTGGAGGATGGATGGGCACGCCGCCACGACGGTGAGGAGCCTCGAAGCTCGGCGAACTCGGCCCTCAATGTCCGAGCGCCGGAGAAGTAGTCGTCAACCCACCGCATGCCCTTTGTTCTCCCAAATGAAAGGGACAGGGGTGGAGGTCGACGCGAGACGGGTCGAGCCGCGTCGAGAGACGTGTCGCCCGAAGCAGATTAGGGGAGGAGGTGACTGGACCGGAGCAGCGGCGTCGCGACGAACAACACCTCACCATCCCTTAGCGGCGACGCCTCGAGCCGAGCCAACGGCAGCGCCGCCCGCTGCTCCAGCGAGCTCGGCGAGGAAGTGACCACGGACGGACGAGGCGGCGCGTGCACATGGACATCGCCCATTTGCAGCCACAGGATGCACGCCGGAAGCCGCAGCAGCGACGGTGGCCATCATAGAATCCTCAGCGACTGTCGATGTATTCCCCAGCATCGGGCCCTCGGCCGGCATCGGCGGTTGTTGCGGGTGCGGAGGTGCGAGGTCCTCCACGGTAGTGACGACGTCAACAGGGCCAGGGTGGCACGCACTGGCTCCCGATCCCGCCAGCCGGCCGGGCGGCGTCGCCCATCGCCCGAGGCGGGGCTCGAAGGAGAGGGGGCGTGGTGCGCGGCCCTAGTGGCCGCCAGGGCTTCACGCGCGGGCGGCGCCGCCATGGGGCTGGGGGGAGGGGCCCAGCGGTGCGGCGCGCCGACCGCCGTAACGAGAGGCGACGGCGAATCGAATCGCGCACACGGTCCGGGGCCGGGAGGAGGAGAGAAACAGCGGGAGCGGAGGAGGGGATGGTGGAACCTGTTGGGCCGGACGCCGGGTGGAGGTGGGGTGCCGACGAACTCTCTGCGGGCGACGGCCGGGGAGGGGGACCTCCGTGTTCCCAAAGAATCGCCATCGGAGGAACACCCGAAGAGGCTGCGGGTGGACGGCTCCCTCCGGCGGCGAGGTCGGGGACGCCCGCAGCGCCGCCCGGCGCGAGTGGCGCGGCCTTCCGTGGCGGGCGCCGACGTCGGCAACACCGGTCCGGCGGCCGGTGCCCGGGGATCGCCCTGCCGCTACGCAGGGCGGGAGCTTCGAGGAGGAGGACGGGGCCATAGATCAGGAGACGAGCATTCGAATCGTGGGGGCGGTATGGTGGCCGGAGTAGGCGGCGGCGGCGTTGGCGTTTCCGACCGTGAGGTGTCGGGAGGGTCGGGAGGGGGACCGGAGGACGATCCTCCTCAGGGTCGCGATTTATATTGATCTTGATAAAATGATTACCCGAAGAAGAAAAAAACTCTGGCGGGAAGGACGATGGTTTGCCAACTTACGCACATAAAATCCTTTTTCATCAATTAGATGCCATTATGCACATAAAATCCTTTTCATCAATTAGAGATGCCATATTTTTGGTGTATGAACACCAAGTTTTATTTGTATGGGCAGCTCCGTCACCCCGAAAACCCCTACAGTGGATGTTTCAGGTCCCACTGAAGCAGGCACTCCTAGAAATCCAGCTGGGCCGTTTTCATTACAAACCACCCCTACAAATAATGTCTATTTAGAGGTGGCTTAGTATCGAGCCATCCTACCAATCAATTTATAGGGACGGCTCTACATTGAGATGCCCGTATAAATTCTTGGTAATATTTTCATTTGAATTCATTTTGTCAAGTAAAACGTTTGAATTTATCCAATTTGAAAGTAGATTTTTTCAAACGATCTCGGATGGATAAACAACAAAAATGAACTTTATAGATCTTGAGAAGTTATGAAACTTTGGAGTTGGCAACATTTTGATTTGAAATCATCATGTCATGCAAAGCTATGTTTAAATTTTAAATTTGAAATTTTCAAACGTCGTTGAATGAAAAAAAACGAAATGAAAATTATCTCAAAATAGTTGACAACCTTTTGATTTGAATTCATTTTGTCATGCAAAACTAAATTTTATGAGTTTGTCAAAGTTGAAATTCAAATTCTTAAGCGACCTCGGATGGAGAAAGTACCTAAACGAAAGTTGTAAACTTTATACTTGGTAACTTTTTTTTATCCATTTAGGGCCTCAAATACTGAATTTACGTTGGGTTTAGGTTTATACGTGGGGAACCAAAATGGAATATGGATATAAATCAGGAAGTGGTGCAGTGGTAGAAGAGGCAACACACGGTGGAGGGGTCGCAGGTTTGAATCATAGCGGACACGAAGCGTGTGATTTTTGCATGTAAAATGTGCAACTTGCCGGTGGAGGCCTTCCTGGATTAAAAAATGTTTTGCTATTTTTTGGCTTTTTATCTACAGTTTCTAGAAAATGATTTATAACGGGCGGCTAGAAAACTGCCCACACTTGTAACCACCCTCGTGGCGTAGTGGTAGCATTTAACTTGGTTCTTTTATTCATTCAGAATGTTTTTTTTAAACCATTCCGGGGGGGGCGGAGCTTCCCCACCTACCTTCATTTCCAAAAAAAAGAGTACACACTTTTAGGGAACGAGAAGAAACCCCTGGTCGTCCGGTTAATTGTGGGAAAACCGGACTAAAAACCAGTACAAGACATGCACACAAAAACACAAATGAGAAAGAAAGAATGGTACAATGCCGGAACACATGGACTCTTCAACAATGCCTCCATGGAGGTGGATGACGAGACCATGCCACCATCGTCGACCAAGCGAACACTTTCACCCGAGTCTTGTGGTAAGGAGTTGAGCGAGGTGGCCAAAGCAGGTGTAGCACAAGAGGTTCTTCAATGACGCCTTCAAGAAGGAGATTACCATCGCCCCGAGACACGGGCTGAACTTTCGCCTAAAACCTGCGGAAGAGGCCCCATCGGACTGCTACGGATGAGGTCATTGGTCGGCACGCCTGCCCGGCAACACACGTGCCACGTCCTAGAGCTGCTCGGACTCGCCCGCGACGACGGGAGGCACACACCGAGAGCGCCGGTCGCCGCCACACGTCGCGGAGCTGCTCAGACTTGGCCGTGATGTTGGGAGACATCGCGCGAGGGTGCGTGGTTGAGGCATTCTGTCGAATACCAAGCAAGCACCACCAATAGGGACCGGCGCCATGGAGCCCAGGCCGCTGGCTGGCCGAGCATCCCCACGGGCGAGTCCGGCGGCATCCGGAGGACAGCGAGCTGGGACTACACCGTGGACCGCCTCGCCCTCACTATCGACGGAAGGCCCGCCCCGCTGACGCCCGTGGCCGACGCCCGATTGAAGGCCAATGTCGATGGTGCCGCCCACGTTGTCCATCTTCCGCACGGGCCCGACAAAAAAGTGTGGTGGTGCGCCAGACGAGGACGCCAGCGTCGGGGTGGACACGGGGCTAGGGTCTAACCGGCGAAGGCAGCCATGAGGCGAGGCTTAGAGAGGCGGCAGATCCGCTGGGGAGTGGATCCGTGCTCGACGCGCCTCGATCCGTCGCCACCGGCTCGCCCGGTGGGCCACCACTTGCCAAAGTTCTAGAGCTTGGAGGTGGAAGATATGGCGAGGACAGTGGGAAGCGGGAAGATGGAGCCGGGCCCCTTTTTTTCAGTGCTCGGCGCGGCCGCCACGCCAGCGTCAAGGCCCGCAACGGCGGCGCCAAAGGAGGAGGCGGTGGTGGGGGTCTAGGGCCAGCGGTGGGTTGTCGCCCCGAGTCGCCTCTCGGGGAGACGACGTGGGGGGTTTGGGTCCTAATTCATTGAAAATGTGATCAGAACTGATAAAGTTAAGGAAGTACGCCATCAAAGAGTAATCTGGGAATAGAAAATTGACAGGGCCTTATCATTTGTTCCGGTTGTCCTCTTACATAGAAATATCATGGATGAAACTATCAGCATGTGTAAGTACACAAGGGTTATCAAGAACATGGTGACCAAAATTTCGTGTTTTTCGATGGGTACCGAAAGAAATCCTCTTCGGTCAAAAAAATTTCGTGTGAATTCATCTTCCGTCCTCAAATAGCGCTAAGATGACCCAAAATCCACTTCCAAGTCGGCCCACCATATATATACTAGAAGGCCCTAAAATCACACCGAAAATCCACATTCTATTCCCTGTCTCCGACTCTCCTCTGTTGGCGGCGATGGCGGCTCCTGCGGTGCACCGCGCTGCCGCGACACGTGAGCCCCCATGTAGCCCTATAGAAATGTGGAATTATGTCAAGTTTTTCATGTATTTGTGGCGTATGATCAACCATTGATAGTTTACAGCGAAATCATGTCAAATTTTTTTAAAATTTTCTTGAATTTAATTTGAATTTGAGCCAAAATTTCCGGAATTTCGGGAATTTCCCTTTTCTCAGTGGGTTCCGGAATTTTTTTTGTTTCCGAGGGACTAATATTATATGTTTTTGTTCGTGGCGGCTTGTTCGTAATAAGGAGCGCAATACTACATAGAAAAGGAAAAGGATCCACTATTTCCTAGAGACAGAATTTTCACGTTTGGCGGACATAATAATAGAAATTTTAGCAATTATTTATTAGAAGATAGATTTTATTGGTTTTTTTCCTACTGTTGCAACGCAAAAAAAAAAAAAAATCATCCACACACCCGTAGCGACGCACGGCCATATTTCCTAGTATTTCCTAATCCACAATGCATTTTAATTAGTCCACAAAACATGTATTCTCGTGCGAATTGGCTTGTAGTCCAATGGTAGGGCGGTTCAGTGGGGCGCTACCCACCAGGGTTCAAATCCACGGTGCTCGCACCTTTTCCTGTGATTTTCAGGAATTTCGGCGTTATGCATTAAGTGGTAGCGACGTTCCCGTCGACGACGAGGTGCCAATGGTGACTTCGAGAATCTCCGGGGACGAGGTGCCAATGGTGACTTTGAGAATCTCCAGATCTGCCGGGTGCTCAGTCCTTCGGAGGTGCTCATAGGGGTAGGGTTTGCGACGTGTGTTCATAGGGGTGAGTGTGCGTGCGTGTGTGAGTGTCTGCGTTGTACTGTGTCATTCAAAAAAAAAAAAACATGTATTCTCGTTTTGCAACAAAGCCTGACCCTGACCTAATCCGGATCCAACATCTACACATGAATGTATAACATAAAATTTGTTTATTTATTTGACCCAAGATTTCTTGACGTCCCCGTTGCGGCCGGCCTGATCTGTTGTCCATGGAGATCGAGACGGCGTCGGCAGCTCTACCCGACGACTTGCTCGCTGTTGTTCTCGGCTGTCTCCCGGCGCGTAGCCTCGCGTCGTCGCGCGGCGTATGCAAGGCGTGGCGCGACCTCATCGACGACCGCCGGCTGCTACTTCGTTTCCTTCTCCCGCGCTCGTTGCGCGGTCTCTTCTTCAACTCAAGCTACCCCAGGCCCCAGTTGTTGTCCCGTCCGACGTCGACATCGTCACCGGAAGACGAAGACGACGATGGCTCCAGCCGGTTCATCGACGGCAAGATGGATTTCGTCCAGCTAGAACGCCCTGGCGGCTCGTATGATGTCGTGGACCACTGCAATGGCCTCGTCCTCATCCGGGAGAGCGGCGACGTGGCGATGCACGTATGCAATCCAGCAACGCGGTGGTCGGCACGCCTGCCACCGCACCCTTGCGCCGCCTGCTACTACAGTTCCCGCTACTCTTGTCGCCGTGCGTTCCTCGTGTTCGACCCTTTTGTGTCAACGGAGTACAAGGTACTGTTGTCGCCCGAGGAGCCAGAGAGGAAGCAGATGGAGAACGAAGACATATGTCGCCGGATGGAGTGGCCCCGTCAGCTTGGGCAACGTGGAACGAGTTCTCGTCGACCACCGGGAGCTGGGAGGAGAAGGTGTTCGTCCGGGAAGGCGAGGCAGCAGGGGCAGCTGGGGACTTGCTGCTGAAGGAATGGGGCAACCATATCCGGCACCCGTACCGCCGCTATGCATACTGGAAGGGTGCACTCTACGTACACTGCCCCGGTGAATTTGTATCTAGGTAAATAAATAAATCTCAATCCTTTCTTCCGACCATGGATATGGATATATTTCATAGTTACTTTATCTCTCTCTCTGTGTGTGTGTGTGGATATATTTTGCAGATTATCCTTGCTCGACGATAAGTACAGAGTAATCAAATTGCCAATAAAACTTACCCATTGGAAGAACAGACTAGGTAGATCGGAGAAGGGAGTGTACTTCGCAGCTCTTACTACTGATGGTGTGACCAAACTTCAAGTCTGGACACTCAGCGAATCCAGTAATAACGAACTGGAATGGGTGGCCAAGGATCAAAACAACCTCAAGCTCAATACATACTCGTGGTGCATGAACAACAAATTCGATGAAGCAAAATATTGGACTGCTTCAGGTCTCGAACCAGATTATTGGAATGTCCACTGGGGTGATGGAAGGAAGAGTACCCAAGATGAATCATCACTCGAACAAAATGTATGCTGGAACTCTGACGATGACAACATTGTCGATGTTTCAAATGACCAACAGGAGGCTGAACCATATCTCAAATTCCTTGGATTTCATCCATACAAGGAGGTTATCTTCTTGTGTTCATCAATTTGCACCGGCACCGATAACGTCGTGGCTTTTCATCTGAACAGCCCGAAGGTTCAGTATTTAGCAACTGTGAATCATTGCATTCTCGAATCATTTGTCTATACGCCATGCTTATTAAATGGAGATTAGCAGCAGTCGTGCATGTGTCTGTGTGAGGAACCTATGGTTCTTTTGACAAATTCTTGGTGTAACTCTTGGTTATATCAATCTAGTTTTCTATCGTCGTCTGAGTCTGGATCCCTACTCTTTTATATTCTATTAATACTTATACTGAATTACTGTGTTGTCTTGGAGCATTTTGTCAACAAGAACTGTCGGATTATTACATGGCATCACTAATCCAAAAGCCAACTAAGGGAGCGTCTGGGATTTATATTAGGGCGGCTCATAATTTGAGCCGCCCCTAATGTATCTAAAAATCCTAGGTAGAAACAAACCGCCCCTCTTGTTGACACATTAGGGGCGGCTCATGTTACTGAGCCGCCCCTAATGTTACCTGACACATTAGGCACATTAGGGCGGTTATATATCGGTCGCCCCTAATGTAACCTCTTATCAGGGCGGTTATATATCAGCCACCCCTAATGTATTCTGAAATCGGGGCGGATCCCTAATTAACTTGGTCAAACGAAGCACTAAATGACCTCAAATCGAAAAACTTTGAATACAAAAAGTTGTATATATAGAGTGTAGATCTTGAAGAACTACACAAAGTCGGTGTTCGTGACTTTTGAAAATGAGGACATCTAGGGATCCAAAAGGCGTCTTTAGTTTGAATTGGAAAACTCAAACTTGGTCAAGCGAGGTCAAACGCAGCACTAAATGACTGGAATCGAAAAACTTTGAATACAAACGTGTTAGAGCTCATCGAGATTAGCATTAGTTATATGGGGTCATTTTGGCTTTTAAGAAAGTGTTAGTAAACACTAGTCACAAAATCTTGAATCACAATTGTAGTTTATGAAACCTTAAGAGAGATGTGTCCGGTGTGAAAAATGTCTATCAAAACTTTGTCGATTGCAAATGACCTACATACGCATTGTAGATCTCGGTGTGGTGAGTCGAATTAGTATTCATGACTTTTAAATTCTCAGCCATTTAGGGCCCGAAAAACTGAAAACTCTCAAAAAAAGTTGAAATTCAAAGTTTGAGCGGTTCAAAATCTTTTGAATCCAAAAAGTTGTATATATAGAGTGTAGATTTTGAGGAGCTACACAAAGTCGGTGTTCGTGTCTTTTTGAAAATGAGGACATCTAGGGCTACAAAAAATGTACACAGATTTGGATCAAAAAATGATTCAAATTCATCAAATATTCGTTAACATGTGCTCTGGCTGGGCGGGGAAACCAAACGGCCCAATCGGGCTGTCGGCCCGCAGCCAGCCCGGCCAGCGACGCCCGCATGGGCCAAAAAGCAAAGACAGCCCGATTAACGAGGGGAAGTGCTCTGGCCGCCGTCGATCTTGGGTCAAGGCGATCCGATGGCTGGCGTGATTTTCATGGGATCAAAACCCCATCCGCCGGCCGCCCCCTATGAAACCCTAGGCCATTTCACTTTTTCTTTCCCCTGTCTCACTCACCACCTAAGCGGGGGCAAAGAACCACGGTGGCCGGCGACGGCGACGCCCACGAGGAGGGAGCGACCGCCACCACCCCCCCCGACTCCGCCAACCCGGCCCTCTCTTTCTCCCTCCATCTCTCGGCCGCAGCACTAGGCGTCCTCGATGGTCGTGGCTTCGATGGAGGCCGACGCCCGGCCGACGGTTCAAGCAACTTCGTGGCGGGCTATGGCGGAGGGGCGGCGGATCTCGACGGCTACGAGGTCCACGCGGGCGGATCCAAGGTGAGGGGCGGCGCACGGCGGGCCAGCCTCCACCTCCCCGAGGGCCACGAGCTCGGTGGCGCGGATCCGGCAGCCTGGTCCACCACGATGCAGATCCGCGCCCTTCGTCCACCACGACGCGGATCCGGCGGCAGCTTCGTCCACCACAACGTGGATCCGGTGGTCAACCTCCACCAGGGCAGCAGCGACCGCATCGCGGCGGTGCTATGGCGGCGCTGGTCCACGGCGATGACGAGCAGCGACCGCGGCGACACATGGATGGGCTTTCGGATGGGCTCACCGGGCTCTAGATGGGCTCGGTGGGCTGGGTTTCTTTTTATTATTCTTCTGGCCGATTAACCATGATTTGGTGTGAAATTATCAATTGACTCTGTGAATTATATTAGGGGCACTTGTTTAGGAGCGGCTGGGACAACCGCCCCGATGGGTATTGTAGTAGTGCATGTGGGCCTATCCACAAGCCTATATACGTGTACGTTAATCAATCGTAGTAATCAGAAAGTATTCCCCATAATCCCGTCATTCATGGTATCACGAGAAAAACCGATCCTGTGACCTAGCTTCCGCAACCGAGCAGTGCGCCGCCGCCGGCCCTCACCACAAACGCGCGCGCCCCCGGCGCCTGCGCGACGCGCCTGTACCCTGCCGGTTGCAGATCGACGCCCGACTCCGCGTGTACGTCCGAGGCGAAGGCTGCCCGTCCATCCGTGTACGTCCGCCGGCCGTCTATCTACGTCGTCCACACCACCAGGACTACGTCCGTGTACATCCGCCGGCCGTCCGTCTACGTCGTCCACACCACCAGGACTACGTCCGTCTACGTCACCACCAGGACTACATCCGTCGACGTCGTCTACGTCGTAGTCTCGTCGCCCAGACTTCCTCGCCATGGCTGACACGGAGGAGCAGCGCCAAGCCCACATCATTGAATGAAAAAAAAAAAAAGGATACATCGCCACAAAGTATACATCGCCTTGTGATGTTCCCAGATAAGATTGCACGCCATTCTTGTAGCACTCTGAACGGTCTATAGGCGATTTTATTACACGGTAGGAGTAATCCCCAGTTGACAAGGATAGCCTGCAAAAAATTATTGACCATCTATGTCAAGTTTCATGCATGAACCCAATACTACCACTAGCTACTACCAAGAATAATCAGATTTTGCAAAAATTGTAGCTTTGTTGGTTCGTTACCATTTGCTTAGGCATATATATCACCTGTAATTTTTTACCATCGTTTCATGCATGAACCCAGTACTACCACTGCTACCAAGAATAATCAGATTTTGCAAAAATTATGGATTTGGTTCGTTACCATTTGCTTATGCATAATCTGTAATTTTTTTTTATAATAAAAAAATCTGTCGGACAAAACTGCAAACTTTGACAAATTATGATCCATGTTGATGAACAATTGTTTTATAGTCAGACAAGGATCAAAATCAGATGTGTTTTGACACAAAGATGAATAAGAAATCACAACAATAACAATTTACTACTAATAGTTGGTTATATATAATAGTATATTGTTTGAAACTATCTTAGAAGTGTGATCATCGATCATAAAAATATCGATGGACTGATTTATTACCTCGAGACGTATTCACCCTGGCAATGAACGTATGGTGATCCTTGCCGATAGACGGCATACCGCCACCGGGGCTGGGGACAATAGCGCAAAGAATCCATCCTCAGATCAGCGACGATCCCCGCCGCCTCGCCATGGCGGACAAACACCCTCGCCCGCCACCGCCCGCTCCTCGACGAGAACACATGCCACGTCCACCGGGACGGCGGCCACCCGTGTCGCCGGCAGGGTGCGCGTCCTGCAACGGATCATCCTGCCGCTGGTACTCCTCCGGCACTAGCTTGAGGGGAGAGCCACCAGAACCTTGTAGTGCCGCGACATGGCGGGGCTGAACACGAGGTACGCGCGGCGGAACGACGCCGCACGGACGCCGGCGAGCTCCGGCAGGCGCACCCACCGCCACGTCGTGGGGTTGCACACGTACAAGTCGCCGTACTTCTCGTCCCAGTACAGGACCAGGCCGTTGCAGTGGTCCGCGACCTTGTAGTTGCTGTAAGGTCTCGCCGGCACGACGTAGCTGAAGTTGCCGTCGACCTGGGGCCCGGCCGCTGCTGCTGATGTAGGGCGGGCGAAGAAGTGCGGCATCTCGTGATCGACGTAGTTGATGAACATGCCGGACACCGAGTGCGGGAGGAGGCGGCAGCGGACATGTAGCAGGAGCTCGCGCTCGTCGACGAGGTCGCGCCATGCCTTGCAGACGCACCGCGACGCTGCGAGGCTGCACGCCAGAAGACGGCCGAGGATGTCCGCGAGCACGTCGTCGTGTAGAGCCGCCGGCGGCACCGCCGCGTCGGTCTCCATGTCGAGGCTGCACCGTCGGTGGCAACGCCGCTTGATTTTGTGATCCGGAACGAACGCCGAGATAGATATTACGATCCGGAACGAACGTTTTGCAACAAAGCCCGACCTAATCCGGATCCAACATCTACATCGAACATATAATTTGTTTATTCATTTGACGTCGTCGTTGCTGGCTGATCTGTTGTCCATGGAGATCGAGACGGTGGCGGCGGCTCTACCCGACGACTTGATCGCTGTTATCCTCGGCTATCTCCCGGCGCGTAGCCTCGCGGTGTGGCGTCGCGTCTGCAAGGCGTGGCGCGACCACATCGACCAGCTCCAGCTGCTGGTCCGGATCCGACCCCTCCTCCCGCACTCGGTGCGCGTCCTCTTCTTCAACTCAAACCACCCCAGGCCCCAGTTCTTGTCCCGTCCGGCATCGACGTCCACGCCGGACGTCGACGGCAAGTTCGTTTTCGTCCAGCTAGAACGCCCCGGCGGCTGGTTTGATGTCGTGGACCACTGCAATGGCCTCGTCCTCATCGTGGAGAGCGGCGAGGTACCGGTAGTGATGCACGTATGCAATCCAGCAACGCGGTGGTCGGCACACCTGCCACCGCACCCTCGTGCTGCCTGCTACAACAGTGACAGGTACTTGTGTCGCCGTGCGTTCCTCCTGTTCGACCCTGTTGTGTCACTGGAGTACAAGGTGCTGTTGGAGCCTGAGCCAGGGAGGGAGAAGGTCGAGAAGGACGCGTACCGCCGGGTGGAGTGGCCGCCGTCGGCATGGGCGGCGTGGCATGAATTCTCATCAAGCACCGGGAGGTGGGAGGAGAAAGTGTTCGTCCGGGAAGGTGAGGCCGCGGGGACATATGGGGACTTGCTGCTGAATGAATGGGGCAACCATGTCCAGCACCTGTACCGCTGCTATGCTGATGAATACTGGAATGGTTCACTCTACATACACTGCCCCGGTGAATTTGTATCTAGGTAAATAAATAAATCTCAATCCTTTCTTCCGACCATGGATATGTATATATTTAGTAACTTTATCTATTTCTCACTGTGTTTCTCTCTTTGTGGGTGCGTGTGTGTTATTTTGCAGATTATCCTTGTTCGATGATAAGTACTCCCTCCGTTCCAAATTGTAGTTCACTTTGGCTTTTCTAGATTCATTTGTTTTGTTATGTATCTAGACATAGTGTATAACTAGGTGCATAACAAAACAAATGAATCTAGAAAAGCCAAAGTGAACTACAATTTGGAATGGAGGGAGTACAAAGTAATCAAATCGTCACGAAAACTTGCCCATTGGAAGAACAAAGTACCGTATTTTCAAGGACTAGGTAAATCGGAGAAGGGAGTGTACTTTGCAGCTCTCACTACCAGTGATGATTTGACCAAACTACAAGTCTGGACTCTCAGAGAATCCAGTAATAACGAACTGGACTGGGTGCCCAAGGATCAAAGCAACCTCAAGCTCAATACATACTGGTGGCGGGTGGAAAACAATGAATTCGATGAAGCGAAATATTGGACTGCTTCAGATCTCGAACCAGAATATTGGAAGTTGCATTGGGATGATGGATTAAGGAAGACCCAAGATATATCAGTAGAACAAAATGTTTCGTGGAACTCCGAGGACGATAACATTGTCGATGTTTCAGATGACAATCAGGATCATGAACAATATATCAAATTCCTTGGATTTCATCCGTATAAGGAGGTTATCTTCTTGTCTTCCGGCGATACGGTGGTGGCATTTGATCTGAACAGCCCAAATGTTCAGTATTTAGCAAGAGTAAATTATTGCATTCTGGAATCGTTTGTGTTTTCGCCCTGCTTAATTGGAGATTAGCAGCAGTCATTCATGTGACTGAGTGATGAACCTTTTGTTCTTCTGAATAATTCTTGCTGTCACTACTCTTGGTGATATCAATCTAGTTTATTTTTACCATGTGTCCTTCAATGTAATTGTTCATTGATTGGAACACTGCTCTTTAATTTCCTTTTAATACTGAATTACTGTGGTGTCTTGGAACATTTTTTTCAGGAACTGATATTCTCTACTGCGTCATGGTGATGCCATTCCAACACATTAAAGTGAAGGGATTTTGTAAATCTTTTTTTTTAATGTACCAGTCTAGTAAAACCTATCTGATTTCATGAGCAAAAATATCTTAATATTACTTATTATATGCATAAAGAAAATATGCGTACTTTATATTTTGATTAATTTTTAAATTCTTCCACTTGTGGTATAATTCATCTCTTGATGCTAGACTTTCCATATATACCCCTGGTGGTCAAGCACCACAAATGAATCGTCTCATGACGCTAGACATTCCATATATATAGCAGAATGTGCCGGATCAGAGAAGGAGCCAGGGCTCATCCGCCGTGAGCTCGTCGTCACCGTGTAGAGGTGTTCTGTAAGGAGAGCCACAAGGCTCGGCCAGCGCTCGGTGCTCCCATGTCGGCGGCCATGCTAGTTTCGGCTTCCTCATTCACGCAGTCAGGTACGGAAGGGGGCTGCATACGGCTGGCCTCAGCGCGCTGGCATTGTCCGCACAGGGAGTGCGGCGTTTTGTCCATCACGGCGCCGTCCCGCGTCGCAGGAAACACGCAGTCAACGGCGATGTGTTGTCGAGTTTCTATTAGCGTGCCAACCCTGTGAGAGCGTGTTCTCTGACAGCTCCTACGTCCGGCTCTTTTCCGCCCGCCGCGCTGTCATCCGGTGGATGATCGACGCTGGGGGCCCGGCGGCAGCCATGCGGGCGCGTCCTCTGTCGTCGCCCGCACGCTTCCCGAACCAACCCATGCCGCTATACAGCGCTATTGTCGTCCGCTTCGTTTGTCGCGCTGTCGGGCCCCGGTGCCTTGGCATCCTTCCACGTCACCACAACAGCGGCTGCAACGGTCCTTGGGCCATTTCAGCCGTTGGATCTAGCGATCGATGGTGCTGCTACCTCCTCCTATGTCACATATATACCGGCTCCAACCCTAGGGCTCTCTCACGTGTACAGCCATTCTCGACTCCTCCCTCTCCCTCCTCTCTCTCTCTCTCTCTCTCTCTCTCTCTCTCTCGGCTTGGGCGTAAGAGGCGAGGCCGCCCCGACGTGGTGGTGCAGCGACCCTCAGGGCGGTGGTACAACGCCTAAGGCAAGGCCTCCCGCCCAGCGCGACGGTGGTCCCCGGACACCGGTGCGGGCGGTCCCCAGCACGGCGGCGCTACTGGCGCGGGACGAGCGCCCCTCCCGCGGCGACGCCGGGTAAGCGTGCCCTGGCGGCGGTGCTGGGCGAGCCCTCCCGATCTGTGGCGCCCGGACCCGACGGTGCGACCTCTCTCCTTGTTCCTCATCACTTTGGATCGCCGGCAACGGAGTTGACTGTCGGTGGTATGTGCTTGTCACCGTTCCTTTCGGGCGATCTGAGCCCTCCATGGCCAAGAAATGAACGAAAGCTGATATGTGTTGTTTGTATGAAAGGGATAGTAGCTGCTTGCATTGTGTTTGATAAAATGACCACCACGGTTCTGATGCTTGTGCTGATGTTTCGCTACGATGGAGCTTTGGTTGATGGGAAGTTTCGTTGTATGCCTGGTAATGAAATGAATTGAATATTCAATTATGCTTGTTTCTTGATCTCCATTTTGCCACTATTCTGTACTGATTGATGTTGAATTTGTTGATACATTGCACCTAATACATCCATACGTTAGAGAAGTATGGGTTTTCTTTAATTCTTTATTCGCTTTCAGTAGTTGTGTATGTAAATTCTAATGCTCTTCGTGTATATGTGAGCAAGGTCTATTTCCTATATAAGAAAATATAAAAACAACACCCAATAGAAGATATTCTTGAAGATCTGTCAAACCTGATTGCCTCATCTTGAATTTATGTTGTCATTTCCCTGGTTGGAAACAAAACTAATTGAAAGGGTAGTACAAAGTATACATTCTCGACATATAGTCTTTCACCTTTTCTTGTGCTCCATTTTTCATTTTGCTTTCTGTGCATCGGGTTCCGAGCTGGAACTTAACATTCTGTGAGTCGTGAGACATCTGGAATGCCTGCCATAGAGGGTACATACTCTGAAAGGACAAAGCGGCCAACACTTATGCTAAATAAACTGTATCATTAGATTTATGTGGCTAGAGTTCAATCTTGGGGTATCGACACACTGACACACAATATATCTTTTGGCTGAAACATTAAGTACAAAATTTAGTTTATTTCTCTTGACGGAACAGACTTATCAGCTTGCTTCTGTCGTCACATTGTATGGTCAGGGCGACCTTGCTCTTCCTGATCCTCTGGTAGTTATTCCAATGCTCCTCAGCTTCAAATTTCATCCTTTGTAGTGGCTACCGAAGAATCAGAGCGTATCTCACCCCCTCATGTATTAGAAACCAGTGTGCAGTCATTGACGCTCCAGAGTGTAAGCTTCTCATCTATTCCCATTTTTGAACTACACATCTGAATCTTCATTTATCTGTCTTTCATGCCATATGTTGTTACAGACCCCGGATGGAACATGTCAGCCTCACCATCTGAAGGAGACTTCTTCCTACTATTGCTAATGTAGTTGCCTGTTAGTCACGCAAGTTCAGCCTCATGGCGTGTAGTCACCCTGAGTACTAGGTTTAGGCATGAAGAACTTCCATTTTGTATATATCAGTAGTGTAGACTCTTGCTTCTATGCCGAGCTGTCCTTACATTGATCGACGCTGCCGGTACCCAGACTTAGGTTCTGTAACATCGTTGGATCGATCTCTACGGCCGTTGGAGAAACTATTGTAAACTCTCTTAATCTGGTCCAAACTATTGTAAACACTGAAGTTAGCAGTCTTCTATGTAATATATATATAGCCTCTTAGGCAGCTTTGTGCCATCTTAGGGATCTGGCCTAAGTACACCAAGTAAGAACAACCATCGGTTACCTTATTCCCTAAGTCTTGTCTATGCTAATCTATAGCTATTACAGTGTTTGCTATGCTCATGTGCCGCTACTATTTTAAAAGAAACTGAAGTGACTGTTTTTTAAGTTAAGCAACAAGCAAACTCCTCTATGTTGACAATGATATAAATTAAATCTCCTGTAGCAAACAAACTATTACGACTCCATATCAGTTTTAATTTTGCAACAAACTAAATAAAATCTGCTTGATATGCGCACGCATGGTAGCAAGAAATCACTAGTCAAGAATGGTTGTTTGAGAACATAGACACACCATGGGCCAGGACCCAGGAAGCAAAGGCGTACCATAGAAGCTGTAAAAATCATGTGCCACGGGCCGGCCCAACTTACGAAGCAACGATAAGGGGGCCCGCGGCTACACTTTATCGCTTTAGAGGATAGCCTGACATCAGCATGGGCCACGGGCGGCGGGCCTTTTCAGAACATCCCCATGCGACGGCCCAACATGACTATTACGGCCAAGCCATCCTAATCCCGTGCCCCTTTCCTCCCCAGAAAAGAGCGGCAAGATGGCGGCGGCTGCAGATTCGCCGGTCCGCTGGCGGCTACAGATTCGTCGAGATGGCGTTCCTGGACGTGGCGGAGCTGGTGAGTCCTCTTCGATCAGCATGCGGCCTACCTACTCATTTCTGCTTGGACTTCTGCATGTTTGGTTGTGCGCCAGCGATTGATGGAGCAGCTCAAGTCATTTTGTGGTTGCGTGTTATTGCAGTGTAGGATACTGAAAGACCTCCACCATAATTGATTCGTACACACCACTTTTTACTTCCAATTCCCAGTCTGCAGCTTATGATTTACTGATTTGTGCTGGTATTTTCCAAAACCGCAGCAGAGTCTATTTTAAACATTGTATGGACATATATATTCGTGGTTACATGGAAAGGATATACCGTGAACATATTTTTTGTTTATGGATGTATATAAGATGATAATGTGGTGCTTTTGAATCTCGGATTTGAAAATCTGGATATGCACAAAGTGAACATGAGAACGCCAGCCGGAAAAGAGACCTTCTCAGTTCAATGAATCCATCCGTTCAGCACGACACTATGGTTATGCCATTTGGGTTGACAAATGCTCCTGCTACATTTCAAGGGATTATGGATACCATTTTTTACAGAGTTATTGAGAAAAGGGGTGTTAGTGTTTATGGATGATATCTTGATTTATTCCAAGACTTGGGAGGAACATCTGGTATTGTTGATAAAGGTGTTTGAAATTCTCAAGAGCCATCAGTTCTATGTTAAACTATCAAAGTGTTCTTTTGCAACTCGAGAAGGGAGTATTTGGGACATTGCATTTCTGCTGATGGAGTGGCTACTGAAAAGTCTAAGATGTTAGCTGTGCAAAGTTGGCCTACTCCTTGAAATGTAAAGGAACTTAGAGGCTTTCTTGGCCTAACTGGATATTATAGAAAGTTAATCAAGAATTATGGTATGCTGGCTAAACCCTTAACTGAATTACTTAAAAGGGGCATGTCTATAGTTGGAATCCATTACATAGTAAGCTTTGGATTAGTTGAAGTGTGCTTTGAGTAATGCACCAGTCTTGGCTATCCCTGATTTCAGCAAACCATTCATTTTGGAAACTAATGCTAGTGATATTGGTTTTGGAGCTGTTTTATTACAAGATAATCATCCTATTGCATATCTTAGTAAGCTTGTTTCTGGACGAAATCAAGCTCTGTCAACTTATGAAAAGGAATGTTTAGCTATCATTTTGAGTTCTTAATTAGAACCGATCACCGAAGCCTTTTGTATTTAACCGAGCAAAGGGCTACACCTAAGATCCAATTAAAGGTTGTGCTAAAGTTAATGGATCTCAAGTTCAAGATCATATTCAAACAGGGTATTCATAATCTTCGTGGCGGATGCTCTATCAAGAATCCCTCGGGACTATTCTTTGTTGTTTCCTTTTGTGACCCTACTTGGCGCAGTCAAGTTAGGGTATGTCGAAAGATGAATTGGCTCGTAAAAATATAGGCAGAAAAGCCCTATTCAAGTGGACAATGGCTTGATTAGGCATAATGGGAAGATTTGGTTGGGAACTAATCTAGTGGCTCAACGGCATGTTTTGCAAGTTGTGCATAATTCAGCTGTGGTTGGTCATGCAGCAAGCAACCTATTATAGAATCGGGAACCTGTTTTCTTGGCCTCGCATGAAGGCAATTCATCAATTTCTTCAATAGTGTTAGGTTTGTCAACGGGCTAAAGTGGATCATAGCAAGTTACTAGGGCTAATGCAACGCTTGCCAGTTCACGACCAAGCCTAGCAGATTGTGTGCATGGACTTCATTGAAGGGTTGCCTAAATCCAATAGGTTTGATTCTATCATGGTTGTCATTGACAAATTTACTAAGTATGGCCATTTTATACCTCTCTCACATCCTTTTACAACATTGCAAGTGGCTCAGGCATATTTAGATTCCGTGTACAAGATGCATGGCTTACCAATGAAGATAGTGTCTAACAGGGGTAGTGTCTTTACTAGCAATGTTTGGAAGGAGTTGTTGAAGTTGGCTGACACACAACTTATGATGAGCTCATCATATCACCCTGAAACAGATGGCCAAACCGAAAAGTTTGAATCGATTACTGAAACATTTCTGAGATGTGCATTTCAAGCTTGTCCAAGGCAGTAGAGTAAGTGGTTGTCAGTGGTTGAATTTTGGTACAACACCAGCTATCATTCAGCACTGGGCAGGTCACCATTTGAAGTCTTATATGGATATCCTCGCAAGCATTTTGGTTTTATTGATTCCTCAGCACTCCATTCTTATGAATTAGAGCAGTGGATGGCTGAGAGAAACCTATTGAATGATTGCATCTAGCATCATTTGCATCGTGCCCAACAAAGAATGAAGGTACAGGCTGATAAGCACAGAAGTGAGAGGGAATTTTAGGTGGGTGATGCAGTGTACCTCAAGCTACAACCATATGTTCAATCTTCCATAGCTCCAAGATCAAATGATAAGCTGAGATATAAGTATTATGGCCCTTATAATGTTCCTCAGAGAGTTGGGGAAGTGGCATACAAGTTAGCATTGCCTGAAGGTGCCAAGATCCATGATGTGGTCCATGTTTCTCTGTTAAAAAGTGTATTCCAGCTGGTGTTCAGATTGACGATGACATTCTGTCAGTCCCAACAGACCCTGAAGCCGAGGTACATCCACTGCAGTTTCATGACTCGAGAATGGTTCAGAAGGGAAAATCTGTGGTGTCTCAAATTCCAGTCTCCTGGAGTGCCTTGCCATCAACTATGAAGACCTGGGAAGAGGTAAATGATTTGTATCGGCGCTTTCGGATGATCCGCCTTTGGGGTCAAGCCTGGTCTCGCAGGAGGAGGCAATGTCATGATCCGCAAGGCGCCGAGGGGAGTCACTATGGGTTTGTCCGGCAATGCGCCGCGGGGCTGAGGCATGGTGAAGTCGGGCTTTTCGTTATTCATGTCGTTTGGGCCATGTTATGCGTCGTAGCGGGCCGTGGGCCGTTTGTTAGGTCTGTGGCGTAGTGTCATCATCATTGAGTCGGGGCTATAAGCCTTGTAACGGACACCAGTTGGTGCTATCGAAAATCAGAGAACTCAAATCGATTCCCCAATTCCTCTCCCGCTCATCCCCTCGTTCTCTAACCCTATCCTAGATTCTTGGCTAATTCTTCCCAGATTCTAGTTATCGTTGTGGTTCCTTCGTAGATAATAACAACACATTAAGGATTCCCTTGTACAGGAGCACGCACATGGACACCGACAACGGCGCCAACGATCCCCGCAACAACGCCTCCACCTCCCTCGTGGCGCTCTTCACCACGCCGCCGTCGTGGATCACCACCACGACCGCATTGCGGATGAGCTCCCAAGGCGGCGCGTCGCCTCGGACACCAAGCGCCGCCCGACATCAGCGTCGTTCATGAACTCGCCGGCAAGCAACGCGCCACGTCAAACATCAAGGCGTCGGCGATCCCGCAACAATGCCTCCACCGCCCTCGCGGGCGCTCTTCACCACGTCATCATGGATCACCACCACGACCGCATGGCGGGCGAGCTCCCAAAGACGGGCGTCGCCCCTCACCTCGGCGTCGTTCATAAACTTCGCCGGCAAGCACCGCCACGTCAAACAACAAAGGCGAGTCCCATGGCGTTGTGCAGCCATGCCGGCGACGTTAAAGCACCGCACATCCGTGGCCTCGTCCAACCGCTCCGCGACAGCCCGGCGCCACCGCCTCGCCTGCATGCCCTACGCCTCGCGCCTCGATCCAGGCCGGCGAGGCGCATGAAGTAGAGGACGTCGGCGTGCGTGGTCACCGCGCGCCACCGGTGCACGGCGGCCGTTGCCGACCGCCACGCCGCGGAGGTTGATCCGCTCATGCTCTAGAAGCATCGGATTTGTGTCGGGATGAGCGCCCGGCCGTGGGGATGGTCTTGCCAGCGTAGCTCTCACCGGTGCGGAAGAGCGGGCGAGCACCGAAGGTGCTGCCATCCGCTGCTGTCCTGATTGGAAACACGGAGCACGGCAAGGACATGCTCCGCGACGATGGGCTGGGATGTGGGGACGGTGGAGGGCGATGGCGCTATCTTTGTAGCCGTGCCGAGCGGGCTCTCGATGAAGAGGAGGCCGAACCGGCGGTTCCACGTGGTTTGGGCGACAAGTGGAACACAGAGGAGGAGGTGTTGGAGCTGCTCCCGGTGACAGAGAAGACATAGGGGCCGATCTGGAAGAAGTTGATGGCGAAAAAGGATAAGCCGGGACTGCCCTCGAGCCAGACGAGGATCGGCGTGGTTGCCAGCGGGGTTACCGGGTCGCTAGCCTCGTAGAAAGCGTAGTAGAGAGATGCATTGGCCACGGGGATGGGGAGGTAGCCGGACTACTTTGGGAGGGCTTCTTTGGGGAATATAGTGGCTGCCGAGCCTGCTGCTGAGGCCGCGGTGGCGAGGATGACCACGAGGAAGGAAAGTGGGAGAGGAGGTGCCTATGGGGCCGCGGCGGCGAGGACGACAACGAGGGAAACTGGGAGAGGAGCTGGCATTAGCATTGCGTTTAGCTTTGATTGCCTGAATGCTTTGTACCGTTAGAGACAACTGAATATGTAGGTTAATTGTGAGGTTGGGTGAAAAATCTTCTTGGACAAAGGGAAACTTTTTTCCTTTAAAAGATTATTAGACTGAAAAAAGGAAAATTGGATGCGAGTTTTGTCTATTGCATCGCGTGACTTTTGACTTTAGTCTGACTGAATTGTCCTGGCGTAGGGGTGTTAACTAGTCAAGGATCAGCGTGTGTTCCAGTTACATATGCGCCGGTTCTTTTCCTGCCTGGCGTTGTCCTTCTGCAGTCGGCAGGGTTCGTCGTTTCTATACAATTTTAAATGGCATGGCTGCCACAACCTGGACATTGAGAGGAACGGGTCCTGGCCATTTCTACGCCATCATCAGAGGACTAACAGGAATCGAGAACGGCCAACAGATTTGAGTGACCGAGAAAAAAAAAAAGAAGCCCGTGTTACATATTATAGATTTAGCGTTGTGAAAGGAGTCCTACAGGAGACTAAGATTAGATGCAGTGGGTTCCTTATAGACAATATTGACAAATTAAGCCCAAACAAAAATAAAGAATGCAATTTTTTTTTCTTTCAAAAGCGCCACCTTGGGCACGGCTCACCCTTCCTACAGGCCAAGTGCTCTGCTTCCCACCCTTGGGAGTGGCCACTCGACCACTGGGCTGTACCCCGCCAAAAAAAGGTGAGGAAAAGAATGCAAAATTTTCATCATACTGGAAAAGTATTCCCTCCGTTCCACAATACTTGCAATTCTTTTAACCTATATAAACTATGTTTGACTGCTCGTGTTATTCAAGTTTTTTATTTAAATTATAAAACAAACAAAACGTTATTACAATATCTTTAGTGATGTAATAAGTCATAACAAAAGTGGTAATATTTATTAAAAAAGTTGAATAAGACGAGAGGTCAAACACAGTTTATATGTGTCAAAAGAATTGCAAGTATTGTGGAACGGAGGGAGTATTTCAGTCCAGAATGGAAACAAATGTTGACCTCTGCTGGCTGCTCTGTTTCCTGCAGTCACAGTTCCATGTTTGGTAAGAAAATGAAATTCGTACACCGTCGTCAGGAATGTCCCCGTGGTCTCGTCATAACAAACACAGGTAATGCACGGGATCTGTGTGTTTGACTGGACCGTCGCGTCTAGATTTTCCACGTGAGACAAGGACTTTTCAAGCACCTCACCTCTGCTCTGCTCCCCGCGCACTCCCCGCGCACCATGCCGCTGCCGCCTCTACAGGGTCGACGTCCCTCTACTACACCTTCTACATGGCCACGCACCCGCTGACCCCGGCAGCCACCCCTTCCTCTCTGCGCAGCCAACGTAACGGCGATGGGAATGGATAACGCTGCAACCAGAAAAATAATTTACTGTGATTGTTTGGTTCGCGTGAGGAGACAGCTGGCAGTTTCGCTCACCACTCTGACCTCAAACGCTGCAACCACTCTGAATCAATTGCGAGGCAAAATAGTCCGACTAAACAGATATTTGGTGATTTGCCAGTTTCGCTCACCAGCTTGTATTGACCTAATTATTGCTCAGGAATATAACAATTGTTTCTGAATATTAAAAAAATGACTCTTTTCCTTAGGGGAGAAAAAAGCGAACAGATACATGCATGACAAAAAAGTTTATGACGACAACGATTTGCTTAACATGAGTGAAGCGAATGTTCCCATGCATACTTCTGTGATACACTACACGTCATCAAAATCAAGGATGGGGCGGTTGGGATGGTTCGCGACTGCGCGCCTTAGTGCTGCCACTATTGCTTTCCTCTCTGTTTCCTCCGTCATAAAGAAGACATATGCACTTACTTTCTCAAGCGAATGGAGGGACTGCAAGCTATCAAAGTCCAATTCATGGCCCCGCATCGTGTCCCTGATCCTCAACCTGAGAGATTCGAGGCACTGCATTGCTTCCGGTACAAAGTTAAGCCAGAATTCCGCTCGGAGGTGGCGCAATTTGGGGAATGCACCAGCAGAATGAGCAACGATGGTACCATGTAAGTCGTAAGGGAATTTGGGCTTGAGATTAAGAGACCGGAGCTCTGGCAAACTTCCAAGCTGGATTACATCCTGCGCTGTCATATCCGTCAAATCCAGTTCCAAGCAGAAGAGGTTCCCAAGTGAGGCGTCGATCCACACTGGCATTTTAATACTCTCTAGCCTTAGATGGCGTAGTACTTTACTGGGCGAATAATCGTTCCACATGGTGAACGACGACTCTGGAAATGAGTATTCATAAATGTCTAGTTCCTCTATCTTCTTCAATTTGTTTAGAGACTCCACTAAGGCCTTGTTCTGCATGCTGCCAGAGAATCCACATAATTCCATATGGAGCACCCTGAGCTCTGTCAGATTACCCAGTTCTTGAAAGAAGACATCTGACGTACGCTCTTCTTCAAAGCAGACTCTTTGTTGCTGACGAAATATGTCGCTGACGATAAGCATGGACAGGCGCAGCTCTTCCAATGATGTTAGGCTTCCCATCCCTTCCGGCAATTTTACTACCCCTACACCGCGTTCAAAAATCAATCTCTTCAGTTCTCTTAGCTGAGTAACACTCTGTGGCAGTTCCAATTTTTCTACCCCTACACCGGTGAACATCAACTCTAATATCTCTAAACATCTTAAATTCCCTATTTCCATGGGCAGCTTGCTAATAAGAGTTCCTGCAAAGCTAAGGCATCTCAAGTGACGTAATTGTGCAACATTCTTGAGAGGAGAAGCATTATCTTCAAATACTCTCCCACAGTACTCTAAAGACAAGACACGCAAAACCCGAAAACTTGGGAGTAACAAGTCTAGTCCCATCCGACTAAGATCGCAACCCCTAGCATTGAATGACCTCATAACCTGTTGTTTGATGCACATATTTACCATGCCACGCTGCTCCAGAAAACTCTTGTGGACGGCCAGTATACGAGCATTATTTTGGGAAGATAAATGTTTCTCATCAGTATCCAATATAATAACAAAGTTTTCCTCTTTTGCCAAGGAACAAATCAAATCAAGAACCATGTCGTGAACACGACAAGCACCTATGGTGCCAGTTTGAATCTCTACTGGCTGGATGAGGCTTCTATTAATAAGCTCATTGAAGTAACCTTCTCCAACCTCAAATAGTGTTTTCCCTTTCTCTTGCCACACAAAACCTTCAGCTATCCATTTCCACACCAATTTTCTTTTCTCAATCACAGTGTCTTCTGGATATATGCTGAGATACAATAAGCACGTCTTTAGATGATATGGTAGGTCAAAGTAGCTCAACAACAATATCTTTTGGTGTTCTCTCCTTTGCTATCCTCATGCCCGAACTTAGTTGAACTGTACACCTTAGGCCAATCCTCCACTTGTTTACCATCCAATAAACTAGCTATTGTAATTATAGCTAATGGTATACCACCACACTTCTTTAAGATATATTCAGTAGACTGCTCGTCCGGTTGATCAGAAGTGCTTGTGGATTTACAGGTTAATCTTGAATAGAACAGTTGCTTCGACTGATCATATGAAAGTGGTTCTAATTTGCAGCCTTCATCACTACTTTTTGTTACATCATTAATGCGAGAAGTGGTCATTATTCTACTTCCGTTGCCATTATCTATCAAAGCACACTCAATGATTTTCCATGATTGTTTGTCCCATATATCATCAACAACAATAAAATACCTATTCACGTGACAAAACAATACCAAAGAATTAGATAAAGTATCTAGGCTTTCTTTGATAATTATATGCATGATAACCATCTTGAAATGTACGAGAAAACTAATTAATAGTTCAATCTCAAAAGACATGGATAGCACAAGATCCCTAAGCGACTCATTGATTAGTTTTGAAAAATAATCATGCATATGATTTGATCAATAGTTAAAAAGAGTTTTAAAGTTCAGCAAAAGTAAATGGACATATTGTGCCTTCTCCTAGCAACTTTTGGGCATGCATCTTGTATGGGCATTGGCCGTGCACAGGGGTGAGACATTATGGCGAAAGCTGTGTCCATGGGACCGAGGACGGTGAGGCCTTCGAGTGCCGCATTCTTCCTTGGAAGCATCTATCGATTGACTCTCTCCTCTTTGTGTAGCGTGTTGTTCCTTCTGGTCGGGTGACGGTGGCACCGATGGTGTCACATTCCTCCTTAGAGGCATCACTTTGGAATCCTGTGCTTGTCAATATGTAATGGTCAACACCATTGTAGCGAGAAAGGCGGAGACTATTGGTCGTCATTGTTGAGGTGAGGAGATTCAAGATGAATGTTGCGGGCGTATGTGCGTGGATTTTGGCAGGTCAAGGCCGTTTTTGATGTGCGTCTGAGGCAGCTGCTTTCGGCGTTTTGATGCAGTGGCTGCAATATTTTTAATATATATATTCCCTTCTTTTTTAAAAAATCATTCACCCGTTTAACTTCAGCCCTTTTAATTTCTAAGGTCGGTATAGGGTACATTCTGACTATGTGCTTTGTTGTGAAATTGGAGAAATGCATGGTTAATTTAGCTACATAACCAACATATCACTCTTCGAAAAAAAAATGAGGCCAGATGTGTCAGAATACTCATTATGAAGTAGAGGTTTATCTTTTGGAATATGAGTTTTGAGAATGTAGCAAGTCAGTTATTTAATTTACTTAAAGCATAATTTACTTGTAGATAAAGGAGCTACCTAGAGATATAATATAGGGTAAACTCTACTACTTGTTAATTAGCTTGCAGCGGATTATATATCATTAGCCCGTGTACTCCAAAAATGCATACTTGCTCCATCCCAAAATAACTACACATTTTACTCCTCGAGAAGTGAAACTTTTGAGTTTAACTATCTATATATAAACAATCAATATTTGTATCTCACGATATACTGATAATATCAATATATTCCGTTATTCAATTAATGGTACTTATATAAGAATTATAAGTAGAATGATTTATTTTGGACAGAGCGGACCTAGACATAGAATGATCCAAAGTCATTCCGTATACTACTCTATTGTATTTAAAATAGGCATCAATGGAAACCGGGCGGAGACTATCAATTCAGAGGCATGCCATGTGTGCGTACCTCTTATTCTTAAGTTGATTTCGAAGATCATCAATGAGAAGCCTTTCCGTCCGTTTTGAGTTGTGAATGTCTTTATTACGCTTCTCGTCAATTTTATACAGAATATCCTTCAGAACTCGGTTGATGTTAGGTTCACGACCCACTGAAACAAAAGCCTTAAGAACAAAGCTGGCAGCAAGCTTGTCAAACACCTTTTTCGCAAGAGTTGTCTTGCCTAACCCACCCTCTCCAAAGATTGATACGATCTTGCGATTCTTTTTGACGCATCATCCGCGCCTGTAAGTATTTTCACTAATCTGTCCCGTGGCCCATCGATTCCAACTAGGTATTTATGATCTTTATACCAATCCAACATGCGAGGGTCCTGATCAGTTCTTCTCACAGGCTTATTTCTGAATTGCTTGAGCTGGAGCCCCTTACTTTTGTTGGCTAGGTTCCTAACTTGCTTGAGCATCTTCTGTACATGGCTTCGGAAGCCATCCAGGTTGGTGACAGAATCCGAGCCATCGATGATTATAGGCAAGCCATCAACCATGTCCTCTATGTCGTACGAGAAGTTCTTGACTTTGTTAGCCCAATTCTTTTCCAGTAGGCCGAGCTTGTGCATCACGTCATGTGGTACAGAACATAGGACATTGTGCATGTCCGTCAGCTTATCCTCTAGAGACTCAATGTCTTCCATCACATCCTCTGGCAGATTATGCTGCCCATTGAGGAGTTTGCCCAGCTTGGGGAGAAGGCCTCCCATTGCCCCTGTCATGATATCTATGGCTGCTCGGTCCTCTGCTTTTATACTGACGGCTCCCTCTGGTAGCTGATGTGATTTCTATTGGGCGGAAATCAAGACGCACGTGTTTGGAGCAGCTACATGTGACCTCCTGTCACACATAATTAATTTGGTTGTTAGCACAACTTGCACAAGTAAAAAGAGAAAATGCTAATTAAGTCGTATCAACCTTTAACATACATACCTTAGAGACAGGCGCACTGGCCTCAAGTGACTGATCAGCTTGCGGTTTCTCTGCCCCATTGTCATATAGAACTGTCAAATTCACCTCATCAACTACTCTACCAGCCTCTTCAATGAACATATCTTCAGTGACTTCCTCATCTGTATGACCAGCTACCACCTTTGTGCTCTGCACCTTGAACTCATCTGCACGAGACATAGATCCCAGTGTCCTTGAACCTTGTGCTTGCAGTGTAATCTTAACAATATTTTTGGATGCTGGTAGCACAATTCCTTTGTTTGGCTCTGTGGAGTACCGCAGCTGGCTTGACGTCTTGATGTTGAAGGCAATGCAATTACCAGTCTCGTTCGTCAGCACGACCTCTTTTGATATTTCCTTGTTATTAAGCAGCTCAAAAGTTAGCTCGAGCGGCTCAATGCCCAGCATGTCATCATAGTCCCAAGATGGTGTCTGTGACAAAAACCAGTTGAATATATAAATCTCTTCCCTGCCAAACATTCATTGGTCATAGCCTATATATTGTTTATGTCATAGCTACCCTCTGTTATTATATACTAGAATTTACATGTCACCAGATGCAGATAGTGTGCATTGCTTAGCATCATTTGTGGTCCTATCTTTCCTTATCCCTGTATTATGTGTCAACTTACTTGCTCAATATTTTTTTTGCTAGGGCTAAGAAAACAGCCTTTTACTCTGGACTTAACACCGTCAAATGACAACAATGGATGGAAGACTATAGAAGCAATTAAATTTCGTTTCAAGCCATACAACTAATTAAGTTCAAAAAAAAAACGGTCATACAAGGAGGGGCTATTTTTTAACGCCATACAACTAAAAAGCTGCATTTATAAGGCTGTATTTTCTATATTTTTTAAAAATCAAGAAAAAACTATTGACAATAATTAAAAGTAAAAAAAAAGTACCAGATTACGACCAAAAAAATTCACATGCCCTTGCAATTGCCGAATGGTAACATGGAATCCAAGCTTTTAGAAAAGAAAACGCCACACACTTTCATGTTCAACTATTCAAATTAAACCAACACCTATTGCCTTAGGTGAGCCATCAAATCACTACAGACTACACAATCACTTATAAGTTATAACTAATTATGTAGTGCTGTCCTTTAATATTAATATGAGTCTTTTTATTTAAAGTTACGATGACAAATGGAAAATATTCACTTATAGGTATTGTTTCACATTCTTCGGGGCCCAACAAGATGTTACAACTGATGAGATGTAAGGTGGGAATACAGCCTGTGTTCATTCTCTGAGTAGACTAGCTTACCTGGTTAGCTGCAGGTATGTAAACATTTGTATTTGTAGATTCATTGAGATCGCGTATTATATGTGATATAATAGGTCTCTTTCCTGGTTCTCTCTGTGTGCATCTCTCTGCTATTTCAATGCATTTACTTAATTGCTCCACATGTAGTGGTGTATAGGTGTCTGATTTTCTCCATCTCCATCTCCATCTTCGAATCACCTACATCACACATTCAATTACTGAGGGTAATTCGAGAACAAGAAAATTTTGGGAGAATAACTAAATATACAACTACATTTGAATGAACACACAACTTAGATGTGTTTTTTCAGAGTACTAGCTAATACCCACCGCCACCCACTTTATGCTCATCATCTTAACCAATATGCCTATTGATGCTTTCATGTGCCATACCATATATAGAAGAACCCCTCTACCACCCTCAAAACACATGCACCACCCACACAAAAAAAAACAAAAAAGATAACGTCGTCACTACATTTTGAATATAGGAGCAGTGTTTTGTTATTTTGTACTTGTATGCTTCATTGTATTATTTTGAAAAGGTTTATCCAGGAACATGTATGCTCCCTGATAGCTTGTAGTTCACCTCTACCATTTTTCCCCCACTTTTAGATTTTCCATGTCAGTTTTATCTCTGTTGGGACATGCAGAATGAAGTAGATAATTTTGTTATTCACTCTTTCCAACGAATTTATGGTTGAACAGAGATACCATCTAATAGAATATTATTAATGAAGTAGTACCCCAGAAAGTGGGGAAATATGTAAATCCATACATTACTGGATTACAAAAAAGGTCCACATGTGTGGTGAGAGAAATAACTCTTACACGGTCTTTATTAGGCATCTCCTTTCGCCCTGTTACCATTTCTTTTATTACAATACCCAAACTATAAATATCACATTCCAATGTTGGCTTCAGAACATTCATGTATTCCGAGCGCAATATCCTCTTCATGAATATGAGGAAAATGTAAGAGTGAAAGTATTCCCTGGAAAACTTGAAGCAGCAAAATGTATCAATAAATTCTAATGTTTTTTTGGACCATGGTTTACCTGGAAAAAAAAGGAACGCCCATAGTGTAATTGTTTTCAACAAGCCTTGCTAGACCAAAATCTGTAATTTTTGGCACCATATCATCCGTATCTACCATTATATTTGCCGGTTTGAGATCCATATGAATAATGCCCACTTCATTGTGAAGGTATTGCACACCCTGACATATTCCCTTGATTATTTGATAACGTATATCCCACTCAAGTCCCCTTAACTCATCTGTAAAAAAAAGGTTAAAACAAAATAGACAGCATGAAATCTGGTACAACATTTGCAAATGAAGTTTGTCCATAATAATTTGTCAACGGTGAGTTCAACTTTGTGAGTTTAGTACCAAGCACGACATATGCGTACTGCTAGAAAAAATGATTTACGGAGATTGGCAAAAACAAAGCCTCAAAGGTGGGGTCACACCTATAGAAATCATTTCAAAAAATGTAAACTACTAAAAGCATACAAAAACAGAGATTAGCAAAACTATTTTTCATGCGAAATAGAGGGAGTGTTTCCATTTTAGGTTCAAAAGCTTTGAGAACTCCAACCTTGGCATCCAACTTCTTTGTAACCTGCTCCATCACCCCGATCTCAAGAAGGCCATGTATTGCGTGTGGGCCTACAGAACTAGCCCCTGCTGGAGTGGCTCCTTCTCCAGTTCGGGCTCATCTTCAACGAGCCGCGTGGCCTCCCTATGAGCCGGCCCTACGACCATCAGATTCAACTACTGCCCGGTACAGTGCCGGTGGCAGTCCGGCCATATCACTACCTGTAGCTCTATAAGGACGAGCTCGAGCTGCATTATGTCGCCACGTTGGAGCAAGGGGTCATCCAGGCCAGCACATGTCTGTTCCCCACGCTGGTGCTGCTGGTCCAGAAGGCAGACAAGTTCTGGAGGTTTTGCATCGACTACCATGCCCACAACGCAGTGACCTACAAGGACAAGTTCCCTATTCCAGTGGTGGATGAGCTCTTGGATGAGCTCCACGGCGCGGGTTTCTTCTCCAAGCTTGACCTCTGTTCGGCTACCACCGGTGCGGATGCACCCGCGGACATTTTGAAGACGGTGATCCACACTCATGAGGGCTACTATGAGCTCCTGGTGATGACGTTTGGGCTCTTTAGTGCCCAGAAAACCTTCCAAGCGCTGATGAACGGCGTCCTGCACCCGTTCATTCATAAGTTTGTGCTAGTGTTTTTCGATGACATTTTGATCTACAACACCTCTTGGGCCGATCACTTGCAGCACATTGCCCAGGTCCTCAGGAGGCTCCGCAACCACCAGCTACACCTAATTAGCGTTCCAAGTGCTCTTTTGGGACTCCTTCGGTGGCTTACCTTGGCCATGTGATTTCAGCGGCCAGGGTCTCCATGGATGCCGACAAGGTGGCGCCGGTGCCGCGCGTGGCCTGTGCCATGGTCGGCACGTTCTCTACGTGGCTTCTTGGGCCTATCTCGTCTACTACACGCAAGTATGACAAGGACTTTGGCTCGATCGTCGTGCCCCTCACGCGGTCACTTCAATTGTGATGCCTTCTTGTGGGACGAGGGAGGACGAAGGTGCCTTCACGGCGCTCAAGGCTTCCCTCATGATGGGTCTGGTCCTCCAAATGCTGGACTTCATCAAGGAGTTCGTTGTGGACAGCGACGCTTCGGGCTCCGGGTTCGGTGCCGTCCTGCACCAAGGCACCGGGCCCATCGTGTACATCAGCAGGCAATTTGTTTCACGGCACCTCAAGCTCGCTGTCGATGAGCGCGAGCTCATTGGCCTCGTCCAGGGTGTGTGACATTGGCGTCAGTATCTCTAGGGGCACGACTTCCCCATCCGCACCAATCACTTCATCCTCAAATACTTGCTGGATCAAAGGCTCTCGACGGTGTCGTAGCATCGATGGGTGAGTAAGCTTTTCAGCTTTGACTTTGCTGTTGACTACACGTCGGGCCGCCTCATCTTTGTGGGAGATGCTCTTTCTTGCCGGGACAACGGTGACTTCGTTGCTTCCTAATACGGTAGCATCATTGGCCCTCTCCGGGCCCTCCTTTGAATTCGTCGACGACGTGCGCCGGGCCACAACCATCGCCTTCGATGTGGTTCTTCTCTAGGAGTGGTTGCACGTCGGCGAGCTGGCCGCTCCGCGGCGCGAGGACGCAGGCCTGCTGTACAAGGAGCACGCGTCTACGTCCCTGATGTGGGTGACCTGCTATACAAGGAGCACGCGTCTCGTCCACCGGCTAAGGGCGGGTTCCCACATTCTGGGCGACCATACCTTGGTGGCAGACTTTGTCTTGCAGTTGCATCACATGCAGCGCAATAAGACGGCGGTAATAAGGTGTCGTGGACTTCCTCGAGAGGCTACCCAAGGTCGGTGGCAAATCGGTCATCCTCACCGTCATCCTAAGGTTCTCAAAGTGCACCCACTTCATCCTGTTGGGCCACCTTACATAGCGACATCGGTTGCTCGTGCCTTCTTCGACGGCATCGTGCACATTCATGGGTTTCCGGCCACCATTGTCAGTGACCGGGACCCCGTGTTCACCGTGCTTATGTGGCGCGACCTATTCAAGTTGGCAAGCGTCACTCTTCGCATGAGCACGACCTTCCATCCTCAGTCGGATGGCCAATCGGAGGTGGTCAACAAGGTCACAGCTATGTACCTCCGTTGTGTCACCAGTGATCATCCCCGTGCTTGGGTCCACTAGTTCACCTAGGCGGAATATTGCTAAAATACTTCATTTCACTCCACCCCGCACGCCACGCTCTTCAAGGTGGTCTATAGCAGGCCGCCACGCCCATGTTGTCCTACCACCCTGGTTTGGCTTGGAGGAGGTGGCGGCTACTCTTCTTTGAGATCGTGACGACATCTTGGCGGAGGCCCGACAGTGGCTGGTTTAGGCACAATAGTTGGCTAAGAAGTACTACGACGCCCACCATCCCGAGGTGGAGTTTCAGGTGGGCGCATGGGTCTGGCTCTATCTTCTCCACCGGACAGCGCAGTCCTTGGATCCTCACGCAAAGCACAAGTGTGGTCCCCAGTGGGCTGGTCCATTCTAGGTGCTCGAGCGAAGCGTGGCTTACCGTCTGAAACTGCCGGTTGGTGCCCGACTGCATGATGTCTTCCATGTCAGCCTTGTCAAGGAGCACAAAGGCGAGGCGCCAGCTGGCTCCAGCACTCTACCCCCCATTTCAGGTACCCCCCGTTTCAGGATGGCCGCATCTTGTCGGCACCAGAGCATGCACTGCAGGCTTAGCAACGCTGCGGCACTTGGCATGTCTTGATCAAGCGGCATGGCGGAGGATGACGCGACCTCGAATCTGTTGGACAAGTTCAAGGAGGCCTACACCGATTTCGAACTGAAGGATGAGCTGTTTTTGAAGGCGGGAAGAGATGTTATGACCGACAATACATATGCGCGGCGTGGTGCCGCTCGTGGCTAAGTAGAGCCGGTCAAGTTATGGGCTCTAAGCCCAAGTTGGTTATAGATGGTTATTTATCATAATTAGAAGGTTTTTTCGATGACTATCAGGAGTCCTATATATTGTAAGATACTCTTTGGAATTAATCAAGCAGAAACAATCTATTGTTTCCGGCTTCCGAGAGGGAGCCGGGGTTTACCCTAATTGCCTCCTCCTCGACGCACAGCAGCGACGGCACCAACGCGCCGTCTCCCTCACGCACTCCGCCTTCTCCCTCAGATCAGCCATAGCTACAACCTTCGCACCATTGCTGGTAGGACTATGAATCCTAACATCAACACTGCCGTACCTGTGATATATTTTTCAAGGCTTCCATTGCTTATATACTCGAAACAGAGTAATCTTTCCCTTATCTCAACAACACGCCTTTTCTCTGCTCTTGTGGTTTCTTTCGCTTCAAGATGTGTACGAAAACAGAAGCCAAGAAACCGGACTACATTTGGATGCTCAATAATCCTCAACAGGCTTTGAACCTCACGATGAAATAGCTTTTCTTCACCTTCGATATTAGTGCTATTCACTGTTATTTTCTTCACGGCAACAGTCCAGTCACGGAGAACACCCTGTTAATTTCACAAGAATTGCCCCGTCAGCATGTATACCCGTCGTCATGAAAAACATGAGGCATATGTAATAATATAAGGTAATGCGAAGCTGATGCAATTAGGCATAGACCACTCAAAGAATATTGCTCAGAAACGAAAAGCAGAGTGAAATCTTGACATGCTCTGCATCATTTTCTTTGTATTCTCTGGCACAAAATAGTTTTTACCTTGTAAACATCACTGAATCCGCCGGTACCGATTTTGCTGTCGTCAGAGAAATTATCTGTGATGCTTGTTAAAATTTCCAAAGGGATGTCCCTGGGCCGGTCGCTTCGGGTAAGTATACGCTCCAGGACATCATAATCCACATTTCTGTCCCCCATGCTTGCAAAACTAAAGAAAAATTAACTTGCTCTGTACCGTTGTTGCATAAATCCAAAAGAATTTGTTTGCTAGGGAATCATCCAAACGTACCAGCTTTAACCTAAGGCCTGTACCTGCTCTAGGGAGAACGATTAGGATCTGCTGCAGATGTCTAGAGATGTGCTCAAGCCCTGCATGGAGAAGGCCCCCAAAAAATGAGTCACTAAGGTTTGGACAAAAGTATATATAAGTAAATTCACACCAAGATCCGGTGCATATATGTTCAGCAGAGATTGAAATTCGAATAGATCTGGCCGGCGCAGTAATCAAAAACTGATTCAGAAAAAGAAAAAGAAAACGAAAGTAACATTGTCATCAATAATTTGTAGAGCAGCAGCAAATTCATGAAACGCTTGGCAGCAGGAAAGGAATCCTATGAGCTGGCACTAAATTTATCCGAATATAATAGGATGAAAGGAAATCAATTAGCACCAACCTGCTGGAGACCTTCATCGACACTGGTACTACAAGGAAGAACCAAGACGGGCAGCTGGCAGGGGACCAGATCATAAAAATTAATTAATTAGAATAAGGAAGCGTCTACTAGTACTCGCCAAAGCCTTGTACTACTACTAGGTGCCTTCATTGGCCGAGGGCGAAGGGAAGCCATGTGCGACTGCGACGCCCAGGTCAAGGTCAAGCACAAGTGGTACCCATGTGCGACGGCAAACAGCCAGCCAAGGCGACATCGGAGCAGGGTGTCAGGGAGGACAAGACGTTGTACGGCTGTAGAGTGCTAAACACTTAACCTGTGCTGTGAGTGTGTTATGGTTGTATTTAGTACCTTAAAAACCCATCACATAGTCTGAATTTTCCACCACATCACCAAGATTCTTCATCATATCGAATCATATTTCCAGTGCCAAATTCAGTACTACGGTGTCAAATTTTTAGTACTACAGTTTCAAATTTCAGTACTACAATGTCAATTTCAGTACTACAGTACCATAGTGTCAAATTCAGTACTGCAGTGCCAAAAATTCATTACTACAAATGAATATTTCAGAGTACTAAACACAACCAAGTACTCAGGTTTGGGTACTTTTCTACATTAATGAAATGACGCGGAGCTCTCCTGTATTGTCTGAGAAGAAAAATATATTGTAAATTTTATTATAAATTTTGGACCAACTTTGTAAAAAATTTGGACCAACTTTTTAAAAAAAAAAATTTGGACCAACTTTAAATTGTTTTGTGCATGGTAGTGGCAGATGGCCACACCTATACCTTGCTAATAATAACCTCACGTTATTGCATTCTCTCAGATGGTAGATCACCATCCAGAACGCGTGAAATGGTTCATGCCTCTACACACACCAGAACGCCACTACTACCACAAATATCACGAGCTGCATTAAAAAAAAAAAGGAACTCTGTGTCTCTGTGTACATGAACTACTCAGCTAAAGTTTGCCACATGCCATCAATGTTTAGCAAATTCACCAACCACTTAGCCAATATGTATTTATTTTGTAGATATAGATCTAGGATCCCAAGACCCCCTTGGTCCTTAGGTAGGACCATTACTACAGGATGTCTCATTTAGCAAGTCTATACTTGTATTTCTCGAGATGATCCGGTTTGGAGGATTATTTTTTGCTACTAGTTTGACTCACATATATCAATTAGTCATATGTTTAGAAATTGGCTTACAACTAATCAACATAGTCAGATTAGGAAATTGATCTGAGTGGGGGTTTCCGTTGTATGCTGGGCCATTTGACGCTATCGAAATGATATTATTTTTAACACGATGAAATTGAATTCAATTTTACAGGTTATCTTCAGGGGAGCGTACTGGGTATATTTTTGGGTGCAACTGCAGCGTGATGAGCAGGCCAAGAACACACTCTGGAGCTTTCTAACGGAGGGTGGAGCCATATTTATCGTTTGCTTTAGTTCTTTGTCCATCTTAGAGACTGCTTGTGCTCTTTTCGTTTCAAGTTTTTGTAATAATTGACTGTGTATGCCTCCGTGAGTAGATGTCGGATGATGTTCATCCTTGATTAAAAAATGAACTACTCGGCTTTAGCCAAAGTAGAGACAATGTAACAGACTTGTCGGATTATACAATAGAGGAAGAAATTACCGAGCTATGCCGAGGCATGCCAACAAGTCTGTTCGTCCTTGCGTTCCCATGAATTCAAGCGCGTCACTGCAATGCATGAGGGCCTCGTCGCCTCGCCAGACGACGGCAATGGCCCGTGCTCCGAGGTCCAATCGTCGTCTCCATCCGCGTTGTACGACGTCGTCTTCTCAACTCGACGACGCACTCGGATCCCGCATGGGCGCTCGCGGACTCTGGTCAGGCGCGCCACAAATCCATCCACAGCTCCGATATTCCCTGTGTTGTCCGCCGCTACCTGCCGCCGGCGTTCGCAATAAATTAGGATGGAGAAAACAACTTAAGCAATGTAGTGCCTGGTCGGTCCCTGAGGAGAGGAAACAGAAAGTGCAGCGTCGGCGATAACGCTCGTGTCCAGAGAGGGGAGGAGATCCGACCGGCCACCGGACTCATCTTGAAGCAAGATTGGAGATGCAAGGTAGTGCCTTTCTTTTATTGTTTAATCTGTATTTTTATCTGAATTTAGAAGAGAAATAAATCGAAGGGCCAAAATCGTTGGAGAAAATTCTGACCTATATATATGTGACTATATGCATTGAAGGCCAAAGGTGTTTCAACAATTGTTGCCATTGACAGATAGGAAATTTCTGAAAAACCGAGATCACTGTCTATACGACGGAGAGCTTGAACATGTCAATTGTATTCTATAGTATCTTTGTATCTGTTTGTTCTGATGAATGAACGAACGTGAAATTCTGATGAATGAACCTGAAATATCTATTTGTTCAGTGATGAATTATCTAGAGAAGCACTATTCTTGCTTTCTTGTTGGTCATTTCAGTTCTGCTGGTTTGAAATTTCAGTGATCTATGTTTGTTTCTTGTAGGGATAAAGATCCATGCCCTCCTGGTCGGTTTGTGTGAGCTACTATGAAAACCAGCCACACAATTCCATATCTTACTATTACTAATTGAGGCTCATTCTCACCAAAAGCGTTAGGAAAAAGGATAATTAACTCAAAATTCCCACAAAAATCTAAAACATCTGACCATCAATACAATAAGGTTCATTAATCACTAGCAATAATAACTATGGGATCAATTTCATTTTCTAAAAAATTACCCACCACTGCCATTATGAAAATAAATTAAATGGTTGCCTAATTTTTAATCGAATTTCCATGTATGTTTGCTTTATGAGGACTCACGGTTCTAATCTATTGACCTAGCACATCGTTTTTTCTTCCTTCTTGCGTTCCTCTCCCCTGGCGGCACCGCGGCGGCCTCCAATTCTCCTATCAGCAGTACCACACATGCATACAAGAATGATTTAGTCAACAATTAATTGTGTTGCCGGATGGTGGTGGATCGACTAACTTGCATGTGCCTGAGAGGTGGCCATTGCTTTTGGGCGGTGGCAATGGTTGGGGTGGCATGCAACCTACAAGGACCAGACAAATCATTTTCATGCATTGTCTCTTCGAGTTGATCGCCTTCAACAAAGATGATTGGTGCGAAAGGTTACATCCCTATGTATCAACCAGATCGATCACATCGGGCAATAAGATGCACCAATCCCAAATTGGCGTGCCAGGTTAGGCCGAGGAAACCCATTCAGATAATGGTCGTTTTTCTATGTAATATACGTTGTTTTTGTTGCCATCTCATTATGCTTATTTTTCTCTTCCCAGGCAATATTCTGTGTCAGCCCCGATGTATGTGTTGGAAGATTAGAGCTTGGCCCAACGATATATATGTCATGCTAGATTCTAAAATGATTACACAAGGGTTCTTCCACAGTTCCACTCATCACGGTAATGCAGCCATGTACCTTTACATAAACAATGTAATTGAAGTATTCAACTTCCTAATTTACTTCCTTGGGAAAAAGGAGAAAGGCGGCACCTATATCCACTAAGAATTTAAACAACATTACAAGAATTGTTTTCCCCCGATTCACTGCCAATGCTAAAACCAAGAGTGGAGTTAGCGCATCATCTCCAAGAGTTTCGATATCAAACCATTTAAAGTTAAAATGAATTGAACGTCTATGTGTAAAAATTGAGCCTCCAACATTTCCTCTATCCAAAGATTCGAAATTTAGTGTAAACTAACCCTCCTACTCCCTTGAATTTAGGGCGACATATTGTGGACACCCTGTATGTTATCACTATAGTAGAACTAACAAAATAATAATGGGAAAATATTTGTTAGGATGCACATCCTAACAGAATAGAGCCACCCATATTAATCCTTACGGGTCCCACAAGAAAATAGGCAAATTTCAGAAAAACCGTAGAAAATAGGAATCATCCTACCATTACTTTTTTGTAGACTATAATCTGAAGTGGCAATACCATAAGTTCTCTTTGCTATTTTCTAAATAACTAGTGGATTCCCAGTAGCGTTCTTTGCTGGGTATCCAAGAGAAAATACGGATAAATTTGGATATTAATTATATAGATACTATACGGAATAAGAATCGTATATAGACACGGTCTAACTATATTAGTCAGATTCTTTCTACCAGATATTCATAGATCAATACGTCTATAGCAAGTAGCACATTACTACACGGAGGACATGCCTTGAAGAATAGCAAGTAGCACATTACTACACGGAGGACATGCCTTGAAGAATTAGGTGGCATTCACATCAGGAGAAAAACAAAAGGGTTCACATCTAACTTGATTTTCCCTTCTTTATCCTGATTTTGCATGTTTCCTTCCCAGCAGCAAGACCTCGAACAACTTTAAAGTTACATATTTAAATACAAATTGAAAAAAAAATGAAAGAAAACGATTGAACCATGGCTCTTGTCGTCCACAACAGCATGCAGCTTCTCCCTCGTTCATCTCGTGACTGAATCCCTGCTTAGACATGATAGGAAAAAAAAAAAAAAGAAGCCTCCCAACTTGATATTGGTTATCAAACATCCGAAACTCATGAAGACACATGACTGAGCACTTTGCCGCGGTATGCCATGGCCATGGGCGCGGCGTAGAGCGACCCGACTTCCCCGAGATGGTCCTTGCCGTCGGCCATCTCCTGGATGCCGAGGAAGAGCAGCGGGTTTATGATGCAGCCGAGCGTGGTGCCGATCACCTGGCTGGTGAACATGGACAGCGGCGAGGTGAGCGTCAGGTAGGCCGACTTGAAGTCGTGCATGAGCTCGGAGGAGTTGCCGATGACGACGACCACGACGCCGGACCATATTGCGCTTGTGTAAACAGATGCAAGCTATATACTCACTTATGGACCTCTCTTCTCCTCACGAAGCGGTGACTCCTCGGTCCCTCCCATGATGAGTAAAGGCAAGGCACCACTTGAGAGATGGGAGAGGGTGCTATGACAGGAGAAATAAAGATGACAGGAGAAATAAAGATAGATAGATAGTGGCGGGATGTGGGTGGAGATAGTGTGTGCATGCCAATTATAGTAGCATTGATGCATGTATGCTAATGCCTGCCACCGCAGCAAGGGTGGATACGATCGGACATCATGCACACATGGCCGCCGATTCTACATAAAATTGAACGGAAACAAAAAACTGAAAGAGAGTTGATGTGTCATGTTTGCATGTGCAGAGAACTCCCCTAGTGGCCTCCCTTCTATATAGGGGTTATAGATTATCCACCTCTATGAACATGCAAATCATAGACATCACTGATATTTATAAAAGTAAATTTATTATGCCATAAATCTTAGTTTATTAAGTTCCTCACTTATGCCAGTATGAAACACGATCCAAAGTAAACATATATTTGCGTCTAATTATATCCAATAGATAATACACATAAAACACTAAGTTACATCTGAATTAACATTTCTAGCATGATTAAGAAGATATCATCTTAAACATAAATCTAAATTATCAATATCTATTACAAAAAGGAATATTTAAATTACAATAAACCATATATATCTTTCTATATTATAAAGTTGATTAAAGTAAACATACATATTGAGCCATCATGCATAGCAAATACACATGCATGCACGAGGGATAAATATATATATATGTTATGTTTCAACACTCCTAAAAATATTTCCTACATTAATGAAACTAAAAATCTATTTAAATTGTTCATTACTATGACATTGTATAAGTTATTACTTAACTAAAACATTTCGCATTGTTTATTGAGAATATAACCATTGCTGCGTAAATAACTTTGGTAATAAAATTTGAACATCCTGACAAGTGAGGACAGTGCACACTACAAGTAGCTATATATTCATATTATTTGAGGTTTGGGGCAAATAGTCATTATAAGGCTTAAATATTACTTATATCTTAAGGCTAGCATTTCTACCCTCTTAAATGTCGTTTCAAGCTCTAAACTATTTTTTTCATAAAAGCTTTAAACTGGTATGAAGCAGTGTAGTATAGGTGAAAAATGACTATTCATGTTATAATAGTACTTACAACTGCACTTTAATTCTTTATTTTTAACATAAAAAAGAAGTGCCAATAAAACATAAAATAAGCATTAGAGTTCCAACATAAATTAAGGGATACCAAATCAGTACCTTATATCAAAGACTACAGATGTATCTGTAATGCCTATCGTGTTAGAAAATGCAGAAAAAGGAAAAACGTAATTTAATACAAGTAATTTTAATTGTAAGGGACGATAAACTAAAGCTTATATCTGTTATAAAAGATTCAACCCGTGCGATAGCACGGGTTGATGGACTAGTTCTATCAACACAATGGTATACAAAGTGGTATGCATGATCAATCTTGTGGCTACATACAAAGCATTAATCATCTTGTAGACGATTTATATGTGTGGGTTGTATGACTCGTCTTTTTAACTGTCTTGGTGTGAAATTCGAAGCTCTTAGAGGCGACCCCCGTCTCAAAATGGCAACGGGTACCCAAAACCCGAGTACCCGACGGGTTTTACCCGATAAAGATGCGGGTATGGAATGATTTTTCTACCCGCGGGTACGTTATTGGAACAAATCTTCTACCCATTGGGTACATGGGTGCGGTGTGGGTGTATACTACCCATACCCGTCTACCGTGGGTAATAAATACCCGCATATACCACTAGCAATTCTAATGAATTTCGCCCATATAACACTAGTATCTTTTATAACACTAGAATTTGGCCCGTCGGGTATACACCCGTTGCCGTGCGTGGGTTGAACATACCCTATACTACCCTGGTGGTGTGTGACATGTACATGAGAAGCGAGGCTATGCAAGAAATTCATCCAGGTCGCAGCGTCCACATTTGCTGGATTTTTATTTGGGCTCGCAAGTAGAAAATGGTTCATTGGATATGTTACTACTAGTTTGTGGGATAGTGTTAGCTAAATCATACGTTTAGCAATCCATTTTTATCTCTCTTAAAGTTGCTCTTACAGCTCGTCGCTGCATGCCCAACTGTGTATGATCTCATGGCTTTGGCGGTCGTCCGTGAAAAATGCGCTCTATCCATTATTGCCACAATGGCAACTTTACCAGCTTTATCGTGAGTGCGACTTCACAAGTATGGACCTAGAAAGACGTGTGTGGTGGAGCCATGAACCTACACCGTTCTGCTGCATGCAGTCACCATGAATTATCTGTTTAGCAACCGATGCAGGAGACCCCGTGAACCAAGTCAGTCGTCGTCTCCTCAGTGTGTCCAGGACTAGGAGCCTTTATGTTACAGAACCAAGTCGGTCGTCGTCTCCTCAATGTGTCCATGACTAGGAGGCTTTATGTTACTATAGTGGAACACGTAAGAGGGAGAGGGAGGAATTCATCGTGCTCGCAGGTTGTTTCCTTACCAAATTTTTATTTGGGCCCACGAGGAGAAAAGGGTTCATTGGATATGTAGTTTCTATGAAACTACAGTACTTACGAGTCAAATGTTACATATAGCCTTGCTGGCCGGCCTCATTGCCGCCGCGTTTTTTCCCACAGCTCACCGGCCTACGCATTGTCTCATGACCGGATCTACCTGCCTTGCCTCTCTGGCGTTCTCATCGGCAGTGACGCATACCATGTGGAGCATTTGAGTGCGGAGCATGGCGTTCTCTGCCTTGTACGTGGAGTGCGGCACAATGGTTATATCACTGACTAGTTTTATTATAAAATTATATTGCAATTTTTTTTTTGCGACAAATTACATTGCAAAATTGATTTGTTGATACTTTATTTTGTGCCGGTAGGGCATGGCATGTATGTATCTCCTCAGTCCCATATGGCCACAGCAAGTACCACAAGCAGGGGGCGGTGCTGGCGCGCGTGCGCCGTATAAGATTTCTGGCAATGATCGATCGCCATCCAAAACACGTGAACCGTGAATAGTTCATGCCTCTACACACCGCGTGCTTTCGCTGTCGTCGTACTATAGCGAAGCAGGGGAGACATCGGGAATCGGGACTCGAGTCGTCGTCCTCATCTCCTCGTCTCGTCAGTCATCAGCCATGGGGTGCACAATGGGGGTCCAACGACCAGCGCTACTGCACACTGGCGTCTTCGTCGTCCTGCAGATGAGGCTATAGAGCGGCCGTGCTGCTGCCATGGGCCACTGCCCAGGTAAGGTGGCAGCGCCATTTTTTCAATGCAGCTCGTCATATTTGTATATTAGGAAGAAGAAAGGAAAACAGCATACGTAGAAAAACCATATATACAGGCAAAATCCAACTTCACCGACATATGTGCAGAGCTCCCCTGCCCCAGGACAACTCCTTGCAAAAGACACAATCGCTGGACAAGAACAACTAGAGACAGGAGAAGAAGAAAAAAATAGAAACAAGTCTGGGCAGCAACAAGTCCGATCGCTGCACAATAAACGAAGAGGTAAGCTTCCCAGGCACCGGGTCACCAAACACAGTTCTGGCCGCGAGCCGGTCGCTGCAGCGCGGCATGAGGCGACGATGGTCGGGTGCTGCAACTAGCCCAAGTAGCGCAGCAGAACGGACATCAAGGGGACAGAAACAGAACTGAAGTCTACCTAGAAACAGAGTTGACCCGAATTCAGCCATTCTGCATGCGAACTAGGCAACGCACGAATACATTACGTACTATTTCCATCTGATATACACGGTAAAATCCAGAAAAATATTGGGCAACTGTGTAGCACACAAACAGAGCCTAGCATTTTCTCATCCAAAAGTGGACAAAAACATTTTAGAATACACCAGAAGACACCACGAGGAAGGAGAACTCACCAGGACATAGAGTCCTGGCAATCGTCGGGCCTGTTACTGGCGACCGCTAGGTGAGTCTCCTTTCTATGGCGGTTAACCACCGACATTGAGGTTGCATCTATACTGTTGCTCAAGGCCGGTTTGATCCATGGGTTCCTATTCATCGCTGAGGGCTATATAAGCAAACCTCCTGACCCCAAGGTGAAACCCTAATTCATTATCATTCAGTATCAATAGGCTGAGACCCTGAGTCTCCACCTAGGTCTAGATAGAAATAGATCTAGAAGAGCTAGCATGCAAGAGAGGATTGGATCTAGATAGATCTAGTCTTTAGAACAAGAGAGATAGAGAGAGGGAAGGGACCGGAGGAGGTGCCGGCCTGTCGGTGCTACCTCCACACTTGTACCTCGGTGAAAGTTAACCTACACTTGGAGTACTCTGGTAATCTACTTCTTCTTTTAGTAAGTAATGTTGTTATATTGTTCTTATTGGTCTACGATTCTCTTTTCAGTACTTTAATCTGGCGCATAGAATAGAGTAATATTTGTAGTGCAAGCGTGGTGTTTGGACTTGGGTATCTCGTTAGATGCACCCTACCTTCCGGAGTGTGGTAGTTCGTGGTAGTGACAGTACCAATGATTCCTTTGGATTCTACCTCCCATTGGATAGGCCAAGTAGGACTCACATTCTTTCGGAGGATTGCACGTTTTCGTCCCACGCTTTTCGTTTGAGTACGTCCCTATAAGAATAATATCATCATAGCTTAGCAAGATAAGAACTAGATATCTTAGTAATCCTCTCTGCTATCTCAACCTTAAGTCTTGTGCTACTCCGGGTTAAGATTAGATCATAGTCTCCCTCACCCGTTTCCCTGTGGATTAGATATTAAACCCTCTCCCGGGTGAAGTGCTCACCGGTATCCGTTTGCTTGCGGATTATACAAATTATAAATATTTCTGTAGGCTTATCAAATACCAACAATCGTCCGTGGCTCGTACCGGTCGAGTATCCGACGGAGAGCATCGCGTAGGCTCCCCACGAAGAGGGCTGACGCGATGGAGCTGGCTCCACGAGATCCATGCATGTAGCATAAGCCTCGAAAGGCGTCGATGTAGTCGCCCGTAGCGCCTTCTTGTGCTGGTGGTGCGAGGTCTCCGTCGTGTTGTGGTCGATGGGTGGTTCGGTTGCGCCCACGGTAGCGCGTGAAGACGTCCCACTCCACCAATGTTGACATTTCTTAGCGTCGGACAAAAAGATAAATAATATCCTGAGTGACAATGTCAAGAAACGCCAATGATAGATGGATTCATATGTGCAAAGGTCAATCCGCAGCGCATGGATCTATCATCGTAGCATTTCACCCGGAAGTATTCGGGTATCGTTCATTTATATTTTCCCATGGGAAGGCACGGTAAAAGTCTCTAGCATGAGTATGGACTAGATAGCATGACTAAGGTTCATAATAGAAATATAACAGAAAAGGATAATGTGACACACACACTTGAACCAGTCTCAAAGGATAAAAGAAAACATACTAGGAGAAGGATATTCTAAATAGCTTTATTAAGATAGCAGTTATACATGCATGCCTTATACCGTCAGAGATTCTAACTCGAGATAACCTCAATCACTATTGGTTTACTTCGGGCATTGGAGCGCACACGGTCCGCCAAGCGATACCGGCATAAAACCATACACCATACGGGAACGGGGATTACAAAGGGTCGGACAGGGCGGTCACCACCTGCCGCCTACCACCTCGTCCGTCCGTGTATGGGGCAAACGAAGGCAACCTCTAGCATAAACACCACGTCTACGCTATGACTACTATTCTAGCATTGATCGGGGTGACTCACCGTGTGAGGCCCTCTACGAGCATCCGCCACAAGGGTGGACGACGAACCCGCTTCCAAATGCTTATGTTATTGCTAGCAGAAATGCAGAAGTGGCATGTGCATGTAAACCAAATTATTAGTATTGTGGTTAAGAAAATCTAGAGGAGTATGTACTTAACTTTTGGAGGAAGAGGAATCTGGCCATGTTCTTATACCCATGCCAACCAACATCCAATGGAGAACGCTGAATTAAATCAGTAGCAGAGAGTCCATGCCTCAATGCTTGCTTTGACAACAATGTTGTGTCGAACGAACAGGCAGGAAGAGTGGTAAGTTCGGTTCAGAGGACTACCCCTTGTCTTCTTGGAGTTATATATACTTGGTCGGTTTAGGAGATGAGCATGGCAGGGGAAGAGGCATAGCCAAAGATGACCCTTCAAATCACACGTGGAACACTGAGTGGATCAGTTTTGGATTAATTATATTCACTATGCCTCCTCGTTTTGTGTTCCTAGGAAGTGACGTGAGGATGAGCCTGACATCACAGCAAATGCAAACAACAATCCTTTGGGATGCCTCAAGGATTATTGAATGGATGGAAATTAGTGACTTGTACGCCTATCAAGTTACCAATGACGTGGACCAATGAGAACCCTAAGAACTCCTAAATTAGTCCCTAGTGGGGACCTACATATAGGTGTTTTAGATTATGACGACACAAGGATTCTTTTGTTTTTTTTGTTTGAAACAATAAAATTTCTATAGTGTCATTTTCTTCCCCATTTGGATCATGATTTTTATGTCTATAGCGACAAACATAGATCTTTTAGTTGAGTTGAAACTAAAATGGATCATGATTTTTATGTCTATAGCGACAAACATAGATCTTTTAGTTGAGTTGAAACTATTCTAAAAATGTTTTGTAAAATAGTTTCGTTAAATCGTTAAATATCTATAGTGCTCTTCTTTTTTTATATTTTATATTTTTTTTCTTATTATTTCCTTATTTTTTTCTCTTTCTACTTCGTATTACATCTGCTTTCGACCCGTGGACATGCATTTCGTTCATGCGACCTTGTGTGTCTTTACTTTTTTGTTACTCGGGGTGTTTGTTTTATGGAACCAGATTTACAAGAATTCTATTTTTAGGGGTGAGAGGGATATGTCGCTCGAGTAGTTTTTATGGAGCCATACAACCATTCTTTTTTTTTTAGACGTTGGAGGGAGGTGTGTTACAACTGGATAACTTTTTATCGAGGAAATGCATGCGTCTGCCGAGTGGACGATTGTTTTTCACTCTTTTTAGTAGTAACCGTTCCTTATTTTTTAGATTATTCGGCGAGGACACAAAGTATTTGGCTGACTTGGGATGGTGGTAGGAAAAATAATATATTTATTATCTTGTCTTCCATTCTTGGTATGTAGATTTTTAATTAATAGATTTATCTCTTTTTCTTTGTTTAATATATAACTTTGACGGTATTGTTTGGTACTAGATATTGTCGATACCTAGATTTTAGCCTATACGGCCAGGGCACAAACATATTTGGATGAGCAGATTCCCATGACGATCACTTCAAACCATCACTGCCAAATGGGATGGTGGTAGAGAAAAAAAAAAATGTTTGTTATATTTTCTTTTTATTTTTAGTACGCAGATTTTAAAATAATAATAAATTTATCTTTTTCCTTCTCTTAATCTATATAGTGGTAGAGATTGGTATTTCTTTGTAAATAAAATATATCTAATGGCTACTGATCACTAGAGTCTGTTGATTCAATGGCTAGGTGTTTTCGATTAATAACAGGGTTTGTAGTATTTATCTGTTTTTCTAGCACATATAGTTGAAATTAATGTGGAGCCTCTATTAGAGCCTCCAATTAATAATAATATGATATGCTAGGGAATCCCATCGTGGGTGGTTGTCCATATGAGTCATAAATAAATCATATGTTGAGCACTCATTGGTCGATCTCATCGTGCAAATGGATACCCGTGATTGTGTTCGCAGCATTCTTGGAACAAAGGCGCAAGTCTGCCGATTCCATCTAGATTGGGCCGGAATTGACATGTCGATTGGAGGATTGGAGGAGGGAAGAAGGGATGGCGGCGAAGGTGGTGGTGGTGGCGATCGGGGGGGGCGGCGGTGGCTACCGGGCGCTGGGGCGGCGGCCTTGCGGCGCGTGGCACGGGCGGCGGCGGGTAGGGCAGGGCGGCGCATGGGAGAGGAGGAGCCAGAGATTGGGATAAAATTTCTTTATTTTCTTATTGCCCGAGAAAAGACTACAAACCTTTACTTATATAGCCGGGCTATTGGGACTTGTATCTCAAGCAATCTCTCTAAGGTTTCCTTATAGATTGGAATACCTTTACAAGCAGGTCCTATTTATTTATTTCCTAATAAGGGTCTCCCTTATAGATGAGATAGCCCCTTACACACCAAAACGTCTAAAGATAATCCTAGATAGATAATTTCCTCCTTTTTCTCTCGGATTAGTTGCCGAAGAATCCGCGGAAGGGAGGGAGACGGCGGCGCCGACGCCCGCCTTGCTGAAAGCCTGGGGGGGCGCCGGCGCCTCGAGCCCGTCGGGCCCATCCTCCCGGGCCCTATTTCTGGATCATGACATCTCCCCGCCCCTTCTTCGACCGGGCGCGTCCTGTGGGCTGGATGAAAGTCCATTCGATGACGCCTGGTGGGGGATCGGCTATCCCCGGAAGGATGAGCTCGACTGCGGCATAAGATGACCCCCGCGAGGGTTCCCGAGGATCATGTTCTCCCCGGTTCGCTTGGGGTCGAACTCAAGAAGGTAGTGAAGGTTGCCGATGTAGCTGTGATAGATGTAGCGATGAACCGTGCGACCACCTGCCGCTGGGTTGTCGGACGACGGGCTGCCGAGGAGTAGCTCCTCGGAACGCCCACATCAAGGTGCTGGTGCACCACGTCGCGAGGGGGGCTCTCCGGGAACAAGAAACGCTCATTGGGTGGAGCGTGGATGAAGAGCGGAAGTAGACGCCAGATAGTAATATCCTGGCGAGTAGGAGGAGTAGCAGCCAAGTTCAACATCGTACCGTAAATGAAGGAGCCGGCGTCAAAGAGGGAGGGCGATAGCTGGTGCGTGGCCCTCTCCGGATCGTGGGCTGATGTGGATGTTGTCGATCGTAGGGAAGAGGGCGATCCATGCCGTCGAGGAAGACGACCCCGGCCGGGACCGACGTGGTGGCGTGGGGCCACATGCCGCCCAAGAGGATGGCGGTTGGTGCGGTTTGAAGTTGGCTCCGCCAGGTGTAAGCTCCCAAGGCGAGAAAGTTCGTCTTGGCGAACTCATGAAGAACAAGGCCTCCGGTAAGTCTGGTAGCAAAGTGGAGGGAGGCCGGATGGTAGAAGCGGCCGTCGAAGAGGAGTAGGCCGTCCTCGGCGTCCAAGCCGGCTTGAGGCGTCACACCGTGGTGACGTCGAGGGCGATGCGACGTAGATGCTGATCCTCAAAGTAGCCGGGACGAAGCTGGGACGAGAGACACCGACCCGATGTCGTAGAGGTCCAAAGCGTCGCATGCCTTGAACGTTTCCCGGTCGAGTGGCATGCGACGGATGCGGTCAAGATGCCCGACCGGAGGAGGCCGGGGCTAGGGGCGCCCCTACCGAGGTGGTGGAGCCGAGGTGAACGTGGACGGGAGACCCTCGCGGTAGTATTGGAGCTCGTGGGTCGCGAAGTCACGCCACGCAGCCCCGTGCTTGCCAGCCAAGGCATGCCAAGGATGACGTCGACATCGTCGCCCGGTGGCATGGCGAGGCGCCGATGTCAAAGGTCCGGGCGTCGGCGTAGTGGCACGTCGAAGGTGGCGCACGGCATGTAGATGGCGCCGGTGCCGGTGGTGATCAGCACACGACCGGCCGAGTCCGAGGCCTGCCGTGGTCACCACGCGGGGTTGATGTAGTTGTGCGTTGCTCCCGAAGTCGACGATGATGTTGACGCCCCGTCACCTATGATCATGCCGATGAGGTAGAGAGAATGAGCACCACGTCCGCATCGGGAGTCGGGTCCCCGGTGAGGACCTTCGAGATCGATTGGCTCCTCTTTGACGCCCGCTGGCGGGCGTTCATCACGCGTTGTCGTTGTAGTCGTTGAAGATCGTGATGTCGAAGAGGTGCTTGCACTTGTGACCTTGTGAAAACGGCTCGTCACGGTTGAAGCGAGACCGACCTTTGCGTCGTTCGGTCATCTCCTCTAGTGTCGGTTTGTTTGAACGGCCGAAGTCGATGCTGCCGACGAGGGGTGCTCGGGGGTGCCAATAGAGGGCGGGGGCACGAGGGGCCCTGCCCTTTGTGTGTGCTGGCATGCTGGTGTTGTAGAGGATGGCGGGGCGTTGCTCGTCTGCCCTGGCGAGAGACATGGCTGCCTCCATGTCTTTTGGATCTTGCATCTCGGCGTTCGTCTTGAGTGGTTCACCCAGGCTTGCTATGTAGATGTTCATCTGATTGATCCATGGAGGGGATCCTCCTTTTCAAAGATAGGTTGGAAAGGACAACGCTCGTTCGACGGGAAGCCATGGTTGAGGAGGTGTTGGCCGGAGGTGGAGGTGGGGGTGGCACATGCGCCCCTGATGGTGGCGCCCCTGCTGGCACGGCCTGAGGCTTCAAGTAGCACTTCATCAGGTTTGTCGAGATTTCTTTGTGACATTGTCGGTTCTTGCCATTAGTCCGTCTCTTGATGAAGTCACGGGCTACTGCCTCGAACATTGCTCGCATCTCAATCTCGGGTTCACGAAGTTGTTGGCAGTGTTTGAGCTGTGCAGGATCATTGCCGGTGAAGTTGGAGATCTTATTATCGAGCTGGTCCATCGACATGGATCTTGGCGACCTCGTCCGTCAAGTTCCTCAGTAGCGTCTTGGATTCGGCATCCATGGTGGTGGGTGGATCGAAGTGGTCTCGGTTACCGGTACCGCCGATTCGGCTAGTTTGGGCTGGAATTGACACGTCGATTGGAGGATTAGAGGAGGAAGAAGGGGATGGCGGCGAAGCTGGTAGTGGTGGTGGCGATCATCGGCGGCGGCGGCGCCCGCCGCCCGGCCGCGGGGCGTGGCGGCGGTGCTAGCCCGCGCGCGTGTGGTGTGGGGGGGGCAGCGGCCAGTAGGGGGGGGGTGGCGGAGGAGGAGGAGCGAGATTGAGATAAAATTTCTTTATTTGCTTGTTGCCCGGAAAGATTCTGAGACCCCTTAGTTATATAGCCCGGCTATTAGGACTTGTATCACGAAGCAATCTCTCTAAGGTTTCCTTATAGATTGGAATACCTTTACAAGCGGGTCCTATTTATTTATTTCCTAATAAGGGTCTCCCTTATAGATGAGATAGCCCCTTACACACCAAAACGCCAAAAGATAATCCTAGATAGATAATTTCCCCTTTTTCTTGGATTAGTTGCGAAGAATCCGCGGAAGGGAGGAGACGGTAACGGGGGACGCGTGCGCGAGCCAGTGGCGGGCGCGGGCGACCCTTGAGCCCATCGGGCCCATCCTCCTCCGGCCCTATTTCTGGATCATGACAAAGTCCAACCGCTACGAATTATGTGTTCATGGATACCGGATGAGTACCCCACGCCTTCTTTGCGGGTATGCAAAATAAATTTAATCTAGGTAAGAGGAATTTAAAAATAATTTTAAATCTTGGATCTTCAGACTTTAAAGAAAACATAGGTCACTAACTTGTGGAGGATAATTTTTGAAACTTAATGTACAACACAAAAAATATCGGTTTGCGGTAACAATAGACTTGAGAAAGTTTAATGATCCAACATAGGTTTGGTATTTATCTTCTAATAGTATATGTAATCTGTCGGACTTCGATCGGTAGTCGCCCGAGATAAGCGGAGTGGCTGAATATTTAATTATTATTTAGTTTTATTATTATAATTATTAGATTAAATTAAAGATAGTAGGAAAAGACTAATGGGCCCGGCCCGTTGTTCGATGATTCGGCTACGTCACGCCTTCCGTTCTTCCTACCGCGTTGATCTGGAAAAACAGGTTGTGACAGATTGGTATCCGGAGACCACTTCGATCCAATGGCGCACCGAGGGACAAATCTTCACGGTCAACTTCAACAAGATCATCGACGAGTACATCGCAGACCATGGCAGCCAAAGCCATGGAGGCCGATTCAGCCCCATCATCAGCTAAGTACATCCCACCCTCCAAGCGCTCTCTTCAATCTATAGACACGCGGATGAGCCCTCCATCCGCCGCACCTCCGATTCCTCCATCCAACGGCCCAACCGGACGGTCCCGAATTTTCATCTCGAATTTCATATGAAATTCCCCATGAAATTACTCAATTTCCACCTAAATTCTCGCCATAAAATCCCCAGACGTACCAGCAATAATATTAAATTATTTTTTCCGGAGTATGATGGCAAGGGTGACCCTTCTCATTGGCTGTACAAGTGCGATAAATTTTTTTCGCTCAAGGAATTATTAATACCCGAAGCGGCTCGCTTCGTTCCATCTCCAAGGGAACGCATTATCTTGGTTTATTCACTGCGAAAATGAAGTTAGTCAACCAACTTGGCCAAAAATTTTTGCAGCTATTATCGGGCGTTTTGGAACTCCTCTACACAATCATCTTGGTGATCGACAAAGATCATGCCGGACGGGGAGATTCGGACAGTACACTAATACGTTCACAAAGAACGCTGAACAAGGTATAACACCTCTCCCCAAAACAAGACGCTATGCTTTATATTCTTTGGGTTAGTGTAACACCCCTGGTGTTACAGGCTTGCTTAGCACTACTTTAAGGCTTAAAAGAAATTAACAAAACATATTTCACAGTTTTTCAAATCTCAACGTACATGAAATGATAAGTAATTCCTATGAACGGAATTTTATAAGAGAAGTATATATATATACACTCGTATAATTGTTTTGATTAGTATTTCGTTATAGTGTATATATATGTGTTTCTTCCGTTACCTTTGCACATAAGCATATATATGTATATATGTATATATATGCATGCGTGTATGTTGTAGTTAAATCAAAGAAAAGGAAGGAAATTAGAAGGATAATAAGACATGCCCACGACGCACTTCTGGCAGCTGTGCACCCGCACGCACATGGATCACTTCCGGGCGTCCTGCATGACCACGTTGCTCGCTGCTTGCTGCCTCGCTGCTCCAAATCGATAGTACTGAGTCCGTCGTCGGCTTGCTGTTTTCCCTACTGCTGCTGCGCGGTGCTGTCCCCGCCCCTGATTCCGATACAGTGACGACGAGACGTCTCCCTGCCTGCCCTGCTCGCTGTGTCGTGTGCTGCTGCCTTCTCTGCGTTCGGTCCCGCCGCTGCTGTTGCCACACAATTATCGCAGCACCGAGGTGACGTTTCTCTGCTTCGATGCCGCTGCTCGTCGTGGCGTAGTTGATGGCGTCGCAGCGATTGGATGTTGCTCTGCCTCACCTTGACTCGCTAGTCGACATAGCCGCCTGGTTCACGCTGCCCTGCCACTCAGCTCCAAGAACGTTGCGCCAAAGCTCCTCGTCACGACATCTGCGCGCACGTGTTCATATGGCTTGCACCGCACGGAGCCATCCGCTTTAAGTACTCGCCCTTCCAATTCATCTAGCCGAAGGCGTTTCACTTCGGCTACACGCACCAGTGAGTAGCTAATGAAGTTAGATAGGCACCGAGCCTGCCTAGAGCCACTGTCGTGCATCGTCGCGGGCCAATTTGGCGGTTTCATGCCCGTCGGTCGGTTCACCGCCGGGAGCAGAGCAAGGTTAGAAGTAAGCTTGTACAGTCGGTTTTGGTTCGATTAATCACGTAAACAAGTTTTCCTTGACCTCCTATATCCGGTGCTCGTGCTATCATTAGCAGGGAACTCGCCTACGACGTGATGACGCGACGGTGCCCGGGGCGGAGCGACGCCGTTCGCGCTGTGCCCACGAGGTCGGGTCACCTCGACACTTCTCCGCCTAAACCGTCTCTACAGGACGATCTTTGGTGAGCCTCTGAAGCTTCGTCGTTATCTCGTTTCCTCCGAGAGCGCATAGGGTCACCGGAACGTCAGCGTAGTCGCCGAGAACCTCTGCACCGCCGCTGTAGCGCTCGCTTAAGCCAGTCCCGGCATCCAACCGCAGCTCTAGGTTGCCTCCTGCGCCGTAGAGTATTTTCGGTTTATTAGTTTGGGTCGGAACAACCCCTAGTGGTCAGCGTAGACATCCAGTGCCGCCGCTCGCCGCGCCGTCGTGCAGGTTCGTCAAGGACCTCCCCAATGCAAAGGTAAGATAGTATGAGGGCCTTTGTGCGTAAGTCATGACTGTAGGAACAGTGCTAAATGTTGTTACGTAATAACTAGTTGGTTCAGGGGTCCGTTTGCAAAATTGCTGATGCACGCGTGAGCTCCACGCTGCTGGGCCGGCCTGCTGGCGCATGGCGTCTCACGTGAGTCGCGATGGACTCCTGGGCTGAATATCCTACCGCAGGTCCTTTTCAAAATTGAAAGCGTTTTCTAATTTAGTTTCTAAACTAAAGCTTGTTTATTTAATATAGATTTGCGTAGAAATCCAAACGTTATGAAACAAGTTTTGTTAGCTTCCTAAAATTAATCATGATCTACCTGTTAATATCTTTATCTCACATGGTTCTGTAATTTTTGTAGCTCGTGAGCAATAAATTTATTAAAGTAACTAATGTACCTTGGTTTTAATATAAATAAAAGCAAAGTAAAGAAATATGTTAAGTTTTATATAACTAGAACGCTTGTTGGGTAAATGACGTTTTGCTTGTCACGTGCTGCAAAGCTTAGTAACGTTAGCCTTTGGAACTAGCTCGTTAGCACGAGAGGCGAGGCGTGTTCATATCTCTAGAGTTACGATTACCGTTGTATTTATGTCTCTACGTTGCATCCGCGTATACCGTAATAGGAACGATGATGGATCATGAAGTCATCTGGAGTTGCTAAAAGATGGTGTCTGGCTGATCGTGTCACTGATAGAATGCTAACTTTGGTTATATGTTACCTGTGCAAGCCCCGGTTCATAACCCCTATGATTACGCACTTTATAAATATGTTTGTGCATTTACGTTTGAAGGAATTGAATGGAACCCACTTGCATATATATCTTTATCCTATGAGTCCTACTAGCATGACAGTTCGTGTAGAATGCTATGCTATAGGTCTTTGGTAGAAGACGCAGTGATTTCTTGTCACTTTCGAGAGATAGGAAATATTATTATATATGATGCTATCACATGGAATATTTATGGATAATAATTTGGAGACCGTCTTGAACCGTATTTGGATTTGGATTGGACTTGGTTGGGCAACCGGCGCGAGGCTCGATTGTGCTTGTTCACTTTGTGTCGATTGAGGACCGTTCGTTCTTCGTGGATGGTGGTCAAGTCACGGATCTTATTATCCCGAGCACATACTTGCTTATGGGAGCGGGAAGACTGTTTCTTTTTCATGTCGAGGTTTCCGGCTCTTTCCGTGCCGACTGAATGGAGGCGGGGAAAGGTTGAGGTCCAAGGACCATACCGAGTCCGGGACTCGGGTAGTGGTGGCTCGGAGTCTAAGTTTGGGGGGGGACACGGAGCCTCTAAGCGGGGACTAAAGGGGTTAGTCTTTGCTTGTGCGTATTTTTTGTAGCGCAAGCGGGCGTGTGTTTTTCGGGGTACCCATTTGGGGATATTGGTTCGCGAACCGCCGCCGTGTCGCATTGCGACTTGACCGGTATTTGGCATCGTAGTAAGAAGTGGAAATATGGAAGATGGAATTAAAATTATTGTTACGGTGGCTCAACTCTTGCTTGAAAGTAGCAAAGGTGCTTACCTAGAATGGTTAGGTAATTGAACTAATCATGACCGCTTATAAATAAATATAAGGATGAACATTTAGTAATGCTTCTTGCGGATACAATAAACCCACAAGACAAATAGCCTTGCATATCCTTGGAGTCTTTTATTTTCTCCCGACGGGTAAGTCTTATGAGTACAATTGAGTACTCGGGGGTTTGTTCTACCATTTGCGGTGACAGTCTTGATAAAAGGCGACTTTTGTGTGTGGAAAATCTCACGGTGGGCTCGGCGAGAATTTCCTTCACGTTATGGACTTAGAGTTTATTTTAAAAGTCTCACCAAAATGTTTTCCAAAGAACTTTTGTATCTTGTCATTAAAATAAATTTTAATTCGCTGAAAACTCGATGTATTAAAGTGATGTATGAAATGGTTAATAATGATGTAAGCTTTACTCTCTCATTTATGATCCCGATGGAAAAATGTGGATTTTCGAGTTCTTCCTTTGGGTGTGCTCGATGTAATCAGTATGATTTATTATGCTCACTTGGGTATTTAGTGTCTAATGGAAGACAAATACTCTTGGGATCGCATTAAGTCGGCGGTTTACGCCACGTGTGGTATATCGAGCATAAATGAGAGAAAATAAAGCTTCAAAACCTTTTGAAATTAAAATTTGATAACACTTTTCTACAAAAAGTTAGGGCGTTTGCATCCGAAGTATATAAATAGCCCTATTGTTATATTTGTGTTGAGAATAGGTTTAAATGGGCTTTCCTACGTAAACTAACTCAAGCACGTATGCGATCGTCGAGTAGATACGTTGTTGCGGTCTGCGTCGTAATGTCGATTGTCATTTGATAGATTCGCATGTTCTTTATGTGACGCATGCTTGTTAGTGAATAAGGTTGTCTTGTGGCCTTGGCGTAGTGCTCGCCATCACGCTTATCGTGTCTCACACCTTTCATACACTCTTTCGGCGTTCTTGTCAGACTGCTGCCTTGCATTCATATCAGTTCCTTGATGTCCTGGGATATCGTTTATGTCCAAGCACATAAAGAATCCCGAGGCATTCTTGTCACTGTCTCTCACCTTGCGTTCTCTATGAGACCTGCGATGCCCACAACCCCTTTCAATTCGTCTTTAAATAGGGGCACCTATCCCTTGCCAATCTCACTCAGTGCATTTTCGCTTGCCTAACCCTTGCTTTTGTCCAAACTTCCCTTTCTTTTTGCCTTTGCAACCACCACCCACCAAAAATGGCAGAAGACATGGTTAGCGCCTCTTGCTTTGAACACCGAGGGTTTTCCCAAGGTTCTCAGACGCCACTCGCAAGAGCTTGGGGGTGAAAGACCGCCCGATATATCATGGTGGTCGTGAGTATGAGGAGCTTGGGCGGCGATGTGATGTCACCGTCTACATTGGGAAGAGTGAGAAGTTCCCAAAAGCCACCGAAGCCTAGAGCATGGCGCGAATCGGGTTTCGCTTCATCGACACCTATCGGGTTGTGGCTCGCAAGGCCCCTGCGGCACCTTTGCCAAGTCTATGAAGAGCCCATTGCCCATTCTCCCATGCGGTTCTTCCCTCCTCGGGACAAGAATCATTTTGGTTTGGGAAGCTCGTCTGGCGGCCTTGCAACTTCGTGGTGGTCAGGTTGTGGTGCAACCGACCGCATACTTGCTAGCTCGGATGAGCAAATATGACCGCAGGCCCCGGAGCTAAGGAAGTGTATCCATCGAGCTCAAGAGGCCGAGATCTTCTCCGGGATGCTCGAAGTGCGCTTTGCCGGCGCATGCCGAGACGGCGGGACGCGAACGTCGTGTGGCTACGGCATCGGAGGACTTACGAGAAGGCTAAAGACCAGCACATCCAGGGAGTTGAATAACGCCTATCTTGTCACCAGGGACAAGCGTGGGGCAATTGTCATGGAAGGATTGGAGCATCCAATCTTGGAGGGAGTCCCTATTCACCCAACTGGAAGACGGAGGGTCAGGTTCACGGTGCCACCAACACCGCCATCATCAGAAGTATCAGAAGAAGAGCCCTTGTTGCCCCTCACTTTCACCCACTCCCGAGGGAGGAAGGGTAATCCAATTTGGAGCCCGAGAAGAAAGTTGGTGGTTCCGAAGCGGATTAGTTGTGCCGTGGAGGTGTATCTTTAGCTAATAGTGTTTTCCCTCGTTGTTCCGGTGTTGTAACATGTCCTTTGTATTCCGTTCAGTGCCCGATAGATTGCCTTGCCATGGAGGGTAGGTCTTTGTGAGGAGAAGTGTGAGAGCATGTGCTTGAGTGTTGTTTCCTATAAGTGGAGGTTTGGAAGTTGTTTTGCATAATCCATCGTGTTTGCCCGATAGAGAATCTTTGTGTTGACTTGTTGTGGATGTCCCGATAGAACATTTGAATCATTTTTAAATTAAATCCATTCTTTGGATTTGAATGCCTTGTTCCTTCTTTGTAAAAGGCATCCTTGTTGCCTAAATCTTCCCTTGCAATCCTCTTCTTCTTGGTGGTCTCGACCCCCACTTCTTTGTTATTATGTGTAAATTGGTAATAGTCGTCGGTTAATAGCTTATGGTGCCGATTTAAAACCAAGGGCCCCCAATGGAATAGCCGCCACGGGATGACGCAACGCTGGCACGCTACCGGTATCGAGGTTGTTGATCCGGTTGTCTTTTACCAAGTTACACCACCATACCACTCTTGCACAAAAAATATTCACCTTGGTAAAAATATATTCTAGTGTTCAAATGGGAAATCCACAATGAGTCGATGGAGTAGTGCTCTTTCAAGTGACAAAGATAATATGGTTTTTGGAAAAGAGAGGAGGAGGATATGGAAAAGAATAGCCTTAATGGGCGAAGTAATTAAAGCACCTATTTTAGGCATGGTTACCGTGTAATTGGCTCGCCGCCCACCGACGGATGTCCGCGATTGTCGGGGGCCCCACATTGCCCTTCGCCGCGTGGCTTCTGATGTTGTGCCGCACTTCGCCGCCCTAGCGCGATGCGCCCCTCCTTTTCTCGCACTCATGTCGGCTCGACACTCGCCCTCGCCCCCGTGCGGACCCCCCATCTTCGTCTTTTGGCGTAGCCTCTTGCATGCCTCCCTGCGGGCGAATCCACTCCATCTCATCCTCTCCCTCTCCCCACCTTGGTTCGGCAAGAATGAAGCGTGCCATGGCCAATCTTGTCCGGCACCCGCCCGGTGATGCTCCTTCACCCGCCCTACTTCCCGGCGTGTTGTGCCCCACCTCCGCCCACCTGGCTATAAAATCCCCCTACACACCCATTTCTTTTCCCATCTCCGATCGGAGTAGAGCTCTGAGTTGTTTCTCTCCACCGTTCTCGTCGTGGAGAAGATTGGAAAGCCACCAAGCGGAAGGAAGGAGCGGATGGACATAGAGCTACCGGATATGGCGTTCGTTGAAGTATTTGTTCTCGGGATGCTTTTCATCTTAGCGCTTGCAATGATCGAAGTTTTCACACTCTGTTTTCGATGTTGGTCTTTTGCCATGTTCGGATAATCATTATCCCGTTGTTCCTTCATTGCCCTCGCTTATCTAGGCTGTTAGATTAGGCGTTTAGTTGTTCGTCCGTGCTCTTAGCTGCATTGTTCTAGATCTGAGTGGTTTAGTTTTTAAAATCGTGTATCCTCTTTGAGTATGCTTTCAGATATGTTAATCATTTCTCTCGCCTTCTCGTTCTCGCTCTGAATCTCGGGACGAGATTCTTTTAAGGGGGGTTGATTGTAACACCCCTGGTGTTACTGAGCTTGCTTAGCACTACTTTAAGGCTTAAAAGAAATTAACAAAACATATTTCACAGTTTTTCAAATCTCAACGTACATGAAATGATAAGTAATTCCTATGAACGGAATTTTATAAAGAGAAGTATATATATATACACTCGTATAATTGTTTTGATAAGTATTTCGTTATAGTGTATATATATGTGTTTCTTCCGTTACCTTTGCACATAAGCATATATATGTATATATGTATATATATGCATGCGTGTATGTTGTAGTTAAATCAAAGAAAAGGAAGGAAATTAGAAGGATAATAAGACATGCCCACGACGCACTTCTGGCAGCTGTGCACCCGCACGCACATGGATCACTTCCGGGCGTCCTGCATGACCACGTTGCTCGCTGCTTGCTGCCTCGCTGCTCCAAATCGATAGTACTGAGTCCGTCGTCGGCTTGCTGTTTTCCCTCCCTGCTGCTGCTGCGCGGTGCTGTCCCCGCCCCTGATTCCGATACAGTGACGACGAGACGTCTCCTGCCTGCCCTGCTCGCTGTGTCGTGTGCTGCTGCCTTCTCTGCGTTCGGTCCCGCCGCTGCTGTTGCCACACAATTATCGCAGCACCGAGGTGACGTTTCTCTGCTTCGATGCCGCTGCTCGTCGTGGCGTAGTTGATGGCGTCGCAGCGATTGGATGTTGCTCTGCCTCACCTTGACTCGCTAGTCGACATAGCCGCCTGGTTCACGCTGCCCTGCCACTCAGCTCCAAGAACGTTGCGCCAAAGCTCCTCGTCACGACATCTGCGCGCACGTGTTCATATGGCTTGCACCGCACGGAGCCATCCGCTTTAAGTACTCGCCCTTCCAATTCATCTAGCCGAAGGCGTTTCACTTCGGCTACACGCACCAGTGAGTAGCTAATGAAGTTAGATAGGCACCGAGCCTGCCTAGAGCCACTGTCGTGCATCGTCGCGGGCCAATTTGGCGGTTTCATGCCCGTCGGTCGGTTCACCGCCGGGAGCAGAGCAAGGTTAGAAGTAAGCTTGTACAGTCGGTTTTGGTTCGATTAATCACGTAAACAAGTTTTCCTTGACCTCCTATATCCGGTGCTCGTGCTATCATTAGCAGGGAACTCGCCTACGACGTGATGACGCGACGGTGCCCGGGGCGGAGCGACGCCGTTCGCGCTGTGCCCACGAGGTCGGGTCACCTCGACACTTCTCCGCCTAAACCGTCTCTACAGGACGATCTTTGGTGAGCCTCTGAAGCTTCGTCGTTATCTCGTTTCCTCCGAGAGCGCATAGGGTCACCGGAACGTCAGCGTAGTCGCCGAGAACCTCTGCACCGCCGCTGTAGCGCTCGCTTAAGCCAGTCCCGGCATCCAACCGCAGCTCTAGGTTGCCTCCCTGCGCCGTAGAGTATTTTCGGTTTATTAGTTTGGGTCGGAACAACCCCTAGTGGTCAGCGTAGACATCCAGTGCCGCCGCTCGCCGCGCCGTCGTGCAGGTTCGTCAAGGACCTCCCCAATGCAAAGGTAAGATAGTATGAGGGCCTTTGTGCGTAAGTCATGACTGTAGGAACAGTGCTAAATGTTGTTACGTAATAACTAGTTGGTTCAGGGGTCCGTTTGCAAAATTGCTGATGCACGCGTGAGCTCCACGCTGCTGGGCCGGCCTGCTGGCGCATGGCGTCTCACGTGAGTCGCGATGGACTCCTGGGCTGAATATCCTACCGCAGGTCCTTTTCAAAAATTGAAAGCGTTTTCTAATTTAGTTTCTAAACTAAAGCTTGTTTATTTAATATAGATTTGCGTAGAAATCCAAACGTTATGAAACAAGTTTTGTTAGCTTCCTAAAATTAATCATGATCTACCTGTTAATATCTTTATCTCACATGGTTCTGTAATTTTTGTAGCTCGTGAGCAATAAATTTATTAAAGTAACTAATGTACCTTGGTTTAATATAAATAAAGCAAAGTAAAGAAATATGTTAAGTTTTATATAACTAGAACGCTTGTTGGGTAAATGACGTTTTGCTTGTCACGTGCTGCAAAGCTTAGTACGTTAGCCTTTGGAACTAGCTCGTTAGCCTGAGAGACGAGACGTGTTCATATCTCTAGAGTTACGATTACCGTTGTATTTATGTCTCTACGTTGCATCGCATTATACCGTAATAGGAACGATGATGGATCATGAAGTCATCTGGAGTTGCTAAAAGATGGTGTCCGGCTGATCGTGTCACTTCGATAGAATGCTAACTTTGGTTATATGTTACCCAGGCAAGCCCCGGTTCATAACCCCTATGATTCTGCACTTTATAAATATGTTTGTGCATTTACGTTTGAAGGAATTGAATGGAACCCACTTGCATATATATCTTTATCCTATGAGTCCTACTAGCATGAAGGGTTCGTGTAGAATGCTATGCTATAGGTCTTGTAGAGAAGACGAGTGATTTCTTGTCACCGCGAGAGATAGGAAATATTATTATATATGATGCTATCACATGGAATATTTATGGATAATAATTTGGAGACCCGGCGGAACCGTATTTGGATTTGGATTGACTTGGTTGGGCAATCCGAGCGAGGCTCGATTGTGCTTGTTCCGCCGGTCGATTGAGGACCGCTCAAGGTTGTGGATGGTGGTCAAGTCACGGATCTTATTATCCCGAGCACATACTTGCTTATGGGAGCGGGAAGACTGTTCTTTTCATGTCGAGGTTTCCGGCTCTTCCGCGTGCCGACCGAATGGAGGCGGGGAAAGGTTGGAGGTCCAAGGACCATACCGAGTCCGGGACTCGGGTAGTGGTGGCTCTGAGTCTAAGTTTGGGGCGGGGACCGGAGCCTCAAAGGGGGACCGGGGGTTAGTCTTTGCTTGTGCGTATTTTTGTAGCGCAAGCGGGCGTGTGTTTTTCGGGGTACCCAGTGGGGATATTGGTTCGCGAATCGCCGCCCGTGTCGGCACGATTTGACCGGGTATTTGGCATCGTAGTAAGAAGTGGAAATATGGAAGATAGAATTAAAATTATTGTTCGGTGGCTCAACTCTTGCTTGAAAGTAGCAAAGGTGCTTACCTAGAATGGTTAGGTAATTGAACTAATCATGACCGCTTATAAATAAATATAAGGATGAACATTTAGTAATGCTTCTTGCGGATACAATAAACCCACAAGACAAATAGCCTTGCATATCCTTGGAGTCTTTTATTTTCTCCCGACGGGTAAGTCTTATGGAGTACAATTGAGTACTTCGGGGTTTGTTCTACCCCATTTTGTGCGACAGTGCCGAAAAGCCGACTTTGTGTGTGGAAAATCTCCTGGTGGGCTCAACGAGAATTTCCTTCACGCTATGGACTTAGAGTTTATTTTAAAAGTCTCACCAAAATGTTTTCCAAAGAACTTTTGTATCTTGTCATTAAAATAAATTTTAATTCCGCTGAAAACTCGATGTATTAAAGTGATGTATGAAATGGTTAATAATGATGTAAGCTTTACTCTCTCATTTATGATCCCTGATGGAAAAATGTGGATTTTCGAGTTCTTCCTTTGGGTGTGCTCGACAGAACGTATGATTTATTATGCTCACTTGGGTATTTAGTGTCTAATGGAAGATAAATACTCTTGGGATCGCGATTAAGTCGCGGTTCGCCACGCTTAGCACCTCTCGATTGTGATCGACGTCCAACTACATCAATCGGGTCGTATGAGACAGCCATAGCACTTGCTAGACGTCTCTATCTGACTTCCCGTCGACATAACTCAAAGGTACGCACAAGAGGATATTTAGATATTCAAATATCGGTTCATGGCTTAACCGCATATCCACTGTCCTACCATGCAATTAATTATCAATAAAAAATGGCACTAATTTATTGGCTTTTTTTCGATTTTCGATTCCACACACAATTTTGTGGATTACGATTTGGCTATGAAACCGGGCCTCCAAAGTTCTTCTTTACACCGTCCGCTCAAAGTTCTTTGCCGCCAATGGACAACATATAACAAAGGTGGGAAGGCATGATGATATTGAATTTTCTATTGCTCTTGAAAGCTTCAAAGCGATTTCTTTGGGTGTGGACTGGCCTGAGTTCTTTTGGGCAATTGTCGGAATTTTAATAAACTTATTATGAAGTTTTGGAGGAAGGGGCAGCCGATCATATGGCACGACCTCTCTAAGGAGACAGATTTTCAACTAGGTATTCACATACTTTCTCCCGACATACCAATGGATCCCTCGTTATGCAAATTCCAACAGCTTTTTCGGAGAGCCTTGGGACTCCCACCTCAACGATGTTATGATCATAGAATTCATCTTAAGGATCCCACTCGGCCCGATCATTTGTGCGCCCCTATCGTTACCCTCGGATACGGAAAAATGAACTGAAACGATAAAGCGGTGTGCGGACATGCTTCATCAAGGTATCATCCCAGATAGCACTTCGCCATTCTCATCACCTATCCTCCTTGTTAAAAAATATGATCGGACCGGGCGTTTTTTGTGTTGATTATCGGGAGCTCAATAGTAATACCATGAAAGACAAATTTCCAATACCGGTTATTCTTTGAATTATTGGATGAACTAGAAGTTGCAAAATTCTTCACCAAATTAGATCTTCGGCCGGGCTATCACCATGTACGCATGCATCCCGGACATCGAAAAAGGCAGCTTTTCAGGACACATCATGGGCACTTTGAGTTTTTGGTCATGCCATTTGGATTATGCAATGCACCTTCAACTTTTCAAGCTTTGATGAATGATATATTGGGACCGTTTTCGCGTAAGTTTGTCTTTGGTTTTCTTTGATGATATCCCCGATATTTAGTAAATCCCGGTGCGAGCGTCTCCACCATGTGGAAGAGGTTTTCAAGGTACTAGCATCTCATAATATCTTCTTAAAGAAATCTAAATGCCTCTTTGGTCAATCACAATTGGGTTATTTGGGACATATTATATCGGATCTTGGAGTGGTCATTGACCGGAAAAAATTGAGGCCGTCACCGCTTGGCCGCTCCCCCACAACTCTCCGTGAATTGCGAGGCTTCCCGGGACTAGCCTGGTTACTACGTAAAGTTTATAATGGATTATGGTCCAATTGCACGTCCCTTGAGTGATCTTCTTAAGAAGGACTCATTTTGTTGGACACCCTTGGCTACAAATGACTTTTGAGCACCTTAAGAGGACTTAATCATCAAGACCGGTTCTCCGACTTCCAGACTTTAATAAATCCTTTGTGGTGAAATGTGATGCGTTTGGTGCGGTATGGGTGCTTTGTTTTACATCGGGATAATGGTCCAATTGCTTACTTTAGCAAACGTATGCCCGATTAGTACAAAAAGTTAGCCGCTTATGAAAGAGAACTCATAGGACTAGTAACAATGCTAGTCAAGCATTGGCGACCATATCTTTGGGTCCGTCCATTTATTATAAAGTCGGACCATTACGTCTTAAGTACATTTTAGATCAACGCTTATCCACGCAGTTCCAAAGCATCAATGGGTTAGCAAATTACTTGGCTATGATTTTACTTTTGGAGTACAAACGGGTAAATCAAATGTGGTGGTCGACGCATTATCTCGTCGAACACGATGAATCTTCCCTTATGGCTATTTTAGAAATTCAATTGGGGTTGTTTGATCATTTCACGGGAGGAAATTGCATTCGGTGATGAAGCTATAGCCCTTATTGATTCTATAATCAATGGTAAGGACTCGCATGGGAAGTTCGCAATGGATTGATCTTGTTCAACAAAAGGTATGGCTTTCCCAATCGCCCAAACATCTTCGAGACTATTCTCCATGCAATTCATGATTCAACACATGAGGGTATACGTAAAAACATTGCATCGATTCCGTCGGACCTTCTTTGTCAAACATGATAAACGCATTGTCACGCGATTTTGTGAATGATTGTTTGGTTTGCCAACGCAACAAAAATCGAACACCTTCATCCGGTGGCCTTCTTCTTTTTACCAATTCCGGAGCGTATATGGGAGGATATCTCCATGGATTTCATTGAAGCTCTTTCGAAAAGTTGGATCTAAATCCGTAATCTTAACGGTGGTTGATCGCCTATCCAAGTATGCCTAGAAATTTTTCTTAGAGATTGTTAGACTACATGGCTTGCCAAGATCGATTGGTTAGTGACAGGGGATGTCATCTTCCCGAGTCAATTTCGGCAAGAATTTTTTTCGCCTATCAAACATTATCTTGTCACCAACATGGGCTTATCATCCTCAAGCTGGATGGCCAGCCGAGGTCGCCAATAAAATTATTACGATGTATCTGCGCCGCTTCACCGGGTGACAAACTAAAGGATTGGGTAAGATGGTTACCTTGGGCTGAATATTGCTATAATACGTCATATCGGGCATCGACCAAAACAACGCCATTCAAACTTGTGTATGGGCGTGATCCCCCTCCTATTCGTGGCTATCATCCGGGTGAGACAACATTACCACCATGGATGATTTACTAACTCAGCGGGATATTTTTTTCTCAATCGGACAAAGGTTCGTTTTTGCGGTTGTCTCGTGATTATTACCGCAAATATTTTAATGCTAAACATACGAGACGAGAGAATTTAAAGTGGGTGATTATGTTTGGCTCAAACTTTTATCCCGTTTTGTGGCTACAATATCGATTTACACAAAGGCAAGCTCTCTCCTAAATATTTTGGACCCTTCAAAGATCGGCAAGATCATTACACCAAGAACATATGCATTGAATCGGCCGCGCGGAACCCGTATACACAATCCTTTCATGTCAAGATGCTCAAACCACACCGTGGGGGAGATACCTACGATATTCCGAATTACCTCGGATTCACGATGGCACACGGGTCCCCGAACCTAAATTAATGCTCAAAACAAGAGTCCGCCGTGGTCAGCTTCAAGTACTCATCAAATGCAGGAACAAACCCATTGCGAGATGCTTCTTGGGAAGATCTTTGAATTATTCAATAAAATCTATCCGGATTTCCGGCTAGAGGACGAGCTGAATTTCCAAAGGGGAGAGATGTCGACTCGGACAATGAAGTCGCCCGAGATAAGCGGAGTGGCTGAATATTTAATTATTATTTAGTTTTATTATTACAATTATTAGATTAAATTAAAGATAGTCGAAAAAAGCCTAATGGGCGAATTGTTAGCAATTGTAAACCCCTCATATAAATATGGGGGCATCTATCGTGAGACAATCAAGAAGAAAATAAATTAGGTTTTTACGTTGCTCTTGGCTTCTCTAGCCGCCGCCGCCAAGACTCGTGCCGCCACCGCCGCCACCCACGCCACGCCGCCGAAGCGCCGACCGCCGCCGCCGCCGCACCATGAGCGCATTTGCCGCCGCCGCCGCCGCAGACGACGCCCACGTCTCGTTGTTCGATGATTTCAGCTACGCCACGCCTTCCGTTCTTCCTACCGCGTTGACCAGGAAAAAACGGGTTGTGACAAGAATCTTCAAGATAATTTGGATGCGTTCTTTGTGAGAATTTAAGGTTAGTTTTTTAGTGATCATTAGATGATGAATAGAAAGAAATAAAGATATGAGTTGATCATTTGATGATGGAAAGAAAGATATAAACATGTGAGTTATTTAATGAGAATTTCCAATACAAAAACCTTAAGGTCTCAAGGATGAAGAAACCAATCCCGTGTGGAATCCTCGCACGGGAACACGGGAATTTAAGGTTAGTTTTTTCGTGATCATTTGATGATAGAAAGAAAGATATAAACATGTGAGTTGATCATTTGTTGATGGAAAGAAAGATATAAATATGTGAGTTATTTAATGAGAATTTCCAACACAAAACATTAAGGTATCAAGGATCAAGAAACCAATACCCCAAGTGTTGCCACAAAAATTGTTGATGGTTTGGAATAAATTTATTTATATAAAGGGATAAACAATTATAAGTTAATGTTAGTGGATGGCGCGGTGTAATGCTCTTTGGATGATGTGTCTCGCTTGTATTTAGATTATAATTGCAAATGCTAGTTGACCATAAATGCGACTTAGTGGAATGATAGAGTGGATAATTTCCATGTGGAGAGAATTAGTTAAGAACAAGTACTATAATGAGCGACTAGTCGGCTCATGTCTACGTGGAGGAGAGAGAAGCGGCGTCCGCAATTGACTCGGATGCAGCTATGCCTTAAATATTAGTGGGCCAGCCACCATCGCTTGTGCGTTGCTCTCGGGAGTCGGCGAGTAGCCTACGAAAATATTAAACGTGCTCTTGTGGGGTTTGTTTGTAATAGATAGATAAGAGTTAGCGTTAGGTGCGGATCAACTTATCAGCGTGGTGTTGGTCTTTGAGGAAGCAAACACAAGTACTTTAAGAGCAGCAACTAGACCTACTGGTGAACAACCTGTCCTTGCCGAAAGCGCCCCTACATAACCGCGTCAAAGTGCAGGCGTGTCTTTCATGGTTTAGGGTTTAGGGTTTAGGGCGCTAAAGTATAAAATTTTGCACAAATTTTTTTTTGGGAGCCCCGAAGTCGGGGCTCTACACTACTACAAAAGGCCACTAAGAGGGTGCCTGTCTTTTTTTATTAGGGGCGGCTCACACTTTGAGCCTCCCCTAATGTATGTGAAAATCCTAGCTATTGACAAACCGCCCCTATGTTATCGGGGGCGGTTCAATCATGGCCGCCCCCACCTTAGGGAGTGGGTTGCCGAATTTTAAAATGAGGCACTAAAAATTAAAATTTCGTAAACGACTTGGACGGAGAAACTTTCTAAATATGAAATGTAGGTCTCGAAAAGGTATGAAACTTTGTAGGTGACCACTTTTTAGTTCGAATCATCTAGTCATGCAAAAGTGTCTCAAATTTGAAATTCAAATTTCATAAACGACCTCGGATGGAAAAACTTCCTAAATATGAAATGTAGATCTCAAAAAGTTATGAAACTTTGTAGTTGACCACTTTTTAGTTTGAAATCATCTAGTGATGCAAAAAGTTGTGTTCAAATATCTCAAATTTGAAATTCAAATTTTAAACGATTTGGACGGAAAACTTTCCTAAATATGAAATGTAGATCTCGAAAAATTATGAAACTTTATAGTTGACCACTTTTTAGTTCGAATCCGTTTAGGGCCTCAAATAGTCAATTTACACTTGGATTTGTATATATATGAGGGACACGAGAATGAGATATAGACACATCTGAAGTGTGTAGCGTGGTGGAGGGAGGGTCACGAGAGCTTGAGGTCACGGGTTCAAATCTTCTTGGCCGCAACATTTGCGTTTTGAAAAACCGCCTGCCCCTAATGTGGCTATCTGTAGTAGTGCTAAACACAGCCAAGGAAAACGAGGAGGTATAACTCTAAAAAAAAAAAAAAAAAAGAGGTATAGGCAGGTTCCGCAGTGCCTTTACGTACTGCCTTTCACATGGGTGGCCGGCTGCCATGCCCAGTTCTGCCGAGGCACCGAATGCTAAGGATGCGAGATGGCGAAGAGGCTGGGTATGTGGCAAATTTAGAATAAATTGTCACCGGGTCAGTAGTCGGCACAGACCTATGTGACCAACACCATAAAATATATGGACCCTGGGCAACTGTCTGGGCTCATCGTGTATAATTCTACATTTTTACTATGTAAACCTATATTTGAGTGCATGAGATTCTCTGTTTTGAAAATAAATTCTTGGGATGACGCGCTTGCGCAGCTCTGTCCTCGTTCTATAGGCAGGGCCCTCGCCAACGCGGTTCTTTCCGCCGCGGTCCCACGATTGCCTTGGAACGAATCTTTTGCGCTAGGTACCGTGCTCGTTGTTTGCCCGTGACTTTGAACACCGGCGGGTGGGGGCCGACGACTGACTCCAACTGGTCAAGGTCTCCTCCAAACATGCATGTGCCACTGCAGGAAGCGGGCCTTCTTGTGTCGGCTCCATTATTGCCTTTTGGTGCATGCGCTGAGATCGAGCTTGAGGCGTACTGGCCGTGGCTAATGCATGGTTTGGGTTAGCCCTACTAATAATGGTTTCAATATCTCAACTGAACCAAGACAACCATCTTAAGTGCATGTGCCATTCTCCTATCGCAGAGGATCCAAACAAAGTCACCACAAAGTAGGCAGCGCCAATGCAAAAAGGCACCATGAGGTAATGCAAGCAATACATAAAGCCTCCTCAAACTTTTGAACAACATAAATACGTTCGAAGCAAAAAAATGCTAGAATGTATTCACGGACCACAGAAAGGTCCCGAAACGAAAAAAAAAAAGTGCGTCCAGGGGGAACAGCCCACCCGTGTGTCATTAAGAAGAACGACAAAGCTACATCAGCCGTGAAAAAACCGCCGAACACTCACTAGTACCGAAACAATTTTATGTGACAGGCGTTGTTGATTATCGGTGACGGGCAAAGGAGCCTGTCACCCCGACAAGGTCATGGTAAATACACATAGCTTATGTGGCGGTTCCTTTGGCCGCCACGGTTAATCAATTAACCGTGGCGGGCACGGGGAAACGACCGTCACGGTTAATAAAAAAAAAAACCCATGAGCCCACCGGGCGAGCCCATCCAAGCCCGCCCGGTGAGCGGGCCATATCCGCCGCCGCTCGAAGCCGTATTTGGACGCCGCTAGATGCCGCCGGTTCCGCCGTTGCTTGATGCCACCGGATGCCGCCGCTAGATGCCGCGGCCGACGCCGCTTGGAATCCGCCGCCACCGCGGGTCGGTCCGGTTGCTCGCCGTAGCCCGGATTCGCTCCGGATGGCGATCCCGCCGCATCGGGCTAGATCCGGGCGTCTCCGCGCCGCCCTCCACCGGATCGGGCGGATCCGGCGTCTATTGGTGGTCATTATCATACAAATTATACCGCCAACTTAGTCATATGACATAACAAATAAACGTACTTTTGCCACATGAACCATTGCTATTAACCTAGTTCCACTTGTATTCGAAGAAATTATGTTTTGTAGGAGAAAACATGGAAACAGTAAAAGTACGCTTAAAAGACAAAGAAAGCATACTTACGGCATTACGCTTTGACATAGGAAAAGACAACCAACCGAAACGCACTTGATTCAAGCTAAAACACCCCGAAGCGACACAACATATGATGGGCCACCAGCCCACTGCGAGAAAGATAGGGCGCGGGGGGCCAAACCGGGCCGGCCGCCACACCCGCGGCGGCCGGCCGTGGGCCCAGCTCCGATCCCGTCGCGCCCTTGTTCTCGGTCCCGATCCCGAGGAGCCGAGGCGGTTGCATGTGGTGTTTTTCGGCAATTGGGCGCCCAAACTTTCGCCAAGAAGCGTTTTCATTCGTGTATAAAAAGGAGCTCACTCCCCTTCATTAGACATCAATTCACAACACATTCCTTAGGGAATAACACTCCACGTCTCACACATAGGGTGGTGTAGAGAGTGCCAAGACACTCAGAAGGGAGTGAGAGAGTGAAAGGTAGAGAGAGAGAGAGAAAGAGGAGTAGCGACCCCGCAGTCTTGTGCGGTGTAAGGATTTGCGACGCCCTCCAAGCTGTCAAAGTGCCGGACCTGTCGGCTCCCACCTCCATACCTTGTACCTCTGCGGGTAATCTTTCAGAATGCTGAAAGATATTCATGTCTTACCTTCAGTTATCATTCTTAAATTCACGCTATCATTTATTTTGTCGAGATTACGGGATCGTTGTTTACCTTTTTGGTAAATACTCAAGTAGAGGACCCCTGATGAAGACAGGAGCTTCTGGCCAACACTAGAGTAGTGACAAGTAACATAGACGTGGTGTCTAAGTTATAAATCATCCTCGTTTGCTGCGTAATCCACGGTAGTGAGGTAGGGGATAGGTGGTGACAGCCCTATTCGCCCACCGTACTCCTCCACGTTCGGGCTTGGAGTAGAGCCGAGACCGGCATCGCTTGGTAGACCAAGTGCAACCCGGTGCCGGTAATAATACTCGCTTAATAGAAAGAGTACCCTAACTTAGTCTAAGTGCCTTGAAGGAACACATCACTTCCACGTTCACCTCCTATAATTGACCCTCGATAGCTAGGAAGAACAGACTTGGCGCCCGTTCCTCGTGGAAATTGATATCTAGAATACTTCGGGTGAAGTGCTATAATGGTACTTTCCATGCGCTTGCGGACTTTGCTACTTACGCTAAGAAATACCAAAAGCGCCCCCGCGCCGCCTTCCACCGGATCGGGCGAATCCGGCGTCCCCGCGCGCCCTCCACAAAATCCAGCGTCAGCAAGGCCGCCCTCCACGGATCCCAAGCTCCTCCGGTTCCTCCGCCGGAGGAAGCCCGCCGCCGGAGGAGCAAAGCATGGGCCGTCGTCGGGTCGTGCTCGGGGAGGAGAAAGAGGGAGGGAGTGAGAAGAGGGAGAGGCCAAGTGAGAGGGAGGGAGTGAGAAGAGGGAGAGGCCAAGTGGGCGAGCGGCTGGATTCGGCTGGGTGGGTTGAGTGAGTGAAACCCTGAGTCCGGCTTATATTGGTGACTGCTCGAATGGACCTTGGCTAGGCCTGTTGGGCCTCTCCATTTTCCGTGGAAGGCTATTTAATATGCCCGCCATGAAAAATTGATTTTTGCGTGGCGGGCAACTTAAAGCGCCGTCGCCACGAAGATAGCGTATTTTTCATGGCGGGCGTGTTAAGGTGCCCGCCACGTAAAATCAATTTCCCGTGACGTGTAAAAACGCGCCCGCCCGCACGCAAAATAAAACGGATGTGGCGGGGCATTTTCCGTGAAAAAAAAAAATGCCCGCCACGGAAAAGATTTTGCAAGTATCATGCAAAATCATTTCATTACTGCTAGTGACTATTGCCAGCGAGTTTTTTTTTGAGGTGCAGCACCCAGGGTTCAAACCCTTGGTGGGAGCTCAGCCAGTGGCCTTTGCCGTCCCACCGTGAGCCACTTTGTGAAAGGTCTAGAAATCAAATAAATAAATAATATAAGACGACCGGAGTTCAACTGGAATACAATTTTGATTCAACAAAATAACATTCCAGTATATGTGATTGTCATGCGTCACATTTCTGTGGGGCCATTGGATCGGACCTGCACTCATATCAGAGTCTACATAGTCAAAATGGTACTCCCTCCGTTCGAATACTTGCAATTCTTTGACTCGAGATAATTTGTATTTGACCGATCGTCTTATTTAAATTTTTATGTAAATTATAAAACAAACAAAACATCATTACAATATCTTTAGTGATGTAATAAGTCATAACAAAAGTGGTAATATTTATTAAAAAAAGTTGAATAAGACGAGAGGTCAAACACAGTTTACGAAAGTCAAAGAATAAGTGATTCGGAACGGAGGGAGTACTGCAATTTTTGGGCAACAAAATATAATTAATGCAATATATAACTATGTGTGGGTGCCGACGACTGACTCCAACAGGTCAAGGTCCCCTGCAACCATGTGCCGTCGTCCTCTCCACTACATGTAGGAAGCGGGCCTTGTGTCGGCTCCATTATTGCCTTCTGCTCCGCTGAGACCTCAGACCTTGAGGCATACACGCAGGCATGGTTTGGGGTAGCTCCTGTTTGTTTTCTCACCCAAAAATGAACAGGTATTTTTCTCCCCGTGAGCTCATCTACAAACCCAAGCGACAGTAGACACCCATCAGTAAAAAAATGTCCTGTATTATTTTTGGTAACTTGAATGTGTCAATGAGGCTATGGACATGTTTCGAGTTCAACGGCGATGCCAAAAAAACAACAGATTCGACGAAGAATACAGCAAGCCAAAGCGGGACATGCGCCGGACGCTGGAATCCATGTGAGGCGCGTTCGAGGGAAAAGCCTCAGACGGTCCGACCACCTGGTCAAAGAAGTGAAGAAAAAGGGATCATGTGCCAGACGCCGGCTCCCGTGCGTCCGATGCGGACATCCGACGGTACCTCGGGATGCAGGCTTCTCTGTACTGCGTCCGGAGAGCGCAGGACGCTGGCTGCCGTGCGTCCGACGCAGGCGTTCGATGGTACCTCGGGCTACAGCCTTCTTTGGACTGCGCCCCGGGCGCATCGGAGCCTGGCTCCCATCGTCCGACGCGGGCATCCGAGGGTACTCCGGTGCTGTAGCCTTCTACGGACTGTAGCGGCTCGCGTGGTCGTGTCGAGGGTCGCGGTAATGGGCGCGGTGACGCAGCGCCCCCCTGACGAATCTGGCTTGGACGGGTTGGAACCTAAACCGGTTAGTTTTCTAATTAATTTTTGGAAAGGTTCGGTGATTGGAAATGCAGCTACGTGGTTTCCTAAGGAGATAAGACCAGCCCCTCTATATAATGAGAGGTTCATGGCGATTTGATCCCATTTACATCCATCGATCAAAAACCCTAAAAATCTCCTTTTAACCTAATTTTCTCTTCTCTCAACCCTCTACCCCGCTATCCGGGCGGTGTTGTTCTCCATGAATTCCGCAGGCATCCTAGGTGGCTTCGCTGGTCCTAGGAGAACCCTCATGAGCATCCTCCCAATGGATCTTTCCAGAGGGCATTTCGAGGCCGTTTCAAATTAAAACCGAGCTCTACATCGGCCTTTTCGATTTCTCAATCAGTTTGGCCACTTACGCTGCGGTTCTCACTGTTGTGCAAGTTGTGTGCAACCTCAAGGGGCGTCCAAGACCCACTAGCTAGAAAGTTGGGGCGAACCCTTATTCGCGTCAACATACTTTTTGGCGTTCCGTCGGGGATTACAAGGTGTAAATTGCGTTTTGACTCTAATTCGGTATCATGCCTAGCAACTATGATGCAAACAAGAAGGACGAGGTGCATGTGGACAACACCGTACACCCGTGTCTTTCATCGACGAGCTTCCTGATGAGCTAAAAGCTAAGCTTTAAGAGCAGATGGAAGTCGCCACGACGCTGCCGCGTTCTGGACAGATCGTCAAGGATCATCATAATCGAGTGGAACAATACAAGCCATTGATTTTTTATGAGATACCGGCTGCCGCCACTTCAGAAGTTGAGGTAAGTGACAAAGAAAACCTAAATATGATGATTCTTATCCTCAACACGCTGACTATGCGGCTATGCTTGAAGGTCATAAGAAAACCATAAATTCTAATTTTTGATAAGATAGAAGGTAAGATTCTTAGAATAGAACAAATTGACGATGATCAATATCAATTTGGTATGCCTTCTAATTATTATGAGAATCAAGCAGGGTACATAGCTGCTAGCAAAGTTAAATCGGTCCAGTCGGCCCCTCCGGAGGCCAATAAACCCGGTTCTACAAGTAAAGGCACAACAACTAATCATAAACTTGTTGTCACCTTTGCTGAAACATTGGATAGTAATCAACGAACCGATAATAGGCAACAAAACACTAGGGGTTTAGGGGGTAACAACATGTCATCTAACCCACCGAAATCACCTAGTCCTCTTCCTATTTTTTAGCAATGAAACCGCAACTCCTAATAATTTTTCTGCCGATATGAATGATGTGTTTAATCAGCTAAAGGAAGCTTTGAGTAAGCCACTACAGGAAAGCTCAGGTGTACAATTTAAATCTTCTAGATGTAACTACAATAAACCGTACCCTCCTTACTTTGACTACATGAGAAACCCACCAGGTTGAAAGGTACCTGATTTCCACAAACTTAGTGGTCATGATAATAAGTATACCATGGAACATGTTAGCATGTATCTTGTCCAATTAGGTGAAGGTTGTGCTTTTGATAATATGAAGCATCCATCCAACCAACCTCGGCAGCGAAGCATATGTCGGAAAGACAATTATATTGGTAGCAAAGCGTCCACTAGAACCCCTCAAGATACAGCGGCAGGAAAGCATCCACCTAAGCAAATTTTATCTATTGTATTGTGAGAAAGTTTGAGGTCTGTCGGAGCTAGAGAATTGGGTCGCGATTGTTTTTTAGTGGAGGCACAGTATTATGTCCAGAACATAGAACGAGGTGTAATCAGGTTTTGTGTTTAGGGTGAAGTTTAAAGTTTTTATTTTGGCTTCGCAATCATTCACCCCCACTGATTGCCTATCCTAGTGTATATCGATCCTACAGCATATGCCAATTTCCAAACTAATTAGTACCAAGTACATAACTGAGGTTTCATCTAAACATAAACCGTGCATATAAGAACGTACTGTGCAAATGTGACAAATATGAGTAGGTTTGGAAAGCATGAGTAATTTGTATCAAAAATGTATAACTGGTGAATTTTAATAAGAGAATATTTATACAAGTATTGAACACATGAGAGAAATCGACTAAACATAGATGCCAGACACACTTTGTAGGTCATGAGTTGTCACACAATATGAATGGGGGATGGAATAGTGTATATAGGAATTTATTAAATCCTGCAACAGCAATATAAAGAAAAATAAATTAAAATTTTGGTTTCATAAAAATATTCACAGCTAAACATGTCACATTTATAGAGATATGATGTAAAATCAGCAATCATACATTGGGATGGAAAATTATATACATCTTATCTAAACTACCTACATCTATGATATTATAAAAAAGTACCAAAAATACTATTGAAACCATTATGAATTATTCACTATGTAGTGTTAATATAGGAAAATAAAACCATGGCATGCAAGACATTTATCCCTGTACATATATCATATATAAAGCGATGACTATAGCGATTTCCAAATTAAGTATGGTGTACATACTAAGGTTTCATCTAAATATAAATGGAGCACAGATATGAAGATACTGTGCAAATGTTAAAAATATGAGTAGGTTTGGAAAACCATATATTGTAATTTGTACCAAAAGTCTATAACTTGTGATTCTTAATAATAAAATATTTATACAAGTATTATTTGAGAACATGAACACATAAGAGAAATCGACTAAACACAGATGCCAAAACACACTTGGAGGTCAAGAGTTGTGATGCAATATGAATGGGGATGGGATAGTGAATAGAGGAATTTTATTAAAGCTTACCACAACAAGATAAAAAAAAAATAAAATAAAATAATTGGTCCCATATAAAATCTTATTAATTAAAGTCTATGACAATTGGATCCATACACATATAGATGAGTATTGTGTTGGAATATATCGAACACTGAGGGAAGACAACTTGAGAGAAGACAAAGTTGTGGAATCTAAACTTTTACAAAAAAATTCAATGCATATATCTCTCTTGAAGATATTACCCCATGCGGCAACATGGGTTGAGGAACGAGTTACTGTAATTACAGCAGTTTTTAGGAAATAGGGGCGCAAGCCGACATCATGTTGCTCCCCAAGCCCAATAAGGTTGCAAATCAGTTTTTTTTTCTTCTTTAAGTACAGTGACTTGCTGTACGGCTCGGGTTCTCATGTCCACTTGGTATACATATCTTGAAATCTAATCCAATATATAACATCGGATATTTGACATAGAACTTCATGAACAAACCACATACTTCATATTAATAAAAATAAATGCTAGTTATTCATGAAACACACAATAATATATTTATTGAACGTACATAAACATAGATCTTGAGTACATAAACACACAATAATGTATTTCTTGAAAGTACATAAACATAGATCATCATTAAAAATAAATTCGCAAAAAAGAAAAGATCTTCATTAAAAATAAATTGAAGAACACAACGTTCGTGCTAATAAATTGATCTTATGCCACCATATAAATTGATCCTATATCCGTGGGCACCGCACTTCCTGAATTTAGTGCATTCAGGGATGTCCATTGCCTAAGTTGATCTTGTGCAACCAAAACAATTGACCGTGTGACCACCACCTTCTCTGTCTTGAATTTTTCGAAGAAGTGTTCGGTGATCTCTACATCAGACGATGTTGGTTCCTTGCTGAGCTTAACACTTTCTACAAGGAGCATGTCCTGGAACGTTGTATTCGGCGGTGCCTCCTGTGCTCGCAACATTACAGAGACATACTGCTTCGAATATGGTGGCATAATTCCTCTGCTCGGCAGTGTGTAGTACTTTGTCTTGTTAGTCTTGATGTTAAATGCCATATTGTCACTCGTCTTATTTGTTAGCTGCAGGCAGCAGGATATGTCTTTTCTTGGCTCGAATAGAAATCGCAGCTCTTGGGCCGGATCGACATCAATGACGTTTGAGTCCGAGCTCCTCTGCAAGAAACAAGGTATTATTAGACAGTGGACAAATTAATGTCAGCGTTAATTTTCATGTCGTTGATATGCAATATGCCACATGTATAGAACAAATCCAACTGGATCTGTGCATTTTTTTGTCAGTCTTACAGATTTATAGATCCAGTGTTTACTGATGTCCATGCATTTCACACTTGGTTCTGAATACAGCACATGGTATATGTAATGGTATCCAATACGAAATTTAAGATTACGACACCATCGCATACCATAATACTATACCATGACACCTTAAATAACAGGCACATCAAACAAGAATACATTGCAAAAAAGACAAAACACACACTAGCTAGCTGCCTCACAACACCTGCCATGACAACTAAATTAAAGCGTCTTTACAACATATTGTAACATTATAATGAAACTGACATGCCAAGAATAGCTCGGGCTTTATATGCACATGCACGTACCGGGAACGAGCCTTGTAACAAAAGTTTTTGGTTGTCAAACTGTAATGAAACTGACATGCCAAGAACAGCTCGGATCTTTCTAATGAAACTGTATGCACGAAGTGATAAGCATAAAATCCAGCATGCTGCCAGAATGAACGTACCTGGTGGCCAATTAGATTTTTTGACTGATCAGAAGCTAACATGTTGTTTATCTGGGCTTCTACCCTTTCCAGTTCAGTGACAATGCCCTTTATATCAGGCCTTTCATTTCGATCGGCCTTAACACATCTTAATGCAATATCGACACAAGTATTCACTAGCAGGATGTCTGTTTCCTGAGACAAATGTCCCGATGCGCCCGGAAGCTTTTTTCCTTCCACTTTGCAGTTACCTGCAATATTGGCAAATAATAAAGACACAAACAAAGATAGGCTCTAGAGATCTGTGCAGAGAAAGTAACATGTAAAACTAAATATTAATTATTTCCCTTACGATTTGAGTAAAATCTTCTGGAAGAATTTCACGATGGGACAAGTAGAAAACATAATTACTTCCAGCGAGCATTTGAATGATTAGGACTCCCAAGCTGAACACGTCAAACTTCTTTGTTACAAGCGGGGGTTACCATCAATGTATTCAGGTGGCATGTAACCTCTTCAAGACATCCATACATCAAAGATACGGTTAGTAAACTTGAAACAGGCCACTCATTATATTTGGAAAAAAACATAACTGCTGTATGTGTACATACTCTGTTCCTTTTTAATCTGAGTTTGATGGGTTATTGTGGAAGAAACAAGTTTGGACAAACCAAGATCTCCGATTTTTGGTGTCATGTCTTCATCCATCAATATATTGGCAGGCTTTATGTCCATATGGTAAATAGGTGTCGTCCCATTCACAGTATGCAAGTGTTTTAAACCCTCACATATCCCTCGTATGATTTTGTAACTCTTTGGCCAGTCAAGATGACAAGGTTCTTCAGCTGCAATCAGTTAATGGAAAAATGACAAACATATATAGAACTGTCGAACCATTTGAATGCATCATAAATGTTCGAGCAAATAATATACCTGAAATATATTTCTGAAGGCTTCCACCAGGTATATAGTCAAAGACGAGGACTCGATAAGGATCTTCAACTCGACTTGGCACGCTATGACCTTCTTGCATAACATACTTTTCATGTTTTAGAGAGCAGTAGCCTAGTAATGGAACGATATTCTGATGTTCAATATTAATAAGGTTACGGACTTCGTTATCAAACTCCATATCATTTACCCTCCCCACAAGCTCCTTAAGCTTCTTCACAGCAATCTCTTTCCCATCAAGCGTGGCCTGTTGTGATCTAGTAGCTTGTTAGAGTAATATACACAACACACACACATAGGGGTGGTAATGGATCCGGCCTTTTTGCCTACTATCACAATTTCACTTGGCGCTTTCAATTCTTAATTCAAAATTATATAGTTTTACGGTCCGATCCTAATCCGGCCCGATTCTTAAATTTGCAAGGCAAAATTAAAGGGCCCTTCACCACTCCTATACACACGCACACACCCACACAGACTTTATTAGCAGGAGAAAAACAAAAGAAAAGGTACAGTTGAGAAATGAGAGAAAAAGCAATAGGCCGAGCAATATTCCATGTGGTGGGCACGCCTGCACCCATGTATTAGATCTTTGCACCCAGAAGACAAGGCACACCCCTTTTGGATTTGCTCAGCCTGGTGGAAAATATACATTGCTTCCTCTGTGATTAAGGAGCGGAGTCCTTTGAACACATGCTTGTGTTGCGCAGTTACTTAAGATTAAACAGATCTGATAACATGTGCTCACAGCCCTCGCAAAGGTGATTCTGCGAGCCATGGGTACAATTCCCTCGTTGATTCGTGGAAATTGGGACGTTGGGATGGAGTGCATTACTATATATTCATGATGCACCACCTTACAGTTCACACTAGTGGCGTGGGGAACACAAAGCATGTCCATATTTATGCTCAAACTTTACCAAGATTAGTAGAAGTAGTACAAAAAAAAAAGATGTACTTGAAAAGAAATACAAAATAAAGATGATATATGTGATTATTGGTCATACCCGGTAGACATCTCCATACCCACCACTACCAATATGCTCCTCTGTAAAGTTGTTTGTAATGGATCGGAGCACCTCGAATTTACCAGCCATGTCCTTTCCGGCGAGGCTCATCTTGGTTCCTGTTCCTAATTAGACATGTAAAAAAAGTTCCCTCATTATGTTTAATCTAGTGGATATGCTGAACCATTGGCTGTTCTGGTGCTTGTTTGGATACAGTCGTATACAACTCATTCCATATGTGTTGGAGTGGATTGGAGGACTCAAACTGTTTCCAGCTCCAATCCACTCTTAAACACATGGATTGTGGTGGATAGAAGAGCATCTATCAACTTAGGCAGCCGTGGAATACAGTACAAGAGGATACGCTCAAAAGTAGCAAGAGTAAATTTGACTTCTATCTTTCACATATACTCCTACTTTGAATCACTAACCTGGGGAAAGGTCGAACAGGAGTATCTATTGTGTTCTGCTGCTTAGCGATGAGAATCTCAGGCGAGCAAACTATAAGAATTCACTGCGATACCAGGAGGTAAAGAGTTAGTTATGTACTCTGTATGTATATACAGAAAGATGCAGCATTACTATATGTTCTAAAAAATGATGCAGAGGCCGGATTGTATTATCCATTATCTAAAAAAATGTTCTAAAAAATGATGCAGCAGATTTTATATACAAACAGTAGTTGAAGGGAACGGGTTAATTGGTTGTGTACGTGGCGGCGGCGATGACATTAGAAGGAAATAATAGCGATGACCTTGACATTAGAAGGCCACAGTGATATGAGCGGTGGGTCAAAGTAACGAAAAAACCTGGCGACACATGAAATCCAATTTCATCTTTCACAGTGCAGAGGTTCTGCGGTTTGGTCCAGAGTCCCGCACATGTGCAGGCTCAACACGTTCAGAAGTTCATGGAAAAGGCAGACCTCAATCGATGAAGTCGAAAGGGACTAAAATTTTGCATACTGCTTTCCTAAGCTAAGTTGAAGGTGTACAGAAGATTTCACCTCCAAAAGATCAAAAGCTTGACCAATGATTTGGAGAAACCCTCTGAAATCCGGGTTTTGACAATTTATCAAGGGAGATGATTTGTGGGTGCTCATCCGAAACTGATTGAAAGCAGATCGGGCATGTTTCTCATGTGTCGTAGCACCCAAGAAGTCAACAAGACAAGTCCCAAAATCCCAGTTCAAACGATTCACAACGAAGTCACCGGATCAAGAAAAGAGGAGTTTCGATGCTTGGAACCAAGAAATTTGAATCTGGGATTCGGAGTTGAACATATACCAAGGGTTTCAAATGCTCCCAAAAAGTACCGAATACTAACCAAAGCAGCAGCACAAAAATAACCAAAATGAGGAGGAATATCTTTGAAAAAGGGAACTTTGGAGGAGGGAAAGGATGAACTCGTGCTTTCAACAAACACTTCGATTAACCAACCATGAATTCCTCCATACACTAGAGATCTAACCTCCTCGGTTCTTCCTCCCTCTAAAGACTGAAAATTAGAGCAAGAGGCGCTTACCTCTGTACTTCTCATCTCTAACCAATGAACACTTTGTGATCCTAAGGAAAATGAAATGATGATTCAGGACATACCTGTAGCACAGGCCCCCCACCTTATTTATAGGCACTTGGGCATACCCAAAACCCTAACCCACTCAAGGGCGATATGGTCCCATATTACATAAGATGGCACCTGATACACATTTGACGGTCATGATTCCTTCTCCCCTTCGCTTAGCCTCGATGCTATAACTTCGAGATAACACCACGTGCTGCCAAGGATACTGCCGTAGTTTTGAGGTGCAAACCTGACAAATGTACCACCTGCAGTTTTGAGGTTGATACCACCAAACCACATGGACTCGCATAGCCGCTACCCCTTCTCCACGATGTCAAAGCATCTCCCACAGTCCACTCATCCTCAAACGTCATCAGTAACCAAGTGTTGATCCAGTTACCCTAACTTGGTCTGATCGACATCATTAACTCAGTTAATAGTGTCTCCAACACCGTCCTTTCATGTACACTCGCTTGTGAATGTGTCCAAGTGCTAGTCATCTATGGTCCATCCTCTAGCCCTCGGCCCCTATATATGATCTTCACCGCTCATGGCCCATGGTGCCCGGACTCTTTGCTTGATTTGCTTGACCTTCTCCTTATTCTTCGATCATTGCACTCTCAACAGCTGGACATCCACAAGCCAACACTACAATACAATTGGTTTTGAGAGGCACGGACCTTAGGTCGACGCAGGATGTCGCCTTCATTAATCGCTGCTAGGCACCGCAGCTGAGCTTTGGGCATGAAACACATGGTTATTAGTTCAATACAAACCAAATCTAGTTGTTAATAGAGCAAGGCTAATAATACAATCGATCGCTAGCGGTAAGGATCATTGTGCCTATCTTTCAGCGCACCCATATAATAATTTGCTCTTCATTAATAATACATGACTGACTTATCTCTGTGGCAAAGTTTGTTGTCTCTTGTGCCTAAGACAGCTGCAATTTTATACTGTGCTTCTCCTCTCTTTTCTCCCCATTTTCTTGCAATTCAGTATTCAGCCGAGTATGGTTTTTCCGAAGTTGACTTCCGGGAAGGAAATTTTTAGCCACACATTCCACCATCGCCCGTCACCGAGTATTTTGTATTCATCTCGTCTTCCTCCTCGCCCTCGGTACAATGCCCGCTTTCCTCCTTCCCAGCGTCGCCTCCTCCCTCGCCTCCCCGGCCTCGACATCTGGTTCCTTTGCCATGGCCGTTGCCCGCCTCCGGCACCTCAACCGCCCGCCGCCCGCCGCCCACGCCGCCCGGCGAGCTAGGGTTTCGCCAGAGCTCCCTAGCTCACCGGCGGCGCCACCTTCTCTCCCCCTCCCCTAGCCTCCTCCCGCATAGCCATGGAAGTGCCTCCGGCGAAGTGCCTCCAAGGTCCGGACATGGCGCCCCCGCCCCACCTTGGCCGCCGCGGGCATCACCAGGGCCACTAAGCCGCCTGGCCACCTTCCCCACTGCCGGGGTGGCTTGCCTCTCTGGCCGACCGGGCAAGATCGAAGGTAAGGAGGGAGATCAAGTATGCGGTATGGGATGCGGCGTTGTATTTCCTTAAGCCAAATACATGATTTTTTTTACCATATTTATTGCATGAATCTTGGAACATATCATGTGGTCTAGAAGTTGCCTTCCTGGGAAGTTGGCTGCGGGAAACACTTCGCCGCCTGCTTACAACCTTTATCATTATATACTTGTTCTTACATGCAAAACCTGTAGGTAAGGTAAAGGGTGGACTGTGGAGCTCATTGAAGTATAGTGGCATGTTTATCGGACAGATTCATTGAACTGAGAAGGCCGCTTTTGCGGTTCACGTTCCCATGTCCACTCCACTTTGTATCCAAATCTTGAAATCAGATTCAAATACTCTCCGGCTCCAGGCTCCACATTAGGGCGTCCTCAATGAAAATAGTCGGCTGCTAGCTATTTACAGACCACGTCATCATGTGGGGGCTTACTTTTAGCCTTCTTTATTTTCTTGTTGGCGATGCCCTTTGTCGTCCCATGTATTTAGTTGAAACTGAATCTATATTTCAACTTTTAGATTTCAACTATTATTTTTATGTTTTTTTTCGAAATCGTGCAACCGCGGCACGTATTATTATATTAAGAGAAGTGAGAGTTTATACATGAACTCACCGCCGCCAAAACATTTGGCCGGCATGAGTTTAGCAGACTAGACAAAAGGCGCCGGCAAAAACGGCGGTGTAGTTGGGTTGTGACCCTTGGACCTTGGTAGAACAAATGTGCGACTAAGTGTGCGGTAGGCTAGAGCGCAGCAGCCGTTGTCGTAGCCAGCAGCGCTAGGTGTGAGTACCCGGCTGCCACCCACTCCAACACCTCTTGCCTTGATGAGCTGCGCCGGTGTCCTCGAGATGTTGTCGAAGGTCCTCCGATTCCTCTCTTTTCATGTTTCCCAGGACACCAACAGAACGAGAGAATCAAATCCCTTTCTGAGTGAGGTGGCGAATCTCGGTCGCGCTACGAGCCACCATAGTACCAAGTTGTCATCGGCGGTCGGGCAACATCGAGGCGGTGTAGTATGCGTGTGCGGACCTCCACGGTGAACACGCATGGCGGCGAGGAGGTGGTCGGAGGTTTCGGGGGCTGCGAGCACAGGGCGCAGTCCGCCGTGGTCTGTAGTTCGTGTCGCATGCGCTGTCGGCGATCCACAGACGACCATGCAACCCAAGCCAGAAGAAGAACTTGACCTTGGGCGGTGCCTTGGTGCGCCAGAGTTGTTTGGCACCGAGAAGCTCCGTGGATCCGAGTAAGAAGGCACGGTATGCCAATGCCGAGGTGTACTCCCTGGAGGCCGACCACTTCCTGCATTAAACAGTGCGGAGTTCCGTGTTGGAGCTCAATCCCCTGCAACTTGTGGCTGAGCTCGGCAAACTCCACGAGTTCGTAGTCCAGCGGTCACCGTCGAGGGCGCCCCCCGATGGATCGCATCCGCCTCCTTGTGCCGACCCCGGCGGTATAGGCTGGGCGTCGGGCGTAGATCGGTCCATCCGGAAGCCCGTGAGTCCATCCGAATCTTGTCCGCTCCGTCACCAACGACGACGATGACCGAGGCGGCGAACATCCTATTGACTACGGCGCTCCGGCTTTGGCGGGAGGACGGAGGAGAACAAAGTGTCGGGCACATCCGAGGCGTGTCCGCTCCCAACGAAGACGCATTGAGTTGAGAGGTCCGTAGTCCTAGCCCACCACGCTCCTTCGGCAAACGGGGAGCCGGGCAACGCAACCTTGCACTTGCCGCTCGCCATCGTCGTAGATCCCGCCCACACGAACGCCCTTCTCCGCTTGTCGAATTGTGAGATGGCCCATGAAGAGAGTGCACAGCGGATGGAGATGTGCACTGGGATCGCCGACAGGGTGGACTGGGCCAAAGCCTTCCTTCCTGTCTCGTTGAGAAGCCCTGCCTTCTAGGTCGGAATCCTGGCTGCTACCTTGTCGACAAGCTTCTGCTCCACGGCGCGTGGTAGCCGATTAACGCCAAAGGCGCGAGGTAGGTAGGTGACCGGAAAGGTGTATCAAAACGCGGGAAGACCGCTAGGATGTCCTACACCTGCACCCTGAGCAACGAATATGAACAATTGAGCACTTTTGGCCAAGTTCATGGACAGCCCGGGCGCCGCAAACCACTATAGAGTGCCCATGATGTGTCTTTTGGAAGTCCGTCGGCACGTGGTTGACGATGATCACGAGGTCATCACAACAGAGATGGATGCCCTAAGCGGGGAGACCACTACCGCGGTGGAGCAAGGTGGCCCACGCGGTCAAGCTCGGCGAAGTAGTGCATTAAGGACCTCCATGACAATGGCGAATAGTAGTGGCGACAAGGGGTCTCCCTGCCTGAGACCCCTGGCATGGTTGATGCGACATCCCGGGTGGCCGTTGACCAAGACCTTTGTGGACGCGGTGGAGAGCAAGGCGGATATCCGGTCGCACCACCGCGGTGGTGAAGATCTGTAATTTGGTTATGGACAATTAGTGACACCTAAGGACTAATCTCTCGATTCTAAGTGTTTGACTAGATTGGAGATTGGTCTGTCCAAGTTTGGAGCATGGTGATCATAGAGGATCAAGGTGATCTAAAAGATGATCAAGTGTCCAACTGGCTGGAGTTTGAGGATCAAATAGGCTCAAGGCAAAGGTATAACCATAGGGCCATTTGATTTTGCACTTAAGACACCATAGAGAGTGTGAGTGATTATAGGATCGATAAGTCATACTATAAAGAGAGGAAACTTATCGTATATATTAGTCCTCATGTGCCTCTAGGTTGAAAATTCATATCATTCATTCTAACCTATAGAGCTAACTCCGTACTTGATGAAAATGGTTTTCAAAATGCTAACACAAGTGCTCGAGGTGATCTTCGCCGTGTTGGCAACAAGAATCAAGTGATGGAAGCTGGTTTGAAGAAAAGGCGAAGAAACGACAACACAACGACAGATTTTCGCAGCTCAAAGCCAACCGGACCCTATGACCGGACCGGACGCATGGGGTCCGCTTTCGGGACGGTCCGGTCGGAAGGATGCGGTTGAGTACAAAGAGCATGTTTTTCGGGCCGAAATTTTGGCTTGACCGGAAGGCGGTTTGGTGGATTCGGTCCACGGCCGGATTCATTGACGGACGCACATGGCACGGGGTTCATTTGGGGCCGGCCCGGGCTTGTCGGCTCGGCCGGAAGCTCGGCCGGACGCACTAGCGGTCGGTCGGGCGTCCGGTCGGCCCGCATGAAACGTGTTTTTCATCTCAACGGTTGTATTTCGTGATGGGGGGTATTTATACCCCATTGGCCGTCTTGTGCTGTTTCTCTTGGTCATTTCAATCATTCCTAACTTCCTAGAGCCGAGCAAAAAACCCTCCCCACTCTCATTCTTGATTGTGAGCATCATTCTTGAGAGTTGTGGAAGATCCAAGTGTATTTGCATATAGTTCTTGCATCTAGTGGCACTTGGGGATTGTTGTGAGCCGGTTGGTTTCTTGTTCGTCTTGGAGACACAGCTCCTAGCCGGCTTGGTGATTGGTGGAGGCGTTCGCAAAAAGAAAGTGATTGTTCTTGGCCACCTCCGGTGATTGTAAGAGGACCACGCATTCCTTGTCGGGAAGACAAAGTTGCGAGGAATACATTGCTCGTGTCGGTGAGCACCTCCCTTTTGCGTGTGGTGTCTTGCGGTGCATTGCGGGGCGTGTCTTGCGGGACAAGTGGCTTGAGGGTCACACCGAGGAACCACCCAAGGTGTTGGTCGACACAACGGAGACGTAGCTTGTTAGTGTGCAAGTGAACTCCGGGATAAATCGACGTGTCTATTGTCTCCTTGGTGATTGGCTTAATCTTGATATTGTGATTGCTCATCCTCGACATCGGTGATTAGTTCATTGCCTCTACAAGTTGGTATATCGAGTTCACCGCCCTAGTACTTCACTCCTAGTTTACTTTGTGTAGAGAGCTAGCTTTTGCTTGTGTAGTTGTTCTTGCTAGCCTAAGGATCATATTTAGGATTGTTCACTAGCTAGAGTAGTGACATAGCAATTAAGTGACATAGAGATCATAGAATATGTCTAGAATTATCACTAGAAGGCTTGTAAGACAATAGAGCTAGTGCAAACCGCTTTTACGCCATCTAGGACCTTACAAGTGTTATCGGAGCCGTGGTCACCATTTTACAAGGCTTAATAACCTTCGGTGTGAAGTATGGCTCATGTTGTGTTCAACCATGTTGGGGGAAAGCCTCCTTTCTTTAATGGAGTCAAGAATTTCAATTATTGGAAGAGAACCATGAGAATGTACTTGGGATCAATCAATGACCAAGTATGGGTGTGACCGAGAAGTATTTTGTCATCCTTGATCCTACCAACCTCACTCCCATCGACAAGTCAAACAAGAAATGCAACACCATGGCATTGAACACATTGTACAATGGCATGGATGTCAAAGTGTTTGAAGGCATCAAGGATCTTGAGAAGGCAAGTGAAGTGTGGGACAAGCTATGTGAGACCTATGAGGTCACAAAGGTTGTGAAAAGTGCCAAATTGTATGTGCTCAAGACTGAGTTTGAGAATTTCAAGATGAGAGCATACCAGAGACATTCCATAGGCTACAAGTAATTGTAAATGATCTCAAGTCATGGGGTGTGAAGACTTTGGATCGTGACTTTGGGCACAAATTTTTGATGTGCTCGCCCAAGCGGTTCATGATGTTGAGGAAGATCTTGTTTAGAGGGGCATTGGACACCATGACACCTAGTGACTTGCTTGGAGAAGTGTTGACCGATGAGCAATGTGATGGCATGGAAGATGACGAGGAGAAGGAAGATGACAAGAGCAAGAAGGTTATGGCATTCAAGGCCGCCACCACTTCATCCAAGGCAAAAGGCAAGGCCAAGGCACAAGAAGTAGAAGTTGATGAACAGATTGACGTGGATGAGGCCGAGCAAGAGTTTGCCATGTTTGTGAGGAAGTTTGGCAAGGTCTTGAAGAGCAAGAGAATGGGGCAAGGCTCTGGAAAGAGAAATGACTCATCCAAGACCAATGAAGAGCCAAGAAAGTGCTTTGAGTGTGATAGTCCATATCATATCATTGCCGATTGCTCAGTGAAGAAAGAGAAAGACAAGATGAAGGCACATACCGGTACGCCCTTCCTTGGGTCCCTTCTTGCGTCCCCTTAGTGCAATGGCATCGAACCGTTATCGGTGTTTGCATGGCTGGGACGGTGGTTGCCTCTATGTGTATGCTCACATGCATGCTTGATACAACTTGTCACCTTATTTACTAGCGAATTCCCCGCATGTTGCCGCGGGTAGGAAAAGGTATTGTTAAAGGATTGAATTGTTGTCTTGTGTAATCTCAAAAAAAAAAAGAATTGTAATCGCTAAGAAATATGATCACAATTAGCTATTGAGCAGAATTACTTTGTGCAAAGGTTAGAAACAGAGTTAGTAACAAAGAACTTAAATGTATGAAAGCAGTATATACTCATTAATATAAAGATTAATTAATCTTATGCTTAAACTCCAAGCTGAACCAATATCCAATAGAAATATTTAGATATGTTCAACGGGTGACAATTTCTGGTAATATAATAAAATATATATAATAATTTATTTCATGAAATCCTTGGGAAATGATTTAATCTCTTGAACTTCGTCCTTCACGCGTAATATCCTGCTGGCGTTGCCGTGGGTATGAAGCGAAATATATGCGTTAGAATATTACTATCACCCTCCTATTATTTTTCTTTCTTTTTTTAGCTTTTTTAATCATTCTCTTTTTTTTATTTTTACTTAACTCTATACCAAGTACCATCAGTGAGGCTCACCTATAATTTTATTGAAATATATCTATATGAGATCTTATTTTGAAGGATTTATTGAAAAAAAAAAATTCAATGGTGTAATCGAATTTAATTTGGTTTTTTGGTTTGTGAATTATAACATTTCTTAGTTAGTTATAACAATGGGGCCTGTCACTTAGGGGGGGGCTGCTGAGGTGGCATGCTCGCATGTCGAGAGAACTCTCTAGTGGGGTTCTCTACATAGGTGTAGTAGATTAGATAGATTTTTCCATACCTTATTTTAGATTATTCGGCGAAGACACAAAGTATTTGGCTGACTTGATGGGATAGTGGTAGTAAAAATAATATATTTATTATCTTGTCTTCCTTTCTTGGTATTTTTAATTAATAGATTTATCTTTTTTTTTTTTCTTTTTTATAATATATAATGACGGTATTGTTTGGTACATAGATATTGTCGATACCTAGATTTTAGCCTATACGGCCAGGCCACGAACATATTTGGATGAGCAGATTCCCATGACGATCACTTCAGACCATCACTGGCAAATGGGATGGTGGTAGAAAAAAAAATATGTTTTTTATATTTTCTTTATTTTTTCGGTATGCAGATTTCAAAATAATAATAAATTTATCTTTTTTTTCCTTCTCTTAATCTATATAGTGGTAGAGATGGGTATTTTTTTATAAATAAAATATATCTAATGGCTACTGATCACGAGAGTTTGTTGATTTAATGGCTAGATGTTTTCGATTAATAAGAGGGTTTCCAGTTTTTATCTATTTTTCTAGCACATGTGGTAGAAATTAATGTGGAGCCTCTGTTAGATCCTCCAATTCGTAATAGTATGATATGATAAGGAATCCCATCGTGTGTTGTTGTCCATCTGAGTCATAAACAAATCATATGTTGAGCACCCGTTGGTCGATCTCATTGTGCAAATGGATACCCGTGATTGTGTCTGCTGCATTATTGTAAGAAAGCCGCAAGTTCAACTGCTAGAAATTATGTCTTCATGGATACTAGATGAATTCCCGACGTTGTTTGCGGGTATGCAAAAGTAAATTTAATCTACCTAAGAGGAATTTAAAAAGAATATCAATAATAAACTAAAGAAAAGACATCATATTAATCTTCGATCCACAACTTCAAAGAAAACATAGGTCACTAACTTGTGGAGAAGAATTTTTTGAAACTTAATGTACAACACAAAATTTATCAGTTTACGGTAAGAATAGACTTGAGAATGTATCGACGTGCTAATGATCCATAAGTAAAAAAAACGTGCTAGTGATCCAACATACCTTCATTGTTTGTCTTGAATAATATATGTAACTTCAAAAAAATTTTTGACACATTACCGCGGGAATTTAAGGTTAGTTTTTCAGTGATCATTTGATGATAGGAAGAAAGATATAAGCATGTGAGTCATTTGATGATGGAAAGAAAGATATAAACATGTGAGTTATTTAAAGAGAATTTCCAACACAAAAACCTTAAGGTCTCAAGGATGAAGAAAGCAATACCGAATTGGTGGAATCCGCGTTGCCGCGAAGGGAATTTAAGGTTAGGTTTTTAGTGATCATTCGATGATGGAAAGAAAGATATAAATATGTGAGTTATTTAATGCAAATTTCCAACACAAAACCTTAAGGTCTCAAGGATCAAGAAAGCAATACCTCAAGCGTTGCCACAAAAATTGTTGATGGTTTGGAATAAGATTATTTATATAAAGGGATAAACAATTATAAGTTAATGTTAGTGGATGGCGTGGCATAATACTAGTGGATGATGTGTCGTCTCACTTGCATTTTAGACTATAATTGCAAATACTACTTGACCGTAACTTAGTGGAATGATGAGATGGATAACTTGCATGTTGAGAGAATTAGCTAATGGGGTTTGTTTGTAATAGATACATAAGAGGTAGTGTTAGGTGCGGATCAACTAATCAGGGCGTCCACAGTGGCGTTCTCAACTCGTCAGATGCAGGAAAGATTTCAAAAATGGAATCTAATTCATGAGAGGAAGTTCAGTGCTGTTTTTTTTTTTTTTTTTTTTGAAAAGGTAAAGTTCCATTGCATGATAAACATGTTACAGAGATGGGGATTTTTGTATACCCCAGTCATTGTTTTCCAGCACATGCCTGACTTTACAAATTGGATAATGCGCAAGAGCCTGACAAGAAAAAAAGACATGAATCAAAGATGTTCGCTCGTCTTGCCTTCTTAGCGAGACTATCAACAATCTTGTTTGCTTCCCTGTGGGTCTTGTGTATTGTATAGCCTTTTTCCCTGGATAATGTAATGTATTTCAGCAATGATTGGTCGTGATCGACCAATGTCCGTGATGAGTACGTGGCGATCCAACAAGTACAACAGAAACCAATACTTGGTTGTCTGTGAGTAGAATTGCGTCCCCTGCAGATCAAGAGCTGAGGATAGCTTTGCACCAAAAAGTAGGGCATGGGCTTCCGCCTCCAATGGCTCCAAGACCTGTGGAATTGCTACCTGAAAAAAAGAAGCATGGGAGACACTTTGAGGGAGGTCGAAAGTGAGAATGCAAATGCCAATTCCTGTTTGGTTTGTTGTAGTAGGATTTTGAGAATCAACGAAGGCATCACAAAAAATCATAGAAGTCCCAAAAGCCTGCATTGTGGTATTATGAGTGGTATTCGCCACTCTCTCATGAGCTTGCATTGTAGTAGAAGTGACCTCTCCATGATCCTACATCGTAGTAAAACAAGTAGCATTTGCAATTGTTTGCACTGTAGCATCATTTGTAAGAGAATGAGGCATAGTGCTATTTTCAATAGCTATATATACTGTAAGCCTTATCGATAGCTTTTGCCTCATGCAAAACCCTTGTAATCGTCCAATTTGACTTGTTAAATCTATGGTCATTAATTACGAGCTCTCCACAAACACCACATAATGGAAAAAAAATCATACCTGCAGTAGCTTGAGATGGTCCTTGCTGCAATATAGCAGCAATTTGGGAGTGGAGTCCGTGACCTGTTTGTGGTAAGCTTTATCATAGCTTTTGCCTCATGCAAAACCCTTGTAATCGCCCAATTTGACTTGTTAAATCTATGGTCATTAATTACGAGCTCTCCACAAACACCACATAATGGAAAAAAAATCATATCTGCAGTAGCTTGAGATGGTCCTTGCTGCAATATAGCAGCAATTTGGGAGTGGAGTCCGTGACCTGTTTGTGGTAAGGCATCGGCTCTAAGGCCGATGGGCGAAGCAAACCAAACTGCCCGAGCAAAGCTACATCCAAAAAATAGATGATTATCATCTTCAGACCTCCCGCAATGCGAGCATGTATCATCGACCACCGGGATAAAACTATGAATCCTGCAAGCTGTCCCAAGCGCAAGTCTAAAAAGTCTCCATACAAAAGTTTTGACTCGTGGCTGAATTGTTTTATCCACCCAAACCTTCCTGAGAATTTGCAACACAAAATATCCGGCCCATCTCCTATCATAAGAGGAATCTGCAAAAGAATTAATCTCCAAAGTTTGTTGACCAAAAAGAGCTACAATTTTATTTTCATCCACTTTTTACAATTTCGGAGCCAGAGATCTGAGACCTTGTCTGGGATTTGATATTCAGATTGTTCTAAATTTAAACGATCATGCATTTTCCCCAAAAGGGACACCAAGGTTGGTTCCAAATACAGGTATTTCCTTCAAAAAAATTTGGAAAGTAATATTATGTTCAAGATGGTGCCTAATGTTAAGCACAGAAGACCAAAAGATAGATTTAGGAACATAAGAAGGTGCAGTCCACAGAGAGGCATACCGGAAGTATTTGTCTTTGATAATGTTGGCAACAGTAGAATCCGAATCATGGATTAGTCTCGATGCTGTGTTAATGAGCATACCTTTGTTTACTAACTGTAACTTCCGGATTCCCAAACCTCCTTCCTTTTTGGTTTGCATATGGCATTCCATGTTCTGTAGTAGATAGGTTCTTTTTGTTGTTCTTTCTGTATACCTTGCCACCAGAAGTTCCTGATAATAGAAGTGAGCTTTGCCAAGAATTTTTTTGAGAATAAGATGTTAGCCATATAATAAATTGGAATTGAAGCAAAAACAGATTGGATTAAAGCTAACCTTCCTGCATGGTTTAGAGTATTAGACTTTGTGATAGTGAGTCTACTTTTGAATTTTTGATAAATAAAATCATAAGCTTTATTTTTATCCCTATGAGAAATGAGCAAAGGATGGCCAAGGTGCATAAAATTGCGGTCCAAATCAGCCACTGTGAAGATAGCTTTGATCAGGTCAGTGACTGTTATTTTGCTGGGGAAACTGCGAGCTAGCGCTGTAAATATTGCATCTCTCTATCCTCCTATTGGATAGTTCCCCAAGTGGCCACCGCTGGGGACGCCCTCAGCGTGGTGTTGGTCTTTGAGGCAGCAAACAAAAGTGCTTTAAGAGCAGCAACTAGACCTACAGATGAACACCCTGTCCTCGCCGAAAGCGCCCCTACATAACCGCGTCAAGTGGAGACCTGTCTTTCGTGGTTTCTGTCATGAATGCATCAAGGAAAACGAGGAGGTAAAGGCAGGTTCCGCAGTGCCTTTACGTACTGCCTTTCACATGTGTGCCCGGCTGCCATGGCCAGTAATGCGAGATGGGGAACAGCCCACCCGTGTTCCATTAAGAAGAACGACACAGCATCTGCCGCAGAAAAACCACCAAACACTGTTGCCAGCGAGGGGATTTTCCAGGTGGAGCACCCAGGGTTCAAACCCTTGGCGGGAGCTTCTCAGCTAGTGGCTTTTGCCATTGCGCCCTGGGGTTCAAAATTGTAGATCTTGAAATTCAAATTTTGCAAACAACCTCAGATTAAAAAATTTATTAAATCAAAATTTTAGGCCTCGAGAAGTTATGAAACATTGTGGTGACGAATTTTTTATTTGAATTTATTTAGAGCCTCGGATAAACAATTTACGCTTAGATTAGTACAATATTTGAATAGCTGAAACTATTTTTATGCACAAATGAACAACTAGTGCAGTGCCAGAGGCAGGAGGTGCCCGGCGGCAGGCTGTGGGTTTGAATCCTGCTCTAACACATTTGTGATAAGCTTTGAAAAAATTTCAAAAAATGATGGTTGGATGAAGATGGCTGAGGTGTGAAGCTATCACGCATCGGGTCGATTGGGCTGGTTATGACGCGTGATCGACGACCGTTGCGGCGGTGAAGGTGGCATAGGAGCGGCAGATTTCCGGCGGCGGTGGCGACCGGCGGCGGAGAGGCGGTGGCGTGGGAGGAGGGAGGGGGGCGCTTGGGCGGCGCCAGGGCGGTGGGCGCGATGGGGCTTGCGGGCGCTGCCGGGCGGTGTGCGGCGGGCGGCGCATGGGGAGGGGAGGAGGCGGCGGTTGGGGGGCGGGAGCAGGTAGATAAGAACTATTTTTATTGCTTGCTTATCCCCAAGGAGATTACATGTCTCTCGCTTATATAGCCCATATAGTGGGACTTGTAATCTAAGCAATCTCCTATAAGGTTTCCTTTACAGATTGGAATGTCGCCTTTTACACACCAAAAAGAATAAGATAATCCTAACTTGAAGGCGGCGTAGCCGACACGGAGGGGAGGGAAGGCAGCGGTGGTGGCGGGCGCCGGCCCCCGGCCGCACGCACCCTGGACCCATCATGGGCCGCGCGCCGGTTCGAGCCCGCTTAGCCCTGTCTGGGCTAGCCCAATCCCGGTTCATGACATTTCCCCACCGTTTGACGAGGCGACGCGTCCGCATGCCACCCAACCCACCAGGTGGTCGCGAAGGGGATGTCGATCGGGAAGTCACGATGCTTGGACCGAAGTAGAGGATTGTTGGCATTTCTTAACGCAATCAAAGGAAACAGTATAAAACCCATCCCCAATAAAAGCGGAAATGCGCGGCCGACATTCCCAAGTGAACCACCATGTCGGTGATCCGAATGATGAGATCAACAACGGGATAGATCTTGTCATTGTAGATATTCATCCGCAAGCGCACGGATCTATCGTTGTAGCATTTCACCCGGAAGTATTCAGGGGTATCGTTATTTATATTTTCCCAAAGGAAGGCATGTGATTAATAAAGTAGCATGGCATCCGAATAGAGGAACATGTGTTTGCTTAGACCAAAATGTTCATAACAGGGGTAAGCATGAACGGTTCATAGATAGTGTGACACACACTTAAGAATCCACCAGCAAAAGGATAAAGAAAATAGATAAAGAATAAATGAATAAAAAGAATGTTCCTAATGGAGTAGTTCTAATGTATCTAGTCATGGCCATACAAATGAATAGTTAGGATCATATGCAAACCGATCTAAGCGTGGTTAGGTCTAGGATAATTGGGGAGACTCCCGGGTGCCATACGGCCCAATAGAAGCATTTACTTAACTCCTACAAAGGCTTAACGTGGGGGGGATTTCAAGGGGACGGACAAGGCTTGTCACGACCAAGCCACCTACCCCCTCAACCGTGGCATGCACTCATATTCGCAGTGTCGTAATAATAGGGCACCATGCCCGCATATCGAGCACTACTCTTGTCCCCCCGGGATCCCCACTCGCCGAATGGACGGACTAGAACAAGAGCAAACCCGAAGGAACAACGAACCGATATCCCACCTCTAATCAAGTTAGGCATATGATGATCGATGAAGAAATGTAATGAACATGTCAAGATTATGATATGTAAACTATATGCTAGTTCATATACCAACACAAGAACATGAACAAGACTATACTCTAGTTCATAAGTTAGGCCAAGAATATAGATGTAAGACTTGCAAATAGAAGAATGCTCCGTAGAGTAGATGTATTACCAAAGCACTTTCTTCTAGGAGACAAGCCCCTCCTTGTAGCTCTTCTACTCCAAGTGTTGACTAAGAAAGAATAAAGAAGAAGAAAGAAGAAGAAGGTAGAAGTAGAAGAAGAGAGAGAGGTAGAGGTGGTAGAGAGGGAGGAATTGCTAGTTTTTGGACTCCAAGTGGTGTGTGTTGAGAGAGGGAGAGAGGGGGTCTACTTATACACTTGGAGGAGGGGCCTAAGTGCTAATTTACACCCAAACCGACCGGTAAACCTTCCTTGTATGCAAGAAACCGACGGACGCAGGGCGGGAAACCACGTTTGGAAAGTGCACGAACCGCCTCCCCGAGGTGGGCCGAAACCGCCTCGGGGAGGGTGCGGCCGCACTGGTGCGCTAGCGCACCCCCCCCTTCGGGCCTGGCCCGGTCTCGGTGGGGTGTCGTCTTTTCGCCCGAAAAGTTGTGGGCGGGCTGTGCTCGGCCCGCATTTGATGTTTTGGGTCGATTTGCTCCCGGGCTTGAGTTTTGCAATAATGCGCTTTCCGAAGGCGTATTTTTGGTCGACATTTTCCACTTGCTTTTATTATAAATCTGCAAAATAAAATACAAGACACTACAAGTGGAATTTATTAGTGGTAAATGCATATGAGTATAAAAAGGTTTAATTTTATTCCCTTTATGGTAGAATGTTGACGGAAAAATATGTCGCTCGTTACCGGGCCAACAAGGACGAGGGGAAACGACCTATCGTTGTCGCCGCTGCGTATGCCGGGCATCATTGCCGAAAAAAGGAGAAGTCGAGGTGCAGGTCGCCGGCAGATGCTGAACTTGTAGCTCGGGCGAGGGCTGCACAAAGGGCCAGTCCGGCCCATGCACGCCGCATGACGGAGGGGTTGAGGGTGCCCGAGAGCTCAAGCATCCGTCGTGTCATTTGGAGGGGTCGTGGTAGGCGTAGGTCGTTGGTACGGTAACCTTCAGCGTGAATGTCCCCCGCAGAACACATGTCGTCGGGACGCGGTGGCGACGCAGGCTAAGTCGAGGAGGCGGTCGTAGAGGAGGTCGCTAGGGCGTCTATACCGATGGCCCCATCCGGGCCCTATGTCCACGGTGTGCCGCGGTGACGCTGCCGATCCGAAGAAGACGCCGCCGTTGTTGTCGAAGACGAGGGGACCGCGGGCCCCGACCTTGTCGCCCCGGCGCGCCCCGCAGGAGGAGGACACTCGCTGGGAACGCCGGTCTTCTCTTGGACGGTTGGGGAGGTGGAAGCCCACCGCTACGCCATGCAATGGGGCGCCCTCCTTGAGCAAAGTACCGAGAAGCTCCGGGCAGCTCGGCCAGGCATTCAGTTTTAACCGACCGTTTGGTTCGGTTTATTTGGTTTCTACAAAATTCGGTTTCCGTGTTTCACCACCCTATTGGTTTGTCACAAAAGAAGGAACCGATGAGTTCGGGTTTTCGGTTTTGTCGGTTCGGGTTTTTGGTTGGAACCGAGCAAACCGACCGACACATACGAGAGGGAGGGAGAGTGCACCGACGCCGAGGAGCCGTCTTCGCGCCACGCCACCACGCGAGGGCCGCCCGGCCGCCGTGTAGCAGCCTCGACGTTGTCCCTTGGCGCACACGGGATGCGCCGACCGCCGCCAGTGCCGCTTGAAGCCGCTCGACGGCCACTGGGGCCACACCGCCGCCGCCGCTGACGGACGCCACCGCCGCCGCGCTCTAGTGGATGCGGTGCTTCCCGCCCCGGCCGGTGGATGCCGCTCCCGCTCCTCGCGCTCGAAGCATTGCACCGCCACCACCACGCCCAGAGTTACGGGTGTTTGTCGCCCGCCGCTGGCGTGGGAGGGTGCATGCGCGGGAGGGCCGCAGGGAGAAACCGAGCGGATGAGTCTGTTTGAGAGGCTGGGCTGTGGTTGAGGGTGGGTTGGGCAGGTGGTTGAGAAACCGAGCGACAAAGCCACGTAACTTCGGTTTGAACGGTTTTCGTTCGGTTAGTTGTAAAAACCGACCAGCAAGCCGACGACGAAGTTCCTAGAATTGAAAACCGAAACCTAAAACAAAAACCAAAAAACCAACAACCGCCTCGGTTTGGTTCGGCCGGTTTGAGGTTCGGTTTTGGTTTAAAGTGCCCACGCCGAAGCGGCCAGGATGTAGTAGCGGTGGAAGTACCTCACGATGCCATAGTGGAGGCTCCACTCTAGCGCGGTCGCCGCAACTCGATGGCATTGGCCATGATCCCGAAGCTCCTTGTTGGCCGTGGTGGCCAGTGTAGCTCGCCGATGATATCGCTCGCCGTCGATCCGCCGGGATGTCGCCCATCGCGGGCAACAAGATGCCGCCGGCCTAGCATGCCGTCGGCCCAGGCCGCCGGCAATGTCGTTGTCGGATGTCGGCGTCGTCATCGAGGTGGCCGACATGGTCGGCGTCATCGGCCGGCTCGCCGGGCAAGCAGTCGGTCATCGTCGTAGCGAGGGGGCGAGGTCGATGGCCTCCTCCACGAATGAGGCTTGAACCACTTCGGCGTCATGCGAAATGTGTCGCGCCAAGACTCGGCGAAGAGGTCGACACGGTGGCGTAGTCCCTCAAGATCCATGCGGAGTGCATAGCTCTCAAGGCGGAGATGTAGTCGCCCGCCTTGCCCTCCTAGGAAGGCGAGCGCGCACTCCCCGTAGTGTCGAGGATGACGGGGGCCCAAAGTCGCATCGCAGTAGTGGGTGAACGTGTCCCACTAGAGCGGGACCTCCTCCCGACAACCCGAGGAACCGCATCGCAGCATACCGCATGTAGTAGTCGTGGTCGATGTCCTCCTCGAGCTCGAACAACAGCTCCATCTTCCTTATCCCAGGTCGGGTTGTTGGTGCCGCCAGACTCTAGACCTCTAGACGAGGGGGCGAGAGGGGGGTTAGGTCCAAGTGACCTAGGGGAGAGGTGCCGCGGGTGGCACCACGGAGCCGGGCGACGCTGGTGGTGCGGGCCGGGCGCCCGCAGATGGCCTGGATGAGAGTCCGCTTTTCTGGCCGCAGTGTTGAGGGGGACGAGAAGGCGTCCGGCGCTGCGGTGTCGCCGATGACGATGTCGGTGATGGCGGTGCATCACGAACAACTTCATCCTCCTCCGTGGAGGATGGTAGGGTTGGCACCGCCGGCGATATCGCCCGGCACGGAGGGTGGCGGCTGCGGCGGCGCTTGGGAGCGGGTTCCCGCTGCCGGGCGCGGCGGCCGCCGGGCTTTCCTCGGCGTGGTCATCGTGGTCGCCAAGCGTAAGCGGAGGTAGGGTGCGAGACATACTCCATGCGACGCGGACATGTCTCGATCTCATCGAAACGCCGACTTATCTTAGCGTAGTTGTCGTCGTCGGAGTGCCTTTGGCGCCATGGTGAACTCGGTCATCTCGGAAGCCATGGGTGGTGGAATCGTCCTGGTCTCCGGATACCGGTTGTCACATACCGGTTGGGGATTGGGCCGGTTGTGACACGTGATCGACGACCGTTGGGGTGGTGAAGGTGGCGTAGGGATCGGCGGACGACGGCGCGGCGCAGGAGAGAGGCGGTGTCGTGGGAGAGGAGGAGGGGGGAGCCGGTTGCGGCGCACGGGGAGGGAGGGAGGAGGCGGCGGTTGGGGGCAGGAGCGCAGGTAGATAGGAACTATTTTTATTGCTTGTTTATCCCCAAAGAGATTACATGCCTTTGCTTATATAGCCCCGGCTAGTGGGACTTGTAATCTAAGCAATCTCCTATAAGGTTTCCTTATATGATTGGAATACCTTTTATAAGCAATATTTATTTATTTTCTAATAAGGATCTTGCTTATAGATTGGAATATCCCATTTTACACAACAAAAAGCCTAAGATAATCCTAACTTGAAGGCGAAGCAGAGTTGGACATGGAGGGGGGGGGAAGGCGGCGGCGGCGGCTAGGCACCAGCCCCCCCAAGGCGCGCGCACACCCCCGGCCCTCGCCGTGGGCCGGCCGCGACCGTTCGAGCCCGTTTAGCCCTTTGTCCCGGCTGGCCCAATCCCGGTTCATGATGAAGCCCTCCCCAAAAAAAAAAAAAAAAAAAAAATTGTATTATTTTTGGGTTTTTTTTGCTTTTTATTTTACCAAGTATTTTTGGACATGTCCGAAAAAGACCCCTCGGCAAAGACCCTTTGTCGCGGGAGAAAATTCGCCGAGCGGTCTTTTGCTGGCGTTGCGCTTTCGGCAAAGCCTTTGCCGAAAGTGTAAAAAGGGATTTGTGAGACCTGAGCTCCTGTAGTGCCTGTATTGAATTTCAAGGATGTCAGTTTCTGTTTTCAGTTACTTCATCTACACTTGCAGTTCTGCATGTGGGATGTAACTTCATGAACAAATCATATACTTCATATTCATTAATATAAGAGAACGTATCTTGTGCACACCGGATAAATGGTAGTTATTCATGAAACACAATAACATATTAATTCTTTGAAAGTACATAAACATAGATATTGTGTCAGATTAAATCTAAGAATCCATCAGCCTGTGCTAACGTAGGTGTTAGCGTGTAAATTGATCTCGTGCAACATAGAGAATCAGCAGGAATTAATTTTCATGACGTTTCCATCGGCGCTGCAGTTTCTAACTCTAGTGCTCTTTTCTGTCGCTTAACCCTGGATTCTGTCTCTTGTACCTGCCCATTGATGGCATTCAGGGATGCAGATGCTTTAAGTTGATCTCGTGCAACATAAACAATAGGCCGTGTGACCACATCGACCACCTTCTCTGCCATGACTTTTTCGAAGAAGTCTTCGATGATATGTTCATCAGACAATGATGCTAGTTCCATGTTACAGAGGTTAATACTCTGTACTAGGAGCATGTCTTGGCACTGCATATTTGGCGGTGCCTCCTCCTGTGCTCGCAATGTCACGGAGACATAGCGCTTGGAACATGCTGGCATAATTCCTCTGCTTGGTTCTGTGCAGTACTTGGTCTCGTTAATCTTTATGTTGAATGCAATGGAGCCACTTGTCTTGTTTGTTAGCTGAAGGCAGCAGGATATGTCCTTTCTTGGCTCGAATAAAAACCGCAGCTCCAGGGCTGGATCAATAGCAAGAACATTTGAGTCAGAGCTCCTCTGCAAGATATGCGCCTGAGCTTAGGAAAAACAATTGTTTGAACATTCTCAGAAACAATAACAGCTAGGGATTCATATGCAGTTTTGAGCTTAGGAAAAACAATTTTTGAACATTCTAAGTGATAGTATCCTGCAGGTGATACCAGGATGGTCGTACCTGCAAGCCAATTAGATCTTTTGACTGATCAGAAGCTAGTGACATTTTTCTTGATTTGGGCTTCTAGCTTTTCCAGTTCACTGACAATGCTCTTTATATCAGGCCTTTCCTTTCGTTCAGCCTTAACACACCTTAATGCTATATCGGCACAAGCCGTCACTTGCAGCATATCTGTTTCTTGTGAAAAATATCCCGACGTTCCCTGAAGCTTTTCCTTCCACTTTTCACTTACCTGCAGGTGATATCCGGGCTAGAGATGTTTGTAGAAAAACTGACATATAACATAAAAACAATAATAATTTCCCTTACAAGTTTAATAAACTGTTCGGGAGGCATTTCATCAGGGAGTAGTAGGCTTTCTTTCCGGCCAGCATTTTAATAATTATGACCCCTAAACTGAACACGTCAAACTTGCTTGATACATACTGATGGTTTATGTATTCCGGTGGCATGTAACCTCTTCAAGATATTGTAAACATGAAATTAAATATATGGTTAGTGAAGTAGAAACAGACCATTGATTATATCTAGAGCATTACCAAAATAATTGGCTATGGAAATGATGTACTTACTGTGTTCCTTTGAGGATCTCTGTTTTGTGGGTTTCAGTTGAAGCAACAAGTTTGGACAGACCAAGATCTCCGATTTTTGGTGTCATCTTCTTATCCAGCAATATATTTGAAGGTTTTAAGTCCATATGGTAAATAGGTTTCCCCTGTGAAGTATGCAAGTGTTTTATGCCTTCACATATCCCTCTTATGATTTTGTAACTTGTCGCCCAGTCAAGATCACAACATTCATCTGCAATTATATAACGGAAAAACAACAAACATATAGAACTTGCGAACTATTTGCATGCATGATAAATGTTCCAGCAAAATAATATTACCTGAAATATGTTTGCCAAGGCATCCTTGCATATATTCAAAGCAGAGAACTCGATCAACATGTTCCGCTCGAATTGACGGCTTACCTTTGCGCTCAATATACTTATATTCTGATACGTAACAGTAGCCTAGTAACCGAACGATATTCTGATGTTCAATCTCTCTAAGGTTAAGGACTTCGTTATCAAACTCCTTATCATCTAGCCGCCCCTCAAGCTGGTGAAACTTCTTCACAGCAATCTCTTTCCCGTCATGCATGGCCTGTTGTGATCTAGTAGCATGTTAGATAAGAGTAGTATATATATGCTTAAGCAGTGGAAAAACAAAAAGAAATGGTACGGTTGAGAAGCGAGAGAACAAGTATGTAGTGATGATAGCAGCATACAAATTAGAGGACGTATATATGAATTAGTGACTCATACCCGGTAAACAACTCCATAACCACCACTGCCAACCTTTTGCGCCTCTGAAAAGTTGTTGGTAATGGTTCGAAGCAACTCGAGTTTAACGACCATGTCCTTACCCGCAAGGCTCATCTTGGTTCCTCTTCCTGCTGAGACCTACTCCTATATATGTAGTCACAGAAGTTAGAGAGAGAGGAGAAGAGCTTATGTCTTCGTCGGCGGCCTTCCATAAGGAAATAGGGAGGATTAGCATCTTCTCTGTGGAATCGAGCATACAAGGATATTATACCTTGAAGATAGATAGCATCACTAAGATGCATCACTAACCTGGGGAATGGATGAAGGGAAAAAGCGCTATATTTTGCTCCTTAGAAGGGAAAAAGCGCTATATTTTGCTCCTTAGAAGGGAAAAAGCGCTATATTTTGCTCCTTAGAGACGAGGACTGGAAAAAAGCATGGAGGTCAGGTAAACGATTGCAGCGGGACATGCCGATGTCGCGACTTTGATTCCAGCTAGCCAATTACATGGCATTCAAGGGGTTTGTTGTTGGGCAATAATGGCAGAATGGACGCATTCGTTGAATTGACTAGCTCGGCGTGTCTTAGCAGACGCATGGGGTCCGGCATGCAGTGGCCGCCGCCTGGGAAGGTGAGCTGGAGATTCACGAGATTCGGTGGTGGGTGGGTTGGGGGGGGTTGCATGATCAGGAAACTGAGTGGAGGTGAGGTGTCCACGCGTGCAGTTTCTTTTTTAGTGAGAGGGAGCAGAAATGAGTGGAGAAGTTTTCTTTTTTTAATTGACTAGGCTTTGTTTCGTTATCAAAAAGTGAATCTAAAAATGCTACAGTACGGTCACATCGAATCTTTTAGCATTATATATAGGTAAATAAAAAACTAATTATACAGTTTTTCTTTGATAAGACGAGACGAATCTTTTTGATGCTAGTTAATTAATGGTAGGACAATAATTACCAAATACAAAACAAAAAATGATACAAGATCAAAATCAAAATATTTCACCAACTAAACACATAGGCACCTTGCAGTTGCGACGGGAACAGAACAATATCCAATCAGCTCAGCGTGACAGCAGCGGTCAAAGTCGAGGTTGACTCCACTATGGCTCTGGGCGGGTTGTGTTTAGTTCCCAACTTTGGAACTCCAAGCTATGTCGCATCAAATCTTTTTTTGCTTCATGTATTGAGCATTAAATGTAGGTAAACGAAATATGTACTTTGCAAGATGAATCTTTTGAGCTGATTTAGCTCATGGTATAAAAACAATTACCACAAACAAATGAAAAGTGCTATAGTGCCAAATTTAGTGCTACAAAGTGTTAAATTTTAGGTAACTAAACACAGCCTAAGTTAAGTTTTTTGGATCTTACATCAGATATGATGGTACATATTTAAAGTACTAGGAGAATTCCCAGCGTTGCTGCGGGAATTAAGAAAAGAATGAAAGGCTTTCATCTTACCATTCTTGTTAATAGGAGCATGAGCCTAATAGAGTGGGTACAAATATTATTCATTTGAGTTTTTTACGAATATTTATTTAGACCAAATTGACGGGCTATTTGAACTGAAGTATTTCAATTGTAATGTTGAGCAGAAACTAATATTTATTCAGATCACATGGTGTATCGAGTGTTGGAGAGCTGTCAACTTTGTGGTAATAAAATAAAAAGACATTTATTTTTTTTCATTTGAGTAGCTCAATTGTTTTTCAAATTCCTTTCCACACACTTGTTTAGAATCACCAATTGTTACATGAAAGCAATCATATCATGCTAACTTTTACTTATTTTGGTGCTAGAAACCATCAACAGAGAAAAAAAGTGGCAGCAATTACTGCAACTGATTACAGAAGAACCTGGGGGAGAGGGAGACACAGAACAGTAAAAACATCATAGCTAGTGTTGCTACAATGGATAATCCAGCACCAGATAGTGATGCCTCGGTTAAATCCCTAGGGATTTTCCTGCAAGATGAAAAATAATTAAACATTCATTATAACAAAGATAAAAAGGAACTATATAAACCGATGAGTGATAAATGGAACTCAGGATAGGACAATAAAAAGTTGGTCTTTGAATCAAATTAGTCTATCATCAACACTTACAAATGAAGCTCAATTGAGAACAATAAAAGTCAACCATTCGAATCAAGTTAATCTCCAATGTGTTATTTCTCGGACTCCCGAATCAAGGAACAGCTAGATGAAGCAAAATTTTATGACTGTGCAAGAGGGAAGTGGCCCATGCTACCTCCAATTATGGGTTTCCCAAAGACAATATGGGACATGGATAACTATAAGTTTCTGATTGAATAGCATGATTGATACATCGAAGAACTAAACAACGTGAGCTACTAAACATTGAAATCACGATGATAATGGTTTAGAGCCTTACACAATAGTTCATCATAGCATGGATGTATTATGTCTGAATAAAAAGCACTTATGTGCTTTTGACAGAAACAGAATGGTATGAAGAGAACTTGTCATACTTATCCTTGGTCCTTGGAAAAATACATCTCACTGGTTGAATACTCACACTTCTTCTACAAACAGAGAAATCCTCTCCTGTTACTACTTCTGAAGATTAACTTCACATGGCACACAATTTGCTAAACACAGTGCTAACCAAGGATGAGTTTGTACTGAGGCATAATTGCAAGTCAAATGCAAAGTTTTCATAACTTCAAATTGTACAGTTTGTACCGAGGCAATGAGATGAAGTGCATTTTCTGTGCTGAAGCACAATGAATCTTGATGATGATTTGGACCCTTTCTCTTGAGGTGGGAATGGTTGTCATACCTGAGTTGTCAACTACTCGGGTACCAATACTCTAATAGGCATTTGAAGAATTGTTGCTGAGCAAAGATAAGCAGATCAACCTATTTAGTGTCAAAAGGAATTGAAGTAGAGAAACTAAAAAAAAATCACCGTCAATTAGCAATGGTTGTCTTACTCGAGTAGTTAGTTACTCCAGCACCAATAGGCATACTATGCCAACATCAGTAGTTTGACATGTTTACTATGAAGATAAATTGCAGGCGAAGAACCTAAGAGAACTTTACCCAAGAAGGGGAAAGATTTAGTCACAGTAATAATTAACTATTGCCAATAGCCGAAACATGAGTAGATCAGTGGTAGTAAGAATTAATTATTAATAATAGAAGAAACATATGAGTAGACGAAGACATACACATATTCAGCCATACCAAAATCAGGCAATCAGTTAAATATCAGTAAATAGCATAGATGCAGAAATCATGTACACTGGATTAATCACTTGTTAAATACCAGGGATGACAACAACAGTACATATGTGTGGCTGACTCTGTCCATAATTGAAGGAGGTACATCGTAGACAGCGGGAAGGCAATGAACCGTAGAATTAGAAGCCTGCTAGAGTGTCTGCATAAGCAAATCATAGAACAAAGTATGAACCAAATAATAGCAACAAACCATGAGGAGGCTGGTTGAGGGCCATGGCACCAGCAGCCAGTCACAAGCCTCGGTCTGGTATTCCGTCGAGCAACTGCAACGTAGAAGGCAGGAGAGGCTAAAGAGAACAGGAACTGGAGGCCGTACAGTGCATGGCCAAGCAGCACAATCCGTCCCCATGGCACTGTCGCTGCCCGTCGTCCCCGTCGCGCTGCTCCTACCGGCCGTCGCGCGGCGCCGGAGAGACGCCGCCGCAGTACACGACGGTGCACGCGAGTCGGACTTCGAGGTGCGGCTGTACCGCGACACCGTCTGGATGTCCACCCCCACCCCGACATCCCCTCCTTCCACGCCGCCACCAAGCTCGGCTTCCGCTGTGCACGTAGCTCGCCCCTCACAGGATCTTGTTCCGCTTCGGCTCAGCGAAGCGCAGATCGATCGGTTAGCCCCTCTCCCGGCAAAAAAGGGAAAAAACGCGGCTTCTACGCCGCTCCCTCCGCTCCGCGCGGCCAGCTCCGTGGAGAACTTTCTCCGTCGCGCCTGGGAGAGGGTGGCGCGAGGCGAGGTGGAGCAAGAGCGGCGACGGCGTCGGTGGCGGTCGCGGGGGTAGCGTGGTGGCGGGACCGAACGCCTCTCCATCTCGGCGAGCATGAGATCCGGCCGAGAGCAGGGTAGCGGCGGTCACGGTGACCCTCCTCCCTAGGGTCTCTCTCTCCATCCGTCGGAGAGCACGATCACGAGGTTCTTCACCGGCAGCAGGTTCCTTCTTGAGGAATGGGGCGCGGTTGCGGCCGGATCCCCTCTTCCTCTCCTCTCCTTCCGCGGCACGAGTGTGAATAAATAGTCTTGATGCGTGTGATGACTACCCGTCGAAACACCAAGAATTGATGGTGGAGAAACGGAGAGACCCAGCACGGAGACCTGGCACATTGATGATGACAGCGGGCGGAAGAGGAAGAGCCGGGTAGGGAGGAGGCGGCTCACATGAGAGACCGCCGGGACAACATTGAGCGGACCGGAAAGGCAGGGCGGGGAGGAGGGGCAGGAGCGACCAGTAATGGAAGGATGTGCCGATGTGTCACCTCCGCATGTCCGAGAGAATTCCTTTAGTGGTCTCCTTCTATATAGGGGTTATAGATTAAACGTAAATTAATACAAAAAATAAATTACATATGTAACCAACGAGATAAATTTATTAAGCCTATTTAATTCATCATTAGTACATGTGTGTTACAGTAGCATGCACTTTAGTGCCTAATCATGTACCAATAGGCTTAAGGCTCGTTTGGTTGTAGATATTCAGGCCGAGGAATTGAATTGGCCTGGAATACCAAAGTCTTGGAGAATTGGAAATGGTGCGGAATACCAATGCCGGTGTTTGGATGTGCAATTAGCTGATTCTTTGTAATCGTAGAAAAACAACCAATTCCACTTCTGTTTGGATGTACAATATGTTGAATTGTCTGTTTTAGAGAGTACAATGCTTTTCACGACTTGCACATATATTCAAATGATTATATATCATTGTAGGAAAAAACATAATATTTAGGAAAATAATACAAACTGCAGTAAAGTAATATAAAAATGAAAAATAATTCTTTTACGAGACAAAATGCATAAATAATTGATGAAACCAGACACTGCATCCACTATATAGCCAATACTTGATGATAAAATTCCATGTCTCTTACAAGTACCAACACATAGCACAACACTTAATTAATATTAAAAGGTTCCAAAGTGCTATATTACATAACAACAAGCGTATAGATCATCCCTACCTACCATTCCTCTAATTCAACCTCTAATCCAACATAAGGAGCCATTCCTTCCTAAAGTCCATAGGCAACTCTACAAGCGCTTGGAATAAACGCTCATTAACAATCGATTTCCCATAGGACTGCAAAAGTTCAGGTCTAGCCGACTAGCCAAATCTGGTGTTTGCTCAAGTGTAGCAAGGATTTGAAGGACTAGTAACTTGAGGCATTTGTAAAGGCTTAGTGGATTTTAAAGAATCCTGAAACCAAGTCTTCATATCTCCCAGCATGCAAAGAATTGCTTCACCAGTTATTTGCCTTTTTTTTTTGGGGGGGGAGAGGGTACATCTTGGGTTTCTTCAATAGCTTGTTCATGTAAAACTTGTGCACTCTCAGCTCTCGTCTGGGCACCATCACCATTTGCATGATTCGTTGAATAAATTGCACCGATTGCATCCCAATTCTTCACCACCTTGTTCTTGTAACAAGTTGCCACCTTGTTACCCTACGTAAAAGACAGGACACGTATACAAGTGACTTGCCTCATTATAAAAGTATCTAGGATGCCAATGTAAATGTACTTACCGCCACATATCTAGACCACACATCCTCACTATCCATTGAGAGCTTATTATTTTCCCAATCCCAACCAAAACCACTCTGCGACAATATCTTACTAATGACTTCATAATGCTTGTCAAAAGTTTTGATCCTAGATGATATGTTATCTTTTGTGATGTCTACATTGCACTTCTCACGTACATTCTTGATAACAGCATTGGCTTCCAACCATTTTGGGAATGGTCACCATTATTGTGATGATCAACAAGAACAACCAGCAATGCAAAGTGTCCATCTCATCTGTCCATGTGAGGTAAACTCACTTGTTTCCTTTGCTGAAGCCATGTTCTAGATAACAAAAGCAAACATTGTCACCCCCAGCTATCACAAAATGCACCACCAGCTAGCTGTCACAAAAAGCACCATCAGCTAGCTATCACAAAAGCCCTGGCTATATATATAATATACAAATGCTAACCCACGCAACCAAATCCATCTCTAGTTCACCATGCCTAATATACACATGCTAAAGTGGTTAAAGGCATCATCATCCGCTCAATTTTTGTAGCTTCTATTTCAGCATCCACTTCAAGTAGCAACAAATCATCCATTTGATGTTGTCTATCTCTTGTAAAGTTGTGTAGCACACAACAAGCATTTATAATTCGGATCTGCAATTGTATTAATTTGTAGTTAGCACTTGCAATTGAGATTTTTTTTTTTCACCGTAAGTACATATTTGTAGTTACCTGGTTCTTTATATCAAAGAAACTTTGATAATGCAAGATTGCCATTTTTTTTTCCACAAACAAAAAGTTCTTTCCACAACATTTCTAGCACGAGAATGACACAAATTATATAACTCTTTCGAAGATTTACTGTTGTTAACTTGAAACCCACTCTTTTAAGTGGTACCTAGTGGCTCTAAATGGAGCTAGAAATCCAGGTCTATTGGTATAACGGCATCAACTAAATAATAATTTCCTATTATAAAGAAACTAAGTTAGATAACAACAAAACAAAGAATTAAAATGCCAAGTGAAAAGGTCATACCCCGAGGTACAACAAATGCGTCTTGGCGATTCATTGCATCACGCAAAACTCTTGAATTGGATGTTGAACCCTCCCTACCAAGCAAAACATACTGAAATTTCATGTTCCAGTCAACCACACCTAGCATGTTAGTGGAGATGTATTGCTTTTTGTTTCTGTACCTCCCTTTGGTCAGCCAAATCAACACACATCAACATGACACCTATCTAATGCACCAAGAGCATTGCGAACCACTTCCACTTGTAATCATCGGGTGGGTGAATGAAAGGATCAGGAAGCTTAATGAACTCCCCACTTAAAGATAGAATAGCTGATAACACATCACCAAAGTGCCTCTTGATAGTCTCTAAAGAGCGATTATAAGTGTCGCGCAACAGCCTCATTTTTAGACCATGCCCAACTATCAGTAAGAACATAGCAACCTTTTCTTCCACGTAAAACATAAACACTCTCACCAAGACCACACCTTTCACGCAATATGATGCACAAGTCATGAAAGTTTCTTTTAGTTAAACAAAGTGAATCATAGCATGTAACTTCAGAACCATCATATAATGACATCAGTAAATACTTCCTAAGAGTATGCCTCTCCTCGTCATCATTAAAGCACCCTAAATTCCTTGGCACCCGCTGTGAACTAAGATATGCAAGTCCAAGAACAACCGCCTCACAAGTATAGTTGTTAAAAAAAAATCCTTCTCCTCTTTCTCCTTTTGTTTTCTTCATTAATGAAGGAAACCAACTCCATATCCGACATAGTGCAACTACAATGCACAGGCACACACATGATTTTTAAAAGAGCATGACCTAAAAAAATCAGTTTTAAAAAAACACCAAAGACGCACTATATACCTTCAATCGCTCCTGAAGAAGTAACGCTCAACAGAAGTATGCTGCAAAATATAAAAAAAAATGGGGTTAGGGTTTCAACAGGAAAACGGATCGGGAAATCAAGCAAGATCAATCGATATGCACATTTCGAAGATGGAGGATTTCATCGGGAAAGGGGATCTAGATGAGACTAGCAAGAAGTGACCTGCGGTGAGGGAGAATGACAGAGGTTGGGGAGGGGATGCCGAGGTTGTGGAGGACATGCCGGAGGTTGCGAGAGGGGACGCCGGAGGTTAGGGAGGGGAGGGGGGGAGAGGACGCGCGGCCGCTGGCGGGTCAACCTCCGTTGCCTCTCGCCGTTGCCATCGGGGCCGTTGCCATCGCCATCCCAGTCGCCGCTCGCAAGTTCGCTCAGTCTCTCGCGGTCTTTCATGAAGGGGTACCCACGGTGTGTCGGGGAGGGGGAGGAAAGAGAATTCCGTGTGAATACAGAGCGGGGTCTTTCCTTCATGCGGAAGGAGTCCGCGATATTGGGCTCCAACATCTCATCCCAATTCCAGGAACATCCAAAGAATAGAAGTGGAGCCCGCCAAATACCAAAGCCGATTCCAGCATGCCAATATCTACTTCCAAACGGCCCCTAAAAGATTGGTCTCGTAGAAAAATGCATGCAAACTGTACAATTAGTGATTTATTTCATCTAAATGTAATGCTCCATGCATGTAACGGAGTCAATCGATGTGATAGGTGTAAAAGTTTAGAGGTGGGAACTAAACAAGGCCCTAATTGTAAAAAAAATTGAATGTTCCAATTCAAACAAAATAGCTTTGAGTGTTCTACTTTAAAAAATAAAAAATATCACAGCAGAACTCTACAAGAAAATTTCAGAAGATTTCATACTTTGGAAAAGCGCAGAAACCATGTACACATACACAAACAAACTTTTGGAGTTAGCAATCACCAAAGAAATTTCATATACTACACATTAGTGCTCCGAGAGGCGGAGATCAAAGGGAACATATTTTCATACAAATATCATGCAACCAATCCATCTTAATCTGCATATACCGTTGCCGCATGTACATGCCACTTTTCCAGAGACTGGACAGAACAGTAAGTCAAGTTAGCGGAGCATGCTCGGTTCACACCTTTTAGTTCGCGCTGTTTCATGTCCTGCATAATTTTTTATCATCAGAAAAGAGAATGTTAAAAAAAGAGAATGTAGCAAACTAAAAATGGTTTCGAAAGGCTTAGAACGAATTAATCACAGAAGCCATCACATATTGTAATACAATGAGACTACATGAAGAAACAAGCTAGATCATCTTACTCGGAAAATTTAGCAAAGGATGTAGAAACTAAATGCAATGTTACAAACAAGGTGAAGGTCGCTGCTGTATGAGTGGTGATAGAGAACAAAACATTAATTAGGCGCAGACAACGCCTTCTGCTTCGAGTGCTTTGCGCCATGCAGCCGCTCCGTGACTTTTGGATCGTATCGAAGGCGATTCTCAAGGTGATCGTTTTTCCGACTGTGATCGGGCGCCGCCGCCGGCATCCTTGATCTGCTCCGCTGGTGACCACTCCAGTCCTGCCGACCTGCGTCGGCATCGGACTCCGTATATGGCTGGTTAGCCATTTCCGGCGCCGGCGATCAAAGATTTTCCCCTAGGTTTGCCGCTTAGGTCTCCTAGGTAGGGATTTGTGTTTGTGGCTGCGTTTATCTATGTGCAGGCCACCAGTTTTTGCCCTCTGATCTGTTCGCGTGGCAGCGGTGAGAGATGGCAGTATCGCGGCAGGTGCGATGGACGGCCTCCGTCGGGCACAATGAAACTCAATAGGAGTGGTTGGTTACCAAGCACAAGTTTAAGTCATAGCCTAGCCTAGCTGGTACTTCTCGGGCTGATTGTATCGACTTGTACAACTTCAAGATAATGGCAGAGACTACCGATCATCTTAAGAAAAAACCACGACTCATAGTCTTCCGATCCGAGTGCCATTTAGATTGACGGGAACCAAAAGGAGCGGCAAAGCGGTTCCGATCTCTCTCAGTTTGCACGCCATTATAATTGATGAGAACTGAGAGAGGGTGGAACGGGGCAGAAGAGAAGAGCGTCGGTCTACTTCTTCCAATACACACGCCATGATGAAGGGCGAGGCATCAAGAGGAGTGACACGCAGAAGACAAGTGCTTAATCCACTTGTAGGGTAATAAGGCCTAGGTGTACTAAATGCACTAAGACATCACTATGGCCCTTGGGCGCGGCCTTGATCCCCCTAAGCCCCTAGAGGACGCGTAGGAGGTGTTTGTCTTCTTATGTCACACACCGTGCGTGACCCGGTCGGGGGAGCGACCGGCAAGGACGCGGCCATGGGGCAGTGGCGCAGTGCTTGGGAGCCCCCGAGCCTCGATGGTTCGGGGTGTTGTCTTCTAGCACCTGGGCCTTGACTGGTGCCAAAGGCAGGGAAATGAGCTAAGGCCTAGGTCCAAGGCCCCATCTGTCAGGAGTCTAGAGCTCGGGTGAGCCCCCAAGCCCTGAGTAGAGGCATAGGCGTGCTTTGGGCCTTTTCCCTTAGCTAGAGGGTGCGCGCGATGGGTGTAGCCCCTGAGCCCTAGGATGACCCCGAGGCTTAACATACCCATCTGTTAGGATCTCATTAGTCGGCGTCCTCATTGTTCTTGGGGCCTTGCGGCGGCGGCGTGCATGGCTTTGCGGCAGGGAGGTAGAGGAGGTGATGGCGTGGACAAGTGCGGGGCTCTTGAGGCATGAGGAGAGGCTGTGTGAGTGGAGGTGGGATCTCGTGAGGTGAAAGGGAGTAGGACGTCCGGGTCAACCGCGTGAGAGCGAGCCTACGAGCATCGGGTGAAACATGGTAGCGAACGGTTTAAAACCGTGCGGTGAACGATTGACAACTAATTTTTAGGGCAGGTACATTGCTACACGTCGGGTCGTCTAATACCTGCGTCTCATGCAACGCCATGTAGGATTTTGATGATGTGGAGGAAAGAGAGAGCGAGAAGAGAATGAGGTCATTGCCGCGAAACAACCGTCTCATGAGCTAAAATTTAGGATACTGAGACAACTTATATACCATTGTATGAGCATGCACCTCGCAATCCTATTTTTTCTCTGCCCATAAATCAAGAAATTACAAGCTACTATGAGACAACTTAAAGTAACAACCAATGTACGTCTAGTTTATTAAGTCGTCTTAAATTACGTGTCACTATATAAGGGCAAGTACATTGGTGTTGTCTTATAACTAGTCTTATATAGTGCCACGTAATTTAAGACGACTTAATAGACTACGTGTACAATGGTTGTCTTTCTAAGTTGTCTCGTAGCAATGCGCATTTCCTTAATCTATGGAAAGAGTAAAAATAGGACTGTGAGGTGCATGACGACAACAACTCATACAATGGTAAAATAGTTGTCTCATAGTCCAAAATTTTAGCTCATGAGGTCGTTGTTTCGCGAAGCAACTACCTCATCCTCTCTCACCTCTCTCTTTCCTCCACATTAGCAATAATCCTACGTGGCGATGCATGAGACGACCTATGAGACCGCTTATGTGTAGCAATGTACCTGCCCTAAGACGAGTTATGATACAACACCAATGTGCCTGCGCTTAGTTGTACAGATTACTGGTCCAGCCGACGCTCTTGATCTCCCCTAGCTACGGTTCGTGGGAAAAAATTTCGGCCCAGTTTTGACAGTCTTTGCGCTGTTTGGATTAATGACTAAAACGTCTCTTGAAGATGAAAGCCAGATGAGAGAGAAAGAGTAAAGTCATCTGGTAGCACTTTTAGCCTACCTTGAAGATTAGCCTTCACTTTTAGCCCTCTTGTTGGGATCTGAAGAGTTAAACGATGGCTAAAAAAAATTTTTAGCCCGTTGGATCCGACCTAAAGCTGCCCAACGACTGCAGGTGTAGGCCCGGACCAGCAGAATCAGGTGACCCGCCCTCTGCCTAATCGGGACTACTACCGACACGCCCTCTGCCTAATCGGCTCTCAATATTATAAGCATTTGTTTTTTAAAAAAATTTTGGCTTGCTAAATCCTTACTGCGGCAAATTTTACAAGACAACCAATCTGGGCGTGTGCAGAGTAGTGCCAGGCGTCGTTATGTCAAACCTCAAGGAGCTTGAGTTTATGGTGCGGATGGATAAATTATTCCAGAACAACATTTGCGGTGAGTGTCAAATATCGGAATCGGGCCAGCCATGGGTGGGCTAAATGGCCCAAACCAGCGTGGCGCCCAGGATGGGGGGGGGGGAGGGGGTGGGGGGGGGGGGTGGGGGGGGCGAGTGCGGCCCAGGACGCGTAGCGACCGCGACCGCCTCCTTCCGTCTCACTTCGTCGTTAAGTTAGGATTATCTTAGAAATTTTGGTGTGCAAGAGATTATCCAACTCTATAAGAAAATTTCTTATTAGGAAATAAATAGGATTGCTTGTAAAAGGTATTCCAACTCTCGAAAAACCTTTAGAGAGACTGCTTGGATTACAAGTCCCACTAGAAGGACCATATAAATAGAGGGTATGTAATCTCCTAGGGGGAACAAACAAAGAAAGAATAGTTCTTGCCTCTCCCTGTGCCCAACCGCCGCCCCCTCCTGCTCCCATGCACGCGCCCAAAGGGGCGGCGAGCCGCCGCCCGCCCCTCACCGCCCGTCAACGTGTCACCTCCGCCGCCCCTCGCTCCGGACTTTGACAACTGGTATCCAGAGACCGGGGCGAACCCATCACCGATGGCTTCCGAGATACGCGAGTTCATGATGGCGCTAGCAGAAGGATCTCCTCGACGACAACTGCGCCAAGATCGATAAGCGTTTGACGAGATCGAGACGCGCCTTTGTCGCATGGAGTACCTCTACACCAGCCCCTTCTGCCCCGGGCGATGGCGATAACCGAGCTGGAGGAGCCCCTCAGCCCCCAACGACGCCCTCCACGACGACTTGTGCCTGTCATCCTCCGGTTGGAAGAGGGCAGCGGCGTCAACGAGGTCATCGGCGACAACGACTTCGGCGGCGACCGCTTCTTTCGCCCGCCGACACCGCACCCGCGCAGAGTGCGAGTCGCCCTAGCCGCGCCACCCACGGCGCCTACCCCTCAGGTCACCGAACCACCCACCTCACGATACTTGGTACGCTTGGAGGTACCGCGGTATGGCGGCAGCAATGACCCCGACCTTTGGATCAGCAAGATGAACCTCCTCTTCCAAAAAAAACCGCAAGATCGACCTCGATTTCCACGCCCGGTATGCTGCCTTCCACTTGACGGGTCCTGCCGCGGTGCTGGTTTGACGAACTGTACACAGGAGAGCGACCGTTGGTGGTGTGGGGCGTCTTCACACGCTACCCACGGCGCAACCGGACCGCCCATCGACAACAACACGGCGGGAGACCTCGCACCACCAGCGCAAGAAGGCGTCTTCGAACGACTACATCGACGTAGCCGAGGCCTATGCTGCACGCATGGATCTCGAAGAGCCAGCTCCACGCGTCACCACGCCGTGGGAGGCCCACGCAATGCTCTCCGTCGGATACTGACCGGTACGAGCCACGCAGGCGGTGCACGAGGCTATTGACCTCGCGCGCCGCTACGACGACGTGGCACCGACGGCGGCGAGCGACGATGTCGATGACTACCACGCCAGCAAGGTTGTCAATATCGACACGCCATCGACGCATGCAAATACCGTGGGTAGAGAGGGCGCCAGGGCAGCCGCACGCGGCCTCTGCCATGAAGATGTTCGACGACATGGCAACACCCGAACTCCTCACCGGAGCTGCACCGGAGCAACGACGAACCAGGAGCTCAAGATCATCGCAGGCGCCATCGAGCTACAGGCGATTGCACCCGAGTGGACCCTCTACAACGACATTGTGAGGTACTTTCACCGCTACTACGTCCCTGCCGCCTCAAAGATACTCCAGGACCTCCTCCTCGACAATGGCGTTCCACCGCATGGAGTAGCGGTGGGATTCCATCTCCCGACACTTCTGCGGGAGCATGAGGTCTTCCCAGTGAACGTCTTTCGCTCCTGATAAGGGTACTATGGTCATGTGGCCTTTGGTTTTCACTATGTGGCTTGTGTGAGGATTGGGATGAAGAGAAAAGGATAAAGGGTACTATGGTCATGTGGCCTTTGTTTTTCTGTTTTTGATATTTTAAATAGGGTAATCCAAGCCTATTAGAGGGCAAACATGTCATTCATGTCATTTTTTTTCTAAATATCAGGGTAAAGTTGAACAAGCAAAGGAAAAATCATAATCTCCTATATTTTATAATTTATATTTATACAATAGCATGCACTTTCAATTTCTTTTACAAATTAGGGAACTCAGTTCATTACTTCTCCATACCAGCGGTAACGCGGGAATTCTTCTAGTTTTTATGATACCTGCCACCAGTCCGGAGGAGTAGGCACAGCATTCTTTCTTGATTACTACGTACTAATCATTCCATAGGTATCATCGCTGGCCAAACGAAGCGACACACTGAAAAGCAAAGCTCTTGAAAGCCCAATTTCGATGAGAAAAAGCTAGGCTCTGTTTGTGTGCTACACAGTTGCCCAATATTTTTCTGGATTTTACCGTGTATATCAGATGGAATAGTACGTAATGTATTCGTGCGTTGCCTAGTTCGCATGCAGAATGGCTTAATTCGGGGCAACTCTGTTTCTCGGAGTGTTTAGTTCCTGAAAAGTCATCCCAAAAAGTATATCAAATCTCTTATCGTATGCGTGGGGCATTAAATTTAAGTAAACAAAAAAAATAAATTGTATAGTTCAACTGAAAAGTACGAGACAAATCTTTTAAGCCTAGATGGTCTATGTTGATCTATAATAGGACAATAATTATCAAATACAAACGAAAAAACGCTACTTGGGCTACGCTAGTTGCAGCACCCGACCATTGTCGCCTCATGCCGCGCCGGCAGAACTGTGTTTGGTGACCCGGTGGCTGGGAAGCTTACCTCTTCGTTTATTGTGCAGCGATCGGACTTGTTGCTGCCCAGACTTGTTTCTATTTTTTTCTTCTTCTCCTGTCTCTAGTTGTTCTTGTCCAGCGATTGTGTCTTTTGCAAGGAGTTGTCCTGCGGCAGGGAGCTCTGCATATATGTCGGTGAAGTTGGATTTTGCCTGTATATATGGTTTTTCTACGTATGCTGTTTTACTTTCTTCTTCCTCTAATATACAAATATTTTTTTTAGATAAAGGATGACTCATCCGACCTCTACGTTTGAGAGGCGTACACAACCCAATTATTACAGTGTTTTTAAAGTAGAGCGACAAATGCTCAAGAAAGGAGCAACAACTGTTCGAGAATGTAAATAAAAACTAGCATAGCCTATGAAGGTGCTTCCAACCACTGTTCGTCTGCCGTAGCGAGACCATCTCAATTTTGGTGCTCAACGATGATAGTAAATTCTTGTTTAAATCATCACGCTGCAGCTATGCCCGTAAACGAAGCCAATGTGTGCCCCTAAAAATAACCACGCAAATCAATAGAGTTATATTTGATTCTATTAAAACAAATGTCATTACAGGTATTCTAGATGGCCCAACAAAAAAACAGCAACCCCAACCCAAATCAAACCTCTAATCTTAGAATTTTGATTAGAGAGCCAAGAACCAAATAAGTGTCTAATAGATCCGGGTTGAGTTAAGTGCGTAGCAAGATACACCATCCTCCAAACCATTTTAGCATAATCACAATCTAGGAAAAGATGTTAAATTGATTCATTCAAAGTTCTGACCAACACATTTCTAACTGCCATTCCAATTTTTCCTAGCAAGATTGTCTTTAGTTAAGATCACCTCTCCTTGTAAAAAACCAGAGGAAGATCTTAATTTTTAGAGGAACCTTAATCTTCCGGATTTTCTTATGTCCGAAAGGTTGATACGAATTTATTAGTTGCGAGATACATCGGCGACGGTAAACAATCCCGATTTGGTTAGGTTCCACCTAAATGAATCGACCCATCAACTAAGTTAAAAGGTGCTATCATGCTACAAGATTAGACCGGTCTCTCAATCTAGGTCTAAGCAATGCTCTCCTAAATGAGATATTTAGAGGTTGTGACGTTAGAACTTTGGCCACCGTTGCATGTGGATCTCTCACTATATTATATAGAGACGGGTACCTATCTTTGAAAGACAAGTCTCCTACCTAATTGTCCTCCCAGAAACGCGTGGCACATCCATCTTTGATATAAAACGTGCCATTAATTAAGACTTCATCTTTACTTTTCATAAGACCCTCCAAAAGTGGGAATCATATGGTTTAGCCTTAACCTGCGATAAGGACTTAGACCTCAAGTACTTGTTTCTAAGCAAATCTTGCCACATACCTTCAATATTAAGTAAGTTAACAATCCACTTTGCTAGAAGACATTTATTTTGTAGGTGAAGGTCTAGAATTCCTAACCCACCTTGATCCTTGGGTCGGCATAGGATGTCCCATTTGGCAAGCTGATATTTATGTTTTTCGGATGATCCTTGCCAAAAGAATCTTGATCTGAAATGGTCAAGATTTTTCAGAACTCCTTCCGGAATTTTGAAAAAGGACATCATAAACATGGGTAGCTAAGTACTGAATTTAGGAGGATTAAACTGCCTCCATAAGGCGGGTTCCTAGCTTTCCAACAAGAAAGTTTCTTCTCAAATCTTTTTTTCTACTTTATGCCACTCCGAATTGAGTAGCTTTCTGTGGTGCATGGGTATACCCAAATATCGAAAGGGGTATATACCGACATTACATCAAAAGAGAGTGGTGTATTCATTTTCCACCTCTTTGGCACCATAGCTTGAAGATTTCACTCTTGTGAAAATTAATTTTTAAGCCCGACAATTGCTCAAAAAGCACATAGCGAAGTTTCATATTTTTTGCACTGTTCGAGATCATGATCGAGGAAGATGATGGTGTCGTCTGGCGTATTGAAGGATAGATAATCCATCATCAACTAAATGAGGAATAACACCGCTTATTTGGTCATTAGACTTTGCTCTTTTAATAATGAGAGCTAGCATATCATTACGATGTTAAATAAGATTGGAGACATAGGGTCTACTTGGCGTAAACCTCTTTTAGTTTGAAAGTAGGGACTAATGTCGTCATTAATTTTAATCCCTACACTACCTCCTGTGATCATTTGTTCAACCCATCTACACCATGTTGGAGAAAATCCTTTCATGCGTTTGTTGAAGAAAGGACCATTTAACTTTGTCATAGGCCTTTTCGAAGTCAATTTTGAAAACCACCCCGTCTCTTCTTTTGGTATGAAGTTGATGGATGGTCTCATGGAGGATGACAACACCTTCCATTATATTTCGACCTTGCATGAAGGCCGTTTGGGTCGGGTGACCACAGTCTGAGCTACTTTATTGAGCCTATTTGTGCCAACTTTAGTGAAGATTTTAAAGCTGACATTAAGAACGCAAATAGGTCTATAATGTTGTATTTTAGTAGCTTATGCGCCTTTTGGGATGAGGGTTATTATCCCAAAGTTTAGGCTATAAAGATTTAAATTCTCTCTATGGAAATCCGAAAAAAAGAGCGATTAGGTCTCTTTAATTATTGACCAAAAGACTTGGTAAAATTCAGCGGGAAAGCCATCCTGTCCGGGAGCTTTATTATGTTCCATTTGGAAAACAGCCTCTCTGACCTCGGCTTCGGTAAATTTAGCGACAAGCACATCATTTTCCTCCTCTGACACGTGAGGAATATCATGGGTTAAATTTTCCATGAGAGAAATGTGTGTTTCCTCTAGTGATCCGAAAAGACCCTTATAATAATGGGTGATGCGCTCTTTTAATTGGTCATCACCATCTGGAACACGCTATTTTCATTTTCTAGTTGGTAAATATGCTGCTTCCTATGTTTACTGTTGGCTACCATATATGGAAGAATTTAGTATTATCATCTCCCTCTAGTAGAGTTTTAATTTTGGCTCTTTCATACCATTTTAATTCTTCTTCTCTCGGGAGAAGAACTAACCTCTCTTTTAGGAATTGTTTTAAATTAATCTTCGATCGAGAGAGGGGTAAATTTTCGCTTCTTTATCCGGGCCATCTAAAAGAGACAACAACATCTTTTTTTTTCTTTTCGGTATGTTCGAGATATTTTGGTGCCCATCCTCAAAGATGTTGTCTAAGCCTACGGATTTTATTTTGCCATCTCTCTAGAGGGCTACCCCCTGAGGTTTCATTTTGCCAAATATTTACAACCATATCATAGAAACCGTCATGAATAAGCCAGCCCCGTTCAAATTGGAAGGGTCTCTTGTTATTCTGATGGGTGGAGGAGCCTGTACTAAGGACAAGGGGAGTATGATCCGAAATATTCCTATCCCTTGCCTCAACTGTCGATAGGGGAAATCTATCTTCCCATTCCATAGTAACTAGGACTCTATCGACCTTCTCAAAGAGAGGGTAATTGCGCGGACCAGCCCAAGTATATTGACGACCCGACATAACAATCTCCTTGAGATCTAGGGATTCGATGACAACATTAAACAGATTAGGCCATTTGAAGTCAAATACTCCAGCGCTCTTATCCTGAGGGTACCTCATGATATTAAAATCTCCACCAATAATATAAGGTAAAGATTCTTGTGAGCAGGCATTTGCCAATTCTGCTAAAAAGACTTGTTTATGTTCATGTTGCGCCGGTCCATAGACCACAAATAGCGCAAATTTAAAGCCATCACTTTTACAACGCAGGGTGAATTTCACATAGAAATCCCCTTCTATAGTGGCCCCAATATCATAAATAAGCATATCAACCCCAAGGAGAATCCCCCCCAGATCTTCCGTGTGGTGCCATAGTATGCCAAAAAAAAATCCAGGCCAGCACACAGAGTTTTTAGAACATTATCTGGAAAGGAATCTCTACCTGTCTCGGAGAGTGCGATGAAATTAATTTGCTCTTCCTTAACAAGTTCCGCCAAATATCTTTGTTTAGCTAAGTCTGCAAGACCTCTGCTATTCCAGAATATCCCTTTCATCTTACAACTTTAGAAGGGGTTTTTGGCTTTGTAGCAAGTCTACCATTTTTGGTATATTTGGTTTTACTTGTTTTTTTTTCTTTCTAAGAACCGGAGAAAGATCAGTATTTGATCTCACACCAAGTCCTGCAAGTTCTCATTTAAATAACCATCATGATGGCTGAGAATTGCATCAAGCTGAGATTCTCTCTCATCATCACTATCTTCTAAAGAAATAGAAGTTCTTTTTTTGATTAGCTGAAACTACTAATCTATCAATTTCTAAATTTTTAATAGCAACCGTTGTAGCTAGAACACAAGAAGTATCGCTGCCTAGGTTGATGCCTACCTATTCAGGTTTAAAGAAATACGAGAATCTAAAAAGGTAGTGAAAGATATGACGAGCTGCATTGAAAAAATGGCGCTGCCACCTTACCCGGGCAGTGGCCATGCATGAACCCCAAAAGTGCTACAGTTTTTTACGTCACATCGAATCTTATAATGCATGCATGGAGCACCAAATTTAGATAAATAAAAAATCTAATTGCACAGTTGGGCTGAAAAGTACGAGACGAGTCTTTTTGAGCCTAGTTAGTCTCTACAGTGGAATAATAATTACCAAATACAAACGAAAAGTGCTACAGTATCCGAACCCAAAATATTTACGATGCACGAACCCAAAATATTTCACCAACTAATGACGACCAAGACGCCAGTGTGCAGTAGCGCTGGTCGTTGGACCCCATTGTGCACCCCATGGCTGATGACTGAGGAGACGAGGAGATGAGGACGACTCGAGTCCCGATTCCTGATGTCTCCCATGCTTCGCTATAGTACGACGACAGCGAAAGCACGCGGTGTGTAGAGGCATGAACTATTCACGGTTCACGTGTTCTGGATGGCAATCGATCGTTGCCAGAAATCTTATACGGCGCACGCGCGCCAGCAGCCCTGCTTGAGGTACTTGCTGTGGCCGTATGGGACTGAGGAGTACATATATACATGCCATGCCCTACCCGCACAAAATAAAGTATCAACAAATCAATTTTCCAATGTAATTTTATAATAAAACTAGTCAGTGACTCCACGTACAATCCCCTATGTTCCTTCCCTCCGCCATGCTCCGCACTCAAATGCTCCACATGGTATGTGTCGCTGCCCAAGTTTTAAATAGCGGGGCTATGGCAAATAGTGGCGCATTTTTTCCAGGGACTATAACAGATAGCGTTTTTATAAGAAAACTATGAAAAAATTCCAAAAATTGATGCCAAAACAAGGCAAATACGATATTTGGTAAACACAAATACGCTTACAGGGTTTTACAAGACTAAATAACATTATGAAATACCAATATGGCATTACAATATGTTTTATAAAAATTTAATCATCCAAAATACCAAATTAGTAACAAAGGAAATACGAAATAGTGATAAATAGCGGCGTTTAACGCTAAATAGTGGTAGGTAGCTGTAAATAGGGGTGCTATAGCAGAAATGCAAATAGCGCGAGTCTTTCTGAGAGCTATAGCCTGCTATTTTCAAAAGGCCTGCTATTTTCAAAAGGGGTCACTGCCGATGAGAACGCCAGAGGCAAGGCAGGTAGATCCGGTCTTGAGACCATGCGTAGGCCGGTGAGCCGTTGGAAAAAAAAACGTGGCGGCAATGAGGCCGGCCAGCAAGGCTATATGCAACATTTGACTCGTAAGTACTGTAGTTTCATAGAAACTACCTATCCAATGAACCCTTTTCTCCTCGTGGGCCCAAATAAAAATTTGGCAAGTAAACAACCTGAGAGCTGGATGAATTTCTTGCAGCCTCCCTCTCCCTCTCCCTCTTACATGTGCCACTAGTAACATAATAAAGGCTCCTAGTCCTGGACACACTGAGGAGACGACGACTGACTTGGTTCACGGGGTCTCCTGCATCGGTTGCTAAACAGAATAATTCATGGTGACTGCATGCAGCAGAACGGTGTAGGTTCATGGCTCCACCACACACGTCTTTCTAGGCCCCCTTGTCGTCCATGCTTGTGAAGTCGCACTCACGGTAAAGCTGGTAAAGTTGCCGTTGTGGCAATAATGGATAGAGTGCATTTTTCACGGACCGGCAAAGCCATGAGATCATAGACAGTTTGCCCTGCAGCGACGAGCTGTAAGAGCAACTCTAAGAGAGTTTAAAACATAGTTAGAGCTAGGCCTGGCACTGGATTAACTTAGAGACATATCCAATGTGCTATTTCCCTTCCCGTCCGCCATATGCTCCGCACTCAGACGTGTCACTGCCGACGAGAACGACTGTGGCATGGTGGGTAGACCCAGTCCTGAGGCCGCCGGTGAGCTGCAGCAAGAACGTGGCAGCGCTGAACGAGGCCAGCCAGCAAGGCTACACAACATTTGGGTATGGCACCTTTGTAGGTGGAAAGTCCAGCAAGTGTGGACGCTGCGACCTGGATGAATTTCTAGGAAGTGCGGCACCTTTTGTAGGTGGAAAGTTGTACCACGTTAATTACAAAAATCCAGCAAGTGTGGACGCTGCGACCTGGATGAATTTCTTGCATAGCCTCCCTTCTCATGTACATGTCACACACCACCAGGATAGTATAGTACTAACATCAGGCTCCTCGTCCTAGACTAAGAAGACGACGACTGACTTGGTTTCACCGGGTCTCCTACTGCTTGGCTATAGTTGCTGTAACAATTGTAAATTCATGGCTCCACCAGACACGTCTTTCTAGGCCCCCCCTGTCGTCCATCATGCACCGGTTGCCCGGCTTCAATAATTCATCAGCCGGGAGATGCCACTGCCCACTAGCGCTGGTCGATGGACCCTTATCAGGCATCTTCCTTATGACTTGTGCGAGTGCCATCGTCCTGGTCATCTGCCAAAGCCATGTGATCACTTCAGCTGGACCCTCATGCATTGCAGTGACGGGCTTGAATTCATGGGAACGCAAGGACGAACAGACTTGTTGGCATGTCTCGGCATAGCTCGGTCCCTTTCTTCCTCTATTGTATAATCCGACAAGTCTGTTACATTTTCTCTAATTTGGCTAAAGCCGAGTAGTTCATTTTTTAATAAAGGATGAACATCATCCGGCATCTACTCACGGAGGCATACAGTCAATTATTATAAAAATTTGAAACGAAAAGAGCACAAGCAGTCTCTAAGATGGACAAAGAAATAAAGCAAACGATAAATATGCCTCCACCCTCCGTTAGAAAGCTCGAGAGCAATCATCTCAATATTTTTGCTGATGCCAGAGAGTGTGTTCTTGGCCTGCTCATCATGCTGCAGCTGTGCCCAAAAACGCACCCAATGACGCTCCCCTGAAGATAATCTGTAAAATTGAATTCAGTTTCACCTTGTTAAAAATAATATCATTTCGACAACGCCAAATGACTCAGCATAGAACGACAACCCCCACCTAGATCAATTTCCTAATCTGACTATGTTAATTAGTTAGCCAATTTCCAAACATATGACTTATTGATCTAGGTGGAGTCAAACCAGTAGCAAAAAAGATAATCCTCCAAACTAGGATCATCTGAGAAACACAAGTATAGACTTGCTAAATGTGACATCCTGTGTCGATCTAAGGACCAAGGGAGTCTTGGGATCCTAGATCTATATCTACAAAATAAATGCCAATTTGCTAAGTGGTTGGTGAATTTGCTAAACATTGATGTCATGTGGCAAACTTTAGCTGAGTAGTTCATGTACACAGAGACACAGAGTTCCTTTTTTTTAATGCAGCTCGTGATATTTGTGGTAGTAGTGGCGTTCTGGTGTGTAGAGGTACGAACCATTTCACGCGTTCTGGGTGGTGATCTACCATCTGAGACAATGCAATAACGTGAGGTCATTATTAGCAAGGTGTAGGTGTGGCCATCTGCCACTACCATGCACAAAACAATTTAAAGTTGGTCCAAATTTTTTTTACAAAGAGGTCCAAAATTTATACTAAAATTTATAATATTTTTTTCTCAAATAATACAGGAGAGCTCCGCGTCATTTCATTAATGTAGAAAAGTACCCGAAGCCGAGGAGTACATATAACATATAACACACTCACAGCACAGGTTAAAGTGTTCCCTGACACCCAGCTCCGATGTCGCCCAGCACATGTTTGGCTCACTACTAGACAAATGAACTTAGGTGGCCGTTTTTCTGGCAGCCAAATGAATTTCGGTTGAGGGTCATCGAAAATCGATCGAACTTTGCGTGGCGGTTTTCTGGCAGCCAAATGCCCGCCACCAAAAATCAAGAAAAAAATAAAAAAAAAAAAAATCCAAATCCTAACCCTAATGGGCCCAGATCCGCGGCGGCACATCCGGGCCCATTAGGGTTAGGGTGCCGAGCTCCGCCGCCGGCAGCTAGGATCCGCCGCCACGCCGGGAGCCGCCGCCGGAGTGCCTCCCACGGCGGATCCGCCCGGCGGGACCCACTTGATCCGCCGCGGTGGGGGCTAGATCTGCGGCTGGGGCCCGGATCAACACCGTAGGGCTCGAGCTGCACCGCCGTGGCGGTCCTCGAGCATCCGACCGCCGGGTCGGGATCCGCGACGACCGACCTCCGTGGATGGAGCCGCCGCCGCCGTGGAGGAGGAGCCGCCACCGCCTTGGCGCTGGATCTCGGGCTCGCCGACGACGCCACCTCCACCACGGATCCACGCTGGTGCGTGCCGCCGCCCCGACTCCGCCGCCCGGACCAGCGGCGTGGGCGACGACGCCGCTGCGAGCTCCACCGCGCCGGATCAGCGCGCCGCGCCGCCCCGCTGAGCTCGCCCGGATCCACGCCCGATGTAGCCGCCGCCCGAGCTCGCGCCCGGACGTGCGTGGGCGACGGCCCGCCCGCGGGCTCATTTGCCGGATCCACGCCCGATGCGGCCCGCCGCCCCCAAGCTCCGCCGCCGGACCTCCACGCGTGGGCGCCACCGCCCGAGGAAGCGCTCTCGAAAGGCGCCGCCATGAGAGGGGGGGGGGGGGTGGTGGTGGTGTGAGGAAGGGGGGGCGGGCCGGTGGTGTGAGGAATCCGGTTGGTGTGTTAGGGTTTGAGGGAGACAAGAGAAGTGGGGAAAGAACCAAGTCACCATATATATATGTCACCATGGAACGGGCCTGTTGGGCTCGGCATTTGGGCCTCATTTCCGTGGCGGTTTTTCTTATAAAAACCATCACGGTTAATCGATTTGCCGCCCGGTTAATAAAAAATAAGCGCCACGGTTAATCTTGACATTAACCCGTGGCGGTTTTCCAAATGTCCGCCACGGAAAATGAAATCTGAACACCCCGTAAAATCAATCCCGTAGTAGTGGCTGTTTGCCGTCGCACATGGGTACCACTTGCGCTTGACCTTGACCTCGTCCTCGCAGTCGCACATGGCTTTGGCGAGTACTAGTAGACGCTTCCTCCTTCTAATTATTTTTTATGATCTGGTCCCGTGCCATCTGCGCGTCTTGGTTCTTCGTAGTACCAGTGTCGATGAAGGTCTTCTCCCGCAGGTTGGTGGTAATTGATTTCCTGTCATCCTATTATATTCGGATAAAGTTAGTGCCAGCTCATAGGATTTCTTTCCTGCTGCCAAACGTTTCATGATTTTGCTGCTGCTCTACAAATTATTTACAATGTACTTCCTTTTTGCTTTTCTTTTTCTGAATCAGTTGCTGATTACTGCGCCGGCCAGATCCATTCGAATTTCAATCTCTGCAGAACATACATGCACCGGATCTAGGTGTGAATTTACTTATATATACTTTTGTCCAAACCATAGCGACTCATTTTTAGGGAGCCTTCTTCATGCAGGGCTTGAGCACATCCATCTCTAGACATCTGCAGCGGATTCTAATCGTGCTTCGTAGAGCTGGCCTCAGGCTAAAGCTGGTACCAACTTCCCTAGCTCACGAGAGTTCGTATGGCTGGATTTATGCTGCAACACTACAGAGCACGCTAATTTTTCCTTAATTTCTTCATATAGGTTTGCGAGCGCACTGTGGAATGCAAATATGGGGGATGACCCAAATGTGGATTATAATGTCCTCGAGCGTATACTTGCCAGAAGCGAGGAACCCAGGCACCTGCCGTGGGAAGTTTTAGCAAGCATCACAGATAATTTCTCTAAAGAAAGAATAATCGGTAGTGGCGGATTCAGTGATGTTTACAAGGTAAAACTGAGGTTCCTAAAGATTACTCATGGATCGATGCAGAGCTTGTCAACATTTTACTCTGCTCTCTGTTCTTCGTATTCTTCGTGCCTGATTAGATTATCAATTTCGCATTACATTACATTATATATGCCTGGAATGTTTAAAGACGACCATGGGGCTGAACAAGCTCTACATATATACATGCTGACGGTGCAATCAGAGTGAAATTAACAGGGTGTTCTCCATCACTGGAGTGTTGCCGTGAAGAGGATAAGAGTGCATATCCATACGATGGATGAGAAGCTATTTAATCGTGAGGTTCGAAGCCTGCTGAAGATTATTGAGCATCCAAATGTAGTCCGGTTTCTTGGCTTCTATTCTAATACACATCAGGAAGCAGTGAAAGAAAACACGGGAGCACAGAAAAGGCGTCTTGTTGAGATAAGAGAAAGAATACTCTGTTTCGAGTATATAAGCAACGGAAGCCTTGAAAAATATATCACCGGTACGACAGTGTTCAATTTCATGCAACCAATTTTATGCTTTCTATTTTGTTTTAACATTTTTTTTCCTACAGATGAGTTAAGGGGACTTGAGTGGAATATACGTTATCAAATAATCAAGGGAATATGTGAGGGTTTGCAATATCTTCACAATGAAATGAATATTATTCATATGGATCTCAAACCGGCCAATATAATGGTAGATACTGATGATATGGTGCCAAAAATTACAGATTTTGGTTTAGCGAGGCTAGATGAATACAACTACACTACAGACAACCGCTTTTTTTCTAGGTAACCCATCCTCCACGCGACCCATTTGAATTTAGTGATACTTTTTGCTGTTAATATTTTCAGGAAATACTTCCACTCTTATATTTTCCGCATTTCATGCAGAGGATATTGCGCTCCAGAATACATAAATATTGGGAAGGCAACATCAGAATGTGATATTTATAGTTTGGGTGTTATAATAAAAGAAATAGTAACAGGGAGAAATGACATCCCTAATAAGGACCGCGTAAGAGTGATTTCTCTGACTGCTCATGTGGACCTTTCTTACTCCAGTGTTTTGCATTTACATATTTCCCCACTTCCGGGAGTACTACTTCATTAATCAATCGGAGTACCACTATATCTATGTTAAACCATATATTCGTTGCAAAAAGTTAAATCTTTTGGATCTCTGAAGTAACATAAACAAATATGTAACCAACAGTGAAATTAAGGATCTAACTACTATACCCATAGTTTTAATAATTTCATTGATGCTCTATGAGATAAACCATGAACGGCACTGCCATTATGCATGTCTCAACAGAGATAATCAATGCTGCCATGGAAAATCTAATAGTTTGAAAAAATAAATGAAATGGTTGGGTAGAACTACAAGCAATCAGGGACAAAAAGACAAACAAACATGTTCTCCTATAGTCATAAAGTGGCGTTCTCTTTTTTGTTTTCTGTGTGTGGTCTGTGGGTGTTCATGTGTTTAGGGTAGTGGAGGGTGGGTGGGGGTTGTTATGGTATGGGACATGTAAGCATCAATGGGTATATTGTTTTAGTGTTATGTCCCGAGAGACAGGGGCCGGAACAGCCGCCCCTAATGGGCCCATGTCCGGCCGGGGCGCCCCTCTAGGCTCATACACCACCGCCCCGCCCGCTGCCCGCAATTTCTTGGTAATTAAAATAAGAGTTCGGTTTGGACAATCATTAGGACTTTTTTTTGTGTGCAAGAGGTATTTCATCCTATAAGAAAATCTCTTATTAGGAAATAAATAGGATTACTTGTAAAAGGTATTCCAACTCTAAAGGAAACCTTTAGAGATTGCTTGGATTACAAGTCCTATAGGAGGGCCATATAAATAGGGAGCATGTAATCTCTTTGGGGCAAGCAATAAAGAAGTATTTTCCCTTCCCTCGGCCTAGCCGCCGCCGCCCGCTCCCCACGCAGCGTCCACCTCGCCCGCCAAAGACCGCCGCCCACGCCGCCGCCGCCGCCGCCCCTACGCATCGCGGTTGGCGCGTCCGATTGGCAGCGTCGGCCAAGTGTCCTTCCGCCCCTACGAATCGCGGTTGTGACGGGTGGTATCCGGAGGCCACTTCGATCCACCCACCATGGATGCCGAGACGAAAAAGATGCTCACCGACCTCTCCAAACAGTTTTCCACCTTCACCACCCGCCTCGACACGCCACGATCAAGTTGATGTCTTCTCCGATCGATCCGGCGGAGGAACGCAAGAAAAAGTTGTACCGGAGCTCGAGAAGGAGATGAAGACGTACATCGAGGACTTCGGGCGTGCCTTCATCAACGGAGAAGGGCAAGACATCGGCCCAACCGGAGATTGTAGTGGAGATGGGGAAGAGGTCGACCACCATCCTCGACCCAAAGACTGGGCCGCTAGGAGAGGCGCCGCCCAAGGGGACAGCCGCGGCCCACCCCCCGCCACCTCCCCGACCACTTCCCTGACTCGCCCCTCGTCCCGCAAAGCCGCCGTTCCCAACATACGGTGGCAAGGTGGATCCACTTCCCTGGCTCAACCACTGCGAGCATTTCTTCAGGGGCAAGGTATGCCAGCCTGAGCAAGTCCGGTTCACATCTTACCACCTCATAGGAGGAGCACAGAGTGGTACATGCGCTTGTCCCGTGAGAAGGCGTTGGTAGATCGGGCATGCCGCCCAATACGCCAACGAGCGCCGACGGTCTAGTAACCCGGGCGCAATCCGCCGGGCGAACCGGCATCTCTTCGCAAGACCGGCACCGCCGATGAGTACACGGAGCAGTTCCTCGGCGCACGTCGCTAGCGCCATGCACCTTGACGACTAGCAGCAGGTCAACATCTACACAACGGGACTTGGGGAACCACTGAAGACCGACGTCGAGCTGCAGGACCCAAAGGGCATGGAGACGACTATGTCACTCTCTAGGCCATATGAATGCCGCCTCACCATCCTCAACAACTCCGACAAGACGACACTGCATTGGGGCTAGGGCAGCTGCGCCACCCTCCCTACCCGCGGGCACCGGTGGCCCATCACCGGCGATGTCGGCAACATCGACTTCGGTCGTTCAAGCGGGCCGATCGGAAGAGATTACGGAGCCGACGCAGAGCTAGTTTGTGCTTCAACTATGACGAGTCGTTCTCATAGGGTCACAAGTGAAAGCACCTGTTCGACATCACCATCTTCAATAACTACGACGACGAAGGAGGGCGCCGTACCGAGGACGCCACCCCAGACGGCACTGACCTGAGGGTCCTGATCAGGGACCCAACTCCTTGGTACGTGGTGTCCACTCACTCTACCTCGTTGGCATGATTTTAGGCATGGGAGTAAGCATCGTTGTCAACTCAGGCGCCACGCACAACTACATCGACCCTCACGTGGTGGCTACAGCCGGACTTTGTACATAGGCAAAGGTGGTGACGATCGCCCGGCACCGGCGCTACCTCAACATGTCGCATCAACCTATGAGGTCCCGATCTGCATCGGCAAGACCGACATCTTCGACATCAACGCCTATGTGCTGCACGTTGGCAATGACGTCGGCGTCATCCTTGGCATGCCCTAGCTGGCAAGCCTGGGAAGGGTGACATGGGACTTCGCCTCCAACAAGCTGAAATACTATCGCGAAGGGATGGCCAGGACATTCATGCTGCCCCCCCACACGCGGCGATACGGGCGCACCTAGGCTCGGCCCACTGAGGTCTAGCCTCTTCACCAACATTCGCGACTTCGCCCCAAGGTTGGGCAAATGACTGAGACATGCCAGCGCCTTGGACCTCTAAGACACCTCCACCAACGTCTTTGTATAGCTATGCCATGCGACATTGGAGGAGCGGCACCTGCGGCGTATCGCCCTCGACATCACCATGGGTGCCATTTGCATCGGCTTGACGCCGGAGGATGGCTTCTTACTCATCGACGGTCGTTTCTACCTCCCGGCCTCCTCTCTCCACTTTGCCGGATCTGGCTGGACGCCCCCGCTCAGGGGAGGAGTTCGTAGGATGAACTACCTCGCCCGGGCGCCTACAAGGCGCCGCCGACGACCGGCCGCTCCAACGGCCATCCTCCTCGGTGGGATGCGCCACGACGACACCACATGGGAGCCGCTTCGCGTCGTCTTCCTCGATGGTATGGATGGTCGGGTTCCTAACCGTCGACAACGTCTACATCAACTACGATCGCGGAACAGGGGACACATCGGCTCTCCCCCAACATGTTCGACATTGGCTCCTTCATGTACGGTACAATCTTTGAACCCGGATACATCACCTCCGACACACTGCGACATCACAATCGGTGCTGTTGCTCCTCTTTGTCACTCCTCCGCACGACGACCGCTTTATGTTTTGGAGAGTCCCCTCGCGACATGATCCATCGGCACCTCGAGGCCGCTAGTTCGGGGAGCTCATGCTAGGCGGCCGTCGCTAGGCGAGCACCCGCTAGGGACGCCGCGATGCACCGGTACATCTACCACGGCTACATCGCCAACCTCCACTAACTCCGGAGTTCGCACCCATCTCGCACTCGGGGAGAACATGATCCTCTCGCAACCCGGTGCATGGGAAGTTGGTCTTACAGGTGGAGCTCATCATGCCGGGTACCCTCAACCTTACTCCGGGTGTCACAGAGTGGACTTTCATCCAAGCGAACGATGTGTCGGTCGAGAAGAGTGGGGAGATGTTATGTCACGGACCACGGGGCCGGGAACAACCGGCCCAAGGGGCCCACGTCCGGCGGGGGCGGCCCCCGAGCTCGTGGCGCCGGCGCCGGCGCCCGCCCGCTGCCCTGCGATTTCTTTGGTAATTAAAATAAGAGTTCGGTTTGGATAATCATTAGGACTTTTTTTCGCAAGAGGAAATAAATATGATTGCTTGTAAAAGGTATTCCAACTCTATAAGGAAACCGTTAGAGATTGCTTGAATTACAAGTCCCGTAGAAGGACCATATAAATAGGGAGAATGTAATCTCTTTGGGGGCAAGCAATAAAGAAGTATTTTCCCTTCCCCTCTGCCCTAGCCACCGCCGCCCCCTGCTCCACACGACCGCGTCTGCCGCTGCCGCCAAGACCACCGCCCATGCCGTTGTACCCCGCCCGCCCGCTTCGGCGCGTCGCCGCCAGGTGTCCTTCCGGCCCTACCGATCGCGGTTGTCACATTTAGATGATGAACATAAAGTGGGTGGCCGCCGGGTACTAGCTAGTACTCTGAAAAAAAAAACACAAAATTGAACATAAAGTGGTGTATTGGTGACACATTTAGTTAGTTGTCCATAATTTTCTGCCAAAATTGTTGTTTTAGGAAATTTCCTTGTTCTATAATTACCCTCAGTAATATTGAATGTATTGCAGGTGATTCGAAGATGGAGACACAGATGGAGAAAATTAGCCACCAATACACCACTACATGTCCAACAAATAACTAAATGCATTGAAATAGCAGAGAGATGCACGCAGAAAGAACCAGAAAGTAGACCTTCTATATCGCATATAATACGCGATCTCAATGAATCTGCAAATGCAAATGTCTACTTACCTGCAGCTGACCAGGTAATATAACCTTGTCTACTCAGAGATTCAACTCACCGGCTGTATTTGTGTATAAATAAGTTGGCTAAGCCTGTAAGGGTTATCCCCACCTTACATCCTCGTCAGTCGTAACATCTTGTTGGGTCCCGAAGAACCTGAAACCTTAGTCATTAGTCAATATTTTCCATTTGTGATTGTTCACGGCCAAAATATCTTATAAACATTAATACTGAAGGATATATTATAGCACTATGTACTTACTGATTGTGTAGTGTAGTGATTTGATGGCTCTCCCAAGGCTTTTGAATCATTGGACATGAAAGTGTGTGGTGTTTCTTTCTAAAATCTGGGAGTCTTGGTGTGACCATTCGCCAGCTGCTAGGGCATGTGATTTTTTTTTTTTTGTAGTTTAATATTTTTTGTATTTTTATCATAGTCAATATTTTTTTCTTTATTCGTGAAAAATATTGTTATTCTGAAAATAATTTTCTAGGGCACTTAACTTTGAAAAAAACGCCCATGTAAATATCTCATCTCTACAACCGGCGGTGCAGTAGAGGTTCGGAATCTGCCCATGCAAATCGATATTGACCACGTCTAAAATTCGTTTATGTGGCAGTAACATAGAGATAAGGAAAGATAGGATTACAAAAGATGCTAAGCAATCCACAATATCTGGAGACATGTATGTCCCAGTATATAATAATAGAGGCTATGACTTATAATCAAAATAGGCTATGACCTATGAATGGTAGGCAATGAAGGGATTTATATATCCAACTGGTTTGTCACAGATACCATCTTCGGACTATGATGACATGCTGGGCTCTGAGCCGCTGGAACTACGGTTTGCTTTTGAGCTTAACAAGGAAATATCAAATGCTGTTGAGCTGACCAATGAGACAGGCAATTGCATTGCCTTCAACATTAAGATGGTAAGCCAACTGAAGTATTTTGCACAGCCGAGCAAAGGAATTGTGCTACCACGATCCAAGAGTATTGTTCAAATTACATTGCAAGCGCAAGGGACAACGACACCAGGATCTATGCCTCGTACCGATGAGTTGATCGTGCAGAGCACGAAGGTAGAAGATGGTCTTACAGATGAGGAAATCACTGAAGATATGTTCGATGAAGAGGCCGGCAAAGTGGTTGATGAGGTGAGTTTGAAAGTTGTATGTGATAATGGGCCAGAGAAACCGCAAGCTGATCAGTTACTTGAGGCCAATGCATCAGTCTCTGAGGTATGTTATGAGGCTGATCTTGACATAGCACCCATTACTGGAATGACAACATATATTTTGCTTGGGAATTGCTAATTAACTAACAAATTTTGCATGACAGGAGACCACTGGTTGTAGCAGCTCCAAAGACGTACGCCTTAATTTCCGCCCAATAGAAACCACTTCAGCTACCATCCAGTACAAAGCAACTGAACGAGCAGCCGTAGATATTATGACAGGAGCCATGGGAGGCCTGCTCCCCAAGCTTGATCAGCTCCTGATGGAGGCCCATTGTATGCCAGAGGATGTGAAGGAGAACCTTGAGTCTGTTAAGAAACAGCTGACGATGAAGCACATTACGCTATGCAAGGTACCACATGAGGAGATGCACATGCTTGATCCACTGGATAAGGAATGGGCCAACGAAGTCAAGAAACTCTCATACGACATAGACGATATGGTTGACAGTTTTTTATAAGCACGGGCAGGGGCAGGGGCACCAGGCCACGTGCACGGGCACGGGTATCGAGGGAACAAAAACGGGACCCAGACAACTGCCGATGTCTTATACAGGAGATGCTAAGGAGAGTCAGTAAAGTGGCCGACAGAAGTGAACTCAAGCTCACCACTTCTGTGGCCACTAATGGGCTAGTGAGAAGTGCTGACGTTGATCCTCGCATGTTGGATTTGTATAAAAGACATAAATACATTGGTATTGATGGGCCACGGATAGCTTAGTGCAGAAGCTAACAGGCGGGGATGTTGTGTCCAAAAAGAAGCGCAAGATCATATCAATCTTTGGAGAGGGTGGGTTAGGCAAGACAACTCTTGCGACAAAGGTGTTCGACAAGCTTGCTGCAAACTTTGATCTTAAAGCTTTCGTTCCAGTGGGTCGTAATCCTGACATCAAGCGTGTTCTCGAGGACATTCTATTTGAACTTGACAAGAAGGGTAATGAAGACATTCACAACTCAAGAAAGAACGAAAGACAGCTCATTGATCTTCTTCGAAAACTACTTGAGAACAAGAGGTATGCACCCACAACGTGCTGATAGTACCTGGAAGGTTTACTTTGATGCCTATTTTTACTATAGAAAATATTATCGAAAATAATATCGGCTCGTGAACTTTAGAGATGTGCATTTAGGTTAATTATACTTTTATGTCCATAAACTTTACATCTGTACATTTCCACAACTAGCAAGGACAATGCATATTGGCTATGTATCTTCCTGCCCTCAATCTGCATCTCATCCACGGACTTGCAATGTTTATAAACATAGATACCCCCTTTGTCCCTAGTAAATAACGTCACACCTCATTTTTTGAGGAGTTAAACTTTTTTAAGTTTGACCAAATATATAAAAAAACACTAATATTATGCTTATAATAAAGTTTCATTAAGTTAATTGTGGAATATATTTTTTTGTAATATGTATATTAGGGGATAAAAATGTTAATAATTGTTTATATAAATCTAGTTAAACTGAAACACGTTCACTTCTCGAAACGCAAGATGTGCATTTATTCTAGGACAAAGCAAGTATGCATTATCGGAATACATGGGACCAGTGATAGTCCGTTGGAAGTTAATTAGCTAGCAGTGGAGTTTACTCTTGATTATATCACTAGGTAGCTCCTGTTAGATGATAGATATTCTAGATACACGTCTATGTACGATGTACTTGTAAAGATAGAGTTAGTTCCTAAATTGTAGCTAGGGAGTTTATCTCTTGTAACAAACTCTGTAACAATTCAATGATGTAAACGCCATCACCGGTGGGGCTGTTCCCCAGTATATAAACACGCAACCCAGGACCAAGATAGGTAACCTGGTTAACCCTAATTTTACATGGTATCAAGAGCCTCTTCTCCCAATGGAGCATCTTGTCCTCGTCTTCTTCCTTCGCCTCGCAATCCCCTGCCCTCGCCAACTTCGGCTTTCTGCGGTGAGCGAGAAATTGACCCGAGGCAACTTTGCTCTATGGCGCGCTCAGGTGATCTCTTCCCTGCGCGGCGCAGAGGTCTATGACTTCCTCAGCCCCACAGCTACACCACCTCTCCCAAATACCTACCCAAAAAGAAGCCCGATAAATCGGATGAAACTCTGGTCGCCAACAAGGAGTACACCTCCCGGGTGGCAAAGGACCAGCAGGTCTTGAGCTACCTCCTCGTCTCCCCGTCCCCCGCGACGTGTTGCTGCATGTGTCCACGGGCGACGACGACGGCAGAATCGTGGGCCGGGATCCAAGATTTCTTTGCCTCTCAATCGAGGGGGCGGCATCGACCCGGATGGCCCTCACCAAATGCGACCAATGGTACGTCCACCATTTCAAATTACTACAACAAGATGAAATCTCTCGCTGATGAGATGGCATCTGCTGGATGCCGCATGGGAGATGATGAACTCATCTCCTATATCCCCGACGCCGTGGCGACATACATCACCAACAGATCAGATCCGATCTCTCTTGGGGAACTCTACTCCCAGCTGATCAGCCACGAGGCTCGAGCGATCTTCAGCGCGCGACGGCGGGGGTTCCTCCTCCGTCAACCTTGCAAACACGCGGTGGTCAGTCCAACCACGGTGGCCGCGGTGGCTTTGCTCGCGGTGGTGGAGGCCGTGGCATTTGCCAAGTGTGTGGCAAGGAGGGACATCCGGCGTTCGATGCTACAAGCGCTATGACGAGCGTTTCCAAGGCGGCGCATTACCCCCAGCAGCGTAAGACCGCCTCCAACGTCACTACCTCTTATGGGGTAGATACAATTGGTATATGGACTCCGGTGCCACCGACCACATCACCAGCGATCCGGAACAGATCTCCTTCCGTGACAAATATCGTGGTGGAGAACGATTGCCTTGCTGCAAACGAATCAAGTATGAGAATTTCACATGTTGGTCACGCTTATGTGCGTTCCCCTTCCCATAATATTCATCTTCATGTTATCCTTCATGTACCCAATGCAAACAAGAGCTTAATATCTGTTAACGCTTAACACGTGACAACAATGCCATAGTTGAATTCTATCCCGATCGGTTTTTTGTTAAGGAGCTGGCGACGAAGAGGACGCTCCTCACAGGCAAGGCTGAAGGGGCCCGTTACCGGTCAGATCCACTTCGAGTAGATCCACCTCATCTTCAAATAAACAGGCGCTTGGAGCTGTCAAAACCCCTACATCCGTGTGGCATAGTCGGCTGGGGCATGTTTCAGCTCCCATTGTTAGTCTGAGTCCTTAGTGATCATAAACTATTTTTTTCTTTAGATGTGAACAATAAGCACGTGTGTGATGTGTGTCAGCACAGAAAGATACATAAGTTACCTTTTCCTAAGTCCACTAGTATGTCATCTAGTGCATTAGAACTCATTTTCTCTGATGTTTGGGGCCCTGCACCCACGTCAGTTGGTTGTTTTTCATACTATGTAAGTTTCGTTGATGACTACTTTCGAAGTTTGTTTGGATCTATCCGGTTCATCACAAATCTGATGTGTTTTAGCCTTTCGTGATTTCCAAAGCCCGGTAAAACGGCAATTTGACAAAAAAAATCTTATCTATGCAAACCGATTGGGGTGGGGAGTATCAATCCTTGAAATCCTTCTTTACACGTGTTGGGATTCGACACTACGTCTCTTGTCCTCACACACATCAGCAAAAAAATGGTGCCGCGGCGCAAACACCGTCACATTGTCAAAATGGGATTAACCCTTCTTGCTCATGCGTCAATGCCCCTTAAGTTTTGGGATGAGGCGTTTGATCGCAGCTTTCTTGATTAATAGGCTGCCTTCTAAGGTCATTGGTTATGACACTCCACTTCTCCGGTAGTATGGCCAACAACCTGATTACACCTCGCTCCGTATTTTTTGCTGCGCTGTTTGGCCAAATCTCCGGCCATATAACACACATAAGCTCAAATTTCGCTCCAAGCGGTGCGTGTTCATTGGCTATAGCAATGCCCACAAGGGTTTCAAATGCCTTGATCCGAGTGAGGGTTGGGTATATGTGTCACGTGATGTTGTTTTTGATGAATCCGTGTTCCCCTTTGCCACCATGCACCCAATTGCTGGCGCTTGCCTCCGGGCTGAACTTAGTGTTCTTCCCGACGCCCTTCTAAATCCTTCTATGTCCTTCGGGGATGCACAAATTTGTGACCACTCATGTGATTCTCCTGACCTAGCTAATGCCACTTCAAGTGCTTCCATGTCTCCACAGGTTGCAGGAACAAAAGCGGATGAAAATGATGCAGGAACGGATAAACACGGTGCCGCTCAACCTCTATATCACATGTGGCCTCAAGAACTTGAAGCAAAGACGGGACCCCGGGCTGGTCGCCCGACGCATCCGCCATCACCGCAGACAGATCGTCCTCGGGATCTAGGGCGCCCCGTACGTCTATCGGGTCTCCGGCGTCGGCTCCATGATCTTCTACACCTGACGCTACACTTCCTACGGCTATGACCACAGAGTCGTCTCCGCAACCTGATCCACCAGGGGGAACTCGACGTCCGATGCTGATCTGCCTGCGGGATCCGGTGCAGCTGGAGAAGGATCCGGTGCGGCTAGGTCTGGTGGTGATCAGCTTGTGACTTTGCAACCAACAGCGATAGTTTCTAGCAATCCTACAAATTCTCCACCACGGTGTCCTAGTACACGGTGTCAGAGTGGAATTGTGAAGCCCAAGCAATACACGGATGGCACTATTAAAGGGCAAATGCTGCGATCACTACTCCAAAGGAGCCAACAAATGTGAGAGAAGCATTCAAGAATAAGAAGTGGATAGAAGCTATGGATGTTGAGCATCAAGAATTGATCAAGAACAAGACTTGGCATTTAGTTCCACCGCCCAAAGGGAAGAATGTCATAGGGTGCAAATGGGTTTACAAGTTGAAAAGGAAAGCAGATGGTACTATTGATCGGTACAAGGCATGGTTGGTAGCCAAAGGGTACAAACAGCGGTACAACATTGACTATGAAGATACCTTCAGTCCCGTTGTAAAAGCTGCTACTATATGGCTGATCTTGTCTATCTCGATCACTCTCGGCTGGTCCCTAAGGCAACTCGATGTACAGAATGCCTTTCTCCACGATATTCTTGAAGAGGAAGTGTATTTGTATCAACCGCCCGGATATGAGGATAAAAAGTCGCCCGAGGTACGTTTGTAAATTGGATAAAGCTCTTTATGGGTTAAAACAAGCTCCACGAGCTTGGTATGCCGATTATGTGCAAAGTTGGTGTCTTTGGGTTTCAAACCTTCCAAGACCGACACATCATTGTTCTACTTCAACAAAGGGAGTGTCAAGGTGTTTGGTCTTGTTTATGTGGACGACATAATAGTGGCAAGTTCTTCGCCAGAAGCAACAAAGGGCCTGCTCAGTAACTTGCAAAGAGATTTTGCGTTGAAGGATCTCGGGGACTTGCATTATTTCACGGGAATAGAAGTAAAGAGGGTTAGAGATGGTCCGGTCCTTACACAATGAGCTATGCTTCGGATATCTTAGTTCGTTTCGAATGAGTAAGTGTAAAGCGATCGATACACCTCTATGCACAACAGAGAAGCTCAACGCATTTGAGGGTCATCCACTAGGACCTGATGACTCGACTAAATACAGGAGCCTGGTGGGAGCGCTACAATATCTTACACTTACATGTCCGCACATACGTTTTTGCAGTAAACAAGATCTCGCCAATATCTTCATGCACCTACAACGTCACATTGGAGCGCTGCAAAACGTATTTTGAGATATATTCAAGGTACGATGAATCTTGGGATCAGAATTGGCAAATCAAGGATGATGAGAGTCGGTGGTTACCCAATGCAGATTGGGCAGGATGTATTGATGATAGGAGATCCATTTGGAGGGTTTGTTGTTTATGTTGGTGACAATCTTGTCTCTTGGAGTGCTCGGAAACAAGCAATAGTGTCACGCCTAGCACAGAGGCTGAATACAAGTCGCTTGCCAATGCCACTGCAGAAATTATTTGGTTACGAAGTTACTTGAGAGCTTGGGATTCGTCATCCTCCTCAAGCTAGATTGTGGTGTGACAATTTGGGTGCGACGTATCTTTCAACAAATCTGGTGTTCCATGCTCTTACAAAACATATAGAAATCGACTTTCATTTTATTCGGGAAAGAGTAGCACAAGGATTATTGGAAGTTCGGTTCATTGGTACTAATGATCAGATAGCCGATGGATTCACCAAAGCCTTGCCACGTGTGAAACTAAGAGAGTTTAGGAACAATCTCAACCTTGTATATGGCTGAAATTGAGGAGGGGTGTTAGATGATAGATATTCTAGATACACGTCTATGTACGATGTACTTGTAAAGATAGAGTTAGTTCCTAGATTGTAGCTAGGGAGTTTATCTCTTGTAACAACCTTTGTAACAATCAAATGATGTAAACGCCATCACCGGTGGGGCTGTTCCCCAGTATATAAACACGTAACCCAAGACCAAGATAGGTAACCTGGTTAACCCCAGTTTTACAGCTCCTTTATCTACAAGTAGTTCATGCTTTATCTAAAAAGATTCTCAAAAGTCAGCTTCCAAAATATAAACATCTACTTAAAAATGTTCTTACAGGACACCTCTGGCGTCAATTATTGTTTTCTCGAGCTTCCAAGATTAACCCAACCATTTCTCCTATTGCTCACCAAAATGACATAGCCAAACTGCACCTACGGAACTTTGAAAGGTGCTGAACTTAAATGGGTGAAAGATGGAACAAAACACAAAACACAAACCACAGAACAAACTGAACCACCCAAACTCTAAAATCCTGGTCACTTGGTTTTGCAAATTTTACCATGAAAAGTCTTGTAGAAATAGAAACCCAACCAAATGAACCCCATATTTCATGAAATTTTGCACATTGCTTGCCTACAAATTTCAAAAATATCCAAGCTTCTACATGAATTTTGAATTATCCATCACCAGTTAGGGTATTACCAAGAAAGCTCAGAAAAGACGATTTCAAGGATATAATGGGAATTCTACTAGAGGCAGGGCTTGGCTCTATTTCGAATAAGTTATTACATATAAATTGAAAACAAGAATAAATAAAAGTTGCCTGGCTCAAAGAAATCATAAAAATGCGAACTTGAGGTGAAGAAAAATTTATCTTGAAACAAGTCACAGGTAATTACAAACAAAAAAAAAGGAGTCAAAGAAAGGAAACAAGAAAGATGAATTCCACAATATTTCATTATATATTACACAACTAAGAATTCGCTTATACATTATGCCCAGCTGCTAATATCGTCAAACTTTTGCTTAACTTTGTGAACCCTTTTTAACTATTAAACCAATCATTTGCATATTTATTTTTCATAACTAATTAATGAGTTGGATAGGGCACTTGTGTTGTCCATGTCCTTTGTGATTGAACCATTAGTGAATTTTATGCTACATGTTAAGATGGTTATCATGCTTATGTTTTTCAATGAAACCCAAGATACTTTACCTAATTCTTTGGTATTGTTTTGTCACATGAATAGGTATTTTATTGTTATTGATGATATATGGGACACAAAATCATGGAAAATCATTGAGTGTGCTTTGATAGATAATGACAACGAAGTAGAGTAATAACCACTTCTCGTATATATGATGTAGCAGAAAGCAGTGGTGAAGTTTGCAAGTTAGAACCTCTTTCAGCTGGTCAGTCTAAGGAACTATTCTATGCAAGATTAAAAGGTGAAAGCACAAGCACCTCTGACCAACCAGACGACCAGTCTACTAAAAATATCCTAGAGAAATGTGGTGGTCTACCATTAGCTATAATTACAATAGCTAGTTTATTGGATGGTAAACGAGTGGAGGATTGGCCTAAGGTGTACGATTCAATTAAGTTCGGGCATGGGGATAACAAAGCGGAGAACACCAAAAAGATATTGTTGTTTAGCTACTATGACCTACCATATCATCTAAAGACGTGCCTATTGTATCTAAGCATATATCCAGAAGACCGTGTGATTCAAAAAAAAACACATTGGTGTGGAAGTGGATAGCTGAAGGTTTTGTGCGACAAGAACAAAAGGAAAACACTATTTGAGGTCGGAGAAACTTACTTTAATGAGCTTGTTAATAGAAGCCTCATCCAGCCATTAGAGCGTACTGGACATTGGTGGTTTCTTAGCCGGATTGAAAGTGGCACCATAGTTGCTTGTCATGTTCATGACATGGTTCTTGATTTGATTTGTTCCATGGCAAAAGAAGAAAACTTTGTTACTATATTGGGTACTGATGAGAAATATTTATCTTCCCAAAATAATGCTCGTATACTGGCCGTCCACAAGAGCGTTTTGGAGCAGCGTGGAATAGTTAATACGTGCATGAAACAACAAGTTGTGAGGTCATTCAATGCTAGCGAGGGTTGCAATCTTAGTCGGATGGGACTAGACTCGTTACTCCCAAGTTTTCTGGTTTTGCGTGTCTTGTCTTTAGAGAACTGTAAGGGAGTATCTGGAGATAATGCTTATCGTCTCAAGAACATTGCACAGTTACGTCTCTTGAGATACCTTAGTCTAGCCAGAACTGATATTAGTGAGCTGTCCATGGAAATAGGGGATTTAAGATGTTTACAGATACTAGAATTGTTGGAAACCGGTATCAAGGAACTTCCACAGAGTGTTACTCAGTTAAGAGAACTGAAGAGGTTGATTTGTTATACCATTGGGAGGCCAGTAAAATTGCCAGAAGGGATGGGAAGCCTAACGTCATTGGAAGAGCTGCACCTGTTCCTTGGTCTTTCTGTGAACTTTATTGAAGAACTGGGTAATCTGACAGAGCTCAGGGTTCTCCAAATTCACACAGTTGATTCTCTGGCAGCTTGCTGAACAAGGCTTTAGTGGAGTCTCTAAACAAATTGAAGAAGATAGAGGAACTAGACATTCATCAAGGCACAGGTGAAGTGGATGCGTTCACCATGTGGGACGATTATCGGCCCTGTAAAGCAATACTCCGTCGTCTATGCCTAGAGAGTAGTACTCAAATGCCAGCGTGGATCGACGCCTCACTTAGGAACATCGTCTACTTGCAACTGCAGTTGACGTCATTGACAGAGTCAGAACGGTTCCATGTTGGAAGTTTGCCAGAGCTCCGGTCTCTTGATCTCAGTCTCTATTGCCCTGACGACTTACATGGTATTGTCATTGCTAATTCTGCCGATGCATTCCCCAAATTGCGCCACATCCAAACGAATTGCTGGATTAAGTTTGTACCAGAAGCATTGCAGTGCCTCGAATCTCTCAGTTTGGAAATCACCTTGTGGGGAACCATGTTGAATTCGACTTTGATAGCTTGCAGTGCCTCCATTCGCTTGAGAAAGTAAGTGCTCACTTCGAGTTTGAAGAAATGAACCTGGCGATGGCAGAAAAATCAGACGCGACAATAAAGGCAGCACTAAGGCACGCAGTCGACAACCATCCCAACCCCCCATCCTTGATATATGGTAGTCAGACACGTACGTACTACCGAGAATAAGGTACGTAGTTGCCTAGTTTTAATTCGTTTATGACAAGTCTCCTAATTCCGCTGGTGTATATGGCAGGGATCTCTAACATTCATATATAAACTATGCAGGTCCGGCGATGGTCATGAATATTCTAGTGGCTGCTCTGATCCGTCCGGCTAAGATCCAACGGCAGTCCACGAACATTTCAAGTCACTCGTCTTCAAAACCAGGTGAAATCAGTGGGTTTCAATTCTGCAGCAGCATCTCTACAGCAAGAACGGAGTATCTGATTCATAAAGCAGACACACGTCACGATCTGGTAATTTACTACTAAGGCAACAAGTATTGACTTTGGGCCCCATTGGCAAACAGAGCAAGCACACAACCAGCAGTTACCACAAAATAAGACGCCATAGCGTGGTAAAAAAAGTAAGTAAGCACGCAGAAGTTTGTATGGGAACATTCACTTCACTCAAGCTTGTTTTCTCATGTTAAACAAATCGTTGTGTAATAAACTTGTTTGTCATGCATGTTTTCTCTTTTTTCCCCAGGAAAAGAGAGCATTTTTAATATTCAGAAACAATTGTTTTTTCGTGAGATAATTAATTTGCTCAATACTATCTGTGAGCGAAAATGCCGAATCACCGTCATGTAATAAACTTGTTTGTCATGTATGTTAAACAATTGTTTTTAATGTCTGTTGTGTTCGGTTCTCTCTTAGGTGCTCTTTGGTCGGACTATTTTGCATCGCAATTGATTCACAGTGGTATTCACTCACCGTCATATCTGTTTGGTTAAGATATGACTGACCTCAAACAGATTACGTCGCTGGCAGCAGTCTCCTCGCGTTAATCAAACAATCATGGTATATTATTACAGTTTTCAGGTTGCAGCGTTATCCATTCTTGTTGCCGTTTACGTTGGCAGTGCACTAACCAAACAGCACATTAGTATGGATCACCTTCCACTCTTGCAGCGTGTCTCATCTCCCTAGTCAAGCGCCTCGTCCACCGTAAAACGCACATGATCGAGAAAGCTGACCACTCACAAACCGTGCTGTGATCAGATTGCAGCACACATGTTGCCGACATGATTCTGCCGCCAAGCTCGATCATGCCCTCTTGACAAGCTAGCGACTCAAAGGCTCCGTCAACGTTCTGTGTGCCAGCTTTCTCCTGATCTGTTGATGGCGATGATCTGCTGCCGCTTGGGATGTGTCGGGTACGTGGCGACGATCAGCGCTCCGACAATCGGGATTGTACGTATTGTCAGAGTTACTCTTGCCGGTGAGGAAGAGCGGGCGGGCATCCATAGAAGGTGTATCTTGGTTGCGCAGAGAAGCAGGGGTGGCCGCCTGGGTCAGCGGGTGCGTGGCCTTGTGAAGGTGTAGTAGAGGGATGCGTTGGCCACGGAGATCGGCTGGTAGCTGGACTTGGTAGTTGGTAGCAGATCTTCTTTGGGGAATACGCGTGGCCTTGTAGAATGTGTAGTAGAGGCCAGTGGCGAAGCCACATCCAAATTCTCCCTGGTGCACTGTTTAAGTACACTACACAACTTTATTAAATTATATGGTGAAAATACGTTTGTTTAGTGGCAAAAAAAATTTTACCCTGGTGCATGTGCACCAGGTAAGATCACCGTGGCGTCGCCCCTGGTAGAGGCGGCAGCGGGCTGCACTGGCAATGCTATGGTTGCATGCTTTGTGGGCCTGTGGCTGTGTGCTTTGCAATAGCAGAGGAGCCTGAAAAGTCCTTGTCTCATTTGGGAAGTCTAGACGCCACGGTCCAGTAAAATAATACTCAACTCCCGTGCATTGCCTGTGTTGTCATGAGACAACGGCGGAACTTTGTGATGCCGGCGTACAAATTTCATTTTCTTATGAACTGCCGGCTGCTCTGTTTCCTGCAGTCTTCGTCTTCCACAGTTCCATGCTTGGATAATCAGGCAGGCTACATTGATCATTCCTGCAGTCTTCGTCTTCGACACTATATCGGCCTTTGCTTTAGACTTCAGTCGTTGGTGAGTTTATCGTAAACAGCAGAGCAGGTCAACATCTGTCTCCACTTTTCGAAAGCCGGTCCTCCGATTCTCCGAAGCAGAGCAGTGGTTCGAGTGGCCACCTCCGATTCTCCGAAGCAGAGCAGAGGCATGGAAGCAGAGCAGAGCACAGCCGGCACGGCCGCGCGGGTTCAAACCCCCGCACCCTGCCACGACATGCCATTTAAAATAGAATAGAACCGACCAACCCTGGCAACTGCAGAAGGCTTTACAACGCAATGCAATTTTTTTAAAAAAATAATTCTTCGCTTGTATAATATATTTCATTTCATCTCATGAGTCATCACGCTACAGTTTCAGTACAAGGCGCCGGATCCGATCGGTCGGGAAGCAAGCAAGACAAGTGCAACGGGCTGGCCCAACTTACGAAGCGGAGCATACGGAAGAAGCAAACCAGTATGCAAAACTCTAAGGGTGTGTTTGGTTACATCAAAATGAGCTACCACTGTTAGAATGGGCCAACTTTTAACTGTTTGGTTGCATTTTTGGTCCTAGCCGGGCCCAAACTGGCCATCCGATGAAGATAGCCCGGCCGTAAACGAATCATAGGGTTGGTGATTCAATCCTGGCTGGGCTCCAGCCGCCGCGAGTGCAATTTCCCTCACCGCCTCCTTGGCTCAATCCGTGGTCACCTTGCTCCGCGTCGTCAAGGTGAGCTTCAACCCCGCCGGCTGACCGCCCTGTCCAACCCGGTCGTCCGCCCGTCTACCGCTCGCCGGGCGGACCGCCCTCTCCAAGCCCGCTCGTCCGTCCGCTCGCCAGCCAGCCGTCTGTTGCTCCTCGCACGAACACAGGCACACAAGAACAGTTTTGGCGGCCGGCGAAGCTCTCGGTCGCTGGCAGAGGCGGCCCTTCGTACGCTCGTGCTCGGCTTCGCGCGCTGCGGACTGGAGCACGCTAAGGACTGGCGTAGCTCGCGCTCGCATCGGAGCTTGAGGACTGGAGACCTGTCGGCGGCCTCACCCGCGCCCAGGCGGATCTCGCAAGCGCTCGGTGGCCGGCCGATCTCGACCACGGCCAGCGGAGGCAGCCCTCCGTGCTTGGACCTGCAGGGCGGTTGCCCGCACGGCCTCGCCGTGGTTGCCGCGGACGCCGTCGGCTTGGCCTGTATACTATATTTCATCTCATGAGTCATCACGCTACAGTTTCAGTACAAGGCGCCGGATCCGATCGGTCGGGAAGCAAGACGCCAGAAGCTGCAAGAGAAGTGCAACGGGCTGGCCCAACTTACGAAGCGGAGCATACATCCGGACGAAGCAAACCGAGCCTATAGGGGCGTCGGTGAATAATAGGAGGAGGCCCATTTACGTGTTGCTCTAGTTCACATTTTCAATATTCAATGTGATGCCGGTGTACAAATTTCATTTTCTTACGAACTGCTGGCTGCTCTGTTTCTTGCAGTCTTCGTCTTCCACAGTTCCATGCTTGGATAATCAGGCAGGCTACATTAATCATTCCTGCAGTCTTCGTCTTCCACACTATATCGGCCTTTGCTTCAGATTTCAGTCGTTGGTGAGTTTATCGTAAACAGCAGAGCAGGTCAACATCTGTCTCCATTTTCCGAAAGCTAGTCCTCCAACACCTCCTCAGATTGGAACAGTGGTCGAGTGGCCACCTCTGATTCTCCGAAGCAGAGCAGAGCGGAGCAGAGGCATGGAAGCAAAGCAGAGCACAGCCAGCACGGCCGCATGGGTTCAAACCCCCGCACCCTGCCACGACATGCCATTTAAAATAGAATAGAACCGACCAACCCTGCCAACTGCAAAAGGCTTTACAACGCAATGCCATTTAAAAAAATAATAATAAGGCCTTGTTTAGATTGCTAAAATTTCTAACTCTTTTTCCACTCTCCTCCATCACATCACATTAAATACACCAAAAGACATATGTTTGGCGTATAAAATGTAGTAAAAAAAAACTAATTACACAGTTTAGATGTACATTGCGAGGCGATTCTTTTTGAGTCTAGTTATCCCATGATAGGATAATATTTACCACAACAAACTAAACGCGTGCTAAGGCTTACAGAAGTTCCAACAGTTACTTTTGCCAGTTTCTGACAACTAAACAAGGCCTAATTCTTCGCCTGTACAGTACATTTCATATCATGAGTCATCACGCTACAGTTTCAGTACAAGGCGCCGGATCCGATCGGTTGGGAAGCAAGACGCCAAAAGCTGCAAGAGAAGTGCAACGGGCAGGCCCAACTTACGAAGCGGAGCATACATCCGGAAGAAGCAAACCAGTATGCAAGACTCTAAGTTGTTGAGGCCAGAATGGAGAGACCCGTGATCGGGCCCATTAACGAGGAAAACATTGCACAGCGTGACTTCTTCCTAGAGCTGGCTAGAGCCTAGAGGGCGTCCGTGAATAATAGGAGGAGGCCCATTTAAGTGTTGCTCTAGTTCCCATTGGTCTTAGGATTATTCTTCTTCCATCACAATGCATGTGTATATTTACTAGTGATCATGAATTAAAATTCTAAAATACATATACATAGATTCATTAACAAAGTACACATTTGCTATACTTAATGTAAAGGCTAGTTATTCATGAAGCACATTTTTGTTTGTGTTTTTGCACACACACAAGAATTCGAGTTTCAGTAGTGACGTATACTTATTTTTCAGTACTACATAAGCATACGGATATGGTTACCTGACCCGTGCTAACTACTAGATAGTTATTAACATTTTGTATTTGAGGAATACATGTTTTTAACACTATGGACCTTTATACATATAAATCACATATTTTCTACACAATGTAAATGGACTGATAGTTATTCACGAAACACAACAATTAATAATAATAGTATAAGTACATAAGCATAGATCAGACATGTGCTACAGACACCTATGATTACCTCACCAGTGCTAACTAGTATTAATTAGCTTGTAAGTTGCTCTCGTGCAACATACACAATCGGCAGTTCTACCACATCCACCACTGTTTCCATCCTGACTTTGCCGAAGAAGTCATCGGTGATCTCAGCAGGTGTTAGTTCGTTGCCAACATTGACACTATGTACAAGGAAAACATCATGGCACTGCATATCTGACGGTGCCGCCTCCTGTCCTCGCAACGTCACCGAGACGTAGCGTTTGGAACATGGTGGCATAATTCCTTTGTTCGGCTCTGCGTAGTACTTGGCTTCGTTAGTCATTATGTTGAATGCAACGGAGCCTTTGGTCATGTTTGTTAACTGCACGCAGCATGATATGTCCTTCCTTGGTTCAAATAGGAAGCGCAGCTCCAGGCTCGGATCGACAGCAAGAATGTTGGAGGCAGAGCTCCTCTGCAACAAAGGCAGGGCATCAGTATATGCCTAACAGAAGAAAACATCTAGGTCTTTATATGTATCAGCACCCAAGTAAAAGTACATTATTCTTGGTAATTTCCTAACAAACAGTGCGCGTGCAGTGTGCTGCTGGTGGTACAAATAGTGCGTGTGCAGTGTGCTGCTGGTGGTACAAAGAACATAAGTTTCAAGAATACGATCATACCAGCAGGCCAATTTGATGTTTGGAGTGATCAGAAGAGAGTGACATTTTCTTGATCTTAGACTCCAGTTCTTCTAGTTCATCTACAATGTCCTTTACAGTAGGTCTTCTATTTCTGTCACCATCTACACATTTTAGTGCCATATCGACACAAGCCTTCACTCTTACTATGTCTATTTCTTGTGATGAGTGCCCTGATGTGCTCTGCAGCCTCTCGTTCCAGTTGTTAATGACCTGTGAATTTGTCGAATAAAGATAGAAAGATGTGTTAGACATGAAATTAATAGCTGACACTAAAATGAAAAAGACATCAGTTCATGATGGTATACAGAGATAGTAATTTTACTTACAAGCTCAGCAAACTGTTTGGGCGGCAATTCATAACACCGGGAGTAGCCTTTATTTCCGGCGATTATTTTCAGAATTATTACCCCCAAACTGAATACGTCAAACTTCTTCGATATAAGACTACCGTTTATGTATTCAGGTGGCATGTACCCACTTCACGATATAACAAGAATTACGGCATCAACCAGATGGTTATTAGTGCAAGCAAACAGAAGAATCTGCTTATTTTAAGGCACAAAACATATGGGTAAAAACAAATGGTTTATCAGATCAACTTACTGTGTTCCTCTGAGGATCTCAGTTTTATGTGTTTCTGTTGAAGCAACAAGTCTGGACAAACCAAGGTCCCCAATTTTTGCCGTCAGATTCTTATCAAGCAATATGTTAGCAGGTTTTAAGTCCAGATGGAAAATAGGTCTTCCCTGTGAACTATGCAGGTGGTTTAAGCCCTCACAGGTTCCTCTAATAATACCATAACATGTTGGCCAGTCAAGAACACAAGACTCTTCTGGAATATAGATGAGAACAAAACATGTAACGCACGAGAATCATGCTATTGCCTGCTAATAAATACTCCATAATAAGTAGTATACCTTTAATATGTGTGTCAAGGCTTCCACCTTGCATATATTCGAAGCAGAGCACTCGCTCCATTTGTTTGGCAAAAACAAGTTCCCCATTGTGCTTCAAGTACTTACCCCGTGATTCATGGCAGTAGCCAATTAACCGAACGACATTTGGATGGTGGACATTTCTAAGGTTACGGAATTCATTGTCAAAAGCCTTGTCGTCAAGTCCTTGCAGTGGATGAAGTTTCTTCACCGCAATCTCTTGACCATTATACACACACTGTACATTGGAGTAATATATGCATCAGCAGTGGCGTAGTATGGTCATTAGAAAGTAGTTCGAGAAAGTTGTTTGTCATACCCGGTAAACAGTTCCATACCCACCAGCGCCAACCTCTAACGCCTCCGAAAAGTTGTTTGTAATAGTTTCAAGCAATGCGAGTTTAATGTCCATGTCTTCACCCACAAGGCTCATCTTCGATCTTGTTCCTCTTCCTGTTGAGATAGAAGCATAAGACCTAGTTACTTAAGTCATGACGGCACAAGACATGGGAGGATATGTTGAAGAGTAGCAAGCACAAAGATGCATCACTAACCTGTGGAAAGGTGGAAGGGTAGCAAGAATAGCAAGGGCTATACTTTGCTCCGTAGCGATCAGGCAGTAGGATTGCAGAACATGGAGGCAAGGTAAAGGGTCCACTACACACGCGCATACTACATGATTTTTTAATGTGAAAGATAAAAACAAAATAATTCACTTTGCCCATGACTTGAACTTCCCGCTAGCCAACGAGATTGTACATCGAAATCTGTTGGGCAATAATGGCAGACAAGGAATCGCGGGTCCGGCACAAGTGGACATTAGCAAGAGCATACAACAATGTGCCACAAGCCTGGGGAAATGTGGAAGGACAAAGCGCAATGTTATTAAAACAATAAAACATGGAGTTAATAAAAGGGTGTCAGTTAAATACGCGTAAGTAGCAGACAAATAAAATATGAAAGTAAAAAAAGAAAGGTCTTGACACTTAGCCGGTCTCAATGGGTTTCATGGAGGGTTTCATTCACATTTAATAGGGTGCAACATCAGCTTTTTGCATTAAACTGCGAGGAGGGACAAGAGAAAAGTTTCATCTTGGTGAAAATTTGTAGCGTTGTTTCCAATGCTTATGAAACTGTATGAAAAATCAGTATGAAACCCGCATTGAGAACCTCCGTTTGTTTCATCCGTGTGTTGCTTCATGCGTGGAAGAGAGAAAAGGGGAGGTTGTGAGAACCTCCGTTCGTTTCACGTTTTTAAAAATAGGGAGGTGAAACCTTCCATTGAGACTAGCCTCACTTTACAGACCTTTATATAAAGTCTAAAGAGCTCCATCCCCTTTTTACCGGGCGTACACAGCTAAATCCCAGGTACCAAGGAGAGGCTCCGGGAGATACATGCACCTAATAATAACTGCTCCCTCCGTCCTGGTTTAATAGTCACTCTAGCAATGGTAGCATGTCCTTTTATATGTGTCGTCTAGACTACTTTATTGACTGACACACCTCCTCCTCACAACTCATTCCCTGGCTGTAGAAAACTGAGCGGTTGGCAGATGAGAGAGATAGCTGTCCCCTGATTTATAGGCTCACCTTGGTATTGCTGCAGGGCTCCCGACGACGAATAAAACGGGATAGAGGGAGTACATCATTCAAGCCGGATTAGTATCACGCCGCCGGCCATGAAATCATTTTCTATCCCTGTCGGCTGCATGCATACAACGGATTGGATGGTTTACCTGCATGACTAATTGCTATATACGTCTGCATGCTCCAGCCCCTCCAGCCCGCCTCCTATTTGAGGCCGACTGAGAAAACTGGTGCACGCAGGGACCGGAGGGAGTATTTATTTCCTCGGAGACTAATAAATACAGCAAATTGAGAGATGATTCTTTTCAACCTAATTGTGTCATGGTGGGATAAAATAAAAACTGTATGCGGTGTTTTTCAGTTCGCTACAGTATCAATTTCTAGAGTTCTAAATACACCCTAGCCTCTGTTATTTTTGCAGTTCGCTGCCTTCCGGTATTTATTAGCATTTATTCTGCCGCAGGGGCATCCTCATCCAAAACTGCGCTAGACACATAAAACCACTTCTTTTCTCCAACTCGACGCTCGCTCCAGATCGACCTCTAAAACAATACGGAGGGAGTAGAGTCAGAGCGCCCACAATGGTAATAGCTAGTGCTAGCTACATAGTCTGCTGATATGGAGGTGAGAGATAAAAACAAAAACTATTTTATATTATTAGACCCACATGCTTATCGCACATCTTCTTGAGCTACGTGAAATAGTTTAGCTATTTACATGTACTTAGTAATATCTCTTTTAATTTTTTCTTACCACGTCTAGATAGCCAAATAGCTAAACATTGAGAATGCCCTAAGAACATGTACAACGGGTATACCCCGTCCAAGGCTCGAGAGGGCCCGTCCGTCGTCTCGTGAAGGACCGTCTCGTCCCGTGTTCCAACGCAGACGCGATAACCCGGAGCGTGGTAAGAGCAGCCTCCTCATCACGACTCCATGTGTGATCGCGTGTGTGAGCACAAATGCTCTACCTACTAGATGCGTCTGCTGTGTGAACTGGAATGCACTAGCTAGTAGCTACTGCATGCGTGTGTAAACTGAAGCTAAATGCTCTACCTACTAGATGCGTCTGCTGTGTGAACTGGAATGCACTAGCTAGTAGCTACTGCATGCGTGTGTAAACTGAAGCTAGTGCGTCTCACTGTAAACTGGAGCACTATACTCCATGCGGGTGTGAACTGAACCACTACCATGTGAATTTGTTTTCCATGACCTTCTCTCCTTCTGTGGTCGTGGTGGGTTATTATAAAATGATGATACCCTTCCATCCAGCCACAATACTACGCTTGTTCTATTCTTCCAAGACACATTACACATATCCAGTTAGATTGTATGGAGCCGCATGGTGAGAAAGATGATGTGCTGGATGATCTTATTTATGCTTAGACATATATTCGTCAAACGGCCACATAATTCTATACAAGTTGCTATTTATGGTTCATCCTAGCTACATGCCAAGCATTAAACAGCTTAGAGAGATCGACCTCTTTCTGTTGTATGACCTGTCTTTATAAATGTCTATACGATAGACTCGAGATGCTTAGAGACGCACCTTTTTCTCTGGGTTGTACATGCCCTAAGGAAAACTTTGAGTCTTAGTTTTTCTCCCTCTATCTTTCATATATAACTAGTAACAAAATTCTTTACGTGGTGGGCGTTTTTGATTTTACGTGGTGGGCACAGCCGCCAGTCACCTTGGTAATAAGGTCACGGTTAATCATGGCCATTACCGTGGCGGGCGGCTGTGGCCACCACGGTAAATATCATTAACTGTGGCGGGCAACTTAACGCGCCCACCACGGTTAAATTCCTTTTGCGTGGCGATCGTCATAAACTGTCCGCCACAGTTAATCCATTTCCGTGGCGGGCACGTTATGTTGCCCGCCGCGTATTATTATTTTTTTAAAAAAAACATGCTGCTCGACACATTACAACACCAATATATATATATCTAAATAGCACAAAGACACTAATATATTCTATGCAAATTTATACATCGATCCATACATATCCATGAGTCCAATAAGTGCAACAAGTTCATACAAATCCATAAGTCGAACAAACGTGACAAAAGTCCATATGTATCCAAAGTGCGAGCTACACACACACACACACACACACACCCCGATCCATACATCAGTTCCGAACTAAATGCTAACTGGATGAAGGTAGTCCTTAAGTTCTAGCATCGTGCTCCATATATTGCCTTAGCGGCTCGTACTCCGGGAACAACCCAACTCACTGTCCTCCAAGAAGAAAGGTTGCCCTTCATGCACACATTGGTTGTTGGGACCTAACTTTGATTTCTGTCTTAGCTTTCATCCCAAACTTTGAAGATTTCAGGATACCTGCGAGAACAAAGGCGAAGTTCTACATCGAAGACAACCCATAAAAACTTTAGATTCGCGAAGAAACTACAAGTGCGAAATAAGATAGATTAGAGTCGAGGATCCAGCGAAGATGACCACGGAAGCTTCACCGCGAGAATCATTAAAAGCAAATGGAAAGCGTCGCGAAGATGAACATTGCCTCGAAGCATCGCGAAGATGAAGGCGCATCTTCGCGAAGGAAGACATTTTGTAGAAGTTCATTTTCCGATCCTTTGTAATTTTGTACAACTACGAAGTCAGGGGGGCCTATAAATACCCCCCGACATCCTTTGTGAATGCCATGTTGAATGGCCACTTTGTAAACCATATCATCATCAATAAAGTGTCTTGTTGAGCAATCACCCAACATCTTGGCGCCTACCGTGGGTGTGAGCAACGATCTATCCCACAGCCATCAAGAAATCATGGGAAGACCTCCTAAGAACAAGTCGGCAAGCGTTGCTGAGGAAACAACAACAAAAGAAAATGAAGTACCAAGAACAAGCGAAGACAATATCTCAAAAGAAATCACTCCTCAAGAAAGTCGAGTGAAGAAGCAAGAAAGTTACAAGAATTAGAAGAAGAACTGATCAAGAAACAAAAAGAGCTTGAGGCTTGAGGCCAGCAACATGAGCAAGTCTGGTATGCCTCCTATCATCTCACAAGAGGAGCACAACAATGGTACATGAGGCTGTCAGAGAAACCGGTGACAGATTGGGCAAGCTCGCCCCAATACGTCAACGAGCGCGCCGCCCAACTGAACGGAGGAATCGGCCGGGTGGTGGCATCACCGAGGAAGACAGGCACCGTCGATGAGTACACAGAGCAGAGTTCTGGCGCACGTGGCACGCACAAGCAACCTCGACGACAAGCAGCAGGTCAACATCTACACAGCAGGCTTGGGCGAACCGCTCAAGACGGACATCGAGATGCAGAACCCCAAGGACATGGAGGCCACCATGTCTCACGCTAGGGCGTACGAGCGACGCCTTGCCATCCTCTACAATACCGGCAAGCCAGCACAGGTAAAGGGTAGGGCGCCAAAGACTGTGGCCCGCTGGCCGCCCCCTAGGCGCCCACCTCGCCGGGCAAAGAACGACTCGGCCGTTCAAGCGGCCGACATCGAAGAGATGACGGAGCGACGCAAGGCGGAACTATGCTTCAATTGTGACGAGCCGTTTCACGGGGTCACAAGTGCATGCACCTCTTCGACATCACGATCTTCAAGCGACTACACCGACGACACGACGAACGCCCCACTAGCGGGCGTCAAAGAGGAGCCGGCCGATCTCGAAGGTCCTCGTTGGGGACCCGACTCCCGGTATGTGGTGCTCATTCTCTCTACCTCGTCGCTATGATCTCGGGCACGGGCGTCAACATCATCGTCGACTCGGGAGCAACGCACAACTACATCGACCCCCGCGTGGTGACCACGGCAGGCCTCCGGACTCAGCCGGTGCATGTGCTGATCACCACTGGCACCGGTGCCACTTCTACATGCCGAGCCGCCACCTTCGACGTACCACTACGCCTCGACGCCAGCACCTTCGACATTGACGCCTACGTCATGCCACTAGGCGACGACATCGACGTCATCCTTGGCATGCCTTGGTTGGCAAGCCGGGATCGCGTGACGTGGGACTTCGCGACCCACGAGCTGCAGTACTACCGCGACGGTCGCCCGAGCACGTTCACGTCGGCTCCACCCCCGTAAAGGGGGGCGCCCGGCCCTGGCTTTCGGTCGGGCATCTTCGCCGACATCCGAACACCGCGACTCGGCAGGAAGCGTTCGAGGCATGCGGCGCGACCCGACGACACGTCCACCGGAGTCTTCGTCGGCCTACGCCGGGCTACATTGGAGGATCGGCACCTACGCCGCATCACCCTCGGCGTCAACGGGCGACGCCGCTCTAGCATGGACGCTTGAGGATAGCCTCCTCCTCTTTGACGGCCGATTCTACCTTTCGACTTCCTCTCCACTATTGCTAGACCTCTTTGGAGGCCTTGCTTCATGGCAGAGTTCGCGGGGGCGAACTTCCTCGCCTTTGGGAGCTTACGGCGGAGCCAACTTCAGCTGCACTGACCGCCATCCTGTTGGGCGGCATATGGCCGCTGCGCCACCACGTCGGCCCAGCCAGGTCGTCTTCCTCGATGGCATGGATCGCCTCTTCCTCACCGTCGACAATGTCCACATTAGCTACGATGCAGAGAGGGGTGTCCACCAGCTTTCGCCCTCTCTGTTCGACGTCGGATCCTTCATGTACGGTACGATGTTGAACTTGGCCGCTACTCCTCCTACTCGCCGCGACATCACCATCTGGCGTCTGCTTCCGCTCTTCGTCAACGCTCCGCCCAACGAGCGTTTCTTGTTCCTGGAGAGCCCACCCCGCGACATGGTGCATCGGCACCTTGAGGTGGGCGTTCCAAGGATGCTCCTACCGGGCGGCCCGTCGTCGGATAGCTTCATAGCAGGGTACATCTACCACGGCTACATCGGCAACCTTCACTACCTCCGGAGTTTGATCCAAGCGAACCGGGGAGAACATGATCCTTAGGAACCCGGTGCAGGGTCAACTCAAATGCTGCAGGTTGAGCTCATCATTCCAGTGCGGCCGATCTCCACCGGTGTGACGGAATGGACTTTCATCCAGTAGCGAGGGACGCACCGGTCGGAGAAGGGGGAGATGTCATGACCGAGGGAAATAGGGCCCGGGAGAGGACAGGCCCGACAGGCCGCGGGCGCCGGGCGCCGCCCTCCACAGGCTCAAGGTCCCCCGCCGCCGTCCCCTCCTTTCCACGGATTCTTCGGCAATTAATTCGAAATAAAGGAAGGAAAATATATAGGATTATCTTTAGGCGTTTTTGGTGTGCAAGGTGATATCTCATCTATAAGGGAGACCCTTATTAGGAAATAAATGAATACAATATGCTTGTAAAAGGTATTCCAATCTATAAGGAAACCTTTAGAGAGATTGCTTGACATACAAGTCCCACTTGCCGGGCTATAAAAGTAAGGGGTCATGTAATCTTCGAGGGGCAACAAGCAAATAAAGAAATTATTCCAATCTTCCCTGCCTCCTCCTCCTCCCTACGCACGCGCCTCCCCTCCCCTGCCTGCGCCACCGCCACCGCATGCCCCTCGCCGCCATCGCCACCCCTCACCGCCCCTCGCCGCCATCGCCACCGCCTCCCTCCTCCTTCCCGCCGCAGCTCTCGTGTCGGTTCCGGCCTTAATCTAGTTGGGTTCTGACAAAGTATAAATATATGGATAAACTATTTTATTAGTATAGAAAAATTGAGAATAATTTGCAAAAAAAAAAAAAAAAAGTATATAACCATCTAAATATTTACATAGACTAAAAATCGTATAAGTTGCTATCCTATGCCAAGGACTATCATCATAGCAATAACAACAAATTATTTAAAATTATCTAATTTAGAATATGATTTATATATTTGTTAATTTAGATAAATTTATACATTTTAAATATATAGTTTTGATATATCTATATTGATAATATAACTATTAATCCAACATATATAGTTCCTTCATAATAAACTTTTTCTTGATAATAAATTTATACCATGGATCTTATGCGATGTCGTGTAGGTTTTGAATTACTATTTATGGAAGCTTAGTACTTAGGAGTCGAAATCCTTAATTTAAAATGTACAAAAGGAAAAATAATAATGTATACAAGAAACACCCTGCGTTTCAAACTTAATTCTAGGATTTGTGAGCATATTACCCACAATAATAGGCACCATGGTCTAAAATAATTTTTCAACTACGTGTCGTCGAAGATGCACCAAGGTGCCATGTAAGGAAAACAAGTTAGGAATATGCATGAAGGACATATATATCAGTAATTGATATGTTCAATGTTACTTGATAGAGACCATAGAGTATATATTATACCTATTGTTGTAAAAAATGAATAAAGAGCAAACATACCATTTAATATAAATGAGGCTTAATAGTCAGGGCTATACATAATAACTAATGTATCCATCTCTTAACTAAGATCAGTTGTGTACCATGCATGGATGGAGGAGGCTGCAACTTTGTTCTAAAAAGAATCTCCCAATTAAAATTGTGTTCTCGCACGGGATAGACTAGTAATTTAAAAATTCAAATATAGCAGAGATATCTAGTGCCATGCACTGAACGGATGGATGCATTGAAACCGACAAGGCCGCTTTCTCTAGCACGCGTTCTCATGTATATTATTGATTGTATCGAGATCTGACTCATACACTCCAGGTTACTCCCTCCATCCCACCGACTTTGTCACCCCGGTTTTCGTGCCATCTTATTCGATGCTTCGTCTTATTCAAATTTTTTGCACAAATATAATTTTTTTTTTACGACTTATTTTATCAATGAAGATACTTGAATATTGATTATTTTTATTTTATGATTTGCATAAATATTTTAAATAAGACGGATGGTCAAAGATGAAGTTGAAAAGTCAAAAACGACGAAGTCCATGGGACAGAGGGAGTATGTCCATTTGAAGATGGGCGGTTTAGCTTTATTATAATTTAATAATCCAACGCAACATTGGGTTGTGGAACACGCATGTTACCTTACCTTAACATCGTCTAGTAAAAGGTGAGGGCTCCATGCAATTTTCTCTTAAAGTTGATCCTTTCCTTCTTGTTCCCTTTCTTGTTCGCTGTACCCTGCAGTATGGGCGTCCCTGACTCCTGAAGGCCTTCTCCAGCAGGTTGGTGCTAATTGAGTTTTTGTTGTCTTATTACACAAATTTTGTGTCCGTCTCGTGTCCTGCTGCCTAGCATTTAATGAAATTGCTGCTCTACAGATTATTCATCTCTGTCACTTATTTTTTCTGCATCTGTATCACGGACATTCATGTCTTTGACGAAGATATATATGAGTGCACCGTAAGCGGGTCTGAATCTGCTCGCCATCAGTCTCAACATATTTAACCTTGCTGTTCATGATCTTTTGAACTGTACTGACACGCTATGGATCCTGTTTTTTAGCTGTACTTCAGTTTCAACTATATATATGTTCAGATCTAGGTGTGAGTTAGGGCGTGTTTGGTACAGCTCCACGCAGCTCCAGATCCAAAAAATCAGCTCCGCTCTGGATTTTTCTAGCCAAACACTTCCAACTCCAACAACTCCACCAAGGATCTGCTCCAAAAAAATGTTGGAGCAGGCCCCAAATCCGTGGATTTGGTAGAGTACCTCAAAGGGGTGCTCCACGAAATCAGATTTGGTGGAGTTGGGAGAAATTACCCACCACTGCCACTGATTAGTGGAAAATGACCGGTTCAATTTATTTCTTTCTTTGTTCGTCGCGTAGTTTTTTCTAGCGCCGCCCGCACCTCCGTGTCCGCGCCGCCTGTACCTGCCTCCCCGACGAGCCGCCCGCACCTCCCTCCGTCCACAAGCGGCGCACCTCCCTCGGCCCAGCCTGGCCAACGAACCATGGAAGCCGGCGTCCAGGTACATCATTGGATCGTACTCTACTAACTGCACGAGCCCGATGGCCGGCCGCGACGATGACAGATTTGAGCCGGCCACGACGACGGCATAAATAAAAAAGTAGTTTGTTGATCATCGGTTCATCCATTGATACCTCCCAGACGCAGCCTCTGGAGTAGTAGAGCTGGTACACGGGATTGGAACTAGCGGGCAACGCAGCGCAACTCATCAAAGGACGCGGCGGCGAGACTCCGGCACGTCGGGCAGCAGTTGAGGAACTTTTTTTTCCTTTTCTATTCTCCTTACGTGTGGGCCCCAGATGTCATAGGGATGGGGAAACTCTGGAGCTGTACCAAACGCTTGTTAGGATTTTTTAGATCCACAGTGGATCTGCTCCACGGTGGAGCTGCGGCGGATCTACAGCTCTGGAGCTGTTTTTTCAGAGCCGGAGCCCTACCAAACACGCCCTTAATGTCCTAGCTATGTACTTTTGACCCACATCGGAAAACTTTTTTTTTGACGCCCTGCTTAATTCAGGTCTCGATCACGTTGCTGGGCATCTGCATTGCAGTTCGTAATTGCTCTGTAGAGGTAATTAGCATCCCCGTTGCCGCCGAGGATGCACGCAGTTCAATAAATAACGCTCCAAACAAGCTATATGTACATTTCTCTGTTTTTGGAATCGCACTCTGTAGGCATGGACGGAAACGAGGGGAAGACAATGTGCTGCAGGATATACTTGATGGGAAGAGCAACCCCAGATGTCTCTCGTATCATATTTTAGAGAAAATCACGCTAAATTTTTCCGAAGACAGAAGAATCGGTAGTGGTGGATTTGGAGAGGTTTACAAGGTAAAATTATTTTCAGAGAACATTATATACCTTTGGATCCCAACACATGATCCTGAGCTTCCGCAATATTATTTCTGAAATATTGATGTGTCAGACTCTCCATGAGGTGCATTTGTTTCCAGTTTTCTTCGCTATATGTATATGTGCGTCGAACTTTTTATGGTGACCGGGTTAAACACACTGATCGTCAAAAGTGAAATTAACAGGGTATTCTCCAAAACGGGAGTGTTGTTGCCGTGAAGAAGATACCTGTGACTGAACTTACAGTCAATGACCGTTTATTTAATAGTGAGGTTAATAGCCTGCTGAAGATTAAGGAGCATCAAAATTTAGTCAGGTTTCTTGGCTACTGTTATAATACACATTGTGAAATGATGAAGACGGCAGGATCTGAAGAAAGCTTTGTTCCGATCCAGAAAAGAAACAGATTACTCTGTTTTGAGTATATCAGCAATGAAAGCCTAGACAAACATATTACTGGTATGATAATGTTGCATCTGATGCAGTTGTTCTAGTTTGTTTCAAAACTGTAAGTTATTCTGGCTTTTTAGGTACACAACTTTTTACTACCTACCTAAATATCCATGATATTTACTTATTTAGTAGTAAAAAGTATTGTATCTAGAAAAGCCAGGGACGACTAATTATTTGGAAGAGGGGCAGTATTTAATTTTAATCACGGTTGACTAATTATTATTCACAATTTTCAGTTATAAATGTTCTGACATTCGGTCAGCAGTTTTGCATCATGTTCAGTGTTTGATATAAATTTAAAGTTCTCCTTTATTTCTTTTCTCTCCCCTGCTGCAGATGAGTTAAGAGGACATGACTGGGATATACGTTATAAATTAATCCAGGGAATTTGTGTGGGTTTGCAATTCCTACACAAGGAAATGCGTTTTATTCATATGGATCTCAAACCGACAAATATAATGGTAGATCCTGACATGGTGCCAAAAATTACAGATTTTGGTCTAGCCAGGCCAGATGGAAAATCAGTCACTACTGGCGACCGTTTTATGTCACGGTAACCAGTGCAACAATAAAACCCTTACTTGACACTATGACTGCTATAGTTTCTCTATGCAATAATGCACAAACTGTTGCATTTTCATGCAGAGAATATAGCTCTCAGAATACATCAACGGTGGGGCGACAACAATCCAGTGCGATATATATAGTTTGGGTGTTATAATCATGGAACTGGTATCAGGAGTCCAAGCCATCCACGACAAAAGTAAGGTAAATAGTAAATTTCTTCCTAAGAAAATGGTAAATTTCATAATTATATACAATAGTGTTTTGCAATTTACATTGCCTTACCTTTTTAGTACACCTTTTTTGTTCGTGTATTATTCTATAGAATGGTTCTCTAAGTTAAACCATTTTTCTGTTAATAGAAGGCTTTGTTAAAATTGAAGGCACTTCTAGCCCCTAACAATAAGCACACTATCAAAAACTGAAAACAAAAAGGAAATCCACTAGTACCCAAATGCTTTTTAGTGACGGACAAACTTGATTTTTGCGTGGCGGGCATCTGGGCCCGTCACTAAGCAAAGGGGCGGGCTCGGTGCCGTCACGCTTAATAGAACTGCTCGTGGCGGGCAAATTAGAATGCCCGTCACGGTAAAAGTTTTGAAAAAATAAAAAAAGAGAAAAAACCATGACAGGCCCGCCAAGCCCATCTACGGGCCCGCCGAGCCCATCAGGGGGGCAGCGCCGCCCGACACGGGATCCGCTGCACCGCCCGGCAGCCGCCGTGGAGGCCCGTGCCCGCCGATAGCCGCCGAAGAGGCAGCGCCCGCGGATCTGCCGCCGAAGAGGCCGCGCCCGCCGGATCTGCCGCCCGTGGAGGCCACGCTTCGCGGATCTACCAGCGCCGCCCGCGGGATCCGCCCGCGCCCGCCCGGTAGCCGCCCGTGGAGGCCGCGCCTGCCGGATCTGCCCGCGCTGCGGATCCCTCCCGCTCGCCCGACCGGCCCGGAGAGGAAGCCGCTCGCCCGTAGCCGGAGACGGAGCCGCTCGCCCGGTCGGCTTGGTGAAGGAGTCGCTCGCCGGTCGCCGCACCGCAGGCGCACCATGGCTTCATCAGCGCCGCCGTGCCCTCGCGGCGTCGGAGGGAGAGCGAGGAAGCCGGGATGGGAGGGGTGGCCGGTGGGGAAGAGCGGAGGTGAAGGAAGAGCGGAGGTGCGAGCGAGAGGAAGAGCGGAGGTGCGGTGGAGGAGAGGAAATGTTGGAGTGAAGCACCGATGACTGAAAACCCTAAGTCATGTATTTATACTAGAGGCACATATCGGGCCTCGCTATGGGCTTATTGGGCTCAGCATTTCCGTGACGGGCTTTTAAAACTGCCCGCCAAGGAAAATCGATTTTTGCGTGGCGGGCACCTTAACGCGCCCGCCACGCAAAAAGATTTTATTTTGCGTGGCGTGCGTGTTAAGGTTCCCGCCACGTAAATTTTTTTCCCGTGACGGGCAAAAAACGCCCGCCACGTAAAAAAGCTGGGCGTGGCGGGGGTATTTTCCGTGACGCAAAAAAAAAGTGTCCGCCACGGAAAGATTTTGCAAGCGCTTCGCAAAATCATTTTCGTTACTAGTGATCACGCTCACGCGAAAGGCTATCAAGACCATCATCCATGTGCCTAGTGAAAAACAAAGTCCATAGGAACATCAAACATGCGCCAATTGTTGCAAGGCCGCCACAACCGAAACCTGTAAGCTGGACTTCTAGAGGTCGTTGAATATTTAGTGAAATTACGAGGTGCATTAACCCATAAAAATAGTGAGATACTTAGCTAACAAAAGCATCATATGCTATAAACTTGCTACCGCAACTAGCAACATATGACTTGCTACTGCAACTAGCAACATATGCTATAAACTTACTACTACAACTAGCAACATAGATTTGCTACTGCAACTAGCAACATATGCTGTAAACTTGCTACTGCAACTAGCAACATATGCTATAAACTTCCTACTGCAACTAGCAACATATGACCCGGTGAAACTAGCAAAATATGATGTGCCACTAAAGTAATAGTGAGAAGTAGCATAAATAAAAGATGTTTCGGATTTTAACCTTGGATAGATCCATAGCCGGTACTGGCGACATTGAGATCACCAGATCCAGTTGCAGCGCTGCCGATCCACCGACGTGGGTGCAGATGGACTGCACCGTCCTCACGTGGATCTACGGGACGATTAACACCGACCTCCGGCCGTCCACCATGCTCAAGAACCCCAACACCCGCACCGCCTGGCTCCACCTCGAGGACGAGTTCCTCGGCCGGCCGCAGTAGCGCGCCCTGCTGTTGTCCGCCGAGTTCCGCCGCGGTGAAGCAAGGGTCATCGTCCATCACTAACGTATACCGCAAGATCGAGATGATGGCGGCCACCCTCAACAACCGATGATGTTTTTTGGCCCTTTGCATCCTCGTCCTCACGCTCCTCTATGGCACGGCGACAAGTTTCGCCCCATGGTCACCAACATCAAGCTGCGGCGGCCGTTCCTCACATTCGCCAAGGCACGCACGCAGCTCCTACTCGAGGAGATCGACATCATCGACATCGCTGGTGACACCTCCACCCCGCCACCTTCAGCACCGCCCGTTCTCTTCATCGACTTGTCGTCGGTGGTTCTCGCCCTCCGGTCGGCGTTCGGTGGGACTCAAGGGGGCCCACCAAAGGAGGCGGTTCTAGCGGTGGCCGGGGCAACCGCAATGGGCACCGGCGTGGTCGTGATGGCAACAAGTAGCGGCAGGGCTCCAACGTCGGGCAATCCGGTCCTCGTGTCCGCCGCCCATGTTCTACAACCTATGGGCTGGGATGCTGCGAGTTTTAGCTCCACCAACCGCCCACGCACTAGTACCGAAATTCTTTTTTGTGGCGGGCGTTTTGCTTTTCCGTGGCGGGCACGGCCGCCCGTCACCAACGAAAGGTCACGGTTAATCGTGACCTTTCGCGGGCGTGGGCGGCCGTGGACCGCCACGCGAAAAAGCGTAAGCGTGGCGGGCAACATAACGCGCCCGCCACGTAAAAGAATCTTATCCGTGGCGGGCGAATTATAATGCCCGCCACGGCCAAAGTTTTGAAAAAATAAAAAAAATGAAAAAACCCCGACAGCCCGCCGAGCCATCTACGGGCCCGCCGAGCCCATCTACGGGGGCTGCGCGCGCCACGGGGATCCGCGCGCCGTGTCGTCCCCCCACGCTGTCATCGTCTGCCGGAGCCGCGTGGAGGGAGGCCGGATCCGCCCTCCGCCCGGTGGAGTAGCTCGCCGGGAAGAGTGTTGCCGCCTGCTCCTAGGGTTGGGGAAGAGCGCCGCCGCCGGATCCGTTGGGGAGGAGGGCGCGGCCGCCGGATCCATGGAGGACGAGGGCGGCGCTGCTGGATCCGTGGGAGAAGAGGCCACCGCCCGCTGGATCCGCTCGAGGGCGACTCAATACGCCCGGATCCGCCGTGTCCTCCACGCAAACACCGCCCTCTCCATGCCCTCTCCATGCGCCGCGTCCTCCACCGCTCGATGTGGAGAACCACCGGTAGGAGCGAACGCCGCCTCTCCATGCGCCGCCATGAGGAGACTCGCATGGATGCATGCGTGTTTGCGCGTGGTTGAGAAGGAGGGGAACTTCTGCGGTGGAGAGTGAAGTGAGGGCGAGGGAGAGGGACCGGGCTGCGGAGAAGGAGAGACGGAGAGAAGGTGTCGGGCGGCGGCGGACGGGAGAGGGAGAGAGAACTGACGAGTTGAAACCTAAGTCCCATTATATAAGGCCCGATAGAAGATGGATTGGGCCGGATCACTAGCTGGGGCCACGATTTTACGTGTCGGGCCTTTGCGTTGCCCGCCACGGAAAATTTATTTTTGCGTGGCGGGCAACTTAACATGCCCGCCACGCAAAATAATTTATTTTGCGTGGCGGGCACGTTAAGTTGCCCGCCACGCCAAAATAAATTTTCCGTGGCGGGTAAATCACGCCCGTCACGCAAAAAAAAAACAGGGCGTGGCGGAGTATTTTCCGTGGACGGGCAAAAAGTGCCCGCCCACGGAAAAAGATTGTGCCGGTGCTTTCGCAAAATCAAATCGGTACTAGTGACGGGTCCCGTGCCAAGGGCACCTCAACGTCCGTCGGCCTTCACCGCCATCACACCGCTTCAACCATACCTCGCACCATACGGCTATGGCGCACCTCCAAGTGTTCGGTGCGGGCAACCCGGATCCTATGCTCTCGCCACCGCACAGCGGCAAAGCGCTGCGGCAGCCATGGACTCCTATGCATGGACTCACCCGGCAAGTTCAGCACTATGTCGCTGACTCCACCAGGCCCCAACGACTAGTGCGTTGACTCTGGTGCGGTGCTCATATGCTCAACAACCCTAGTATAATTCCATCCTCTCACCCTCTGTCATCGAGTCCTTCATCTGTCATTGTTCATAACAGGGCTATGCTTCTTGTTACTTCCATCGGATCTCACTCTTTTTCCACTTCGTAATGGCCTTTAATTCTTTCAAATGTTTTAATTAGTTCCAAAGCTATTTCATGTCATAAGCGCCACGACACTCATGTTTGCCATGCTTGCCAACTTGGTCGCCATGTGCGCCTCCCATTTAGCTTGGTCGCCATGTCAAACTCGCGTGCGTCTCGCCCATTTGATTTAATACATTGTGATCATTGGACATCTCTAGTCGTCAGTGTTTCTAGGTACAAATATTATCTTGTCATTCTTGATGATTGCACTCACTACAGCTAGACTTTCCTGTTACGCCTCAAATCCGTCACCTTTAGCACTCTTACTAATTTTTCTCTCATGTGCGCACACAGTTTGACTCCTCTATCAAGGCGGTTCCGTGCGATAATGGTCGTGAATTCAATAATTCCTAGGCCTGCACGTTCTTCCTCACTCAAGGTGTCGTCCTCCATCTATCATGCCATACACCTCTCAGCAAAATGGGCGGGCTGAGCGTACTCTTCGCATCATAAATAATATTGTGCACTCTCTCCAATTTTAGGCTAGTCTCCCTCCGGTTTACTGGGCAGCCTCACTCCACACTACCACCCCACAAAAACCCCAAACGACCACACCCCCCACTTTTCCCTACACGACGTGCAACCCTCCTACACTCAGCTTCATGTTTTTGGTTGTGCCTGCTATCCTAACCTAGCATCCACAACTCTACATAAACTATCACCTCGCTCCTCCTTGTGTGTCTTTCTGGGGCACTCATCCAACCATAAGGGCTATCGGTGCCTTGACCTTCATTCCAACCCTTTGTTGGGGAGGGCGACCCTCGCCAGCCCCCGCAGCTCCCGCAGGCCTCGCTTCGGCGGGCCAAGCAACATATTTTAGAACCGACACTTTTTCACAGGCAAGTCCGGCAAAGGCGCCTCTACTAGGCCAGAGGGCAGTGGAGGACCCAAGCGACACCGAGCTCCGCTCCATGCTTCGGAGACGGGGCCTCCGACAAACCTTCGCATACAGATCGGGCAAAATCATAAGCATGACCATCAAAGGGCCGCCGCAAGACCGGAGGACACGGGAGGTCCCAAGCGACCCCAAGCTCCACTCCACTCTTGGGGGCAAAGCCTTTGTCAATCTTCGATACGAGGGTTGAAGCCCGATCGCCACCACGGAGCCCCAAGTGGAGGGTCGGCGTCACCAAGGGCGCGAGCCAGCCTCAAAGAGTGGGCGTCGCGCGAAGGCCGAGCCATCAAGACATGAAAGCTGGCGGCGGGGAGGAAAACCCTACCAGAGGACAACAATCTAGGGACATGTGTGTGTTTAGCATTATAGCCCTACGAGGGTAAATTACCTCTTTTGCCTTGGCAAGGGCCCACCCATCGAGTGTGCAAATCCCTACCTACCATGTACCGTGTTGTAAAGCGACCATCCGACCCCTTGGCTTCCTATAAATACCGGGTAGGGGCACCAAGGAAGGGGGTCGATTGGTGGCGTAATTCATTGCCATCTAATCAAATCCAGTCTTAGATAGCCCGCAAGTTTTGTCCTTTTACACTCGTGCGGGCCTCGCTAGTTCCCACCCTCGGCAACTCCAGCGAGGGTGGGACCGATGGAGGCCCCCTACGTCATTCACTCTCCTTTGTGTTCATGTTGACCTCCGCTAGTTCCCACCGTCCGCAACTCCCACGGGGGCGTGTTCGAGCGGAGGCCCTCCCGCAATCCACTCGTTTTGTTGGTTCATACTTGTCATTCCTTTCTCTGTGGGAAGCCCTCGCCCCTCCTCCGCTATCTCCGATAGCGAAGGTCGAGGGCAGGAGTGATCCTCACAACCACATTCTCATCTCTAGACATGTAGTCATCGATGAGGTGGTGTTTCCCTTTCGTCGATATGTCCTCTTCGCGGGATCCCACCACACACGATTGTTTGGACAATGTGGATGATTCGTCTTTGCCCTATGGGTCAAGAACTGTGTATGTAGGTTCCCGACTTCCCGGCGGCATGGATGCCGCCCCGGCAGCCTCGGCGGTAGCGGCAAAGACGCCGGCACACAGCCCCCACCGGCTGGTGCCTTTGTAGCACCCTCTCCCATGGTAGCCACGGATGCCCCCAAGCGGCACACCCACCACCGGGCCAGCCCGACCATGCTGCCCCTACGGACACCCCATCCCAAGCTCTTGCCGGGGCGCCGGCCGTCCCTCCGGCCACACCACCGCCCACGGTGCACCGCGGCGATCCCCGTCAACAATGCGCCACGACATTCGCACATGTGGCAAGGATGGCACCCGGCACCCCATCGGCCGCCTGAATCTTGGTGGCCGCGCTCTCTTGCTCCATCTTGGTCCGATCTACGTTGGTGGATTCGTCCCGGCACCAGGCTATGCGCAGGAGGAGTTCGATGCTCGCGCAAGACAATGACACTTGATCTCTAGTTCCTCGGCCTTACGGTGTCAACCTTGTTACAGGCAAGTGGTTCTTTCGTCAAAAGTTCAAGTCGAGATAGCTCTCTTGATAGCTATATGGCTTGGTGGGTCCGTCGAGGTTTCACCACAGCGTCCAGGGCAATGACTATGATGAAACATTCAATCCGTGGTCAAGCCGAAGAAGCTGTTCGGGCTGTCCTCACTCCGGCAATATCTCATTCATGGCCTATTCTCTAGCTTGATGTGAAGAATGCATTCCTCCATGGCACGTTAAATGAGACAGTCTACTGTTCACAACCGTTTGGTTTTCTTTGAAACCTCCAAACCTAACTTTTGTGCCGCCTAAACAAGTCTCTGTACGGACTGAAGCAAGCTCCCAGTTCCTGGCATCATTGGTTTGCCTCTCACCTCACCTCTCTTGGTTTCATTGAGGCAAAGTCCGATACATCAGTGTTCATCTATCGTCATGGCTCCGATATGGCTATTTTGCTTTTGTATGTTGATGACTTCGTTTTGATGCCCTCTTACGTGAGTCTTCTTTAGCAGATTATTGCACCTCTCCATCGGGAATTCTCTATGTTAGTTTGTTCCTCTCACAATGTCGTATATGCTGGATATTTGCAGTGCCCTGTGGATACTCACGCCAAGCAATGCGTTGATGGTGTCGCCATGGCCGACCACACCTCCTACCGCAGCATTGTTGGCGCCCTGAGTACCTCACCTTCACCCGTATGGATATCGCCTATGCAGTTCAACATGTCTGCCTGTATATGCTGGATCCTCGGGAGCCTCAACTTGTTGCTATGAAGCGAATTCTTTGCAATCTTCCGGGTACTTTAGATCTCGGTCTCCACCTTCAGGGTACTCTTGGTGCCCTTAGTAGCTTCTCTATAGCACAATCAGTTAGCTGGTACATCCATCTGAATCCGTTACTTCGAGGCGCCTTATATTTAGTGTGCCCCCTGCAATGGTCGCGGTCTCTCACCACCATCCTCGTGGGGTTTGTAGACCATCCGTTTTCCACTTAATGAAGAACATGCAAAGTCATGCTTTCGAAAAAAATGGTGCGACACCATGATAGTCGCCGGTTTTTCCATCAACGCACATGGCGGCTCCTGTGTGCATTGTAACGGGGAGCGCACGGTGATGTGATTGCTCGCGGGAGGTCTGACCCCTGTTGTGCCCTGGCTCATCCTCTGTTGACCTTTCGTGTACGACATAGGCAGGGGGACCCAACGGTCGCCGCGTCTCGGGTGCATTGAGGAAGAAGAGCCCGACATCTGTGACGGGAGGGGATAAATGGTTGGTCTAGAGGTCAGCAGCGCGTCGTCATCAACAGGCGGGGTGGCTCCCACACGGCGCGGACATGGAGAAGGTGAGACAGAGGTGGGGGACGGAGCTGACCATTGGGCCCCAGTCGTAAGTGAAAAGGCTACTGGGCTGCAGCCTGCGCTGAGCAGGGCTGGGCATTCGGTGGCCCAGACAGGAAAGTCCAAGGAGGAAAGGTGCCCACTGGGCTGCCTGGTCCGGCCAACAGGGAAGAAAGAGGAGGATTGGGCCCGTGTGGCTCTTCCTGTTTTCGATGTCTTTTTTCTGTATTTCCACTTCCTTCTGTACACATATGTCCCACGTGTATATACTCATATATATATCTATGCATAGCCGTATTTACATATGGATATCCCCACCTATGCATTCTCATTCGCATATACCCATAGAATGGCTTCTATAATTCCCAGAACAAATACACTTTGCATATTTGGGTTGGGATTCGGGGGTGTGGCTTTGGCAAAACGAGGGGGTGATCAAGGACGGACTTAGCATATTTGGGTTGGAATTCGGGGGTGTCGTTTTGGCAAATCGAGGGTTCGATCAAGGAGGGAATATGACATCGGATTAATTATTCGATGCCAAATAAATTCTGGAGAGACAAGCAAGCAAGCAACCATGCAAATATAGCATGCAAACAATTCATGGGCCTAACTTCTCTATGGTGAATTTTTAATGCAAGGCTTTGTAGAATAGGTTTTTGGTTGTGCATAATATAAACTAGTCAATTTTAATTGTTAATTTTAGTGATTTTTAAATGGATGCAAAAACAGGGGTGTTACAATCTATCACAACCATAGCGTCAACGCCGACCAATGGTACACACTACCCTCTTGATCCTGGCAACTTGCGATTTGCTCCTCGAGTCTAGAGTTTCGTAGTTCCGGATCCACCCCAATTCCTCAATCTACGAAACCTCCCCCAAGTCCAAAGCACCCGCAAACTCCACCCAATTTCATTTCACCAAACACAAATCCTCCCCTTGGCCACATACTGAAGATGCCATTCCCTCAATTTGATGGCTATGATCCCAATACTGGATGACCCGTGCTCAAAACTATTTCTGACATGTACTACGTTGATCCTTCCATCTGGGTCAAATGCTTCACTATGCAATTCATTGGCCCTGCTCGTTATTGGTTCTAGTCTACATAGTGTCAAATTGCTTGAAAGGATTGGCCATCCTTTTATCTATTGATTCGCGAGCGATTCTGCCGCAATCAATGTGAAGCACTCATTTGTCAGTTGTTTCAAATTCGGATGACCGCCTCTGTTCAGGACTATGTCGATCGTTATGTTCACCTCATCAAGCAACTTGTCGCCTATACTCCACAGACAGATTATCTCACCTACACTACACGTTTCATTGATGGACTTCAAGATGACATTCAAGCTATTGTGATTATGCACAAGGCCTCCAATTTGGATATTTCTTAAAATTTGGCTCTGTTGCAAGAAGAGGCCGTGGAGTTGGGGCATCGTCGCGACTTTCGCAAGTTCGGGAAATGCTTCTTATCCTTGGGTGGTCTCGATGTTTTTCACGACCGAGAGCTTACCACGGGGTAACTCGGGCAGTTGTTCGGGCTTCAAGAACCTAGAACCTGGTCATTTGTTGCGTAGTCGATGAGAGTGGGGTTTTATAATGGTTCAAGCCCTGATCGGAGATCAAGTAAATACCTTTATGTCTAGTTGGCGTTAGCTTGTTTTTGATTGATCGGGTCAACTGGAGGGCTTACAACCTCGGTTGTGTTGTGTACAATTGAGTTGTTGTATGAGGTGTCCCTTGGTCGCCTTTTATATCAAGGAAGGGATCGAGGGGCTATCTAGGATCCTAGTCGGATACAAACAGTGTTGTCCAAGGAGGACTCGAACCACTAATCCATTCAAAGATCTGACTAGGTTCTATTCTGATTACATTCGAGGTCACCGTAGTCTTGCTTCCGCTGCCTTCTTTGGTAAGTCGAGCCGCAAGCCAGGATAGAACTTGCGGATGACTCGGTAGAGTACTTTGGTAGTACCGCATACACAGGCGGGTGTACAAGGCGCTGTTGGTGATAAGAAGTTAGAGGATTGCTGCCCACCTCCACAGTGCTCTGGAATGGTGGACGGCAACTTTTAGATGTTTCGCTCCTACAGCAAGGCTCACAGGTTGTGTGTCTGCTGCGCCGAGCACTAGCAACCTGCACACCAGAGTGTGCCCGCCGTCGAGCTTCATGCCCTTCTGGAGGTGTGGAATCTGTGCTAGATGGAACTTAGTATAGCGGGAAGAGCGAGATACGCCTCCGAAGTGATCCACCAACACATCCATCAAGCTCCCGAGGCCTTCATGATGTTGTCTTTTTGCAGCGGTGGATCCCAACCCTGCTCCTCGTACATTGCAATTCTATGGAACCATCGGAGGGATGTTCTCATTCTAGTTGATTCGGGGACAGCCACTCGTTCCTCAACTCCACGGTGGTGGATAAATTACTAGGTGTAACCCTAGTCACCGGGAACAGGGGACGACGCGGCGATCCTCATTCCGCGGGATGTCGTCCCCAAAACGCTGAACGGGAACTTGGCGGGGTCGATCATGGGGCGTAGAGGCGAACGCGTCCCGCCCGGTCGCCCGCTCCGCCCGCTGAACTCGTCCGCGCCGCCCGCGGAATTCGTCCCGCGCTGCCGCAGGATCTCGCCCCTCCCTCGTCCGCGCTGCCGCAGGATCGCCGCTGACCCTCCGCTCCGTGACTTCTTTGCGTGAAGAAGAAGAGAGGGATGAAAACAGAATTTCGTTTCACTCACAGGGTCACTTAGGTAAAAATGCCAGAGAGAGAAGTTTTCAGATTAAGACTTAGTAGGTTTTAGAATAACCCAGGGGTCCCGATGCAAAGTGTTTGTCCTACTCCAACCACGGCAATTCTCGCTTGTTCCTTCTTTTCGTTCGGGAACATCATCCCGGACTAATTTGGATCATGATCCAAGTTACTTTGGGACGTGCTGAAGCTGTATACTCATCGTTCCAAATAGGATTGAAAAATGGCGTACCATGATCCACGTTCCCGTTCCTCGACCCGGTCGACCCGAGAACGCGGTGACTAGGGGTGTAACCCCGTTGCCAGAGGCTGTAGCAGTACAAGTGGCGGATGGGTCATCTGTATCCTGGTCCGATGAAATTTAGTCAGCCAAATGGTCTGCGTAGGACTATATCTTCCACTGTACTATAAAAATTCTGTAGCTAGGTTCATATGACATGATCCTCGACATGTATTGGCTTTTAGCATTACCTCCTATCAAGATTTGTGGGTCAGACAAGTGGATGATGTTCCAGTATGGTTCATCGCCATCGATCAGTGGCACGCTTATCTCCAATGCAGGAATTCATTATATTTACATATCATTGCAACCTAATCCACCTGACTGATCAGCGCCTCCACAACCTATAGCAGCTCAAGCTTTGCACCAAGCTAGTGGGCCTACAGTATCGCATCGTCTACAAGCCCAGGATGTCCAACCAGGCAGCAGATGCCCTGTCTCGTCATCCCAACCGACCGGCTCAAATTCAGGTGCTCTCTTCAATATCGCCAACATGGATGACAGACTAGATGCGCGCCCGGCCTCGCAAGCGCTGCGCTAGGCACGGGGGCGCACCCGCGCTACTTTGCCGAGGGCTGCCCTAGCCGCCGCCAAGAGAGGAGAGGGAGGAGGGCGGAGTTGTCCCGCCGCGCTGGGGCATTGTCGCTCCGCGCCGTGCCACCCACCCCGCGAGACCTGCCGGCGCCTACTGAGTGAGAGGAAGAGCGAGGGAGTAATGGAACTGCTGCCATTGCCTTTGCTGGGCCTGCTCGGCAGTCGGCCATTCTTATGAGAGAAGGAGCGATGAATGGACCATGGTAGGGTCCATATGGACAGCTTCGGCCCTCAACAACGGCAGAAGATACAACAGCGCTAACCTGCTAAAGCACGCGAACTCTTGGCGCACTGGCTGTAAATGCCTGAGAAAACATCCCAAAGTAGGGCCCCGTTGTACTGCCAAGTGCCAACCAATGGGTTGTGGACAGCGACCAGGATGGTCAACATTGAAGCAGGGCAGCCAAGGGGCCGGCCAATACCAGAGCTCGAACGGCCGCACAACAGGGCCAGCAGGACCCACCTGCCTGTACCGAGTTGGCCTGGTCAATGAATGCACCACCGTCGATGCAGATCAGGATGGCAGAAATTTTTTTGCTACCATGGATGCCGTCAGGCTGCAGCAAGGCCTCCCGTTCTACTATCTTTAAATGTGATCTCCGACTATGCATCCGATCCAACGTCCCTCAAACTATTTCACGAATTGTCAATGATCAATCCAGACTCCAATGCACCGTATAGTCTATCCCAAGGTACACTTTGGGTTAACAACCACATCTGGCTCGGTAGCAACTCTGCCCTGCAGCATTGAGTCATGGCCGCCGTCCATAGAAGAAGCTGTTCACCAGGAGGGATATGAAATCTGATGTCAAAAATGTTAGTCGCCGGTTGCTCTACTTGTGCGTTGGCCAAGCCAGATTGTGCTCGTTATCCAGGCCTGATTGCCCTCTACCAGTGACCAAATCTTGGCAAATGTTATCGATGGATTTTATCGAGGGTATTCCCCGCTCCGGATCGGCAAATCACATACTCATGGTAGTCGATTGATTCAGCAAATATGCTCATTTTGCTAACTCTAGCCCACCTATTCACAGCCCAGCATGTCGCTCAGGTATTCTTTGACAACATTTATTGCCTCTATGGCGTGCTTAATAACATTGTCACTTATCGTGACCGCATCTTCACATCTGATTTCTGGCAAGAGCTGTTCTGCATGGTTGCTACCACTCTATCCTTGAGTTCGGCCTATCATCTCCAATCGGTTGGCCAGACAAAGCACGTCTACTAGTGCCTTGAGACTTTCCTGTGATGCTTCGTCAACTCCTGCGGCAGGTGGATACCTCTGGTGGAGTTTTGGTACAACTCCAACATGCACTCATCTCATAATAGGTGTCCATTCGAAGTGTTGTATGGGCACCCACCTCGTCACTCGGCATCTCGGCAGACTCGGGCACCCACCTCGTCACCCGGCATCTTGGTGGACTCCGCTTCACCGGTGGGAGACCATGCTGGCGGAAAATGCTACAATGTGGCCATCCATCCAGCAACACCTCCACTATGCCCAGCAACGCATGAAGACTCAAGCTAGCCGACGAGAGCCATTTTGGCTGGTCCTTCGAAGTGGGCGACTTCATCTTCCTCAAGCTCCAACAAGACGTGCAGTCGTCCCTAGCCCCGCACGCCCACCAGAACCACTCCAGCTGATACTTTGGCCCATACGAGATCATCACCAAGATCGGCAAGGTTGCCCTACGAGCTCAAGCATCCGCTTTCTTCAAGCGTCCATCCGGTGTTCCACGTATCGCTGCTGAAGCCAGCTCCCAAAGCTCGAGTACTGCGTCTCGGCGCCGTTTCCCGACATCGGCGACTCCATGCAAGCGCTTGAAGTAGTCCTCCAACGCCGCCTCCACCACGGACATGGCGGCACAGTTCCTCAAGTCCTCGTCAACTGGTCATGCTGGACACCACCTCGGCAACCTAGGAGGACACCGAAGCTCTCGGGCAGCTGTTTTCGGAAGCGCTGGCATAGGGACACACCGACTCCTGGGGGGGGGGATATCACTACTTCTCACCTATGGAGGCCCAACGACAACCAAGGCCTAGTAAGAAAGAGCAAGAGGGCCCGGTCCAAGAGCGTGAGCATACACGGCCCATAGTGGGCGTGTGTAACTGATATGAGCTGTAGAGGGAGTAATTAAAGAGAGAAAGGTGAGCAAAGCACGTCATCTATCATCTATCTATCTACTTGTATCGAACAACACTCGTTGTTCTGCCGGCCTCGTTGGCTTCGCGTGTATTGAGAGCGGTGAATTTGTGGAAATTGAGTGAGTTGTTGAGTGAAGCGAGTCGGGTGGCTAGCAGAGACCATTATGTCCAAGGTGGTTGCTTGAGTCCGCGTGCGTGCATTCTAGGGAGCTTAATTAAGATGAAACGGTGGGAACTTTGGCATGGAGGAAGGCTCACCGGCTGGCAATTTGCTCGACACAGGGAGAGGACGAGATGGCTCGATGTGGCGACCGTAGTCCGCATACGGTGAGCATGGAGAAGACTCGAGGAGATGTCACAGTTGATGCCAAGCCAGAACGGGTTCATAATGTGCAGGCTCTGAACGGCGTGGCTTGGTGACGGGGGTACGATGGTGTGGCGTCGGTGGTGAGGTAGCTTGTCGCGCAGGCTGGCTCCACATTGTGTCGTCTCATGGCTGCGTTGTTGTCTTGGGCTTTGGCTGCGACGTCGTTGGTGGGCGTGGAGGAAGGGAGAACGTGACGAGGCAGAGGAGGCTAGGGCTGTGTATGGCGACTGCGAGATGGAGTGGGTGTGGCTGGTGGCCAGTTCGGCCTTCTTTTAGCCGGAGGCTAGGGTTCGAGAGTTATGCGACGTTAGTGTTTTGGATATCGTTTTGGTCAAAAAAATTGGTGCCCAGCGATAAAAATGAATATCGGGAATTTCGGCGATTATCGGGTTTTTCGCTGCAAAAGATGTCCAAACTAACTTCAAAGAAATAACAAAATTTGTTCAAAATTTGAATTTAGCTGTTTATCGGGCTGATATAGCTTAATATCCATGCAGCATTGCCATTGATGTGTGACAGCTGATGCGATGTAGTTGTCATCTGGCCTGGCGTGGCTCAGAAGCTTCGCAAAGCTGACTGTCGGGTCGCATCCGTATGGTCAAGGCTGGGTCGACGGCTGAGAACTTAGCTAGCACCAACGGAAAGAACCGGATGGAAAGAATTGCCTTAGACGGAAGGAGCAGAATGGTACGGAAAAGGAATAGAGGTGAAGGCGACGGAGGCGTGTGGTTTCTGGGCCTTCTGGCTTCCCATCGCTGGCAAAAGCGCCCCACAAAAGTGACAGTTCTTCCGCTCTCGTGCATATGCCGAGCAAGCGAGTGGAAACAAGTGCGGAGTTGGGCTGTGGTTGCCGACTGATGCAGGAGTTGGGCCAAAGGTGATCGACAGGCCACAAGGGAAAGGGTGTGAGCTAGCTAGGCTGCAGGTGAGGGAAGGGAGGCTGACTAGATCCAAACGCTTGCTAATTCAACCTACAATCTTCGCTAAAAAAAAAACATACAATCAGGCACGAAAACATCCAATAAGATCCAACTCAAGGCATGTGTGTCTGGACAAGATTACAGAGTCCTAATCTTGAAGTTAGGCCAAGAAGGGAAGGAATTGGCATAGGTTCCATCTAACGACTACATGCCTCACATATTGCATGAAAATTTTTGAAAACTTCATATTTTTGGTTGCATAGCAATCCAGGCTGTTACAACTACTTTGTTAATACTATTCTGTTGAATGGATATCCATGTTAATCCGTACATTTTCTTTTGCAATATATTGTATGGGATATGAAAGATCTGGTCATATTGTTTGAGATGACGGATATTCTAATCTACAGCACAAACGGGCGGGACCAGGGAGCATAGACCAGGGAGCATACTAGCTTGTGTTGGAATATAAAGCAACTTCCAGATTAATTCCATAATATAAATCATGACAAATAGAAAGACTAGATTAAGCATGTTTAACAAACTAGCATGATAGAAACTCATATCACAGATCATAGCATGGTTGAATAACATAAAACATGGCATGATCATGGCAACTGGTGTAGACACAACTAGCACAACACATACACCGAGATAGATTGAATAGTTTGAACATGTTGGACAATAAGATTAGATTACAGATGTAATACCTGCCGATGTAGAAGTACATGGTGATGAAGATGCAAACGATGATCGTACGTCATTGTAGATGATCCCGTGTGCGAGCCTTACGACGACGAGACAACGTGCTGAGATTTGGGAGCAGTCGGCGCAAAGAGCGCTTCCCAAAAACCTTATTCGCCTTCTCCCGGTGCAGGATCGCAAAGACGACAGTTCCGGAGACCTGCTCGCCCGGTCGCTGGTGCACGCGAACGATCGGGCTGGAGACTTGGCAACGGCGGCGCAGCAGTGAGAAGAGGAAAATACTATTTTACTACTTTAGGATTTTCTAATTGAAACTCCCAATTGTAGTTGTTATGTTGTGTCTATTCCCAGGAGGCTTGGTACAAATATATAGGGAGGAAAACTCTCTATCTCCATATCAACTAGTAATATGGTACTAATTGATATTGCACCTCCCACCTTTGCTCATGGGATAAAACAATAAAGCCCATTAGGGAACACAAATATTGGGCCTTTGAGATTTATCAGAATTTCTTCATATGAATTTTAGGGGAACTTATTCATATATAAATTCTAACAGCTTGTAGTCTGAAAAAAAAAAGATCTATGATACGTTCATATTGCTGCCCAAATTGTAGTCTTAGAAAATTGCTCTCTTATAGAATTACCCTGATTAATATCGAATGTCATAATATGTAGGTGATTCGAAGATGGAGATTGAGATGGCGAAATTCAGACACCTACAGACCATGGCCACTACAACTCCAACAAATAATTACATGCATTGAAATAGCAGAGAGATGTGTCCAGAAAGAACCAAGAAGTAGACCTTCTATATCGGATATAATGCGTGATCTCGAAGAATCTGCAGTTGGTCAGGTAAGCTCGTCTACTCTCTATCAATGAATCTGCAGTAGACCTTCTATAGGGTCTTTTTGATTTACAGAGGCAGGCATGCTGTCCACCTCCATCCAAATATCACGGTTAATCGCCATTTATAGAGCTGTCGAAAAGACCACCTCTGAAAAGATTAATGGAAATTCCCACCTACATTAATGCATGGTTCCAGAAAAAGACAAAATCCTAAAAATTATGTCACTACATCTGCTTAGCTAAAATAGCTAAATTTCTTTATTTAGCCATTTTGTAAAATAGAAAACTTGTTAAAAAAGAGGAGATCCACAACGGATTTGCTATTTTACAAAACTATATAGCAAATGGCTATGGCTGGGTATATATGGCCACTGAGATTTCAGGGATATTATGTTTTTATATTACAAAACTATATAACATAACATGTCTCTTGGAGTTCAACATTTTCTCTAAAAAAGCCATATATAGCCTACCAAGGATAGCACATCTCTTGGAGTTGCTCTTAGGACTCAAACTGCAATAGGCAACTCAACATTTAAGTAACCTTAACAGTACACCACAAAATCACTTAAGGGTATATAAAATAGTTGACCTTTACATACAAACATTTTATAATCCTGTGTTGATTATTTTGACTATTAAATAAACTCCATAAAAAAAAAGTTCCACCAATAATATTTTAAATCTTGTCAAGCACTTCAACATTGATATAGCATGTGTCTGCCTCTGAGATTGTTTGAAAAATTTAAAAATTTGAATAACAAAATATGTGATTTGAAAACAAATATTTGAGAGGCACTACATAACTTCAAATATAAAAAGTATATGAGAAAGATTCCGATTAAAACATTAGGAATAATGCCGCTTTCTTATTTGAAGCGGAAACTCAAATTGTTTTCTATCTGTCACCATCTCAAAATTTGACAGTTTGTCGGGTGAGAAACTGCCGTTAAGTATCCCAGTGGGGCAAGGTAAAATACTAAAATGCCCTCTTAATCCACCTCTGTCACAACTTTTTGGTGCAACTATTTATTGAGACAGACATATGAAGACGCTTGCCTCTTTAAATCTCACTGCTACCCAAATGATTTTAGGAGACACTGCCCAATCTTTTCCATGGCGGGCGTCGAGTTTGCCCGCCCACAGTTAATTTCCTGATTGACCGTGATGGCGTTTTTTCTTTTTATTTTCCATGGCGGGCACTTTTGACCGGCATGCAAATTTGATTAACCGTGGTGGGCAACATAAAAACGTTCGTCATGGTTAATATCTATTTTCCGTGGCGGGCATATTAAAATTCCCGCCACAGAAAATGAATTAACCGGGGCAGGCAAGGTTGAAAGCTAGCCACGGAAAATGCAAGGGCCCAATAGGCCCAATGAGAGGCTCAATATCCGTCTATCGTATAAAAGGAGGAGTTAGGGTTTGCCCTCAGATCCACTCGCTCCCATCACTTAGCGGCGCAGAGACAGCCGAGCGAAGCGGCTCTCTTTTTCGCGCAACACACTGGCCGCCACCCTTCTCCTCGGCACATCCTCCCTCTCTTCTCCACCACTCACTCAACCCATGCACATGCATTAGCAGCCTCTCTCCATCTCTCATTGGTGCGTGGCGCATGGGGCGAGGCCGACGAGCGGCCAGGAATCCGCCGGATCCAACATCGTGACGCCCCTCCACCGGCAAAGCATAGATCTAGCCTTATGGCCCGCGGATCTGCGGCGGCGGCCCCTCGTCCTCCATGGACCCGGCGACAACGACATCCTCCCGACCGGATCCGCTAGCGTCGCCCTCATCCTCCACGGATCCAAAGAACGGGCACATCCTCCTCCACAGATCCGGCCTCGGGGCCCGCGGATCCGGCGATTCTCGTGGTGAATCGAAGGAGGCGGTGCGCCCTCCGATGGCCGTGTATGGATCCGTAGAGGACAAGGGGGCGGGCTCCGTCCACGGCGATCCGGCGATGGAGCGGCGGATCCGGCGCCCGCCCGGCTTCACCATGGCGACTCCAGCTCCTCCGGTGGCGGCAGCGGTGCTGCCCTAGATGGGCTCGGCGGGCCCATGGATGGGCTCCGTGGGCCCGTATATTGTTTTTTGCTTTTTTATATATTTATTCGAACAATTTACCATGGCGGGCATCCTAATGTGCCCGCCACGCTTAATAGATTTACCGTGGCGGGTACTATTGCCCGCGACGCAAAATCACGCGATTTACCGTGACCTTAGCGGGGGTGACGGGCTACAGTGATTTCGCCCGCAAAAATTTGAAATGCCCGTCACATAAAAGATTTTCGTTAGTAGGGTCTATTTTTATAGACAGGCGATTAAATCTATATTGACAATATGATTAGTTTCGTTGTGCATTCATCTTAAATTAACGAGACTTTTTACTGTGCTTGGGAGGAACCACCGGTTCCTCCCGTTAATTTCTGTTCAGCCGGTTCCTCCTCCTTAATTACAAATTAAGGGTAGTTTAGTAACAATACAGCTTCTCGGTTCCGCTTCTATCCAAATCACGAATTGCCCAGGCGTACGGTTACTGTGCCGCGGCACCACGTGAACCGTGCCGCAGATGGTCTTCCTCCCCAACGCTGAGAAGGCAGCCACAGAATCCGTCATCAGGGATGATACCGAGTTCCTGGAGCATGCCGACCTGACCACATCGTCAAAGCCCCCCGCCTTGCCATAGCATCGGATCAGTAAGGTTTTTGAGAAATCTGGAGGGGCCGTGGCCCCTATCGGATCAGTAAGGTCAGGACAAAGATATTTAGCTTGAAGCCGGCCTCCACCATTTCATTCATTATGTCCTCTGCACCCAGGACATTGGCAGTGGATGAATAGAGTCACCATTGATGAGCAGCTCCAGTGGTCAGGCTTGGAAGAGGCTTCCATGGACGCCTTCATGTATCTGAAGATCTCCTCAGCCTCGTCGACATAGCCAATGTCGGCACACATGGCCAGAAGCATGTTGTACAGCATCACGTCGATGTCCATTGCCTCATCTTTCATCCGTCCGTACACGGCCATGGCATCCTCGACATGGAAAGCCGCGTGCTCTTGTCCATCGTCCTCATGGACAGCAAGCCATGTACAGCGAGCTTCCGCGGCGGCGCGGCCAGCATGACCGGCGAGCATGGCCGGAGCGACAAAACAGAGTACTTCAAGAAGCAGCCAGCCAATCTTACTCCTGAATGCACTTGCAGCCTTATGCACGTAATCATTGAGTAGTAATCATTGAGTAGTAGTAGAATACAGAGAAAATAGAACTGTCGGTGAGGACGCAGATGTCCGCCGAGGCGTAGAACGCCAGTTTCTCGTGCATCGTCAAGGGGTCGTCGATCATCACGATGGGCTCATTACCCGGCCTGGCGAAGCGGGCATTGATCCGGTCTCTCGTCGCCTGCACCTCTACTCGAACTGTGTCGATTGTCGCGCCCTCCATGGCCAAGAGCTTGACATGAGCCGGCAGCGCGTCGTGGACCCTGCTGGGAAGTGCGGCGGCGGCGGCGGGGCGGGGGGCGGCCCTAGGACCAGGGAGGGAGGGGCTGGGGATGGGACGGCGGCGTGGTGGCGGACGAGCACGGCGGCGGCGTTTTCTGATAAGGGGACCGTCGGAGCGGTCCAGCGGAAGCCGATGAACAAAGTGTTTTTTTTTTTTTTTTACTTGATTGACGAAGCTGATCAGAATCATTCACAGGAAGTTTTGGTTTCCAAAGAGAAGCTGCTTCTCATCAAGTAAAAAAGACCATTATACCCTTCAATATTACTTATAATTTAGTTCCGTTGCCATGGTTCCTATATGCCACTTGGTTCCTCTAATCTGGTTCCTCTAGCTTCATAGCCATTAGATCAAACCAAATGGAGAGCTGAGGTTAATTCCAAGCGTGGTAAAAACTCTCTTAATTAACAAGCAAACTAAATAATAGAATAATTGTCCAAATCAATAAATATATCTATAATAGATTAATCGTAAACCTCTTGCCCTTACCAGACCCCTTATTGGCTGATTTGCTGCGATGTTACCGGCGGCGAGGCCGTTGCTGGTGCTTGGCAACTGGATAGTGGCCCATCTTGTGCAATACGCCGGTGTGGTGACGCGGACGCGTATCGTGGGTACACGGCGATGGCCGATCGCTGATGGATCGATTGGCAACAGCATGCAGTTAACTCTGCGAAAGTTGAGAGGTCTCAATTTCGGATCTCCACTGTGGAACGTCGTATGGCAGTCCAAAAGCAAAAGTGAAAATGCAAAACCTAAATGGCCCATAAACCTAGTGACTAAGCCCACAGGAGGCCCAGCCCAAGTATCGGTTGAATTGACTGTTGTCCTTCTCTATCAGTTGATATCATTCAAGTTATAAGTCGCTTTTACTTTTTCTGTAATGCTACTTACCGAACATCTGAGACGTCGCACACAACTCCTCCACTCTATATATTAAAAAAAAACTCTCAACTGTCCTTGTCATCCACTCATTTGCTAGCTCACTCACTTCTTGTCCCTTTCCATCGCATGTGCCTCCAGCTACCTCCACAACCGACGGCGGCGCACCCATCCCTACGCGCTCCCTCTGCACCTCAACGAGTGGCCATGGTTGCTTCCCTGGTCCACGGCGGCACCTCACAACGTCGCGCGTCCCTCCTTCCCCACCCCTACATCCTACCTCACCCCGAAGTCCTCTTCCACCGGGAGCCCCAACGCCCACAGATCCAACAGCTCTCCTCCCCACTCATTTTCCGGCGAGATGCATGGAGGTGGTGCGGCGCCCTCCCCACCCTAGGCGGTGACCTCTCTCATCATGGCGACCGAACTCCCCACACTTGGCGTCCATGGCGCTCCCTGCGCGAGACTCTCTCTCTCCCCTATGCTGCTATTGTATGTTTCAATTGTTTCAGGCATGATGTTGCACATGTTGTAAGTGTTTTAAACGAATGTTGCACGACTTTGGTCGAAATGTTTCATCAGACGAATGTTGCAAGAGTTTCGATCTAGATGTTGCATATGTTTTCATAAAAATGTTACAACCGTATGTTCTAAATGCTTTCACTGTTCTAGTTTCTATTTGCAGGAAAATAACACATATATTTTTCTACATATGTTGCAAGCGTATGTTTCAAAAAAAAAAAAAACATTTGCATATCAATACAGAAGGCTGGGACAAGAGCCAAAAGAAGGGAGTCGTCCCAGCGTCGTTCCTCTAGGGGCGGCTCGGCGGAACCACTTGCCGCCGCCGCCGCACTCCCCTCCCCACCACCGCCTGTCCTCGCTGCTGCCCGAGGGGGTCGCCGGGAGGCCTATGAGGCCATCTATGACGGCGGGGCGGCGAGGCCCCCTTGCCCTGCTGCCCCTCCTCCACATATTCCCCAGTCCTTCCCCGTCCGCCACCTCCATCTTCGTGGTCCGCCGCCGGCAAGCAGGGGCTTCTGAGCGGACGGATCCATGGCCCCATGGCCCGGATCGGGCGCGTGGATGGGAGCTGCATGCCTTTCTTTGGTAGTGAGTCTTTGCCGTTCTCATGGCAGCGATGATGACCAGCAGTGTGTCTGCCGGAGCCGAGCATGCCGTTCATGGCGGTGACACGTAGCCTCGGCCTCCTAGAGCGCCCCGGTGTGCATGGTGGGGATGGAGGCGGCCTTCCCGCGATGCACCGGCGGAAGCGGCCTCGCTAGCGCGTGGATGTGGTGGATCTTGGCGTCGTCCTCAGGGGGCCCGCCCCTAGACCTTCTCCACCACGGTGGCCTCCGGGTCCCCGCTCAGCGAGGAGCGACCGTGGTGGCCAAACGGCGGCATGGGAAGCCGAATCCGCGCTCTATCCCGTGCAGTCACGGGGCGTCCTGGTGCTGCTCCTCCCCCTATGACCTGGGTCCTCCGTGGACTTCATGTCGTGGAGAACGTCGACGACGTTTAGGCCGTGCTCCTCCGAGCTCGGGCGTGCTCGGGGTCACGAGCTGGCGCTGGCGGCCTTCTGGGATCTACACGGGTCATGTCGCCGACGCATCCTCTCCGTCATCCGTAGAGCGGCGGGTTGGTTGAGGTATGGTGAAAACCCGAATGGTGATGTCTTCGAATGCCGCTCCCTCCTTTTCCGCTTCCTCCGTCTTGCTAGTGCGAACGAATACGCCGCGATCGATGGTTGAATATCACCGGGAGAAATCCTAGACCGGCCGTGTGCTCAGATCGACAACGGTGACACCGTCAGGGTGTTGTTCCTCCTCCTTGGAGGTGTTGGTTGTCGTGATTCCATCCATCACTTTGGTGTGGGTTCTAGTCGAGGACCAAATCCTTGCTTGGTTTTGTACCGGGTTCGGTCACCGACGGCCTCGGGCGTCGCTTTCCTCGGGAGGCGTTGACATGTGACCACGTTCCTACCCCAAGTAGCTCCTCGGTTGTCTTGGGTTGGCCATGCGCGTCGTTGTCGGATCCCCGTGCCCGTGTGGCGCTGGGCCGGAGATCTCCACCCCTTCATGTCTTCGCCCCCCGTCTAGACGCGGACACTTGCGGTGCGCGCCTCCCACCGTCACGGCGACTCGGCGCGACTCCACATGGTGTGGTGGCGGCGGCACCCTCCTGTCTCCGTCCGGGCCCGGACGCTTGCTTGTCGCGCACCTCCCACCGTCGCGGGCGACCCCAGTCGGCCCAGCGTGGTGGCGGCGGCCGGCACCCTCCTCTTTTCATCCAGCGTGACGCTTGCGGTGCACGCCTCCCACCGCCACGGCGAGTCCGAGCGTCGGCGCGGCCGCGTCTCCGTCTTCCACCTCCTTGGAAGCTTCATTGGAGGGTTCATGTGTCTTGGCGTTGTATCTCTCTCCTTTTCTATTCTTGTATGGTGTTTTATGGTTTTAGTCCGGTTTTCATGATTAACGATTAACGATCAGGGGGGTTTCTTCTGTTCCCTAATGACGTGGACTTTTTTGAAATGGAAGTAGGTGGGGAAGCTCTCTCTCTCTCCCCCGCCCAAATAGTTTTCAAGAAAAAATGTTTAATTTGCTTCAACCTTATGTTGCATGCAAGTGTTTTATGTTTTGGAGCTATGTTCATAGAGTCATGGGGACAAGGCCCGGGGCACGGGGAAAGGGGGGGCATGCTCACCCTCATATCCTAGGTATTGGGTCTCACCGTGCAAAGAGAGGGGATGGGGTCCGGTACTCTAGTGTCGGGAGGAAGCGGTGGCGTAGATGGGGGGGGGGGGGGGGGGGGGGGGCAGGCAGGGGTGAGTGAAGCAGGGGTCACGTGGTTTAATGATTGGTGGGCTCAGATTACTGTACGATGTACTTAAATTTTATAGGACGTCCTAGCGCTAGCGTTGCCCCTTACTTTTTGGTATGTTCTTTTTGTTATATATCTAGATACAGCAATTTACCGGATACATAAAAAAATTGGATGAACCAAAACTGTCAAAGCAACTTATAATTTGTAACTCAGGGAGTCTTTTCTTAATTTCTAGCCATGCTCGGATTACGATAAGTTGGTCGAGAAACACGCGGGAAAATCGTAGGGAAAATCCCGGAGAAAAGGTGCGAGCACTGTGGATTTGAACCCCGGTGGGTAGCGTCCCCACTGGACCGTCTTACCATTGCACTACAAGCCAATTCGCCGAGAAACACCTCTTAGCTATACATAGATACCATATAACCTACCAGGCAGGAAGTGACTTATGGGTTTCCTCGCTTATTTTTAAGAGCTGTTTCGTTGGCTTCGCTGCGCAGCCTGGTCTTGGTGGTGGCTGGCTGCTGCAGCTGGTGTAGTCGCTACGGATAGTCTGCTACAGCTGCTGTTTACGCACAATGTACAAATCACTTTCCAATATGTAAAATACGATTTGTAGCAACGTCACCTTTTTCTAGATGTGGTTCTATATTGAGGCACCCGTATAAATGATGGTCAAATGAGCTACCCCTACAAATCCTACAAATCGATTTGCGGGGTTGTTGGTGTTATCAGCCACCCCTTGTCTAATTCGCAGAGACAACTCTATCGCCACTAGACTCTACAAATAGATGTCGAATATTAAAAAGTAAACATGAACATTTAAATTTTTATAAATAGCCTCGGATGAAAAATTACCAAAATAAAAGATGTAGATATTGAAAAGTTATGGAAGTTTGTTGTTGATAACTATTTCATTTGAAATCATTTACTACTTCAAAATATAGTTTAAAATTTTTTATTTTGAAATTTTTGAAGGACTACGGTTTTTAATCTCTAGCTTATAAGCAGTCTTTCTCCCTCATAATAATTTCAAATTTGATAACATAACCTTTTCAACGCTCTCGCAGGACGCCAGTACGCTCTGAGTAGTAGTATGTCGTTTTTCCTCTAGCTCTCCTTCCTCTGACTCTTCTTGCCCAGCTCCACTCCTCCATCCATCCACCGCCGCCGCCGGCCCCTGCCTCTCCCCGGCGTTTTGCTGGCGGCAGAGCAGGCAGCCCGGCACCCTTGCTCTCCCTTTCCTTCTCCTTGCACAGCTTCTCTAGCCAAATAAGGCCTCCATAGTCGTGCTTTTTAGTTCTATCTAAGCAAGAGTTCTAATCTTCGTGGTGGGAGGCATTGTAACCGGTGGATTGGTCGCAACCACCGCAGGAGCAGGTCCTGTGCGCCGACGTCACCGGGCGCGCCGTGCGTGTTCACCTCGCTTACGGGCCCGGCCGCGCACCGCACCCTGGAAGCCCTGTCGCGGTCCCTTCCTGGCAGCTCCGCACTATAGGCCTTCTCCGTCGGACTCACGTGCCTCGTCGTGGCCAGCCGGCCGGACACGGCATGGAAGCTCCTTGCCAGCGTTGCCTTTGCCGGCCGCCCCGTCAAGGACGCCGCGAGGGGGCTCCTCTTCCACTGCGCCATGGTATTCGCACGGCACCCTCTAGCGACTACTGGCGCGTGCAGTGTCACATCAGCTTCGCCTACCTCTTCAGCCCGCGCAGTGCGTTCGCCACGGCGCTGCGCAGCGTCGCCATCGGCGAGCGACGACCCGGCCGCTGCACTCCTCCGCATCCACCTCGTCCCCGCGCGCGTGGGCTGTGACCTCGATGCGGGCAGTGGGGATCCCCTCTGCGTCGCTGGCGGCATCCCAATCCCGGGGCTCACGGATGGGAGGCAGCGGGTCTTCACCGCCGCACAGCGGGCGGAGCTGGAGCAGCTGCCAACAGGGGAGCCACGGTCGTGCTCCTCGTTGCAGTCTTCATCTGACGCGGACACCGATCTATGTCATCCACGTCAACTGCGTCCCCGTCACGCCATGCTACCAACTACGCCGAGCAGAACATGAACGTCGACCACTGTTTCCCACCAGCCACCGTCAACTCCAAGATCCAGATCCCTTTGGATCCAGACGAGATTTTTCGTGGATGAGGTACACCTCATGGTGGGTCCCGCATGCAAAGTTGGCCCCACAAGCGGCGTTTTTTCTCTCTGGCACCCTCAGGCGGACGCGTGGGTGCAGTGTTGGCCTCCTCGTTCAGCTTCCCAACCTCAGCCATAGGGGTCCCTCTCCTTTAGTGTTCCTTCTTATTTCTACCTTCTACCAAGCAGCACAACGTACACCGGCATCAAGCCATCAAGACCTTCTCAGTTTCCCGTCACTGGTCCGGCAGTGAGCCACTCACCGGTTCTAGGAATGGCAGTCTTCTACCTATCGGTGACTTCTACAGCAACATCTTTAGTCCGTCGGCGAGCGTTTTACGTGACGCCGCCCTTAACCATCTCAAGCCTGGCGCTTTGTGAGGCCCTTCCGCCACTATGGCACCAGCGTCCCGTGACACCTCTCGCAGCCGTTCGGGCCGGCGACCAACGCCCGATGGCGATTCTAGAACTGAGTCCTTTAGGGACTTTGATATCTTGGGCTCCTTTCATAAGGAGCTAGTTGTAGCATTGTTGCTTTAATATAATATATGTTTGTTTCGTCAAAAAAAAAAAAAAACTTCCAATTTGATGATTTTTTTGCTATAAATTTCTAAAATCAGGCTCTTTCAAATTACTGTGTTCTTACATCAGTAATATTATACACCATTTTATGTGACTATGTTTTATCTATTTAAATTTTGAATTTCAAAAAATGGCAACTTCAAACGTAATTTTTGAAATAAATGATTTCAACAAAAATGACGTAAACCGGCCGAACCCCGCCTAGATTCGGTTGGAACCGACACGAGATCGCCGCTCGTCGGGGTGGGGAAGGCGGCGATGGAGGTTGTGGCGACAATGGCTGGCGCCGCCGCCACCGGGCGGCGCGGGCGCGGGGGCGGGCGGGGGGGCAAGGGCGGGCGGCGGTTCTTGAGGAGGCGCACGCGGGGGAGACGGGCAGGAATAGAGATTGAGATATATTTTTCTTTATTTGCTTGTTGCCCTAAAAAGATTATAGACCCCTTAATTATATAGCCCGGCTAGTGGGACTTGTGTTGCAAGCAATCTCTAAAAGTTTCCTTATAGATTGGAATACCTTTTTACAAGCATGTCCTATTTATTTTCCTAATAAGGGTCTCCCTTATAGATGAGATATCCCCTACACAAAAAAAAAGTCTAAGATAATCCTAGGTAATTCCCTTCTTTATTTCTGAATTAATTGTCAAGAATCCGCGAAAGGGAGGCGGAGGCGGCGGCGGCGCTGGCGCTGGTGGTGCGGCGGCGGTGCCCCTCGGGCCTCTTGGGCCTGTCCCTCACAGGCCCTATTTTTGGGTCATGACATCTCCCCCCTTCACCGGCGCCGCGCACTCGCGCCGGATGAAAGTCCATTCATGTCACGCCCGGGTGGAGGTCTGTTGCACCTGGCATGATGAGCTCGACTTGCAAGATAGCTTGCCATGCACCGGGTTCCTGAGGATCATGTTCTCCTCGGGTTCGCTTTGGAGCAAACTCAGAAGGTAGTGAAGGTTCCCGATGTAGCCATGGTAGATGTACTGGTGGATGGCCCATCCTCGCCGAGATGCCGCTCGCGGCGGCAGCAAGCAAGAAGGAGTTTCGATGGAACTCCCGCCTCAAGGTGCTGATGCACTATGTCGCGTAGTGAGCTCTCCAAGAACAAGAAGCGCGTCGGGCGGAGCCGTGACGAAGAACGGAAGCAGGCGCTAGATAGTGATTTCGCGGCGTGTAGGGGGTGTAGCAGCCAAATTCAACATTGTACCGTACATGAAGGAGTCGACATCGAACAAGGATGGAGATAGCTGGTGTGTCCCCCTCTCTGCGTCGTAGCTGATATGGACGTTGTCGATGGTGAGGAAGAGACGATCCATGCCGTCGAGGAAGACGACCCTGGCGGGGCCGACGTGATGGCGCCGCGGCCATATGCCGCCCAATAGGATGGCGTCGGTGCTGACGATGTTGGTGCAGCTGTGTAGGCGCACAAGGTGAGGAAGTTCGTCCTGCGAACTCCTCCTTGAAGCAGAGTCTCCAACAGGTCTTGTAGAAGTGTAGAAGAAGCTGGGAGGTAGAAGCGGCCGTCAAAGAGGAGAAGGTTGTCCTCAACCGTCTAGGCCGGAGCAGCGACGCCCCGTGGTGACGTCGAGGGCGATGCGGCGCAGGTGCTAGTCCTCCCAGTCGCCGTCGTCGTAGCCGCACGAAGACTCCAAGACGCGTGTCATAGAGGTCCAAGGCGCCGCAAGCCTTGAACATTTCCCCACACGGAGGGAAGTGTCCGGACGCCGACGAAGATCCCGGCCCCGAGCGGTCGAGGCGGGGCCGCCCTCTATGGGGAGGTGGAGCCGATGTGAATGTGCTCGGGTGGCCGACTCGGTAGTACTACAGCTCCTGAGTGGCGAAGTCCCACGTCACCCATCCCAGGCTTGCCAACCAAGGCATGCCAAGGATGACGACGACGCCGTCTTCGACATGCATGACGAGGCGCCGATGTCGAAGGTGCCGGGCGTCGATGCGTAGTGGTACGCCGAAGGTGGCAGCCCGACATGTCGGTGGGCGCCGGTGCGGTGGTGATCGATACACACACCGGCCGAAGTCCGAGGCTCGCCGTGGTCAGCACACGGGTCGACGTAGTTGCGCGTTGCTCCGCATACGATAATGATGATGACACCCGTGCGTAGGTGATGCCGACGCAGGTATAAAGAATGAGCACCACGCACAGGGGAGTCGGGTCCCCGAAGAGGACCCCGAGGTCGACATGCTCTTCTTTGATGTCCGCTAGTGGAACACTCTCGTGCTCGTCGGTGTAGTCGTTGAAGATTGTGATGTCGAAGAGGTGCTTGCACTTGTGACCCGGTGTAAACGGCTCGTCACAATTGAAGCAGAGGCCGGCCTTGCGCCCTTCCGTCATCTCCTCCGTGTCGCCCACTTGAACGGCCGAGTCGAAGCCGCCGCCGCCGACGGAGTGGGTGCCCGGGGCGCGCCAGCGGGGCAGGCGGCGGCGCGCCTTGCCCTTCTATTGTGCTGGCTTGCCGGGGATGTAGAGGATGCCGAGACGTTGCTCGCACGCCCGGGTGAGAGATATGGCTGCCTCCATGTCCTGGGGGTCTTGCATCTCGACGTCCGTCTTGAGCAGCTCGCCTAATCCGGCCGTAGATGTTCACTTTGGCCGTCCGTCGCCGCCAGTGTGTCCTCGCGGCGCCACGCGCGCCAGAACTGCCCGTGTTCTCATCCACGGTGCCGATATTCCTCGGCCGATGCCAACTTCGCCCAGCGGATTCCGCGGTACCTGGGCCAAGCGCTCGTTGACGCATCGGGAAAAACTTGCCCACCCGCCAACGGTTTCTCCCCGGGACAGCCTTGTACAACTGTTGTGCTCCTCCCGTGAGATGATATGAGGCGTACCAAACATGCTCGGTGGTCGGCGCACCTTGTCCCCCTCGAAGAATTGCTCGTAGCGGTTCAGCCATGGGAGGCGCTCTTCCTTGCCATCATACGTCGGGAAGGACAACTTGTGCGACGGGGCGAGGCCTGGGAAGGTGTCCACCAGGGGTGGTGGGGGGCGGCGCATGCGCCTTCAAGCGGCGCGCCCCTCATTGTCCGCGGCTTCGCCGCCTGTGCCCCTTCATCATGTCTCCGGATCAGAACCGTGACCCGATCGTCGGCGCGCTCGCTTGCCATCTCGTCCTCTTCTTGATGAAGGTGCGGGCTGTGTCCTCCAAGAGCATCTTCATGGCGAGTTCAGCTTCTCGCAGTTGTGCTTGACGCTGACCGCCTTCGATCGCTGCTCGATAAGACCGCAACCCGACCGCCGAGCGTGTCGAGCCCGGTGATGAATCCGCGAACCGGTCGCCCAAGTCCTTTAGCATCTTCTTCGCCTCGGCGCCCATGGTGGTGGGTGGATTGTAGTGGTCTCCGGATACCAGCCGTCGCCGAACCTAGCTAGATTGGGCCGGAACCGACACGTGATCGCCGGCTCGTCGGGGTGGGGAAGGCAGCGATGGAGGTGGTGGCGGCAGCCGGGCGGCTCGGGCAGGAGGGCGGCGCACATGGGGCGCGCGCGGCGGCGGCTGTTAAGGGAGGCACGCGTGGGGGAGAGGGGCAGAAGAGAGATTGAGATATATTTTTCTTTATTTGCTTGTTGCCCTGAAAGATTACAGACCCCTTACTTATATAGCCCGGCTAGTAGGACTTGTATTGCAAGCTATCTCTCTAAAAGGTTTCCTTATAGATTGGAATACCTTTTTACAAGCATATCCTATTTATTTTCCCTAATAAGGGTCTCCCTTATAGATGAGATATCCCCTTGAACACCAAAAAGCCTAAGATAATCCTAGATAATTCCCTTCTTTATTTCTGAATTAATTGCTGAAGAATCCGCGGAAGGGGGCGGAGGCGGCGGCGGCAAGCGCGCCGCCGGGGGTGGCGCAGCCGCGGTGCCCCTCGGGCCTCTTGGGCCTGTCCCCTTTGGGCCCTATTTCTTGGGTCATGACATAAACATAACTCATAAAGATCTACAACTTTTATTTCGGGTTACATCATCATCCGATAAAATAGTAATAACATTGTTCACAAAATTTATATATCTCTGTTCTAATTTTTTAAGATGTTATTATTTTTATGTCGGATGAATAAATGACAAAAATAAAAATGGTAGATCTTGAGAAGTTGTTATTAACTTTATAGTTTAGAACTTTTTGATGTGAATTAATTTTGTCGGTTAACTACGTTTGGATTTCTCAAAAATGACGTTGGATTGACAAATAGCTAAAATAAAAGTTGCATACCAAGTTACAAAACTCTGTAGTTGTCAGATTATTGATTTGAATTCATTTTTTCATGAAAAAAGTACATTTGAATTTCTCAATTGTGAAATTTAAATATTTTAAATGACCTTGGATGGAGAAACTATTAAAACAAAAGTTGTAAATCTCGAAAAATTACAAAACTTAGTAGACGAAAAACTTTTTTATTTAAATTCGTTTAGGGCCTCAAATAATGCATTTACACTCGGTCTAGACACAAGTGACAGTGGGGGTAGATGGTTAAAAAGGTAATGCCCGATTGTGAGGGTGCGGGTTTGTTGGCTAGCAGCTGCAAAGTGTGCGAAATTTGCCAAAAGAAAAAGCTTGGGTAGGAAGGTGGTGGCAGCTGACTTGTGGGGGCCTCCATGGGTTTAAATTTTTTTGCCATTCTTTTTGCCTGTTTTTGAATTCTGAAACTGGTTTATAGGTACGGCTCAATACACAGCCGTCCCTCCGAATCTTGAACCGCCTCATCGATTTATAGGAACCTGCAAATCCGCAATTTGTAGAGACAGTTGCTTAGGGGTGGCTGAGGAAACCGCCTCTACGAATAATCCTCAGTCGCCCCTAAAACCAATTGTGTAGTAGTGATTGATCATGCTCTATATCATTGTGTGGTAACGCATCTAGCTGGTTTGTCACAGATACCACATTTGTACAATGATGACATGCTGGGGATTGAGCCGTTCGAGCTACGGTTTGCTTTTGAGGTTAACAAGGAAATAATGACAGATGAGATTAAACTGACAAACGTTACTGATAATTCCATTGCCTTCAATATCAAGACAGTTAGCCAACAGCGGGACCTATACTGCGCACGGCCAAACAAAGGAATTGTGCGCCAAAAGTCCATGATTACTGTGAAGATTACAGTGCGAGCACAAGAGGTGACCCAAGGACGTTCTATGCCTCATGACGACAAGTTCATGGTGCGGAGCACAAAGGTGCCAGATGATCTTTCCGGTGAGAAGATCACCGAAGACATGTTCAATGAGGAAGCCGGTAAAGTGGTTGATGATGTGGAATTGACGGTGGTATTTGATGGCGAGTCTAGGAAACCTCAAGCTGATCAGTCCTCACTTGAGCCGAATGCGCCAGCCAACGAGGTATGTACGAGCCTAATCCAACATAACACCCATTATTGAAGTGCGAGTGCGACCATATATTTTGTTTTTCTTCAACTAACAAGTAACTTATTTTGCGTGACAGGAAACCAACTCTCGGGAACCATGTGCCAAGCAGCAGCGCCTTGCTTTTGTCCCGCAACTTCAAATCCTTTCAACTACCAACGTGAGTTCCCAGGGTCACATGCCAGTGACCGTGACTGTCACGACAGGAGCCATGGGAAGGCTACTACCAAAGCTGCTCGAGCTCCTCAAGCAGGAGCACAATCTGCAAAGAAGTCTGAAGAAAAGTTTCGAGGCTATTGAAAGGCAGCTGAAGAGAATGCACGCTGGCCTGTATAAGCTGTCACAGGCGCAGCAGGACCAGCCTGACGAAGAGGTTAAAGTTTGGGCCAACGAGGTGAGGGAGCTGTCATATGACATGGAGGACATCGTTGATGACTTAATAGTACGCATCGCGCACTCAGAGCCTATCACCGACCAGGACAGCATCAAAGAGACAGTCGAAGACATCCTGGAGCGAGTCAAGGAGGCAGCCGAGTGGCATGCCACATACAAAGTCCGCCATCCTGTGCCTACTCCAGCTATTTCATCATGTACAGTGGATCCTCGCCTGCCTGCTTTGTACAAAGACCATAGAGAACTTGTTGGTATGGATGCCCCACGGGACGAGTTAATGAAGAGATTAACAGGCTGGCCTGATGATGCATCGTGCAAGCAGCAGCTCAAGATTATATCAATATTTGAGAAGGCGGGTTAGGCAAGACAACTCTTGCAAAAGTAGTATATGACATGCCAACACTGAGATTCGATCTGAAGGCTTTTGTTACTGTGGGTCGTAATCCTGAAACCGAGCGAAAGCTGAAGGACATTCTCATGGAAATAGACAAGAAGACAGATGGAGAAATTCTCAGTCAACCTTTGAACGAAATGCAGCTCATTGGCAAAATCCGGAATGTACTTCAGAACAAGAGGTATGCACAACCCGCCAATTTATACAAATTATTTTTTCTAAGACAAATACTCCTTCCATCTTCGAATATGGTGACATTTAGGGATCCAAAATTGGTCCAAAATAGTTTTGTTAGGGTCTGTAATAATCAAACTCTATAAATTTTGACCAATAGTAATCAAATCTCATGCATGATGAATGTTCCAAAGCTATATAAATTATTATACTTCACAAATCTTTTAATATGTCATGGTTTCAAAACAACAGATGAAACATTGTAAGATAAATCCATGGTCAAAGTACACTTATGAATCGCTCTTATAAAAAATATATTGATAGAGAATTTTTTGCACCTTGCATGTTCAAGGTGCATCGTGGCTAACATGTCCAAACCCCATGTAATACCTGGATCTTACAGGTCCAAAAGGACTGTTATAAGTTGTACTAAATTAATTTATCATTCATGAAGTATGTTTATTTGTGTCCAATTTGTTTAAGTAGATTAAAATCTAAAATTCATCACAAGTACAAAAATTCAGATTTGTTGTTCTTTTGAGCTAGATACAGTTGCGAAAATTTTGTGACCAGTACTTATACAAAAAATATCTATATTCCTATGTGCCAGAAAAATGTAAAGGTTGTTCAACCAAACTGGATTATCATATGCATACAAATTCGGGAAGACCTAGCCATGCCATGGTAATAGAAAGATATTTCCATCTTTATGCTATAGCTTTATTTTTATTGATTGACCAAAGTGACCAAATCATTGCACTGCAATCCTATAAGTACTCCCTTTATTGCCATGTCATGGTGATGATTACATGACCCACAGTCCCAAATGAGTAGGTAGCGCCAGAAAGACTCAAGCATCTATCCTATTTTCTTGATGCCAACCAAACTTTCTGAAGACGCCAATCACCATGACATTCAGTGGCAATCTCGCTTCCACTTTAGATAACTCTGATTCAGCATGCTCCCCTAAAAATTACCTGCGAGAATGAATTATTAGCTGTTGTTCTGTTAAACATAGCAATCATTTCAACACAACCATAAGGCCTACCATATAGCCACCACACCATATCCACCAAGATTGATTCCTCATCCTTCAGGGGTTTCTTCAACCAAAAACCAAACAAATGTTTTGTACAAACCAGTGGTTGAATATTAAATGATAAATGTCATTTCTTTCAACTACCTCCCTATATGACAAAACAAAGAAGAGGTGTTGAACAGTTTCATCCGAACCACAAAATACCATTTAGTTTGCCTTTTCCAACCTCTCTTGACCAAATTATCCTTTGTTAGAACTACACCTCTTGACCAAATGAATACTCAGTTGGAAGTCACATATTCGTTATTAGTTTAGCTAAATAAAATCTTTGGACAATTCTCTACAAAATATAGAAAACATAATCCCTGTGGTAAATAACATAAAGATTTGTCAACCAAATTAAATAGGATATCATATACTCCCTCCATACCCAAAAAGTTGTTGTTTAGGACAGCGACACGGTCTCCAAAACACAACTTTGACCTCTTGTTTCACATTTGCAAACTCAACAACGTAGAAGTTATTGATGATTTATATTCTCAATGTTTGACCCAAACCTTGTCCTAAACGACAAGCTTTGTGGGTATGGAGGAGTACACAATAAAAATTCTTGATGCAATTGAAGAAATGATCACTATTATGACACCAAGGTTTAGAGGCGGGTAACATACCTATAATCATAGGTCAATCAAGATTGGGAATTAACAAACGGTACCATCCATCACCGTCTGTAAGTGTTATTTCCATAGATGGATGCTTAAGACATCGACATATGTCTCTGGAAATGATTCAAAGAAAAAAATACAGCTCACCATCGATCTGTATCTTCCTTGACTAGTTTCTCCACAAAGCTCTTTAGATGGGGTTATGAAGCTCAAAAGGTCTGACATAGGTTTACTGCGGTTAGCATTTTAGCAAGACATCATTTGTTGCAATTGAGTAGAAACAAGTTTAGCATAAACCCATAATAAAAAAATGATCATGTAAACAAGAATAGTGTATAGCAATAACAATAATCATTAGTATCATTAGTGTTCATCTATTCCGTAAGGAGTCCAGTCTGCTCTTGAGCTTGAGTATGGCTGATATATTAGTTTTAGGATAGCTCTATAGAGGTTATAGATCTTTCCTCATGAGTCAAGAAGATCTGCCCTTTCGCCGAGGTGATTAGCCTCTTGACTAACTTCCAAGGAAGGTCGGCAGGGTTCACTATGAAGCCTTTAGAAAGTCCCTCTAACAAGTTAGTAGCCGCTTGGTTTCAATAGCTAGCATCGAGTGGCACATTCCACACAGGGTATACACACCATGAGAGACAAGAAGCCATTCTGCATCCTAGGCCTATCCTTTTGTGCCTTTCGGTAACCACTAATGAGCTAGAAAAGCTCATTAGCTATAGCCAAAGTCGGAGCCATAGCTCTCATGGTTGTACTTTACGTCCTAGTTGATCACTTACAGATAAGCCCTTAGGGAGAAGAATCTAGAACACCAAAAAAATAATGCTCTAGTCCCCTTATTCCAAGTGGCTAAAAACATCATATAATGTGTATTGCATCATACTACCCAATGCAATATCCCATAGGTGTCAAGGTACAAGATAAAAAAAGCTAGGATATCCTTAAGGGTAACAAGGTAGACACATGCACAAGAATTAAATAATTAAAGGTAAATAGGTAAGAAGGATGACCCCATGATATACTTACCTTAATCTCAGAGCATCCGCAGGTTTGTAACCTAAAAAGGATTGCTTCTTGATCACCACGTGAAGCTCACAAACCGGACATCATCATAAAGCACCACACAAGCATCCACATAGATATGCATACCATACAATGCATACCATACAAATATAGCCATATTAGAGCAATACGCCAACCAGTAAAAACATTTGAAAACTAACCTACACGTTGGTAGAAGCACATAGACGTGAAAAAGCACGCAAATCGAAGCTTAAGTGAAAAAGAAATGAATACCATAAGCACTTTTTATGAGAAAACAAAAACTATGGGCTTCATTTATTTTATTAGTTGTACAAAACATGTATACGATACTTAAGAGCAATACCCAAACTGAGTGAAGTCAAATTTATACTTCAATTCGAGGCAGTAAAATTAACCATATTTTATTCATAAATCTAGTTACATAATCATCAGTCAAGTTAAGATTTAAACCATGACATTCAAGAGCCAGTGACATAGTAAACATTGCTACTAACACGTAGATTACGCCGTTACAAATCTAACGCAACTTAAATGGGTCAAAGCGGAGTCAAAATGGAGAAGATATGGCCTAAACAAGATCACGGCCAAAGCATAGGGTGTATTTTACAAGAAAGCATTTGAAACAAAATTATTCTTATGTAGAAAAAGGATTCTTTTGTGAAAATGCCATGGTTGACCAGTATGGATCGGTCTTGACCTAGGTCAAACATTGATCTGGTCACCGATCTATGGTTTGATGGCTAGGAAAGAAGGGAGGGAGCGAGGTCGTTGAATCGTGGTCCGATGGCGGCATCATGGCCAGTAGTGGCTTAACCATGCCGTTGTTCACCTAGGAGGCAATTCCGCCCTTCATTAGTCGAAACAAAGACATGCGAAGAACGAGGGGCACACATCGAATTCGATGAGGGTGTTGGAGTTAGCGGCAAAGGTGCGGTGGCGCATCGGCGCCGGATTGGTGTCTCGGTTGCTGTTCGGTCTTGCTCCGGTGAGCCCGTAGAAGTAGCAGAGGGTGAGGGATAAGAAAAGTGCGGCGAAGCTCGATGAGGTGCTCTCTTCGGCGAAGTGGCTGTCATGGTGGAGATCGAAGGTGATGGGGGAGTTTAGGGTTTGGGCGCTTAGGTGCGGCGGCTTCTACTAGGTTTTTAGGAGGCGGCACACCAGAGCTAGATGGAGGCAAGAAGTTAATGTGGGGCCCTTTTTAGGCTTTGTTTGGATGCACATGTATCGACCTCAAACCACATGTATTGGATTGGATTGGAATGGAACTTAGTTTCAATCCACTTCAACACAATGGGTTAAGGTAAACATGCGCATCGAAACAATGCCTTATAAGGTGTACACTATGATGTGGAAGCGTGCACTTTCTTCCACGAAGCGCATGCAGCCGTCTTGCAATGGGGATAACTCGTTTCTCTGTACACTATATCAGCAAGAAAAGACTTTGAATAGGTGTACAGTAAATCGAAAAATTTCTAGTATTACACAAAAAGTACTAAAACCGCACGACCCGCATCTAGAATGGAAGTACTGATCTACTCATTTTCCACCTATTCATTTTCGGATTTGGAATGATCAAATCTAAACAATAGCTGTACACCTATTTATTTTCCACCACTACCCATCTAGATTTGAGGCACTTTCGTAGATCGGCATACAAAGGGTGGAGATGGAGCTTTGGGGGCATTGGTAGCTTGAATACACTGTCGATGTGTGGAAGGGCTTGTCACTAGCTTGGAGAATTAGTGTGGAGGGGTGTCAGCGCTGCAGGTGTTTAGCGTCTAGCAACAACAGTGGAAGAAGAAGGATGCCACAGTGCAACCGAGGAGGAAAGATGGGCCACGAGCCCAGCTCAATATCGTGAACGTGTGCCTCGCGGCCCGTAATGGCAGAAAAAGTGATCTAGCTAGCATAGGAGTGTCATGCTCGGCTTGTTTGCTTATGTAGAAATGAGTCTGAGAGATTAGGGTTATGAATATTGTAATGATCTATTCCTTTTATTGAATCAAGCTTCATCTGTTGTTCCTCCTACTACTCTACTGTCCTACCTAAACTCTGATTCCTCGGTTCCCATGCCTCTGGTGCTAACAAGGGACAATCCCATTAGTGGCATGGGATCGGCGCCTCGCAAGATCGATACGGTAGCTACAGCCATGGATTGAGTGGAAACCATCTACCCGCAAGGATGGAACATGGATGGGGAAGGTTGATACCATGAAAGATGAGACACCCGATTTCGAGGACAAAATCGAATGCACAACATATGTATATCAATATCATTTCATTCATACATATGTCGACTTTGTTACAATTTCATAGCAGATTTGATTACATGACGAAAACAAGATTACAAAATGACCCGTGGGCCTAAAAAAATCTAATAAGCTTCTAGTGGAAATGGACGCCATCTTCATAGGAAGGTTGACCGAGGGCAGCACTAGCCTAGTACACGCCATCGGGATCAAAGGCACCATCTTCATTGTACTCCTCCTCGTCATCACCAACGTCTGGGTGGGGTAGCAAACAGACAAAGAGAAAGGGCGAGTACATCAAAATGTACTCCACAGGTGCAAGAAAAATAATATGAGATGAGGCTTATAACAAAGGATAGGCTAACACTGTTTGACACCAGCACCTAAGCGACACACCTAGTACCTTAAATCCTTAGCCCTTAATTACTAGGTGAAACCACATCTCCTTAGAGTATCTAAAACAATACCGGATCCCATCCGAGCACAACACTTGGATTCCATCCAAGCTCCCAACTGAACCACCCATCCCCTTACCAAGGGAACCTCCCAACCACAAACTAGAGAGCCAAATAATCTGAAGAGGTCCAAGTCGCTCTTGACCGTGAGCATGGCCGATATACCAGTTTTACACTCTGCAGAGGTTGCACACTTTCAACACGAGTTGTGTTTTCCCCATCACACCGGACACTACCAAGGTCCTTAGCGGGATCACATAACAAGGCCTTGACACAAAGGTATGATTCCCACACCTATGCATTCACTAAATATTCATCAATTTAGGCCCCCTCTTGTGCCACCAAACTCTCCACAGTGCATAGATTCCCACGCCTTCGCATTCACTAAATATTCATCGATTTAGCCCCCCTCTTTTGCCACCAAACTCTCCACAATGCATAGAAATGGCTAGATAATTACTTAGCTAGGGTCGGAGTCACATAGCCCTCGTGGCTATGCTGTTAAGCCAAGTTACAGGATTCAAGAACCAGTCGTTAGAGTCCAATAGGAACGAGCACAAGCCCAAAGCCACCAACCACCAGGTCATACACAATCCACCAATATCCACCATACCATGGCATAGACCACCCTCAGCCAAACTTTCCATCCTATCAGATTCCTAGTCACCATGTTGGTAAAAAGGTTACCAACCCACATGTTGCATACATCAACAGTCAATATTGAATTATAACCTTCCCATCCCATGACTGCAAGCTAAGCGTTGATTCTACCCATGCAAACCCAGGTAACAAGGATGATATTACAAATATAGTAAACCCTAACATGGGATTCAAAATTATGACTCAACATGCAGCTAATGGTATAACTAAACTGACTCAAAAACAAAATAAATATAGGTGCAAGATGATCAAGAACACTTGCCTTCAAATTGGGATTGCTCTTAGATATCACATTCCTGGTCTAGGATGTTCTCGCACTCAGCACTATACCTTCTGCTGACAAACAACAAACATGGACCACAAAACTTATAATAACAATACACTAGACAGTGGAAAACAAGCTATAAAGCATACTAACGCGTAGTACTCATTGAAACGAACTCGTGAGATAAAGAGCCACCTAAAACGAAGCTACTGTGCAAAAGTTATATGCTTTTGAAGTGAGTGGCAAAAATGTTAATAAGCGGAACTTATTTTTAGATTCAAAATAAATAAAACTGAAAAAAGAACCAAGGAAGGCGGGTATGATTTTGAGGAAATCAAGAGGCTCTTTTGCAAAGTGGTGCGAGCAACTGTTGACTATGTTATGGACTGAGTCATCGGTATGTGGACCCATCGGGTTTTGTGACTGCGGTCCATGGTGGACCACGCGCTCCAGTGAAGGAGACCACTGCGGCTATGCCATGGTCCAAGCGGCAAGGTTTGCCGACGCTAGCTCGGCATTGGGCTATACACTGCGAGGGATGGCGAGAGGGGTCAAAAAAGAGAGAGGGGCTCACTGCAGGCTTGGTGATGGGGATCTCATCAACGATGATGGCATGGAGAGGTAGGATAATGGTGCAGGGTGAACCGCAGCGGTGTGGGACCTCCGGCGAGCTTGAGGGGAGAGACCAAGGCCACAGATCAACGTCAAGAAGTAATTTAGTGGTTGCAGCGTGTCTTCATGAGGCCAATGGAGGGAACAGTGAGGCGATAGGTGGTCCATAGTTGGAGATCATGAGCTCGGAGGGGTGCTCGTCAATGGTAGTGGCGGTGGTGGCTAGTGGCGCTGCAGGTCGAGAGAGGGATCGAGGAGCAACTGGGTAGGTGTGGAGTGCTCATGTGGAGCTTTGGGCACCTAAAAGAGAGGAAGAGAGAGGTCAACGGACCCTAGGGCTTGGGCGTGGTGGCCATGGTGGGCCTGTCGAGCCACGGAGTGCATGTGGGAGACCAGATCGAGGCGGACTGGGGACTCGGTGAGGCTTGGTCCGTACACACGGAGGACTCAGGATCATCGGCCCTTGCGGGTGAGCTAGGTCCCTGCGGAGTGCACAGACGTGGGATGAGGTGCACAGCAATCCGCCATGGCGGAGGGGAGGGCGACTAGGTGAGGAGACAGGGAAGGGGATGGTGCCGATAGATGGGCCCCACTTGATAGCGAGAGGGAGATAGGGTTTTATATTTTTTTTATCCATTCATTTTGAAACTAAAATTCAAAAAAATTTAAATCAAATAAATTTATTAATTATTTTGAAATATTTCTGAGTTTCTTTTTTTTGGATATAAAACTTGGGTTTGTTTTCATAGTAACTTTTAGAATATCTATTTACTTTATAAATAGAGCAAAAAAAGATTCGAACGTGGATCGCATTTAATCAATTTCACTCAAAAGAAATAAATGCAAGTGGCATGAATGCAACAAATGAAATAACTCTTTAATGTATAAACTATTATTTTCCTCCATTGTTATTTGGCCACAATCTAAATTAATTCTAACATATTTTAGAAAATTGTAAAGGTTTAACATTTAGGGTGTTACAAAGGAGCAGGAGGTGGTGGTGGATATGGAGGCTACAGGACAAGGCGACCAACACTAATTAGGACAAGTTTACTAAGTTACAAAGCAATATAATCAAATAATCCCACAACTTTTTTTTTTTTTTGAAAACATGTTTGTGCAACTTTCCATTTTCTAGAAGTTAGAAAGTTATACTAACAATTTGTGTGTATAATATTTTTGGGACACAACATCTCACCAAAAATTCTAATCATAGATTTTTTAAAATATTTTATATACAAGTTTATACACAACTTATCATGACAACTTTTTTACATGACCTAACTTTTGTTGATAACTTTGAATGGACAAGCCTATTCAAAAAAAAAATTCCTCAATGCAACATTACTTTTATACCATGACCTAGATAATTTTTTTTTTTGATTAACTTAGACATAGAATTTTTGTTGCTCCACATCTTCTAAAAAACATATACACAACTTATCTAGCAAAATTTTTCTATGCAATGAACGGTTAAAATGAAAAATAAAATAAAAAAAGAATGAAAAAATGAAAGGAGAGAAGAGGGAGAGAAAATGAAATGAGAAGGGCAGAGAGAAGAAAGAAAAAATAGGTATACTATGAAAATTTAAGGTATTTTAAGGTTTGACCTAAATTATAGAGAGAATTACAAAGATTTTTGACATCAAATAGGGATACTATAAAAATTTAATTAACGAAGAATCTAATGATACTTAGTTGGCATCATAAATGTTATTATATTATCATATAAATTTGGTCAAACTTAAAATGTTTTGACTCTCCAAGATTCTTGGAATGACTTACAATTTGGGATGGAGGGAGAACTACTCTCTTTAGGCCCTCCATTAATGAAGTAAATGGGGCCAAACACGGTTCTAGAACCATAAATATATTAGTTCTTTTGTTTTATGCACATCTTGTGTATTTAGTGTACTATTTGTGTTACTTATGTATTGATTTCAATTTCGAAATGATCGATAATGAAATTTGTTCAATTTGTTTTGAATTCAGTTCCATTTTATGCTCCTTGTCATGATGGCTATAATGCTTATGTTTTCCCATATAAATATAGACACATTTACTAATTTATGGCTCTTGACTTGCTCAATGGAGTTGTTTCTTGTATTGAATATTTTAATTTAGACCAAATGTAAAAAGATGGTTACCATGCTTATGTGTTAAACTAGCAAAATTACTGATGTGTTGCAATGGAAGAAAAAAAAGTTGTCAATGTCAATAGGAAGTAAGGATGAGAACGTTACATATCTATTTCTTTTATATTATCATTCTACAAAATTTAAAACATATAATTGATACCAACATTACCAGTACAACAATATCCTATTAAGGTTGTATCGAATTAAAATATAATTTTGGTAGATGTTTTCATCTATTGCAAGGTACAGATATATATACTCATAAATATGTCATAACTTTAGTTTTCTAATACCAACATATTGATGGTGTTAAATATTGAGTTCCTTGACTTTCTATGAGGACCTATAAAAATATATAATTTCAATATATGATTGTATTGATGAGGATTTAGTTGATATCAGTCAAGGATTATATAGTATGTCCGTTCATAATTATAATGGATACCTCTTTCGATGTTCATATGGTAGCCCTTGTGTGAATGCGTTGGTATATGTATATAACACGCTGGTGCCCCAGCGGTGGTTAGCGTCGATTAGGCTGCTAGACCAAACTCTTTTATGGCAGAAATACGTGAATGATAACTGAGTCCATCCCTTAGTTGAACGAAAGATTTTGTGCAAAAAAATTTGCCTCTTATTATTAGGTATAGATATACCAAGACAGTTTCACTAATTCTTTGCTATTGTGTTGTACTTTGAATAGGTACTTAATCGTTATCGATGATATATGGGATACAGAATTATGGAAAAGAATAAATTGTGCTTTCGTAGATAATGGCAAGGGAAGTAGAGTAATCACTACTCGTAATATTGAAGTTGCTAAAAATAGTGGCGAAGTTTGCAAGCTCAACCCACTTTCGTATGATGACTCCAAGAAACTATTCCATGAAAGATTAACTAGCAATGGCACATCAACAGATCATGTTGATGAGAAGTCAACTAAATATATTTTAGGCAAATGTGGTGGTCTACCATTAGCTATAATTACTATAGCTAGTTTATTGGTTGACAGAGCAGTGGTAGATTGGCCCAAGGTGTACAAGAGTATTGGATTTGGTCAGAGGGATGATAGAGCTCAGAACACAAAAAGATTCTCTTATTCAGCTACAATGATTTACCATGTCATCTAAAGACGTGCTTATTATATTTAAGCATATTTCCAGAAGACCAAGAGATTGATAAAAACACCTTGGTATGGAGGTGGATAGCTGAGGGTTTTGTGCGCGAAGAAGAAGGGGAAACACTATTTAAGGTTGGAGAGAGGTACTTTCATCAACTTGTCAATAGAAGCCTCATCCAGCCAGTTGTAGTAGTGGGTTTTGATGATGGAACCTATCTTGGTCAAATTCCGACTGTCATCATGCATGCTTGTCGTGTTCATGACATGGTTCTGGATTTTATTTGTTCCATCGCGGCATCGCAAAAGAAGAAAACTTTGTTACTATATTGGGTTGCGATAAGCAGCGTTCATCTGAAGATGCTCGTATACTGGCTGTCCAAATGAGAGACCTGAAGAAGCAGGGCCTGGTTCCCATTTTCCAACGAAGAGTAAAGACGAGGTCATTCAATGCTACTAGCTGGACCCCTGAACTGTCATGTCCATGTTTCCAGGCTTTACGTGTCCTGTGTTTAGAAGGTCATGGTTTCATGGATACAAGTTATCTTGTGGGGTTACATCAATTGAGATACCTTGGATTACATGGACTTGATATTACTGAGCTGCCGATGGAAATAGGGCATTTAAGATGTTTACAGGTGCTAAACTTGACGGGATACAGCATACGGGCATTGCCGGATAGTATTACTCTGCTGACAAATCTGAAGTCCTTGCAATGTAATTCCGGAAGTCAACTGCCTGACAGGATCGGAAGCATAACTTCCTTGGAAGAGCTGCGCTTGTGCCGACCTGCATTTGGATGGGTGAATAATTGGCTGCACCTTGGTGACTTGGCTAAAGAGCTGGGGAAGTTGACAAATCTTAGGGTGCTCCGTATTGAAGATGCACCCCAAATCTTTGGCTTCTGTGACGACGAAGGCATTTTGGAGCCTCTAAAGAATTTGAGGAAAATGGAAGATCTAGTCATTTATGACGAGTCAGGCACCCGTAAACCAAACGGATGGCATGGTTATTCGCCCTCCCGGGCCCTCCGTTATCTATGCCTAATTAATAGTGAACAGCCAGTGTGGCTCAACAATTCACTTGAGAACATCTCCTACTTAAATCTGACTGTGAATTCTGCCAAGCTGGGTGATGTAAACAAACTTGGGACATTGCCACAGCTCCAGTCTCTCGTTCTGGAGATGAACCCACCCGAGCACTTCCATGATGAGGTTGCTGCTAGTGCATTCCCCAAATTGCGCTACTTCAAAACAAATTACACACTAACATATCAACAGGGAGCTATGCCATGCCTTCAAACTGTTAAGTTTACCATCAAGCCGCAGGCTGATGTCACCTACAACTTTGATAGCTTGAAGAATCTCCTTAAGCTTGAGAAAGTCGACACTAAATATAGTTGCGAGATGGAATCTGAAGTCAAGGCGATTACAGGACCATTGAGGCGCTCGGCCCGCATTCATCCCAATCGCCCTGTCCTTGACATGAACTATAGTTATGTCTTCGCTGAGTCTGATGAAGAGGTATATATGTAATGTTTAATACTCCCTTGGTTCCAAATTGTCAATGATATTCGTTTTTTCCTAAAGCTTAAATTCTCTAACTTTGACTCAGTTTTTAGGAAAAAGAATATATTGACATCTACAAGTTGTAGATGGATGGAGAATTTAGGAAAAGCTATATCGAAATATGATTCATGGTGAATTTAATGATGTGAATTACATGTTGTAGATCTCAATGTATCAATATTTTGGACTCCGCACATGCGTGCTAGCTTTGTTTTTTCGTGTGGTCCATCGATGCTAATCAAGAAACGTCCTTCCAAATACATATAGGTGGATGATGACACAGAAAATGAAATGGACTGTAGATGGGCGGAGGAGAATGATAAGGTACGTAATGTTTCGTCCTACTACATCCTATTCAAAGACATGCATGCATTCTACTTTTCTCTCTCACAACAGTCCTCAAATAATCCTAATTAATTCAGAGAAAACGAAATCGACTCTAATTCAGAGCTGACTGATGTTCAGGTAGTATATGTAATGTTTTCTACGTACTTCCTAGTCCTAATTGTTGAAAATGGATGAAAATAACGGATGGATGCATTTGATGAACCGTGTAAAATGTATATATACATGCCCAATATGGGCAGTTGCATTGACAGTGAGTGTGTCACTAGGCGTCTCTCTATTGTGTCTACAGGAACTACCATTAGCTGTTGCTAATGATGTGATTAACTAATTGATCACTAATTAATTAATCTTAACACTCCCCCTTAATCAATTAATTGTTTTTAGACATCTTTGTTTGTTCATTATGTTGAAGCTTTGGAAAAAATGAAAGTGCACCGATATACCGTAAAACCCAGTGGGAAAAAATAAGGAGAAACACCACAACATATATTATGTCCGATGCTAGTAGACCCTTTCGTTTCCCCCAATGACATAGCCTAAAAACAAATTGATTAAATATCAATGTACCATAAATATTATCTTTGAAAAAAAAAAATCCTATAGGGAAAAATAGACAATACAACATTAATTCACTATGTGTCGACATCGTCTCACTCAAAACTTTACATGAGAAAACTCCATAAGAGTATAAAACTCATACAAAGAAAAGAGTGCAATATGATCTCTGAATATAGGTTATAATTCAGAAGGTCTCTCCCCTGATTTTTGCAATTCTATAAGTCTTCTTATACCAATTCCATCGACACATTTATGAAATGTGGGTTACGGTAGAGACTTTGTCAATAAATACACAAGATTATCTCAAAACTTAGTTTGCTACATTTCTATTCTCCATTTTTTTGTAATTCATGACGATAGAACAACTTTGGAGTAAAAAGTTTTGTCAATTTGCTCTTAATATAACCTGATTCAATTTACAACACAAGCCGCAACATCCTCGAAGATTATGGTTGGTGTCTCAAGTGCACCAATACCTCATGTTCGCATTATGTGTGGTTTAATATTCTGTGAAGCCTTATGCACTCGTGTAATGCTTCATTCAAAGCATTATTTTGGAATGATTGGTGCAAGTAGACACCAAAGTCTGATTTGCAGACTTCCTAAATATTGTTGTTAGACCTAGCAAGAATACAAAGCCTATTTGTGGTCTGTCATTGTGGAGATCTGATAAAACCATCATCTGTATATCCCAACAAAATTGGATCTTGATTTCTATTATAGAACAATCTATGATCCCTTGTGCCATTGAGATATCTCAAAACAGCCTTAACTCCTACCAAATAATGTTTGGTAGGGGCAGCACTATGTGTTGCCAAAAAGTTTACTGTGAATGCAATATCCGGCCATGTGCTATTAGCAAGATACATTAGTGCTGCAACGGCACTAAAGATATGGGACATCTGGTCCCAGTATCTCATCTCCTTCCTCATGTGGTCTAAAAGGATCCCTTTCGATATCTAAGGATCTCACTACCAATGCTTTGTTGAATAGAACTTGTCCCTATTGAATTTCTCTAATACCTTCTCCACAAAGATAGCTTGGTGTACACAAATATACAGAACCAAAATGTTCAAGATGTAAATCTCAGCAGAATTTTGGTTTAACCTAATCTTTCATTTCAAACTCCGTCTTTAAATAGTGATATGCTTCATTAGTATCGGGTTCATTGCCAAGGATTTAAGATCATCAACATACACCAAAATAATTCAAAATCTGTTGATGATTTTTAATGATGACACTCGGGCAATCATCATTATTTGGGTAATCGTAAGAAATTCACTTAACTAATTGTACCACATTCGACCCAACTGTTTCAAGCCATGTAATGACTTCTACAACTTAACTAGGTCGTTATCTACCGATTACTCGGGTGTTTTAAGCATACTTGACACCCGAGTGTCCATAGGCACTAAAACACTCGATTGAGAAGGAAAAAATAAATCAGGTGTTTTTCACATGCAACACTTGATTGTTGATTGTTATGACCACTGGATCTAAATCAAATTAATAAAACAATCCAAATAGTACAAAAATATTAAGCAAAAAAACAAAAAATGTCAGATTATTTCTATTGAAGTAAAATTGGAAAATTTCAAAGACGAACCAAATAAAACATACAGAAACTCAAAACCAAAAAAAAAAAAAAAAAAAATCATATAACTATTCCATTGCAAGTAATACAAAAAATTATCCAAGTAATACAAAAACTTTTCCATGTAGGCAAAAAATTATCCAAGTAATACAACAAATTTTCCATGGTGTCCCCCAATGGGAGGCAACTCCAGCCGCCACGTCAGCGTAGGAACGCAGGTAGATCAGAGAGGTGCTGATAGAAGTGCGACGTCGTGGTCGTAGTCAAAACCCGCTAGCCATGTCTCGGCGTTGGCACTGCTAGAGAAAAGCGGAGGAGCCCACAGCGTGCGGCCATGGAGCCACCACCTCCGATCCAAGGCATCACTAGTGGCATCGGTGGAGTTCGTGGTGCAGCCCCGGTCACAGAGCCCTGGCCCACGGGCCTGATGAACATCGTTTGGCCATACTCCGGGCAGATCCTAGGGGGAAATCGTCAAGCATGCTCTGGGCAATCCTGGAGAAACTATAGTGCCAAGCCATATTTAATTTTGTCGGTGTGGACACTACAACAGAATTGATTTTACAAGGCACTTTAGAATCATTTTTCGTGGGCGAACTTTTAGAAAACCGCCACGGTTAATCACGGTTAATATCAAAATTAACCGTGGCGGCCTTTTTCTTATTAATCGTGGTGGTTATAAAAACCGCCACGGTAAATAGATTAACCGCGGGCGGTTTTTTATAAATCGCCCGCCACGGTTAAAAGCCACCGCCCAAAAGCCCAATCGGCCTGTTAAAACGTTCGATATATATAAACAACCACAAACCCTAACACTCCACCTCACTCTCTCACCCCAACTCCCCCAGCCGGCCTCCAAACTTCCTCCATGACTCCGTCCCGAGATCTCCTCCCCTCCCTCTTCATCTCCTCGCCCGACGGTGGATCCGGCGTCCGGCGCCCTCCTCGATCCACGGCGGATCCGGCCCCTCCGCGAGCCCCATGCGGATCCGGTGTCCTCCTCGAGCACGGGCGGGGCGGATCTCGCGCGGCGCGGGCGCTTCTGAGCGGCGCTCGCGTGGCGGCGGCGGCGCTGGCTCGAGGACCGCGGCACTTCTACCCGAAGCCCGCCCGGGCGTGCGGCGTCCAGCCGGGCGGCGCGAGGACGGCGGGCGCGAGGGACGACCGGGCGTGAGGGCGGTAGCGCGCGGGACGACCGGCGGCGCGCCGACACCGGAAGCTCCCGGCGCGCGATCCGGCCGGTGGCGCGCCGTGGAAAGCCGGGCGGGCGGCGCCCTCCTCGGTCCCCGGCGCGCGCGGGCGTGTGGGGGCGTGGCCCGGCGCGCGCGGCGCGGGGTGCTTGCGGCTGCTGCATGGCTGCGGCCAACCCTAACCCTAACAAAGCCGGGCCGGCGGATCGGCGCGAGCCCTTGATCCCGCCCGTTAGGGTTAGGGTTGGGCTTTTTCTTTTTTTTTTTTTTTTTTTTTTATTATGATTTACCATGGCGAGCATTTAGGACCGCCATGGTAAATATTTCATTTTCCGTGACCCTTCATTCGTGGCGGACTCAAAGACCGCCACGGAAAAATTTTTTTGCCCGCCACCAAAATGTATTACGTAGTAGTGGGAGCTCCCCACTCTTCCACCCTCCCTTCCCCCGAACGTCCTCAATGGATGACTCGGGGCACCCCGCTGCCGTCTAAGCGACCCCCCTCCTGGACTCCCTTCGGGCCGTCATCGCCGTCCATTGGTGCGCGGTGGCGGCGCGGCAGCAGCAGCTCCCAAAAATCCGGGTCCATTTGGACCTACCATTTCCTCACCCTCACCCTCCACCCTATCCACCACTAGCGGGAACCAGCGGCGGCCAGCTAAATCCGCCACAATAGAGCTGAACCGGTGTAGTCGCGACCAGATCTCATCCTTGGTGTTGGGCCGTGACTGGGTCGGCCATGTAGGCCGGGTGGCGACAGCCCTCCATGCTCTCCTCCTCCCCGGCGGCGTGCGGTGGTGGCCAGCCGGATCCCCCCTAGGGCCGGATCTGGCGAGCTGGTGGCCGTGTGCTTTGGACATGGTTTTGTAACTCCATGCGCTTCGCCGGCCGCGCGCTACTTGAGCTCCACATGCCGTGCCTCTCACCGGTAGTTGCTGGCACGTCTACTTGTAGTATGCAGCAGTGGACGGACGGAACTGCCCCCATAGACCGGATATGGAGCTATAGCAACCGGAGCCTTAGGCGGTTGGATGTGGTTGGCAGCGACGCATAGGTTGGCTGCAGCCCACCTACTTCATCGAACGCATGTAGATAGCTAGTTCCAGCCCCCCTGGGACAGTTTCTGTGTTGGGTGGGGGCTCCTCGAGGCGACCATGGTGTGGGCACCCAACGGCCAGTGTGATAGTCAGGCCTGCGCATGCGCCGCTGCTGCTGGCGTTCATGGTGACCGTGCTTGCGTGGACGCCGTTGACTCTCATCTAGCGCTCTAGTGGCCTGCTTCACGGCGGTTGGCTTCCCTCGTGGCTTTGGCAATGGACAGGGGTGAAAACCCCGCCAGGCTTCATGCTGGGGGACGATGACGGTGCCGATCTAGTGTTATCACCTTCCTGGAGGTGTCGTCACTACCCCAGACTATCATCCGTCATCGGAAGTTGCTGGCACAGGCCTGGGGGCGTATGTCCCTCTGGGTGCTCTTCTAAATGAAGTTGGTGTCTGCGGATATCATCACCTTGCTAAAGGCTTCGTTGATGCATCCCGCTGATCCCATCCACGTTGGTCGTTGGCGTCATCCCTTCCTGTTCTGTGCCTGCGTGTGCTTCATGTTCTCTTCGCATCGGTCTGCCTCGCATCAGTAGATGTTGCCGCTTCAGTCGCTTCGGTGATGTTAATGCCGTGCCACGCAGCTCATTGTGACTACCTGGTCGCTGTTGATGTAGCTACTGCAGTAGTTCTAGTGCTACCTGGTCGCTGTTGAGCTGATGGTCATTTGGGTCTAGTGGCTACATGTTCACTGTTGAGCTGATGGTCGTTCGGATGTTCACAGTGGCTACCTGGTCGCTGTTGTCACCGTTATCTTGGATGGTTTTGGTGGAGGCCTGCCACCGCGGCTTCGTCTTCTGAGCAGGCAGCCTTTGTGTTGACTCCTTTTCTGTAGGTCTAGGCGGTTAAGTCTGTGCTGTTGGGTCCAAGCTGTCCCTCGCTAGTGTCAGTTGGTGTGGTGTGCTGGACGACCCTCCCCTATTAAATTTGTTGTTGTTTGTTTGTGTCTTGGGATTTCGTGGGTAATCCGAGACTTACTTGTGAGTCCTTTGTTTTTGGTTACCGGCCTCTCTTTAGGCCTTTCCTCTTCATGAAAATTGGATAAAAGACCCGATCGTAAAAAAAAAATGAATGGCGGCCACCCCTTCCTGCAGTGCTAATCGCTAGGAAGCACGAGGATGAGCCAGCTGATGGATGTCGCGGAGGGCACCGTAAACAGCGCTATGCAGCATGTGGGAGTGTAGACCCCGGTGTAAAGCCGAGGATCATGGCCGTCTCCACGGCGTAGGTGATTGTGTCCAACATAGAGTTCACGTAAGGTAAGGGAGTCATCATCCTATACACCATGCAGTGGATGCAGCGATGCCGACGAATTTGTCTCCGGCGAGATCTCCTTCACAGCACGCCGGCAACTTTTTCTCCAGCGAACTGTTTCTTCTTTCTCCCTCTTTTAGCTTCTCAGCGACAGTCGAGGGCACATGCGTGATAATGTGCTGAAAATGGATGAAAATGACGGATGGATGTATTGATGAACAGTGTAAAATGTATATATACATTCCTAATATGGGCAGTTGTCTTTGTTAGTGACTACGGGAACCGCTATTAGCAGTTGCTAATGATTTGATCACCTCGTTTCCTATTGGGTGACGATACTAATTCCTTTTATTTACTCATTTTTTCTTTGACTGTGGTGTGCTCGGCAGCCAATCCGACAAGGAATCAAGGTGATAAATCTCTTCTTGTTTCGCTCAAGTACGTTATGCTTTATTTCTGGTGATGACATAATGTCTCGTCAACAATGACTGTACAGATGATATACGGTGGTCCGACCCGCGGAATAGATTTCCATCCCATGGAGCCTTGGTAAGTCGATACTTCTAATTAATGTTATTACTAATTCGTTGATGTTATACATACACATTAATTAATATCAGCAAGCACACGGATACCGATGTAGCCTTCACCCTGGAGTATTCTAGAGTATCGATTTCTACAGAGAACATGAAGTGTACTAATGAAGGTTTAAAGAACGTCCAAGGATAACTACATGTGTGTTTGTGGGGAGAGAGAGTTTCTAAAATTTCTCAAGTTGAGAGCTCAACTTCGCAGATGCTGTGGCGCTAGAGGTTCGTGTGGTGCTGGCGGACGCTCTCTGGCCACCTAACATGGCCCCGCCCCTGCCCCATGCTGGTCGAGCAGAGGCTTGTCTCAGCCAGGCCGTGTGCTGGCATCCCCCCTTTCGTCGCCTGCCATAGTTGTGGAAGCAGAAGTGTCGGAGGCGACTGGGTGTGAGCACCGCGGCTGTAGGCGTTCCACTTGCTCCAGCTGCCACACCGCCCGCGGCCACCACACCATTCTTGGGGGGCGCCTACAGCAGCTTCGGTAATAGCCTTCATCGACTCCTTCGGGCCGCCGTTGGAGGAGCCTCTGATTAAGGATCCGCCAAACTGCGAAGGACGCGAGGGTTGTCGACGACGACTGGATCCCACGTCGCAGTCATCGGTTGGCCACCATATCTTCCTTCCGTGATCCTCAACTGAGGCAGGCGTGGTGTGTCTTGCTGAACAAGTGGGCTGGCCAACCCGAGCTCGTGGTGTCTAATACCCTAGACCCCACGATCGCCGTGAGGTTTCAAGAGGCGTTCGTGATGTTCTCCCGTCTACTAGGCGGGAGAACGTGCGCAAGATCCTCCTCTTGTTCGGCGCCCGCTTTGCGGCGGAGGATGGGAAGGTTCGCACGAGCCTTAGGCGGCTCAAGGCAGCGTCGATTTAGTCGCACATTAGTCTCCTAACCTAGTACAAACCCCTAAGCCCATTTGTTTGAGCCGGTGATCTTTGTCGGTGTTCAACCCGTGGGGCTGATTGCTGCTCACCATTATGCCAACCGGGTAGTGTAAACCTCGATCTTTCTTTTTGGCCTTTTCCGCTTATTGAGAAACGGTTGAAGTCCCAAAAAAAAAAAAAAAAAGAATCAAAGATACTCCACGGTTTACTTATGTTGAAACATCATAACACTAGCCACCAAAAGGGGTGAGAAAGGGGCTAGGAAGCTTTGACTACGGTCCTACAAGCACCAACCCGAACGTGATGGAATACGTCGGCCGTCAGGGCTATCACCACCTAGGGCTACCACAAACTATTCGTGGGATTGGGTGCAATTTCAGTTAATTACAAGTCTTAACACCACGCCTAATCTAATGATTACTATTGTAGCGTTGCAAAGACTAGATTACTTAATGCAAGCAAGAAATTAATAATTAAACTTGAAAGTAAATACTAAAGTAAAGTAAATAGAGAAATCAGCACGGATGCAAATTTAAAAGGTCCTAATGGCTAGGGGGGTGAATAGCCTATTAAAAATTCTTTCAAGAACACTAAGCACCCGGGTTAGACAACAATACGGCGAAGCTAAATAAGCGGTGCTACAACTTAGCTAAGCAAGCCACAAAGCAATTCTATTGTCTCTATACCACACAAGAACTATGTCTCTAATTTTACTCCTAGGTGGGCAAGCAAGACTAACTAGTTCTACTTCTAGAAGCTAACAGCAACTAAGCAAGCTACACAACCTAGCAATTCTACACAAGGTAAAACACGTGGAGTAGAAAGCAATATACCGACGTCGATGTGAAGAGGTGGAAGCCAATCACCGTGATCAACAAGAAATCTCCAACGGAGCACAACAAGGTTGACACGATGATTTTTCACCGAGGTTCACGTGCTTGCCGGCACGCTAATCCCGTTGTGGCGACTCACTCACTTGACGGATGCTAAGTTTAATGGCCAATGCAAAATCCCGGTGGGAGCTCAAGCAACCGAACACAAGAGAGGGTCCAACAAGCCACGAGCAATCCACTAGTGCTCCTTTCGCGATCTCCCGCGGGGTAAGGAACGACCCCTCACAATCACCACCGGTGTGGCCTCAAACAAGCTCCACTTGAGCTCAACACCGCCTCTTGCTCCAAGCCGCTAGGGAACCAAGCAAATTCCCAAGAGTAACAAGATCCCGCGGCTTCTCCAAGGATGAAGTGCCTCTAGATGCAAGACTAATCAAGCAATGCACTTCTATCTCTCTCAAACTCACTCAAGATTCAAAGTTAGAGTGAAGGGATGAGTGGAGAGGAGTCTCACAAGCTCACAAATGAGTTGGGCAGTTGAAATGTGCAAGAGAGACTCAAAAGGATTGGCCATGGCACTATATATAGACCCCAAGTCGAAATAGAGCCGTTGGTCCAAGAATGCCTCCTCTCGTCGCGCGCCGGATGTGCCAGTGACTGCGCCGACGCGTCGGGCGCCCCCATTCCTGGCGCCCGGGCAGCGCGCCGCGCGGGCGCGCCAGGCGGCGTCCGTCGGGGGCCTCCCGACATGCTCTGCCGAACGCGCCGGGGCCCGGACGCGCCAGCGCTCACCACATGCCGCGTCGGCCGCTATTCAAACGCGTGTTGTCGGATTTCGTTTGAACAGCGCCGGACGCCAAAGATTGGTTTGAGCCGCGTCGGCGCAACCTCGCCCGGACGCGTCGGGCCGCGCCGATTTGAACTTTTGCACTATGCCGGGCGCCGGCGCCCGGTAGCCCGGCGGCCCGGCGCAGTTCAAAAAGTTACGCCATTTCGTTCGTCGGCGACTTTCCATCTTTCCAAGTTTTGCTTCTTGTCTTGAGTTGCTAGCACTTCGAATGTGTCCCATGAGCACTTGTGTTAGCATGTCGCGATCGGTTAGACAAGAACGAAGTTAGTGCTCTCAATCCTAAATGCATATGCATGTCAATTGGACCTAGAAGCACTTCATGCAAGGATTGTCGCGGCATCCCCTCTTGATAGTCGGCCATCTATCCTATAATGTGATGATCGACGCTCTATCGTGTCTTGATCACCGAAAGGAAAAAACCCTATCAAGTATACCTTTGCCCCGATCTCTCGGGTTCCTCTCAAGCCCGATCACCGAGCTTGACGATCCATCAAGTCCACCAACATGGTCCATGTTCATGATCATCATGCTCCTTGTCATCCGTCTAATCCTTTCTTAAAGTCAACACTTAGAGCAAGGATTAGTCCACAGAAATAATCGTCATCAATTTCCAAAACCAAACATGAGATTTCAATCTCCCCTTTTTTGGTAATTGATGACAACCAACTCACAAAGATAAGAAATAAATTCAAATTAACTTGAATTGCTTGCCCATTGGAATTTTGAACAAAAGTCAAGGAATGGACAATCTTTTCAAGGTTCGGCTTTGGTAGTAGTAGCTCCCCCTACATATGTGCTTCCATGTGTTTGGTTCAATTTTAGCACATATGTTGGATAGAAATCATGGGGAGAGATACTAATACCAAAAAGGATGCTAAGGTTATAGAATTTGGACCTTTGAAGCATGAAACCATGGAGTCCTTAGCATCATGTATCTAGACATTCATCAAAAACTCAACATACCCCATGAGATCAACATTATAGGCTAAAAAGTGAGCTTTGACTAGATACATCCTATGCATGCTAGTTGGTCAATACACCAATCAATTTTTCTAAACTAGCATACACCAAGCAATCATGTATATTGAATTTAAATTGCCAATGCAACAACACATTATGATCATGCACATACAAATGCACAAATAGTCTATGAGCTTGCTCCCCCTATTTGTCCCTATTTGTGTGATCTTTCCAACATCTTTGTGACTTATTTCTCCCCCTTTGTCAACAATCACCAAAAAGGTATAAATGAGAGAAATAAAGTCAATCAAAGTATCACATGTGGTCTCATCTAGATCACTTGTCTTTCCATGTATTCAAGTTTGAACCAAGGACAAGCTTTTTCACACCTCATTTGCATAAGGGTTATCTTGCACCATGTTAGAATACACATCAATAGCGCATTTTTTCTAGAGTTGACACTAGGATTGCAAGCACATAAACATGTCATATGCCACCACTAGTTCATAAAATCATTCAAAGCAATAGTGGTGCCACACATACATTGAAATCATTTGATTTTCCATGAATGAGCCTATTAAACATGCATGATGTCTAGATGCACTAACAAGTCCTTAGCTATATATGAATGCCATGACAACCAACTTTTACCTTGGGATTTGTTGAAGGAGAGGCATGTCATATAAGTGGGGTGCATCAACTCAAGTTGGAGAAGTCAATAATGTTCAATTCTCCCTTTAGCATGCAAAACCTCTTCTCATCAAGTGGCTTGGTGAATATGTTGGCTAGTTGATCTTCGGTGCCAATGCCCATGATGCAAATGTCACCCTTTTGTTGATGATCTCTTATGAAGTGGTGCCTTATATCAATGTGCTTTGTTCTTGGATGTTGAACCGGATTTTGGGTCATCTTTCTTGCACTTTCATTGTCACAATACAATGGGACTTTGTCAAATTGGAATCCAAAATCCTTCAATGTTGACCTCATCCAAAGCAATTGAGTGCAACAACTTCCCGCACTAATGTATTCGGCTTCGGCGGTTGAAAGAGCAACACTATTTTGCTTCTTCGAAGACCATGATACTAGTGACCTTCCAAGGAATTGACATGTGCCACTTGTGCTCATTCTATTGATCTTGCACCCTCCATAATCGGAATCCGAATATCCAATCAAATCAAACTTGGATCCCTTTGGATACCATAGTCCAACATCTTGTGTGCCCTTCAAGTACCTCACAATTCTTTTTGTTGCTTTGAGGTGACTTTCTCTTGGATCGGATTGATATCTAGCACACATGCCCACACTAAAAGCTATGTCCGGTCTTGATGCGGTTGCATGGAGCAAGCTTCCAATCATAGACCTATACTTCTTTTGCTCAACCATGTTGCCACTTGGATCGGGATCAAGGCTTCCATTGGTTGCCATTGGTGTGGACATTGACTTGGCATCTTGCAAATCAAACTTCTTGATCATGTCTTTGATGTACTTGGTTTGACTAATGAATATGCCATTCTTCAATTGCTTGATTTGGAGACCGAGAAAGAATGTGAGTTCTCCAAGCATTGATATTTCAAACTCATTGGCCATCATCTTAGCAAACTCTTCACAAAACTCTTGGTTGGTTGACCCAAAAGATAATGTCATCAACATATATTTGCAACACAAACAAGTCTTTGCCAATTTTCTTGATGAAGAGTGTGGTGTCCACCTTGCCCATCTTGAACCCTTTAGAGAGGAGAAAATCTCTCAACCTCTCATACCATGCTCTTGGTGCTTGCTTCAAGCCATACAATGCCTTCTTCAACTTGTAGACATGGTTGGGATACTTCTCATCTTTAAAGCCCGGTGGTTGCTCAACATACACCAACTCATTGATGAAGCCATTCAAGAATGCACTTTTCACATCCATTTGATAGAGCTTGATGTCATGTGCACATGCATAAGCAAGCAAGATTCTTATTGCTTCAAGTCTAGCAACCGGTGCATAGGTCTCTCCAAAGTCAAGACCCTCTAATTGAGTGTACCCTTGAGCTACTAGCCTTGCCTTGTTTCTAACAACAATTCCATCTTGATCTTGCTTGTTCTTGAAGACCCACTTGGTTCCAATCACATTGTAGTTCTTTGGTCTTTCCACCAATTCCCATACATCATTTCTCTTGAAATTGTTCAACTCTTCATGCATGGCATTGATCCAATCTTCCTTCTTGAGTGCATCCATAATGTTCTCGGTTCTTCTTGTGCTACAAAAGCATGATGTGCACAAAAGATGCTAGTCTTCTTCTAGTAACCACTCCACTATTGATGTCACCGACAATTTGATCAATTGGGTGATCTCTTGCAATGTTGGATGGTTGATTTACTTGCACTTGATGACTAGGAAGAGGAGTTGGACTAGCTTGTTGCCCTTGATCTTGATCTTCACCTTGAGTGCCACTAGTGCTAGCCTCATTTGTACCAATATCAACCGAAGTACTAGACAATGGAGTGTCATCATCATTTTGCACTTGCCTAGGCCGAATGTCACCAATGTCCATGTTCCTCATGGCATTCTCCAAGTTGGAACCACTCACATCATCATGATTTTCAACTTCATTTTGAGAGCCTTGGGTTTCATCAAATTCAACATCATGAACCTCTTCAAGTTTGCCACTACCCAAGTTTCATACTCTATATGCTTTGCTTGTGGTTGAATATCCAACAAGGAAACCTTCATCACATTTCTTGTCAAATTTGCCCAATCTTGTGCCTTTCTTGAGAATGTAGCATTTGCATCCAAAGACTCTAAAGTAACCAATGTTGGGCTTTCTTCCATTGAGTAACTCATAAGGTGTCTTGCCAAGCATCCCATGGCAATAGAGACGGTTGCTACAATTGCAAGCTGTGTTGATAGCTTCGGCCCAAAAGGAATGGCTAACATTGTATTCACTAAGCATTGATCTTGCCATTTCAATCAAGGTTCTATTCTTCCTCTCAACTACACCATTGGATTGAGGAGTGTAGGTTGGTGAGAATTGATGTCCAATTCCAAGCTCATCACACAACTCTTCAATTCTTGTGTTCTTGAATTCACTTCCATTGTCACTCCTAATCTTCTTGATGGATGTCTCAAACTCATTTTGAACCCTCTTGACAAATGTCTTGAAAAGCTCAAACACATCATTCTTGTCATGCAAAAGAACACCCATGTGTATCTAGTGTAGTCATCAACTATGACAAAACCATACTTGTTGCCTCAATGCTTGAATATGATGTTGGCCCAAACAAGTCCATGTGTAGCAACTCAAATGCCTTGCTTGTACTCATGATGCTCTTGGTTGGATGTGCATTGCCATGTTGCTTGCCGGCTTGACATGCTCCACAAGGTTTGTCCTTCTCAAACTTGACATCATTCAAGCCTCTAACCAAGCCATTCTTCATCAACTTGTTCAATTGCTTCATTCCAACATGACCTAGTCTTCTATGCCACAACCACCCTTTGCTAGCCTTTGAGAGTAAGCATGTTGTCAACTTGGCTTCTTTGGACTTGAAATCAACAAGGTAGAGATCACCATGTCTAAATCCTTTGAAGATCATATTTGCACCATCACCACTAACCACCTCAACTTCTTTACTTGTGAATATGCACTTGTAGCCATGGTCACAAAGTTGAGATACCGACAAAAGGTTGTAATCAAGATGATCAACTAGCAACACTTTGGATAGACTCTTCTCTTGGGTAATTGCAATCTTGCCTAACCCCAACACATTGCCTTTCTTGTCATTGCCGAAAGTGATAGACTCATACTCATCAATGCCCTTGATGCTAATGGTCTTGAACATATGAGAATCCCCGGTCATGTGTTGAGTGCACCCACTATCCATTATCCAATGCTCTCCTCCGGCACGGTAATTGACCTACAAAACGAGATCAATTCTTCTTAGGTACCCAATGTTGCTTGGGTCCTTCAAGGTTAGTCACCAAGGCCTTTGGTACCCAAATGACTTTCTTCTTTGAGCCCATCCATGGTGTACCAATGAACCTAGCACGAACACCATTGTTCTTCTTCACAAGCATATAGGAATGATCAAGCTTGATGGAAGAAACATTGGTTCTCTTGCTCATGCACTTTGGCTCTAAATGACCAACTTGCTTGCAAGCTTTGCAATAGCTACCATTGCACTTCACAAAACGAGTCTTGTGAGTCACATAGGCGGCCTTGCCTTTCTTGGGGATATATCCTAAGCCCTCCTTATACAAGGATGCCCTTTGGCTACCCAAGCACATAAGCAAGCGGTCCTCACCACCATAGGCCTTAGCCAAGGAGTGATTGAGCTCCTTTACTTTCCTTTTCAAACTTGCATTCTCATGAATAAGCATAGGGTTGCAAGTATCCTCACTAGAGATGGATGTGCTAGTGATAATGCTAGTGGAGGCATCACACTTGGGAGATGATTCATCATCTAGGATATCACACATGATGCTAGCATGACATGTACTAGCATCTTCCACAACTTGGCACAACTTGTGCTCTTCTAGTAGAGAGGAGTGAGCTTTCTCTAACTTAGAATGAGATTTCTCAAGCTTCTTATGGTCTACCTTTAGACTCTTATAAGATGCCCGAAGCTCCTCAAGTTCTTGCTTAAGGCTTTTTATTTCCTTACGCAAGCCCTTGGCCTCCTTCCTACTATCCTTGAACATGTCAATACTATCATCAAGCATGGTTTTCAATTCTTCCTTAGTGTATGTTGGTTCCTCATCATCACTATCACTATCACCATCATCATCATCATCTTTAGTGATAGATTGTACCTTATTGGCCTTAGCCATGAAGCATGATGAAGGAGTGTCGAAGAGGGAGATCTTGTCATGCATAGCAAGGTGAGCTTGTCCCTTCTTCTTCTTCTTGTCCTCCTCTTCATCACTTGAGGAAGATGAGCCATCACTATCCCACATTGCCACATGGGACTCATTCTTCTTTTTTGGCTTCTTCTCCTTCTCATTCTTGGCATCATTCTTCTTTCTTGCCTTCTTGATGCCCTTCTCATCATCACTATCATATGGGCACTCCGCAATCAAGTGACAATCATCATGGCAACGAAAGCATGTCATGTTGCCTTCATTCTTGCCATCCTTGGTCTTCTTCTTGGATGATTGCTTATTCTTGTTCTTCTTTGATGAGATATAGCTTTTCTTCACATACTTGCCCAATTTCCTCACAAAGAGGGCCATGTGCTCATCAATTTCACTTCCACTTGTAGAAGTGCCACTCTCATCATCACTTGATTCTTCCTTCTTCTTCTTGCCCTTGGATGATGAGCTAGCCTTGAGTGCCAAGCTCTTCTTGTCCTCTTTCTTCTCTTCTTCCTTGCCCTTCTTGTTTGCCTTGTTGATGAGCTCTTGCTTCTTCTTGTCATCTCTATAGGAGTCATCGGTCATGACCTCATCAAGCAATTGATTTGGGGTCAAGTCCTTCAAGTTTGTCCTCACAAGCACGGTGATGAACATCCCAAACCTCTCCGGCAAACATCTCAAGAACTTCATGTTGAAGGTCTTGTCTTTGATCTCTTCACCAAGCGCATTGAGATCGTTCACCAACACTTGCATGCGGTGGAACATCTCCGGCACGCTCTCATCATCTTCCATCTTGAAGCTATTGAATTGCTCAAGCTTTATGCATGCCTTTGCTTGCTTGACGCCTTCGGTGCCCTCATAGCACTCTTCTAGTTTCTTCCATATCTCATGAGCAATTGTGAGTGATTTGACTTGCTCAAACACTCTATCATTGAATGCTTCATGAAAAGCACTCACGGCCACATCATTTGCATACAACTTCTTCTCTTCGGCCGCGGTAGGCTCACTTGGCTTGGCCACCTCAAACTTGCTTTCGGTCACAAGCCACACTTCTCTATTGATTGACTTGAGATGTGCGGTCATCTTCACCATCCAATAGGCAAAGTTGGTGCCATCGAAGGGTGGCGCCTTCTTGGTGTTGTTGACATGGAACATTGTAGCCATTTTCTTGTCACCGTTGGATGTTAAGCCACTCAAATACGGTGCCTCGGCTCTGATACCACTTGAAAGGTCCTAATGGCTAGAGAGGGGGGGGGGTGAATAGCCTATTAAAAATTCTTTCAAGAACACTAAGCACCCGGGTTAGACAACAATACGGCGAAGCTAAATAAGCGGTGCTACAACTTAGCTAAGCAAGCCACAAAGCAATTCTATTGTCTCTATACCACACAAGAACTATGTCTCTAATTTTACTCCTAGGTGGGCAAGCAAGACTAACTAGTTCTACTTCTAGAAGCTAACAGCAACTAAGCAAGCTACACAACCTAGCAATTCTACACAAGGTAAAACACGTGGAGTAGAAAGCAATATACCGACGTCGATGTGAAGAGGTGGAAGCCAATCACCGTGATCAACAAGAAATCTCCAACGAGCACAACAAGGTTGACACGATGATTTTTCACCGAGGTTCACGTGCTTGCCGGCACGCTAATCCCCGTTGTGGTGACTCACTCACTTGACGGATGCTAAGCTTAATGGCCAATGCCAAATCCCCGGTGGGAGCTCAAGCAACCGAACACAAGAGAGGGTCCAACAAGCCACGAGCAATCCACTAGTGCTCCTTTCGCGATCTCCCGCGGGGTAAGGAACGACCCCTCACAATCACCACCGGTGTGGCCTCAAACAAGCTCCACTTGAGCTCAACACCGCCTCTTGCTCCAAGCCGCTAGGGGAACCAAGCAAATTCCCAAGAGTAACAAGATCCCGCGGCTTCTCCAAGGATGAAGTGCCTCTAGATGCAAGACTAATCAAGCAATGCACTTCTATCTCTCTCAAACTCACTCAAGATTCGAAGTTAGAGTGAAGGGATGAGTGGAGAGGAGTCTCACAAGCTCACAAATGAGTTGGGCAGTTGAAATTTGCAAGAGAGACTCAAAAGGACCGGCCATGGCACTATATATAGACCCCAAGTCGAAATAGAGCCGTTGGTCCAAGAATGCCTCCTCTCGCTGCGCCGGACGCGCCCAGTGGCTGCGCCCGAGAGCGCCGGTGACTGCGCGGGGACGGCGTCGGCGCCCCTATTCCTGGCGCCAGACGCCGCCGCGCGACGCGGCCGGCGGCGTCCGTCGGGGGCCTCCCCGACATGCTCTCTGGAACGCGCCCGGGACGCTGGCGCGGACGCGCCGGCGCTCACCACATGCCGCGTCCAGTCGCTGTTCAAACGTGTTGTCGGATTTCGTTTGAACGGCCGGACGCCAAGATTGGTTTGAGCCGTGTCAGGCGCAACCTCGCCGGACGCGTCGGTCGGCGCTGATTTGAACTTTTACCTTTGCGCTGGCGCCAGCGCCATCGGCCGGCGTCCGCGCAGTTCAAAAAGTTCTGCCATTTCGTTGCGTCGGCGACTTTCCATCTTTCAAGTTTCGCTTCTTGTCTTGAGTTGCTAGCACTTCGAATGTGTCCCATGAGCACTTGTGTTAGCATGTTGCGTCGGTTAGACAAGAACGAAGTTAGTGCTCTCAATCCTAAATGCATATGCAAGTCAATTGGACCTAGAAGCACTTCATGCAAGGATTGTCGCGGCATCCCCTCTTGATAGTCGGCCATCTATCCTATAATGTGATCGCACGCTCTATCATGTCTTGATCACCGAAAGGAAAAACCCTATCAAGTATACCTTTGCCTTGATCTCCCGGGTTCCTCTCAAGCCGATCACCGAGCTTGACGATCCATCAAGTCCACCAACATGGTCCATGTTCATGATCATCATGCTCCTTGTCATCCGTCTAATCCTTTCTTAAAGTCAACACTTAGAGCAAGGATTAGTCCACAAGTGTCGTCATCAATTTCCAAAACCAAACATGAGATTTCAGCAGCTAGATGAAGAAGCAGATCCGTAGAGATACAAAGTTGAGGAGAATCTCACAAGTCCGGCTTCTCCTTAGATCTCTCGCCTCTCCTCTCTCCCTATTTCTAAGAATTAGCTTAGATCCTAATGAGGACTAATCTCTTCTTTTGATAACTAGCTATGAGGTAGATCCATTCAAGGGATCCCTCTTAATCCTTAATAGAGAATAATAAATTAGGGTTTCAGGCCCCCCGCTTATATAGCCTTGAGGGATGAATCGTAGCCCTTGGATTAAACCGACCTTGCTGAAGCGGTGTAGATGCAATCCCATAGGTCGGTGGAGGAAGGTTCTAGAAGCTGGACACATGGTGGCGATATAGCAAGTCGGCCATACGGGTGGTGGGGCCTGCAGTCACCCCCTATGATAGGTGGGGCCCACCTTTGGCGAGTCGTCTCTTGGTGTTTTCTAGAGTCTTCTAATGATGATAAGTGGCGTGGAATTGATATCTTTTGGTTCCAGACTCCAAATATGGCAAATAATGTGGCTGTTTCAATCGTCTCGATGAGCTCTTTGCAATGGTGCACTCCACTTCATTATCCGAGATACTTTTATTCTGTGAAAAAATAGAAATCCTAAAAACTAATTGAGAACACCAAAACTCGTGGAACTCGTTAGAAGTAAACCCTACAACTATGCTTTATAATTTTTCATATCAATTTATGCAATAGTTGATAATTATATTTGGTATATAAGGACCATCAACAATTATCTTATACTTACTACTAATATTACGACACGACGGGGCCTCATGTTAGCTTTTGGAGACACTCCAGAAAAAAGTATGAATCCTAGAGTGCTAGGAAAAACATGACACAAATCGTATAGACTATCAAAATAATAGTGAAACATCCAGCCATTAAACTAATGTACTAACAATAATTAGACAATAGTAGCCATTGGATCATTCTGTTTTATACAAAAACCACCCACATTTGACATTATAGAAGACAGAAGGATAATCCAGTATTGCAGTAGTATTTTCACATAAATAACCCATTGCATGTATGGGCTGAACTTGATGTTCTTGCATTGTCTTTTGTAAAAACCGGGCAAGCTAATGGAACAAAAATAAAAACGAATAGTATGATGTTGACGTCTTGTATTTGATAGATTAAATAAAATTAGTAATTACACTTAGTGAGGGACAAACTGGATAGTTTTTGCACTTAGAGGGTGATGATATTTACAGTTTTAGCACTTGCTCTACTACAATATAAACTTAACCGAGGCGGGCAGAAATGATTTTCCAAGGCCTAAACCCTAAACCCTAAACCCTAAACCCATATGCCTTCAACCAAAGGTCACCATAAATGGGTCTTTACTGAGCTGGTTCAAATGTCTCATCGATTAATCAAATAAAAAAAACAAAAAACTGCAGCCCAAACCGTGCCTGGATCTGGGCCTCGTGCCACCACCGCGACGAGCTCCGCCAGATCCGGGCTCCTCCTCGCCTGATCCGCACCTGCTAGCCTGATCCGCATGGATGCTCGGACCGCATCCGGCGCGCGCAGCCACATGGTGGAGCTCGCTCCTGCTTGACGGACCACACGACAGCGGCCGGCGGTGCCCGCACCCTGCGGCCTCGCTCTCGCACAGAGGGAGCCGTGCCCGCACCTGGCTGCCTCGTCCCTACAGCGGAGGAGATACGCCCTGTGGCAGCGGAATGAGCCATGCCCCGCGGTGGCGGTGGAGGAGCCGCGCCCGTGCCCGGCGGCTTCGTCCTCGCGTGGAGGAGCACTCCAGCAGTCGGGTGTCATAGTCTCTGGAGGAGCTCGCTGCTGCGCCCGGGACAACCGAGGACTTGAGGCGAGCTCACTTATGCACTTGGCCAGCGGAGCCTGTCAGGCAGATCAAGTCGCACCATGCGGAGGCTCTCACTCCCACACCCGGCCGGTTCCTTTGCGTGCGCGCACATCGAAGAGGCTTACGACCAGCAGAGGCTCCCCGGGTTAGCGGCCTGCTCACTTGACGGCAGTGGGCGCCTGCTCACCCCGCCGTGGATGCCATTGGTGGCCAAGCCCAGCTTCAACCCCACAGCCCGCGTCCTGGTGTAGTTGCGTGCACCTGCGCCCATGGTCGGCGGTGCCCACTCGCAGCGAGCAGGAGTCGTTTTCACGTCCGATGAAACGCATTTGGCTCCTCAGTGCGAGTTTCGTTCCATTTACGAGGCTTTAGAAACAACACCCAAACAGCCAGTTTTCGTTGACATGGTACCATATTTAATGTACATGAAACGCCTATGAAACACTATTAAGATTGGCCTAATACAAAGGATCCTAGGAGTTGTCAATCTTGTTAGTAGAGACGACTTGGAAACTGCTGGTACTGTTGCTTGCCTTGTCGTCAGGCTGGAATTATTTTTTCTATAATTGTCATTATTTAATACAATATAAGTAGACATTTAGTAATGACCACACAATTAATATTTAATACGGTAATAGTGAGTAATAAAATCTTCTTTGTCCATATATGGGTGTTTGAGAAGTAAATTGAGAGAGTACGTGCAAGGATAAGCACTATTGCTTAGCTGTGTCTGCACTAAATTCGTTCGTGGACATCAACTCTTATGTCTCATATGATTACATCCAGTGCAAGAGCACATGTTGATATCCTAGTCAGCAATAATTACCATCAAACCTATTATTTTCGACTATTAGTTCTAAACTCGTGCATTGCTGTAGGCTAACAATAAGATGACAATAATTTGGCATCGGATTTTCTAAATTTCAGGCGATTGATCTTGTTCATCCATTAGCTATCCTTTGACAGCACTACAATATTTTCATTCTACCAATATGTTCCATTGTCTTTATGCTGTTAGGCAGAGCCCGTGCATTGCTATGAACAACACAAAAATTTATATGAGCTTCTGAAATTCCTAATAATAATAATAATAATAGATTTCTTTTAATTCAATTCCTATGCAATCTCCTTTTGGTGCTCAGCCAGTAGCTCCTTGCGCGCGGACACTTCTCTTCCAACTAAGTTGGCTAACTTTAGAAGCACCGTGACACACCTTCCCTCTCCCTCGTGTCTTTAATTTGATGTCAAGGTCCAAGTGCCACCCCATCTAAGACTTGTTTGGATTCCAGCTACAAATAGTCCATTTTAAAAAATCTCTTTCACCCAGCCCCACGCATTGTTCTGGTAATAATGCTACCGATTTCCTTCCATGCGTGAGCAGCATCTAGTACTTGATGGATTTGTGGCACCAACTGGTCTCATCTTTCCACCTGTTAATCGCCCCATTAATTACCGTGTCTATGACCAATGTTTTCCTCCACCACGCCTGTTTCTCTGCTCAGTATGGGTTCCGGACATAGCAGGGAGAAGCTTGATCCTGCTTCCCGGAGCTAGAATCCTAGTGGCAACAGATGCAAAATCATTCTATGGAATTAACCTCAGTTTCTTATAATTAGATGTAGAATAAATAACTTAAAAGATTGTAATCAATAATGCCAACATATATATCCAACATACTTCAAAAAATACGTACGATGTGTACCTCTGTCATTATGAACACAATATAAAGTGAACCCCAAAATCTATATGTAAATTATCAACCACTATCGTTATGAAACATAATCTAATGCAACATCCTAAGTTTATGTTATCATGGTTTGAATAAAAAATCTCAACATATGAAACATACTTTAAGAAAACTAATAAGGGGCACACACCAAAAATAAATTTTAATTTTGTGATAGCTTATGAAAAGTCACTCCTAATATTCAATATCTTCTTCATGTAAATATCATCTTGTCTCATCCCATAGGATTTTGGCGAGTTATGGAGGTCTTCAACAGTTGTTTTCCATTTGGAACTATGAGACCTTGGTAAGTTGACACACCCTTCTTCTGAAATTTATACGTTTTAAAAGCATAGTTGAACTGCCTGTAAACAAGTGTACCCACATAATCCATATACGCCATAACATAGAAGGATGTCACTGAGAACACAGTAAAAATACTCCAAATTGGCTTGAAATAAACATTGTCTATTATGCCCACTGTTGTTGTTACTATTGTTGTTGTTGTTGTTGTTGTTGTTGTTGTTGTTGTTGTTGTTGTTGTTGTTGTTATTATTATTATTACTACTACTACTATTGCTGCTGCTGCTGCTGCTGTTATTATTCATGAGTTTGTTGTTCAACCATTAATGATGTAGTTGCTCAATCTCCTTGTTGTGCTCGCTAATGTAATACTAATATATTGCCCATGCTAACGCTACGGGATGTTTTGTAATGTGAATCCAACCACAAAGAATAAGAATGCTAGTATATGTTTTGGTAAACATCTGTCGATGAGATAAATTTATGATTCAAACAAAAAAAGAAACAATACAGAGTTATTATATTCTTAATTACATAGCAAGATACACTTAAAAAGTCGAAATTGGATCTACATAGCATACTGCCCTATGCTCGATGCCACTGCAGCCAAGGCTCTCACATGTCTTATATAACCAAACTAACCACAACAGTAGATGAATAAATAGTCGAAATTAGCCGACCCCAAGCCTCAGCCCAACCACTTGCCGTTGAAGCAAGTATCTCCTACAGACCTTGTTGTTGGCCTCTTCTTCCCTTCTCACTGAAGTCAGAAGCCAGCAGAACAGAAAATCTCCACCGAAACCCAAACCCGTCACAATCAATTATTTATACTGACCATGAGTTCAAACAATATAGAAAGCCTTGGTTTTTTTTTTTTTTCATTCAAGAGTTCAGTTGGCCTCCGATCACATCTCGCAAACAAATAAACCTGAAACCCTTAGTAGCAGTCCCAATACGATGATAGCATAGGATCACTAAATTAATAAGGTAATGCAAATTAAACTATGCAGGCAAGTAGGAGTAGTAAGTCCTTCGGCCACCAAGTAGTAGTAGTAGTAGTCAGTGGTGGAGCTAGGATTTCAAGATAGGGTGGTCCATCGTATAATTTTTTTTTTTTTGTCGCTATAAATTTAACATGTCAGACAAGTATATAAACTGTAAAACACATGTAATTCAAATATTACGTACCACATAATAGTTGAAGAACAAAATGTCACTGCTTCTTCTTCTTGTCAGGCCTACGCCTTCCAATAGCTATGAAAGTGTTGATGATGTCTTCTTTATTTACTTGTAAGAAGATATCCCGCTCAATAAAAATCATTGAACAATGATCCAAAAACTATCACCCATCTTTGTTCCAAAAAAAAATAGGATATCATTGCATACCCTAAACGGCTGAACAAATCTTTTATATTGGAATCCACCAAAAGACGATAGTGAACTTGTGATTTGTGAATAAATAAAATAATAAATGAGTAGCTGTATATAGGCATACACATATACATATATAGCCGAATAAGATCAGAACCAGCGATCACCGATGTTCCCTGCTACCTCGTTGTCGCCTGTCTCGCTGGACGCTGGTTCCCTGCTGCTCCTGCTGATCGCCGCTGGACTGGTTCCTGCTGGCTGCTGCCTCACTGTCTCGCTGATCGCCGCCGGCCGACTTCCAGTCTTGAGTCTTGACCTACGAAGACTACGATGGGAAGATGAAGAGAAACCAAGAGACGGCGCTCGCGGTCACATGAAACGACGCAGTTCCTTCACGCAATCATATTGTGCCTTGCTTCCTCGCATAAAAAAAAAAAAGCAAAGAAAAATTGGGCCTCGCTTGGGCTGAGCTCAGGGTGGTCAGCGGCCCAACTGGACCACCCTGTAGCTCCGCCACTGGTAGTAGTAGTAGTGAATAAAAATAGGAGTAGGAGTAGTAAGTCCTCCGGCCACCAAGTAGTAGTAGTAGTAGTATAGTAGTAGTAGGATAGGAGTAGTAGTAGAAGTAGAGTAATGTCCAAAGAACACATTGCAAAAGTTAGTCAATATTGCAAAAGTCCAAAGAACAAAAAACAGACATCATTGGCCTCAGGTTTCGATTAAGGTAGAGGTAATCATCATTGCAAGTCATTGGTGGCTGCCATGCAAATTGAAACAACAACCAAGATCAAGACAGACATGGAACCATGAGACACGTCCAACCTAGCCATCAGCTTATTAGGCAGTTGCTAGGTATGAACGTATCTCACGATTTTATGACTGTCCTAAGAAACAACATCAAGTACTACTACTCTAATACTCTACTACAAAGGCAGCCACCTCCTTTACAAGATTGCATCATCGGCCGTTAAATTTTCCCCAGTTCATCTCAACATGTCATATCATTTACAAATTTGGCTCAGAAGTGCCCGATTCTCATCACACCGCATCTAAACTAGTTGCTTGTATATGGTATACAAGCTGTCCTAGTTTAGCCGCTCACAAGGATATATGGGGAAATTTCATCATCATTGCCGCTGCCTTAGCATAAAAAGATTCACATCAATGCATATGCCACTGCCTCTGCACTAAGTTGACAAGTGTATAAAAAGTTCATCATAAGTTTCACATCATTGCACATACCACTGCCTCAACAAATAACTTTTATCATTGTCACATCATAAGTAGTGGTAGAGTAGTTGTAGTAGAGAGTAGAGTAGTCATCATTTGTAGATAACAGTAAAGAGTAGTGGTAGAGTAGTAGTAAAATAATCACTGCGTAGAGTATAGTATAGTAGTAGAGTAGAGAAAGAGAGGAGATAACAGAAAAAAGCCACCACAACCATTGGCCTCAGCTTTCGATTAAGGTGGAGGTAATCATCTTTGCAGGTCACTGGTGGCTGCCATGCAAATATAAACAACAACCAAGATCAAGACAGGCATGGAACCATGGGACACGTCAAATCTAGCCATCAGCTTATTAGGCAGTTGCTAGGTATGTACATATCCTATGGTTTAATGACTGCCCTGAGAAACAACTCTCTACTACTCTCTACTACTACTCCTCTACAAAGGCAGCCACCTCCTTTACAAGATTGCATCATCGGCCATTTAATTTTCCCATGGATAGTAGTAAAGAGTAGTAGGAAAGTCATATAAAGTATGCAAAAAGATAGAGTAGCCAGCCCCATAGCCACGCCCAAGTTATATAAGAAAATTAAGGCATAGAAGAATAGAATAGCAGTAGTGTAGTAGTAGTTGTAGATAAGAGAGGATAGAATGCCCTTTTAAGTAGTGAGAGTAGTAGAGTACAGTATAGTAGTAGGAGATAGAGAATAGAGAGTAGTAGTAGAGTAGGGGAAGCATAAAAAGTATACTTGTAAGGCAGTAGTAACAATATAGGAGTAGTAGAGCAGTAGTGATAGTAAGTATTAGAAAAATGGAGGAGATAACAGAAATAGTAGTGACAGTAAGCAGTGGTGATAGTAAGTAGTGATAGTTGTAGACAGGGCATATGTGGGACAGCAGTAAGTAGAGAGTAGTAGCAGAGTAGTAGTAGAGAGAAGTGGAGTAGCAGAGTAGTAGTAGAGAGAAGTGGAGTAGTAGAGTAGAGTAGTAGATTAGTGTACGATATATATTAGTAGAGTAGTAGAGTAGAGTGGTAGTAGTAGTAGAGAGAAGAGCAGCAACAACCACCAACCATAGTAGTAGTAGAGTAGAGTGGGCATCACAGAGAAGAGCAGCAACAACCACCAACCATATCCAGTTAAGTATACTTGTCCCCAATATCAAGTAAAAACATATCCAACAGCTCAAATATTTAAAATAAGCACCAACCCATCCAGCAGCTCAAATTCACATCAAATTATCTCAAATTCATCTCAATGAGTGGCAGATGCTCACTTAACAAGCATTGAGAAGTGACAATAGACAGTAGACAAATTCATCTCAAATTATCCTAATTCAGCTCAAATGGTAGTGGCAGCTGCTAATAAACAAAATTCAAAATCCAAAATCAAAATGAAATTAGTATCCGCTCAGTGCTAAATATCCAAGAAAGGCATCACAGGTAGTGGCAGTTGCTCAATCAACAAAAAATTGGCATCACATATCCAGTGAAGGCATCACAAAGTGCAGTGCCTTGTGCTTAGAAGTCTAAATTTTGCCCAGTTAATTGAGAAAGATTAGGAGATAGTAGATAGTAAACTATAGTGAAGCGAAGTCAGGAATGGAACCTTGGCGAGCCGAATGGAGGTTAGGGACAAGTGTACGAGTTGGCGCCGGCGAAGAAGACCAAGCAGAGGATGAAGATGGGGCTGGGGAGGAGGGATGCATACACCTCGGTGATGCTAGGGGTAGTATGCCAGCAGTGCCCGCGACGGACAGCATGGGGATGGCACAATTGGATCTCCTCGGTGGGACGGTAGTGGATCACGGTAAGGTGGCGGCACTAGGGTTCCGACAAAGAGGCATGGAGAGGCGCGAACGGTGGACAATGGCGTATGGAGAGGCATGGATGGCGGTGGAGCTCCATGTCCACGGCGGCTAGGGTTACTAGTGGGCCCCTGTGGCGGTGCTAGGGCTCGCGGAGTCTCCCAACCTGAGCTCCAAGGCATGGAGGATGAAGTGGAGTACTAGGAGAAACTTCGGAGAGTGCGGAGAGCTCGGAGTAGTGGGAGAGGGACACCAGGGGTGGCGGCGCTAGCGTGTGCGGACACAACGGAAATTTGGGCAGCCCCGAGGGGTCGAGGGAGGAGGCATGAATGACTTAGAGAATGGGAGGGTGCAAGACTACCTTATATAGGCCACGATTAACTGTGGCGGTTATTATTAGTGCCCGCTAACCTTGCGGTTTCTATAAAATTAGCCATGGTGTTTTTTGACAAATAACCACCACGGTTAAGTTTTCCAAAAACAACAAAGTTATTAGTGAGTAGCAATGGTAGTAGTAGTAGTAGAAGAATAGTAGAATAGTAGTAGTGCTAGGAGTAGGGTAGTTGTAATAGTAGAGTAGTGTTAGTGCTAGTAAAGTAGTAGAGTAGTAATAGTGGTTGTTGTCCGCCACGGTTAAGTGCCCAATTCTCATCACATCACGTCTAAACTGACTATCCTAAGAAGCAACACGAAGTGGTAGTAGTAGAGAGCACTAGGAGTATTGGTGAGCACTAAGAGTAATAGAGAGTCGTAGTGACGCTTTTAAATGTGAGACATATGGTGTAGTAGTGCAAGTCATAGAGTTCTAGTAGTAAATAAGATTAATTGTTGGCTCCATTACATAAATGATAATAGATACATCTTGTTCTATTACATAAACGTGAAGGCATACATCTGGATCCATTATATATATGTGGGCACAACGGCTCATTTATTTGGTTCCATTACATAAATGTGAAGGTATAAATTCTGATCCATTACACAAATGTATCGCATGACGACTCATTTTGGTGCCAGTGCTGCCATGATCCTCTTCTCACCGTTGGGTCAGACCCAGGGCTTCATCTTGATCTTGTTGACACATGTCTTGGCGGCCTTGATCTTGCGTGGATGATCGGTAAAGATTGACAACTCTTCATAGTTGTTGTACTCTTTGGGGCTTTGGACTCCATCGGCTCCCATGATCCTCTCTTTTTTTCGACACAACCACATGCTTCTTGAGCTCTTTAGGCTCTCTGAAGAAGGCTACCCGCACAATGCGGTTTGTAAGTACCCACTCATCATCTTTGTAGTTGACATTTTCGAGCTCAACGGTGGTTAGCCCATAGTTGTCCACGTGAACCGCCTTTGGCTTGACCCACTAGCACTTAGGAAGAGGGGTATCTGTAGGTCACCGCCATAGTCAAGTTCTCATATCTCTTCGATCAGGCCATAATATGTCCTAATATCCTCGCTTGCCTCGTCGATGCCCTCACATCGAATACCGCTGTTCTATGACGCGCTATTCTTGTCCTTGTCATTTGTGTGGAACCTATATCCATTGATGTCATAACCTTGCCACGTGGTGATTTGGATGGATGGGCCTCATGCAAGATTCGATTCTTTAGTGTCTGTGTTTGGGGGTATGCCCTGTTTGTGGTTCCACGTCGTGAAATTCATCTTGTGCTGTCTCTGTACCCACCCCTCCGTGCGTCCAGCAGCCCCACAACGGATCTCGTCCAGATGCTTCTCAACCTAGTTTTCCATTGGGACTAACTGGTTAAGAACACTCTATGTGCTTCTTGCATGATTTCAGGCTCTATATCGATGTGTACTTTCCTCCTCACGTAGGCAGGCCAATCACATTTCGATCTTGGATGTATTTCGTGCAGCAGTTAACGACCTCTTCTGTTGTGTATGCCTCGATCATAGAGCCCTCCAAGTAAGCATGGTTATCGATGTATTTGTTGAGGGTGGACATGAACCACTCATACATCCACATCTGGTGGAAGTAGACAGGCCCTAGTTCATGTATCTAAACGACCATGTGCATCATCAGGTGTCGCATAATATCAAAGAAAGACGGTGAAACACATCTCGAGCTAGCAAAGAGTCACGACAATGAACTCTTTTAGGACAGGAAGCTCAGCTCAATATGACCTTTTGTTTGATGTGGTTAAAGAAGTAGGACATGCTTGTGATGACCATCTTCACGTACTCTGGACCGATAGCCCTAATCACAATTGGAAGGAACACCGTTAGCACTAGTAACCAAAATCTTTTACATGACAGGCATTTCAGATTTTGCGTGGCGGGCACTGTAGCCCGTCACGCTGCTAAGGTCACGGTAAATCGTGACATTTTGCGTGGCGGGCTATAGTGCCGTCACGGTAAATTGATTATCTGTGGAGGGCACATTAGGACGCCCGCCACGGTAAATGGTTCGAAAAAAATAAAAAAAAGCAAAAACCCTAGACAGGCCCACCAAGCCCATCCATGGGCCCGTGAGCCCATCTAGGGCAGCACCGCCGCCGCCGCCACCACCGTGAGGAGCCGGAGCCACCATCGATCCACCTCGCTGGACCCCGCCGCCCCGATCCCGCCGCCTAGATCCCGCCGCCCAATCCCGCCGCCTAGAGCCGCCCATCGCCGCCTCCGCCGGTGGGTGGATCTATCTTGCGCCACCGCCTCCTCGTCACCTCCGCCGCGTGAATCTACAGGAGCTAGTAGGGTTAGGGATGGAAAAACACGGCGCTGGATCTGAGAGAGAGAAGACTAGGGGGCGTACCAGGGATTCACCTCGTGCCGTCCGCCCGCGCCGCCCCTCGGCCGCCCATGGTAGTCGTGCCCTCCGCCGCCCAACTCGCGCCGCCCTCTGCTGTCCAAGAGTGGGAAGATTAGGAGCGATGGGGAAGAGGCACCATGGGAGAGGAGCACGTGAGGAGGAGAGGGAGGGGCACGACCGGTGAGGCAGGGGGAGAGGAGGGCCACCGCCGGCGGCCAAGCACGCTGCACGAAGGGGAGGAGTCGCGGTCCGCAAAGGGAGGGCGGCTGCACGAAGAGAGAGAGAGAGAGAGTGCATTTTGGGTGTTAGGGTCACTTTGGTTATATAGTGGGAATGGAATATTGGGCCCGAAATCGGGCCTCGTATTTTTCGGCCGGGCCTCTTCATTTTCCGTGGCGGGCCTTTTAGGTTTCCCGCCACGATAAATTGATTTTCCGTGGCGGGCACCTTAACACGCCCGCCACGGAAAATACACTATTTTCCGTGGCGGGCGTGTTAAGGTGCCCGCCACGGAAAATCAATTTTGCATGGCGGGTAAAAACACGCCCGCCACAAAAAATAAAACTGGATGTGGCGGGGCATTAACCGCGACGGGCAAAAAGAGTGCCCCACGGTAAAGATTTGCAAAGATCACGCAAAAATCATTTCGTTACTAGTGTAGCATGACATGGCAAGAATGGGAGTAGAAGTTGGTCATTGTGAGGTCTTTCATCGAGACAAGACTCTTGACGTTGGAAGAAAAGCCGGTTCTGATGCCCATGTTGACAAGATCTTGACGTGACTTGCGACCATCCTTCATCTTAGTCTTGATGTTTAGCAGGACCACGATTGTACTCTCGAAGACATTCTTCTCTAGATGCATGCAATCGATGGCATGGGGTGTATTGAGCTCCTTCCAGTATTCCAGGTACTTGAAGAAACACAACTGCTTCTTCAATGGCATGGGGGCCGGACGGACTCGCTTCTTCATCCATCAGACGCCTCGATTTCTCTTCTTCCTTGGCTTTGGCGCATCGTCTTCCTTCTTCTTCTTTCCGAACATGACGTTTATGTCCTTCACCATTCCAAACACCTTATGCCCATACCTTGTCCTTTACAGCTCCTCAGTTTGAGGCTCAACATGGCTATCGAAGTACTTATTGATCGTAGCATGCAGGCACCTAAGCTTTTTGACGAGAAATCACTGATGCCTCATGTACGCAATGTTGTTGGATCCTTTAAGGTAAGCATAGCAAGTACCATCAATGTGAACTATGCAACCGTTCTTCCCTTTAATTTGCCCCGATAGTGAAAACAGACCAGGGTAATCAGTGATGGTGACAAATATGATGGCCATTAGAGTGAACATCTCCTTTAGGAAGGCATCCATCATATTAAACCCTTTCCATAGTTCCACCATTTCCGCCATCACCGGCTCTATAAGCACATTTATATCATTGTCTGGCAGACTCGGTCCAGAAATAAGCATGGTCAGTTGAAGATATCTGCACTTGTGACATAGGTAGGGAGGTAGGTTATACACGGTGAGGGTGACTGGACAGGTGCTATGAGAGCTGCTGAGGTCATTGAATGGATTCATCCCATTGGTACTCAATGTTAACCCGATGTTCCTGGCCTCCTTGCCAAACTTTGAGAACATGTCATTGAAACGCTTCAACTGCTTGCCATCTGAGGTGTGTCGCAGCTTGCCATCATCCTTCTTGCGTTTGCCTGATGCATGCCATGACATAAGCTTGACATCCTCTGGGTTCCCGAATATCGCATGCAGGCGATCAAGCACAAGCAGGTGCCAAACTGGTAGGGCGAGACTTTTCCTCTGAGTGTAACCCTATTCTTCCTCGTCCTGAGGACATGGCATGTGCTTCTTCTCGCTCGTCTTCTTCTTCTTCTTTCGCTCTTTGAGGGTCCCTCCTCATCGGCGCGACAACTGGTATTCCTCCTGTATCGACTCACGCCACAGCGCAGACAGCTCTGCAAGTCCGCATGCTAACCCTCATATAGAATACAGTGGTTGGGGCTTGCATGGAACTTTCTAAGCTTCGTCACCACTAGCTGGATCAACTTCTTTGCCTGATAGGTATTGGCAGGCACCTAATTGCTCAGCAAGGATCCATAACTGGTTGTTGAATCTAGTGTCCAACCACCCGTGGCGAGCCTTCAACATCAACATCTATAGGTTAAAATGCACTGTCATGCAATGCTTCGGAGAATTGCCACCGTCCTTGTAGAGGGGATCAATTGCCACCTTCATCTCTCTAAAATTCTCCAACCACTTTGGATTTCCAAATAGAATGTCATCGTTGTCTTCACAGTTAGCAATCTCCTCAAAAAGCTCAGCATCCATGGGCAGCAACTCATCAGCCACTTGCTCACCATCTCCACCCCCATCGTCATCGTCTGCAATGTCTTGGAGTAGATTATTCATCGTGATGTAGTCACGGTTCTTATTGTCGTCGATGGTTGTTGTTGCAGTTGATGATGAGGGTTGTTGTCCTTCGTCATCCACAGCAGTCGTCAATGTCGTCAATGAGGGTGCTCTAGATGCTGCACCGGCGGCACTCGGATCTTCTTCGCCGTGATACTTCCACATAGCGTACTTTGGATCCTTGATGAAACCCCAACTTTCCATGTGTGACACCACCACTTCGCCTTTATGTAACATTTTGTTCTTGCAGCTATTGCATGGACAGTTCATGAGTAACCTGCCCAGGTTCAGTTGATGCTTCTATGCAACAGAAAGAAACTTTTTCTTCACATCATCCAAGAAAGGCAGCTCCGTCCTCGACTTGTACATCTAATCCCTACCCATGACCTTGCAAACACATCAAAAAATCAGAAAGCACCTAATTAAATCACCTAAATCATGGAAAGAGAGGAAAAGAACGTAATTAAAGCACCTAAATCATGGAAAGAGAACCTAAATCACCTGAATCATGGAACGATAGAGAGGAAAACCATCTAAAAGCACCTAAATCACCTAAATCATGGAAAAGCACCTAAATCACCTAAAACATGGAAAAAGAGATAGGAAAAGTACCTAAAAGCACCTAAATCACCTAAATCATGGAAAAGCATCTAAATCATCTAAAAGAGGGGAAAACACCTAAATTTGGATCTAGATCTACTTTTTTCTCTCCTCCATTTTGATTTAGTTCTAGAACTAGATGAAAACCAACTTAATGATGGAAGAGAGAGAGGTATTAGGGTAGGAGAGTAAGAATCAACCTCTTGCGGGGCCACCCTTTGATAAAACCAAGAGCAAAACCCCCTAAGAAATGGCCATTTTTAGGGTTTTGGAACTCAAATCCTTGGAAAATGGAGGTGGAGCCGCCGGGAATAATAAGATGGGAGGGGCATTTATAACCCAGACTTAATAGTCTCCTCGATCTTTGTGTTGTACTTGGGGGTCTTGTCCCCCTTTAGCTTATTTGGCTTCTTCTTCTTCGACATCAACTTTTAAGTGAGAGGTTGCAACGATCTCGATTTTCACGAAGGAAAATCCACAGATTCGCAATATAATATGACGGTCACCGAAGTTCATTCCATCACATTACCCATATTACAGCTTATATAAAGTGCATGCACGAATAAAAAGAGTACAAATAGGAAGGTTTAATTTATTACATCACCACTTGGCAGAATCATCAGAGTCTAATGCAAACAGAAAAGCATCGGGATAGCAGAAGATTTATCAGGAATCTTCAATCTCTGGACTTGAGCGTAGGACGAACCCTCTAGTCCTCGTAGTCTTCACCGGAGTAGTCGTACTCCTCCTCACCTAAAGCATGATTTTCAGTACGATTATGTACTGGCCACGTACTCACCCTATGCGCTTTGCTTTGTGGAAAGTGGATGCTAGTACGGTATAGAATAAGGCCTAATGCGGCTGCAGTTTTCCTATGCAATATTAATTAAGTCAACAATAATTAATCAAGATTTAATCCATCTCATCCAAGTCACCAAGTCCACATCTCATCATCTCCCATCCCATACACATCTCACCACACACACTCCCTCTCTGAAGTGGTAAGGACAACTCTCTCCCGTCCATACCTAAGCGGCTCACAGCCCTAGGGCTCGCAACCATACACAAAACCCGGGGGAGGTAGAAACTCCTCTCGCTACTCGAAGAAGCGTGGGTCAAGTGAAGTACATATCCATGAACCGGAGCACAGACGGCGGTAGTCTTGACTTGAAAGTTGGCACATACCCGTCGGTAGTCCGGACTCGAAAGTCGGCACATACCCGTCGGTAGTCTAGGTCCAAGATATGACCATGCCTGAAGGCAGGACAATATGTATTGATTTGTCAACTCTACAGAGCGTGTACACCTGTAGCCACAAGATCGCCATCATTGGTGTTGTACAACACCTAGACTAATAATGGAAGCGTCCTAGCCAAGTAATACCATCCTGCCACTCAACTCCTGGTAATACCGGTGGCCTCCGGCAGCTAAGACTGTGAGACATAGTCTCGGGCCAAGTGGGGTACTACGCTGTCTAAGGAGGGTGTGGGTTTACTATGCCCATATCTCCCTACACTATCCGCCAATAACCTGGCAGTAATGGCATTACTCCAACTAAAAGGGTATCTGCGCCCCGCCCATCGGGGACGAGTGGTGTGCACGAAACATTCCCTAGGGGCCGTTCTGTCGAGATATCAGTCCTTAGGTAGGACTAGACAGATGACCACAAAAAGGGGGTAAACACCCCATGCCACAACAGCACCTCCTCCCCGGACTTCAACCCATCATAGGTGTCCGACCCGGGGACTCCTCCTCAACACAACTTTACCCGCCACAGGTATCTCACAAAGGGGTACCTGGGGTACACCCCACGGCGTAAGTCATCTCACGACTCGTCCAATCATCCTGTCGGTCGACACAACCCCGCCACACGCACCCAAAGTCACGCTAGATCTCCCCAAGACTCATCATCATAAGGTCAGTCTCAATGGGGGTTTCATACGAGTTTCATGCACATTAAATAGGGCGCCACATCACCAAAAGTCCACTTTTTGCATGAAACTCTGAGGAGAGAGAAGAGAAAAGTTTCATCTTGGTGAAACTCTCTTGGCAGAATACCAACTATCTACGAGTCATGAAATTAAATGCCTATGAAACCACAAGATGAAACTCTCCATTGAGAGTAGGGGTTTCATGCAAGTTTCATTTCATTTTATATGACATGACAGTCTTGGAAACAACGCAATGAAACTCACCATTAAGACTGGCCTAAACAGTTCATCCAAAGCATCATCAAGTCATAAGCAGAATTTTATATAAGTACAAGCGATACAATAGTATCGCCGAAAAGGTGTAAAGTGCGAGTCTAGTCTATGCGTGGGTCAAGAGGGAGTAGGGTTGCAACAAGGTGTAGGCTCACAAATCATCTACCATGCAACCTATCATTAGCATATAGCAAGCAACAATTAATAAAGCGCTAGCGCCTAAAACCGATATGCCTAGTAGGTTCTACGAGAGTAGGTGAGTCGTGGCACCCGAGTAGTCACACCCGAAGCCGGGCGTAGTACTCCGGGTCATCAAGGTCCTGTCCCTCCTCCTTCGGTGCTGTGAAATGTGACGTAAAGTCATGATGAGCGATGCTATATACTACTAGATAAAAGAACTTCCGTGGCGGGCAAAATGTATTTTCCGTGGTTTTTTTTTTTGCCCGCCATGAACATAGGGTCACGGAAAATGGATCAACTTCCGTGGCGGTTATTTTGCCCGCCACCGTTAATGAAATAAAAATAATAATAAAAAAGATGAGCCCACTCGGGAGCCCATCAAGGCCCGTCGCGAGCCCATCTTCCGCCGCCGCCGCCCGATCCGCTGTCGGGGAGGCCGCCTCGCTGGATCCGCGTCGGGGAGGCCAACCTTGCCGGATCCACCGCTGGGGGAGGCCGACTCGCGGATCCGCCGCCCGGGAGGCCCCGCGTCGCCGCCCACTGGACGCCCAGTGCCGCCGTGAGAGCCGGCTAGAGTCGTCGTCGCCGCCGGATCCGCGTTGGGGAGGCCAACCTTGCCGGATCCGCCACGGGAGGCCGCCTCGCCGGATCCACCGCGGGTAGGCCATCTCGCCGGATCCGCGTCGGGGGAGGCCAACCTCGCCGGATCCGCCGCATGGCCGCCGCCCGCCGCACCATCGTTGGGGAGGGGAGGGAGGGGCGTTGCACCGCCGCCGTCGTTGGGGGGAGAGGAAGGGAGGGGATCGCCGGGTCGTTGGGGTGAGGAAGAGAGATGGAGCACCGGGCCGGGAGAGGAAACGGGAGAGAGAGAGAGAGAGAGTTGGTGAAGTGAAGTGAAACCCTAGGACCTCGTCTATATATTTGTGGCCCGTGCGAAATGGGCTTTTGGGCTGATGATTTGGGTTGGGCCTGATTTTCCATGGTGGGCTAAATATGAAAACCGCCACGGTTAATATATTTACCATGACGGTCTTTAAAACTGCCATGGTTAATGGGAAAAAAACCGCCACGGTTAATTGAGTGATTTTCCGTGGTGGTTTTTCAAAAGTCCGCCACGGAAAATGAAATCCAAACACCATGCAAGTTCAATCTCGTAGTAGTGATAGACATTCACAAAGAAGCAAATAAAAAAAGGAAGAACCAAATGCACTCATGGACGAGCCTATGACATAGATCTTATTTTTAGAAAAAAATTGGACTCTTGGCTCTTATTTTTTCCGATGTCGTATGAATTTATTATGAATTTTCAAAGATTAAAACAATTTCTGGGAAAAAATAGGGTTTTAACTTGGGCGTGACATGTGGCAGGTTCTGATTGGGCGTACTGACGTCAGCAGTTAATTGTTCAACCGGCTGACCGACAAGTGGGTCCGGGTGACGTCATGTTGATGTCAGCGGTTACTCGGTCAACGCTCGGGTCTTACCGGGCCCTTGGTGGGCCGGGTTAGGCCGGATATGGGCCATACATAGGCTAGGATGGGCCGGCCCGGCCGAGACAAGTGGCGGACTGTCAAGCGATCACGTGGCTTCTTGGGCTCGAGCAGGGGTTACGGTCCACGGCCTTGGTCTATGGTGAACTTGTTGTTCTTGGCTCGTGCCGCAACACGGTCCTTGATGGATTTGCATCCATCCTCTCCCCTCCTCCTTCTTTCTATCATCGTGCGGCAGCCCACGACAAGATGTTCCCCTCTCCCTCCCCCTTTCTTCCTTTGCTTCTCACGGCGAGGCTCGGTCGAGGGCGTGGCCACGCGACGGCGCCATCCAAGGACTTAGGCGGGGTATTTGCATGGTTCCGGGCCTCGTCATGGCGACTTGCGAAGGTAGATAAACCAGCGGTTTGGTTCCATGCTGGCCGGCGTAAGCACTGGGGCGGCGCGGAACCGACCAAGACGTCGACGACAATGACAGGGCGTCGGCATGGCCTCGGATGGGTTCTTCGAGCCTTTCGCGTTTGAGCGGACAAGGTTAGGTCCTCGGGATGGAGGCTAGGGTTTGGGCAGGGCCATCCATGGCGTTGGCAGCCTACCGGCGACGGCTCGCGAGTTGGTGGGTCGAGAGCGCCGCGGGATGCCAATTGGTGAAATCTACACGCGATTGGAGTAGCCAAGGGGCACTACGGACATAACGGCGATGACCAAAACATCTTATTTGGAGTCCGCATCGTGACAAGCTACACGGCGGAACTCCGATGGCGGCGCAGCTATGCGGCGAAGCCAATCGGGGGTTTTCTCCTATCCATCTACGTGGCTATGTGCGGTGCGAGGGTCGCGAAGCTCCTCGGCCCCTCCATGACCGGCAAGGCGGCGGGTGTGACCGAATGGCCTCGCCGCGGTCGTGCTCTAGCCATGGCGAGCGTGTCACCCATGGTGAGATGGTGCACACCTTCCCAAGCCGATGGAGCTCGGCAAGGTCGCTCCTTGGCTAGCGCTTGCACGTGTGCGCATGCGGTACTTAGCTAGAAACGAAAACAACAACCTTGGCCTTCCAGGTTGGAGAACACGGCGGTGGCGCGGCTATGGTGAGCGGCATGGGCACAACAACAGGCAGGGACGGCGGGGCTGGCTCACCGTAGGGCTTATGGCGCAGGGCTACCGATGCAAGTGATGAGCCGGAGCGGTGACGAAGCGAAGCAATGCCGGCAGAGAACCGGTGGCGGCGTCGTCGCCCCTCCTCCGCTCCGGTACACGGAACGGCGGCAGCGGTGTTCTCGGTGGCGGCTCCTTCTTCTTTCCCCGCCTCCTTCCTTCTCCTCTTTCCCTCTTCTCTTTGCCTGTCTAGGGGTTTGGTGAAGCCACCAGTGCGGCGGCGAGAGGGTTGGGATACCCTACAACGCCCGGGCTGGGGTTTTCTTTTATGGGCGGTGTCCATGGCGGGCGTGGACGGTGATCAAGGGGGAGAGCAAGATCGACGGCGAACAGGGCTCACGGTTAGGATTGCCGTGATGCGGGGAGGGCGTATGTGGCCAGGCGTCCTCCACCGAAAACGGCGTCGGGGAAAAGGTGGGCAGCGGCACGGGGGCAGGCTCGCCATGATGTGGGAGCTCACGGCCGGGGTCATGCGATAAGCGTGACCCTGTCCGCCCCTGGCGGCCGGCGTGCCTAGTGTGTGCACGCGGGAGCGAGCGGCTCGGTCACCGAGACGGGTGTGAGGTCAGCGCGGTGCGGCGCTGTTTGGTTGAAAAGAGGAAAAAAGGCAACCGGGGTCGCATGACAAAGGGCCCTAGCCGGGCAAATGATAGAGGGACGGCGCACCGACAAGCGGGTCCAACGGGTCGATGCGTGGCAGCGGTGCGGTGGCAGGTCGGTGCGACGCCGCTTGCTGGGTCGGCGTATTTGGGTTGGGTTTCAGCGAGCACGGGCAAGCCAAGGTGAGCTACTAGTTGGGCTGGCAAGTATGTCCCGGACCAAAGCCCTAATTTTTTTCTCCCTCTATTTCTTATCTTTTTCCTATTTCCTTCTTCCATGTGTCTTTAGTTGTTTATATAGGTGTCTCTCCCTCTCTACCTACTCATGCTTCCATTGTTCTTATTTTCACTACTTCCTTTGTTGTTGGTATTATTGCCCACGTCATGCTTGGTGTTGGATCATTATTGGTGACAATAACGAGACACATGTACAGAATAAAATAAATCCATCCAACTCCACAATGGATTCAATTCTCCCTTTTGTCAAATCAACCTGAACTCATCTTGGATCTTTCCAGCTCTTCTAATCAGTGTTAGCAATGCTACCTCCTTTTATTTATACCAATGGGCGAAGCTATGTTGATCTTAAGGGGTTCAAATCCACCCCTCAAAATGCAAAAAACAATAGATTTAATTGAAAATTCACCATATATATATATATATATATATATATATATATATATATATATATGCACCCTCTACAACACATGTATATGCACCCATAAAGTAAGTGCACCCACTCTAATTTGCTCTAGCTTCGCCACTGCTCTGGACCTTCTTCTAGTCTGCTGAACAGAGCCTTTCTTCACAACCTACACTCTCATTTACTATGAATCACCTGTTGTTTTTAACTAGTAAACTATGCTACATGTCTTGAAGATTAGCTACATCGACTCCTAATGAGTTCTTCATTGGCCGTCACAGTGCACCATTGAAAATTGCTAACACTTATGCTATTGTCCTCGCCTAACCCACCTTGTTACAGACATTTGCTCTTGTAGGCTTTATGTGTCTCCTTTTCACCAAAATCCCATTAAAGTTGAGGTTTATTTGAACCAATGTTTCTCATGATGTTAGACAACAACGCTAGTAAAATCATTGGTGTCGGTTTCATCGTCGGTGAGCATCATCTGCACTGCTACATATCTTCATGCCTCCTCCTATTTAGCATGTGCCATTTATTGAAAACATACAGAATTTTTATTTTATTGAAATATCAATTTTATGTCCTAGAGTGCAATCTTAATTACTAAGATTGTATAAGAAGCCATTTAATCTGTAACAACATCACTAAACATGAGTTCTAACACTTTAATCAAGATCTAGGAGTGGCCAATACTGCTAATAATATAATGAGAAAGTATTTAAGCGTAGCAATCACTAGTTAATTTAGGAAGGCCATGGCCACCTTTTGTTTGTGGTATCCTCCTCTACTGCTCAAGTTGTTAAATTAACCTCTATCAAATACATGTAGTACAATGTTTTTAAAATATAGTGCTTATAGTTATTCTATCAATACAGATATAGACAAGCTAGAATGTTTCAACTAAATGCACACATTTATCCAAAATAACGATGTATGCAATTTAAGTTCACAGGCATTGATATAATTTTGTAAGAGCATCCCCAATGGTTTTGTATTTTTCGTTTCCCAAATCATGTTGTTTGCCAACTTCTAAAATAATATGGGGAGGAAAAAAAGAGCTCATCTCCAAGAGTTTCGCATAATTCACTCCCCAAAATCAAAATGTAGGCCCACAAGCGCCTTTTATTTTTCGATCTCGAGACATTTCTTTTAGAGAGATAAGAAAAACACTTTTACAAAGTGAGCATAGAACTTTTTGCAAATTATCCAAGCCCATATGTGTAAATCCTTTGCCTCTAGTCATTTCGCATCAGGACCCGTAAAAAGTTTCCGCCTTTAATTTTTGCCCTTCTTCTTCTTCTTGGCTCGCTGCTTCCATTGGCAATCCAATCAGGAGATAGCTACCAGTCAGTTCGCCATGGTTGAGGAGCTGGCCTCGCTCATCAAGGACAACCTGGACGCCCGCCCTGAATGTGGATCCTGCCGGTGTCGTGCCGAACAGTGGCATCCTGGACGCCTGCCCTCATTGCTCGTACTCTCGTTGGTCCGCAGCCACACCCGAGCTCTCAGCTCATGCAGCTCCGCCACCAGCTCCGCGCACTTTGTCGTCGGTCGCCAGCCCCGCGGCCGCTGGGGCCCCCTGCTTCGGTCCAGTATCTACGCCGCCCTCGCGTGCTTGCCGTGATCCTGGAGGGAGAGGCGCGCAGGAGAAGGGAGTCGCGCGGCATCAGAAACACCGATGCCATGCTTAGTACACACACGTATATTTGCTCGTTGAGGACATCCTTTTCCCATGTTGCCATAAGTTGCTAAATACTATGCCAAACTGTTGGAGATATGTTTTTTGCGTTTTTCCAAAAAATTAAGGATGACAAGCCAGTTTGATAAACTATTGGAGATGCTCTAAGAGCTGTTGTTGCCATTGACGTGTTGTTTGCTAGGTGAGTACTCCACATGATTGCTGAAACACATAAATATATAATTGCGCATGCATACATGCATGTGGAGTTGGCTTACATTATGGTACAATATGTGTAGTTACTTTTTAAAGCCAGGTTGTTTCTGTGACAGAAGTGGGTAGTGTAAAAACATTTACATGTGTAGTTTATGTTAATAATGTAAACTATTACATGAAGGAAGACAATGGTACGTTAGTTTGTTTTACAATGACAGAATGTGCAGCTCATAAATGTCAGAAACTTGCTGAATAAAATATGTTCATTTTGCACAGGAAACAGTAATGTCGTTGACGGAATCATGCCGGCCGACCTTTTACCCCATTAAATTCATAGCCAGGAAACAATGGTTCATCGCTGGGGCAACTGACGGTTGCATTTATGTTTATACGTTCGCTACAGTAATAGAAAATGTTGGAGAGTTCAAAGCTCACGAGGGCACGGTCATATCACTGGATGTTCACCCAAGCTTGCCACTCGTGCTTTCATCATCCTTGGATGAAAATCATAATATAATAAAGCTTTGGAACTGGGAGGCTGACTGGGCGTGCATTCGAATATTCCAACCGGGCTCAGGACAATTTACTAGAAAAGTCATGTTTAACCCATTTGACGGCAAAGCTTTTGCATCTATCCTTCACAGGGGAAACCAACAAGTACAGGTGTGCCTTTCTACCTTGATATAAAAAGAATATATATATGCTCTAGTATTTTGTTTCTAACTTGTTGTCGTTATATGAAAATGCTTGAGAATTCGCAGATTTGGAACATGTTGTCTTCCGATCCTGTCGCCACGTTAGTCTGCGGGGGGGATGTGCTCAGTTTTGATTATTTTTCCACAGGCGGCGATCAGCTGTTTATGGTTACAGGTGGTTCTACAGATGGGATTGCACGTGTACGTCCTATTAGTTATCACACTCCGATCCTATTATTACTAATTGACACGCAACAACTTAACAACTAATTTATGTCGCAATGTCCTTCTTTTTTTTTTTTTTTTTTTTCAGGTCTGGGATTTGAAAAACAACAGCTGTATTAGACAATTAAAAGGCCTCAGCCGAAGGTCATTTTTCCGCACGAACATTTGTGTGGGCCAGTCCCATCAGGGCCGCCCGATTTTGATTAAAGCTTCATGGGACCATGGTATTTGTTTGTACGACTGCATTACATATACGTAATTATATATTAAAATAAAACTCTACATATGGCGTCCTGTACCTATTTCGTTATTATATGAGAATGAAAATTATGTTATGCCGGGTTTTGATACTTTTTGCAGATGCTACAGGAAGATAAACTGTAAGGGTTATGGTGGTAGGGAACAGGAAATGGTGTACAGTAAAACCACCAGAAGGTAATAATTAACCACAAACTTCTCACGAATCTTGTACACTTTAACTCGCAACTATTTCAATAACTACACAAATGAAACTTAGGGTCCGTTTGGCAGAGCTATGCTCCCTGATTCCCTAGTTGTGCTACACAAATGAAACTTAGGGTCCGTTACACGATTCATGCATAGTGTGCTTTAACCCCCAAGGGCCCAAGTATTTCAAATTTATCAAAATGAAACTTTCACACCTGTCCAACATGTAACAACTATGTAGTGAATTGAAATTAGGTTGTATAGCTATGTAAGAGTAGATGCCCACATGTTAGATGTTTAATCATTTGTGTGGTTCTAATTAATGACAGCATCAGATACGTAGATAATTAATTTCATCGTGTTTTCCTGTTGTTATTCAAACTTCTAACATGCTTCGTATGTATTGTAGCCTCGGGATTCTTTCTTCGAGCGGCCTTACAGTCTTGGACCTTGACCAATTTCCTTCTCCCGAAGGACCTGCTCTGGCACAGCAATGAAAACACTGGCGTGGACGTGGATATGAATATATGATACTTTAATATTATTATTTTCGCTTGAGGAGTACCGACACAGGAGTACCGACTACTAACTTTCACGTGTTTTATATTAATTATGTTTGTCCACTCCGTTTAAGAAGACTTACAATTTTATTTTGTGCCTGAAGTGTTAGGCTATTTTTACTCCAAACTTCCAAAACTAATTGTAAAATAAGTTTGTCATAGCCCTACTGCAAATTGGCGGGAAGAAGTGTTTGTGTGGAACTTCCTAGTGGTTTGTATAGAATTTCAGCATCACTTTCTAATTCTGTTTCTTTGGGCATTATACGTTTTTGGAGCATATAAAGTACCATTGATGAAATTATGAGCATCAAGAACGGTTTGTTACCCTCCTTTAGAACCGGTTTGTGTTGAATGAGTAAGAGCAAATTATAAGGGCTTAGTTAATGCATGTCCTAGCTATTTGGTTTAATGGAAAAAAAAGATGATAAAAAATGACCCTTCCAATAATTTGGTAAAGTAACTTCTTAAGAATATAACAAGTCAATAAAGTTTCCCCATCGACTTAGTAACTTGACGCGTCCAATACCAAGCACGTCCATAGCGATGTTGAGGTTACAAACATTGTTGCGCAAGTACACATATAATGACGAACAAGAACTTCGTTGTGCTTTCACTCCATCTGTGCTTCAGACACATCATGCCATCATCAGGCCTGCCCGATAGGGCACGGTGGAGTCCACTTGTCTCAAGTTAAGGAGGAATAAGCTCTTTTTTTCAACTTCATCCCATCCTGTCCCTTTGTTTAAAAAACAGTAGTGCTTGAAAAGAAAAAAGGAGCACATGCATGAAGTTATTGGTGAGATGTGTACCAGACGAGGCCTTAATATTGTCATGTTTCGAGCGAGTGCCTGGCCTTTTGACACATTTCAGTCTTTTTGTGTGTGTTTATTTATAAATTTTTGAATACTCAGTAACTTTTATTTACTATATTATATATATAATACAGAAATAAACCTCTTTATAATCATCATTAAAAAAAGAAATTGAATAAGAGTCCGATGAACATGACGTGCAGGTGCGATGATAGCCTACGTGCCCGCGTCCAGCCTACTCCGCTGTGCCGAACAAGCCTTTGTCAAAACCCAGTCCTCGATCATCTCCTGCGCCGCCGGCACCAAGTGTCCGGCCCCGTACACTGCCACATGCACGAGCGCGCCGTGTTTCTGCACATACCCGGCGATCTTCCGCGCTTGTCCGGCCGCGCTAGTATTTTTGATCCGCCACACGACGCGGGGAGCGTCCTTGAACGCGGCGAGCCCGTCCCAGTCCAGCTTCCTCAGCCACGCCTCCACGGACACCACCCCGTCCTGCGCGTCGCGCGAATGCCCTCGTAGACCAGCACGCGCGCCGGCCCTCTCGCAGCAGCGCCTCCACGTCCGGCTTGGCGCTCTTCATCCCGTCGTCGTGCAGCAGCGCCGCCACGGCCGGGCTGTTCCGCACCCACAGATGCCGAGCTCCGTCCGCACCTCGCGCTGTTCATCACTCCTCTGCGCTGGCGGCCAGCCGGACCTGCAGCTCCAGCGGCACGTTCACTGCCACATCGAACAGAGACGACAGCCCCGTGGTGTTTCCCAGCCACGACATCACGCGGTCCCGCGCGTGTCCGCCGCGTCACGTCAATGCGGTCGCTGTGACACGGTGCAGACGTACACTAAAAAACTGTAGTAGTTTCCTGCAGTCTTCCATGGTTCCATTTGACCGGGCACATTAGTCAACATTACTTGCGTAAGTGGTGAGTGCTGTGTGCAACCAACAGCCTTGAGACACGGAGTGGCAGAACGAATTTCCCAGGCACGGCACCACATAGGCATGGCATGGCCCTGCTAGAACGACGTGGCACGACACTAGCACATATATATGACGGCACTGCCGTGCCGTGCCCGTGTTATGTCTCCGTGCCGAGGCCAGGGCCCAAGCATGGTACTAACGGGTACATGGGAGCAAAAACAGCCGAGAGAGAGCGTTGCGGAACATGGGAATGACGTTCAGACGTACCATGCCGTAACGCGCTCGGACAACGACGACTTCGGCGCCCGAACGCTCCCTACGTGGAACTAGTAGCCACATATCACGAGGAGGCCGGGCCCTCGAGCCCTACAACTACGGATGTTGTGGATGACACCCTGATGACACCCCGGCTACGCGCTTTGAAACCTTCATGCTCGAAAGTTTCCTTCCACCTTGCTCCTTCTATTGCTCCGTAGATCTCCTAACAGAAAGGGTCTTTCCCTGTCCCTACTGAACTAGTTACCAGGCGGCCGCCCAAAGACCTTCCTGGTGGATTCATCCGATCCTCTGAGTTTATTTTTCTTGCCTCTAGCCTATAGCTTCTGTATCCCTCAAAAACTGTCTTTGCCGGATCGGAATTTTTGCCTTGGAGGAAGGAATCATCTTCCATCTCCAAACGTAGCGACGAGGCTTCTCCTGGAATTGCCACGCGGCGGTCTGGCAAAAGCACGCTGGTTTCCAATTTTGAAATCGGCCCAATTCCTGATTTGGACCTTGGGCCTCCATCAAAGCCCACCAACTAGACTAAGATCAGTCAAGGCTAGGGCAATTCCGATATTCCTGCGCCTAAACCTCCTACGATTCCTGTCGAGGGGGCCTCTCACAATTTGGATATCCCTCCACTAACCTCATTTATTAGCGGTTTTGGATATACCAGCACAAATCAGTAAATCATAAGCTGCAGACTGGGAATTGGAAGTACCAATGCGAATGGTGTGCACGAATCAATTAGGTGGAGGTCTTCCAGTATCCTACATTGCAATCGCACGCAACCACAAAATGACTAGAGCTGCTCCATCAATTGCTCGCACACAGACACAGCCAAACATGCATAACTCCAAGCTGTAGAAAAACAAAGCAGAAAACAGTGGGTAGGCCACATGCAGAGCGAAGAAGAGCACTCACCAGCTCCGCCATCTCGACGAATCTGCAGCCGCCGCCATCCTGCCGCTCGGTCGAGAGGACGACGGGATAGGATGGCTCGGCCGCCGTGGGCCGACGCATTCTGAGATGGCCCGCCGCCCGCGGCCCATCCTGATTTCGGGCCGTGTTATGATCCATGGCGCTAAATTACACCTCAGTTAGCTGAGTTAGCGTGCTATAATCACGTCTCAAATTGCAGGTGGGGCGGGAAGTGGACCATCCACAAGCCGCAAAGCTGGCCACAATGCTATATAGCGCCCAACTGCAACACTATCTCCGCGAACGGCCAATGGGACTAGCGGACAATCGCTTAAAACCCACAAACGTCCGCAAACATTAATGCACTGCAAGCAAATACTTAGACAATAGGCTCATATGCAAGCATGATGGCGTTGCTCTGACATATATACATCACGATGGCCAACGATCCCTTGAATTTATTACACTGAGCCAATAAAGTTCATCTTGAGACATACAGTATACACTATACAGCAAGCACGATGATTTTCTGTCAACACATTTTCAGAACTAGCTCAATTAATTAAAGTAAGTAGCCAATACTTTTTCTGTCACATCGCAGTAAATGATTTTCTTCAACATACGAATGCATCAGAGCTTTGTTTTACCATTTCTCATTCAGAACATAGAAGATTGCACTTCGCAGAAACCAAGAGTCAAAAACCTTATGGAGGATGAATTGGGAAAAGTAAAGCCGGTGAAGAAAAATTCAAATGATGAGGTTCAGAGAAGATTAGGGTCCCCAACTATTAGCAAATCACTGAGAACCCAAACTGAATTCCATTTGTAATAGCAGATCGACTTTAGTCTACCCAATCCGCCGCCAAACGAGCACAGCAGCAACATAGATGGATGGACGAGCTCCAGGTCAGCAGCAGGAGAGTCGTCTCACTCATCTCTTCAACACTACCCAAACCCAACCCAGCCCACCAGACAGAAGAACATCAGCAGGCACGCACCGATGGCGGCGGCGGCGTCTCCCAGCTCCATGGAAGGAAGAGCTAGAAGAGAGATCTCCCCGCTCCTCCTCCTCCGTCCTCCACTACCCAATTCGTGGCCGAGGGGCGCACAGGCGCTGGCTGGAGCCGGTTGCAGGCGAGCCGAGGGCGGCGATAGGGTTTTGCGGATTCTAGACGGCTCCCCCTTTTTCGCCTACGGGCTTTGCGGATTTTGGCCACTAGGCCATGAATCATTTTGCGGTTGGGCCACAATAGCCACAAAGCCCAAGTCGAATAGAGATGACAGCCCTGTGTCGTTTCTCAGCCATGACAGCACGCGGTCGCGGGCGTCCGCCGCGTCGCGCCACCGCTCCGCGGCGGCCAGCGCCGCCGCCTCCGCCTGCATCGCCTCGGCTTCACGCCGCGCTTCGCGTTGATGAGCCCCGCAAAGTAGAGAACGCCGGGCGTGCATGGTCACCTGCGCCCACAGGGGTGCACCAGTCCGTTGCCCGATGGCCACGCCCGCGCAGGTTGATCCTCCGGTGTTGGGGGAGTGTCGGGTTGGAGGCCTGGATAAGCGCGCGCCCGACCGTGGGGATGGTCTTGCCGGCGTAGCTCTCGCCGGTGAGGAATAGCGGGCGGCCGCGGAATGTGCCATCCGGCTGCGAGGAGAGAAAGGACTGGAGCGCAGCGACGACGTGCTCTGCAATGACGAGCTGGGATGTGGGGATGTCGGAGGGGGACGGCGCCGCTGTAGCCCGTGCCGAGCGGGCTGTCGAGGAAGAGGAGCCTGAAGCGGCGGTTCCACGCGTAGGGGTTGGGCGACAGCAGGAACGCGGGAGGGGAGGAGGTGTTCGAGTTCGAGCTGCTGCCGGCGACGGAGAAGACGTAGGGGCCGATCTGGAACAAGTTTGCTGGCAAAGGAGGAGGAGCCTGGGCCGCCCTCGAGCCAGACGAGGGAGCGGCGTGGAGGCCGGGCGGGGTCACCGGGTCGGTGACCTCGTAGAAGGCGTAGTACAGAGAGGCGTTGGCCACTGATGGGATCGGGAGGTAGCCCGACTTGGCTGGCAGGGCTTCTCTGGGGAATATGCTGGCCGAGCCTGCAGAGGTGGTGGTGGCGGCGGCGGCGAGGAGGATGACGACGAGGGAGAGGGGAACAGGAGCTGCAGCTGCCATTGCCATTGTCTGGCTGTGTGCTTGGACCTACTGTAGCTTTCCAAGAGAAGAGCGCCCAGAATATATATATAATAACGTATATAGGTGGTTGTGTGTTGGCTGAAAAGTCTCTGAAGCTCGATGAGCTACGTGACCAAATGCAAAGAAAATTGTCTACGCGTCATGCCCAGGACGATTAGTCTTTAACATGGGAGTTTACTGTGTTTCTTATCTCAATTATTTTTGTGTGTACCATGAGAAGTCTAGAAGGTAGACGCCGGTCCAGTCAAATGCCACCCATTTTGTGTGTTTCTTATCACCCGATAACGGGAAGGTGTACTTTTCTGTTGACAGTGCAAATTTCATTTTTCTTGCGAACTGCTATCCTGTCACACTAAAAAACTATAGTAGTTTCCTGCAGTCTTCCATGGTTCCATCTTTCGATAACCTGGAGTGCAGTGGCAGTGGCGAACAAACTGTCACACATTCAAATGAGACTCCTCCATGTGGGCTCAGCGGTCTGGCCGGAGCCCAGGACCCGCCCCCTGGCAGACCTTGAAGAAAGGAAGTTGTGTTTTTTTTTTTTTTTTTTTTTTTTTTTTTTGAAACACATACCTGTATTACTGGATAAGAAACGTACAGATACACATACAAGTACAGATATGCTCGAGGATACACAGCTGTCCAGCCATTTTGCACAAAAGCCCCTCACAAAAGAGAAAATTACAAAGAAATCCAAGAACCCTGTGCAACCCGCCACAGATCTCCAGCAACCGCCGCCGATGGAGCACCGCCAGCCGCCGCCGTCGAGGAAGAAGCCATGGCCACCACTCCAAATCCGGGGGAGCTTCATCGCACCAACGCTTTGAAGAAGGCCATAGCGGCGAACGGCGTCAAGGGCGAGATAAAGTCACCGTAGGTGACCTGTCTGTCGCCCGGGGGGCACCCTCGAGCACCCTCGGACTGGATCGAGAGGACTCGCCGTCGGCGAATGAAGCCGCCCAGCGGAAAAGACGAGCCTCCACTCCTCTCCGACCATCCGCATAACCCAAAGCTTCCTCTATATCCTCACACCCGGTGGCTAGGAAACGCACCTCATCAGATCGATGCGCCGCCGGCCAAGGACTCCTACACAGAGATCCCCCACGGGGAACCCCTCCTCCACGGGCTCGCAGTCGACGCCGGAGCCGAGCGCCAGCAGGGCGAGGAAGAGACCGAGAGGACTTATTCCGCGACGACATCGCCGCCATCGCCTCGACGACGCCGCCAGGACACCAAACCCTAGAAGACCTAGTACCTACTCTACACCGCCGGTCGAAGATGCACCGTTCCCCACACATCCGAGGGCCCGAAGGCCACCGGAGGCGTTTGGGGAGCGGCGATTTCACCGGCGGGAGCCACGAGCCGCCCTCTTTTTCGCTCCTCTCAAGCATGAAGCGGGGAGAGGTTTCGAGAAAGAGGGAGAAAAGTCGCCATGCACCTCCACCCGCCCTAGTAGTGTCACCCAAACTAGACCCTTCCGAGCAAGGATGTGACATGTAGTATCCGGAGAACATAATGATACGATGAATACCTCCACGATGGTCTCTAAGAGCATCTCCAACCCAAGCCTCTATTTGGGCCCCTACTCTAAATTTTAGGAGTTTTGGGAAAAAAACTAAACTCCAGTGTGGCTCCTAAATGGGCTCCCATTTTCCATGCCCTCTCAAATTACAGTCTCAGGCCCCTAGCACTAGCAGCCCCTACTCATGAGGCCAACCCATCCCGTTCGCTTTAGCCTCGCACACCATCTCCTACACCGTTCGCCGTCGGCCGCCGAGATCGTCACCGCCGGGTGGGTACGGCGGCAAGGACAGGGCAAGCTACTCCTCAATCGCTACTTCGGACAGGCTGCTCGCGCTCCTCACCAAGCACCAGCAGCGGTGGCGCATCGGGATGCCGGTCAAGTATCTCGGCTCGCATGAGCATGACGCGCGTGAACCAGATCGCCAATGACCGGGCTGCTTGCCGCCGTGGTACCGCGAGGGAGGGCGACGAGGGGCCGCATGGTGAGCGACCTGCTGCTGCACGCGCACCTCGTGACGCCACTGTCCATCCTCCCATGGCGCGAAAGGCTGCGCTACATGCCGGCGCCGCTCGTCGTCGTCGTCCGTCGGCGCCGTCGCCGGCCGCGGCGGTAACGGCGACACCAAGCTCTCCCGTCCCGCCGTGCCGCCGCTGCCCGACCTCCATGAGGCGGCGGACCGCCGCTGCCGTCATCGGGCGGGCCGATGATATGGCGCCGGGCGGGGCCCGGGGTCGGCGGCGAAATGGAGGCGGCAGCGATGGCGTTCCACCGATTCGGCAACGGTCGGCGGCATTGCTATAGTACCGACTTGCGAAGCTCGAGGCCAAGGGTCATGTCCGCTGGCGACATGGCGTTGCGACTTGGCATCGGCGGCGGCCTCAAGGCCAACAGCATAGTGTGGGGCGTGTGTCGCCGCGATGACGACGACGGGGCGCAACCGCGGTGTGGCAGGCTGGCGGCAATGCACCGGCGCAGCGTGGGGACGCGGGACGGCCGGTGCGTCGCGCGTTCGTCGCCCTCGTCGCGGACTCGGTCTCCTCGGCGCACGGAGGCGGCTCTGGACGCGGATGCGCTCGTCCGCCTCGACCACCACCCGCTCAATGCACCTCCGTAAGATTAGTAGAAATTTCAGGGACTTAGAAGACAAAAGAAGACAGCTCGGACAAAGCCGAGACCCACTGTCGAGTGTGGGGCCGGGCGGCCTGACAGGTGGGGCCGGGCGGCCGCCTGTGGTCAAGCCACGTGTCCTGCTTCTAGAACCTTCTCACAACCGACCTAAGGAGTAGATCTAAGCCGTCCAATCAAGTCGGTTTGATCCAAGGGTTGAGATTCATCCTATGAGGTTTGTATAAGCAAAGGGCGAGCTACCCCTGAAAACCCTAATTCATTTTTCATAATTCATACTAGTTCTTTACTAGAATTCTAGGGTTAGAGAAGTCAAGATCTCCATGATTAGAGCTAGAAACTTCTAGATTAGCTACTACAGATCTTGATTAGCAATCAAGTTTATTAGAAATTGAGAGATTAGTAAGGAGTGCTTCGGAGGATTTTCGGCCTGTCGGACCTTCTCTCTTGTATTCTGCGGGATCAATCTCTTCGCAAGAGGAGTTTGTTTCGAGATTGTTGGCATTTCTTAACGCAATTAAAGGAAAGCAGGTATAAAACCCATCCCCAATAAGAGCGTCGAAATGCGCGCCGACATTCCCAAGTAAACCACCATGTCGGTGATCCGAAATGGAACGTCAACGGGATAGATCTTGCCATCTTAGATATTCATCCGCAAGCGCACGGATCTATCATTGTAGCATTTCACCGGAAGTATTCGGGGTATCGTTATTTATATTTTCCCAAAGGAAGGCATGTGATTAATAAATTAGCATGGCATCCGAATAGAGGAACATGTGTTTGCTTAGACCAAAATGTTCATAACAGGGGGTAAGCAATAACGGTTCATGGATAGTGTGACACACACTTAAGAATCCACCGACAAAAGGATAAAGAAAATAGATAAAGAATAAATGAATAAATGAATAACCTAATGGAGTAGTTCTAATGTATCTAGTCATGGCCATACAAATGAATAGTTAGGATCATATGCAAACCGATCTAAGCGTGGTTAGGTCTAGGATAACGAGGGGAGACTCGGGTGCCATACGGCCCAATAGAAGCATTTTACGAACTCCTACAAAGACAGGGGGCGAACATGGGGGGGATTTCAAGGGACGGTCAAGGCTTGTCACGACCAAGCCGCCTACCCCCTCAACCGTGGCATGCACTCATATTCGCAGGTGTCGTAAAATACCCGAGCACCATGCTCGCATATTAGAGCACTACTCTTGTCCCCCGGGATCCCCACTCGTCGAATGGACGGACTAGAACAAGAGCAAACCCGAAGGAACAACGAACCGTTATCCCACCTCTAATCAAGTTAGGCATATGATGATCGATGAAGAAATGTGATGAACATGTCGAGATTATGATATGTAAACTATATGCTAGTTCATATACCAACACAAGAACATGAACAAAACTATACTCTAGTTCATAAGTTAGGCCAAGAACATAGATATAAGACTTGTAAATAGAAGAATGCTCCATAGAGTAGATGTATTACCAAAGCACTTTCTTCTAGGAGACAAGCCCTCCTTGTAGCTCTTCTACTCCAAGTGTTAACTAAGAAAGAAATAAAAGAAGAAGAAAGAAGAAGAAAGAAGAAGTAGAAGAAGAGAGAGAGAGGTAGAGGTGGTAGAGAGAGATTCTTTGGGTTCTTTGGACTCCAAGTGGTGTGTGTTGAGAGAGGGAGAGAGAGAGGGGGTCTACTTATACACTTGGAGGAGGGGCCTAAATGCTAAAATACACCAAAACCGACACTGGAAAACCTTCCTTTCGTGCGCAAACCGACCAACGCAGGGCGGAAACCCCGTTTGGAAAGTGCACGAACCGCCTCCCGAGGGTGGGCGAAACCGCCTCGGGAGGGTGCGGCCGCGCACTGTGGTGCTTGGCGCACCCCCCAGGCTCGGCCCGCCCGGGTCTCGGTGGGGTGTCGTCTTTCGCCCCGAAAAGTTGTGGGCCGGGCTGTGCTCGGCCCGCATTTGATGTTTTGGGTCGATTTGCTCTTGGGCTTGGATTTTGTAATAATGCGCTATCCCGGAAGGCGTAGTTTGGTCGATTTTCCACTTGCTTTTTATTATAAATCTGCAAAATAAAATACAAGACACTACAAGTGGAATTTATTAGTGATAAAAAGTATATGAGTATAAAAAGGTTTAATTTTACTCCCTTTATGGTAGTAAGTTGACGGAAAAAAAAATATGTCGTTGGTTACCGTCAACAAACTCCCCAAGCTTGCCCTTTTTGCGCGTCCTCGAGCAAAAAGAGATAAGTACTTGGTTGTTGATCGGGGGTTGCTACTATGCGAATTACGTTTTACAAGTGCCAGGGGTTATAATAAGATTTTCTACTATAGTTTGAATAAAATGGCACATCTTTTTCCCACCCTTTATTACCTTTCATCGTAGCGGGGCTTTTTAGCTTTTCTCAAAGCCTTGGGCGGTTGCCGGATAGAATGGTTATAACTTGAGAGGTGCTTATCATTAATCCTTTTGATCAACCTTTTATCCGGGATTTTATTTCGATAATATTTATTTTTTTTCGAGAAAGCATGGGCTTTATTGCTATATATATATATATATATATATATATATATTTTGGAGAGGTGGGCTCTGCTCGCCCTAGACTTTTTGTCTTTTATTTCCGCTCTTTTCTTTTTTTTTTTCTTTTTTTTTTTTTAGAGATGTGGGCTCTACTCGCCCTCGGACACTTGTCCATTTTTTATCTCATTTTTTCATTTTTTTTTTTTTTTAGCATAGCCCAAAAACATTTCTCTTTTTTTAAGCATAGATTCCGGATGTCAAGTTTTTTTTGGACGAAGTCATAGCAAATCCATTTGTACCATATCACATTTGGCAACAACTTAGACTAGATAGAGCATATGCAACCCACATGAATCAGGTTTTTCGGGATGAGTTTTAGAATTAGCCACTAAACCCAAACTTTAGAGAACTTGAATTATAAACTAGGCACAGGCAAAGCATAAGACAGAGCAACTATTCATCATTTCAACAAGGGACTAAGACTAAACATTTTTTATAGCTCATATATGTAAGCATTAAGGCACAAAGAAGAGCTACTTATTCTATTTTTGGATTTTTTTTTTTTTTTAGTTTTAGTTTTTTTTTTTCGATGCAATGTTGCTGAAATGTAAACATGCTAAAATAAAATAAAATTTGATGGAATTAAATATGCAATGCAATGATACCTGTGGGGGTCCTCCCCAAGCTATCACGGAGGCCTGTGGGTATTTTTTTTTTTTTGTCATTTTGAGATAACTGTCATTTTACCTTTGACGGAGGGTCCACTCTTTGAGAGTCTGCGGACTAGGACTTTCTCGTTTTTTGTTGTTTGATGGTGCACCTACTCCCTGGAGATACGGAGGGGCTGCACTTCTTTTAGCTTCCACACCTTTTGTGGAGGGGTGTATTTTGATTGTTTCTTTGGTTTTGATTCTTTTGGTGTGGAGCTTTCTTCCGGGGTCTTTTGTCCTTTTTGTAAAGATGGGGACCTTCTCCTTCTTCTTTGGTTTAGGAGCTGTCTTTTTCTTTTGTTCCCACCTTTTATTTTCTTTGACTGTCTTGGAGGTCTTTGCCGGTTTTGGGGGCTGGATTTCTATTTCTTTAATGCCTTGTTCCCCATATTTTATCCGGATCATCTTACACTCTTTCGAGACTCGGGGCCTGAACTCAAATTTCTCTTCATTGCCATTGATATTGAAGCGGATTTCTCCAGCCCCCCAACATCAATCTGTGCCCGGTACTGTGCTCAAGAATGGTCGTCCAAGGATGAGTGGTGTATCTTTGGTGAACTCCATGTCCAACACCACAAAATCAATCGGGACAAAATACCCTCGGATTTTCACGGGTATGTCTTCGCAATCCCTTTGGGTACCCTATGGATGAATCTCGCCGGCTGTAGTGTCATAGACGTTGGCTCAAGATTTGTATGTTTGAGCTTGTCAAACACGGATTTTGGCATGACACTAACACCGGGCGCCCGGATCACATAAGGCGTGGTTGAATGTTTGTGTTCCAATTGAGCGGGGAATTGTAGGGCACCCCTGGATCTTTCTTCTTTTTTCGCAGACGATTCGGGATGGCGGCACTTTGCATTCTTCAGTTAACTTCACATCTTCTGTTGTTGGCAGTGGCCGCTTGTTCTGGATAATGTCTTTTATGTACTTGGCATATGATGGCACATGGAGCATATCCAAGAGTGGCACACTTACATGTACCTTTTGGATCATCTCCATGAACCGAGTAAAGCTGTTCATCCGGTGTAATGCGCTTCTTTGTTCTTGTGGCGAAGGGTAGGTGCGTCGGGTAATACGTATATTCCAATGGTACCTCCTCCACTTACGGTTCTTACGCTGCACTGTGGGGTTACCTCTTGAGGCGACTTCTCTTTCATTTCCTCACCGTAGTATTGGGATTTGGGGGTCACGAGTAGATCTCCCCCCTCTGGTAGTTACTGCATTTATGCTCTCCTGGGGGGCTTCAGATTGCCGTGAAGCTTTTTCTCCCACCGTTACTTGGAGACGAGCAGCAAGCTGGGCTATTTGTGCTTCAATCTTCTTGTTGAAGGTCAACTGACTTGTTATAGCAGAGTTAAATCCGTCCAGCTTGCTGCTGACTCCTTCTAAGATGTTATCAGTCTGGCTCATCTTTTTGGTGAGGTTTTCATTGATCTTGGCTTGGCCCAATACCAGGTCCTTCAATGATGGCTGCCCAGAGTTATAGTTGGAGTTGTATCCCTGGTTGCCTTGAAATGGCGGCCTGGACTGGTTGTTCCAGCCCTGCTGCGGTTGGCGATACCCGTTGCTGTTGTTGATGAAGGCAGCTTCTTCATGGGTCTCAGGGCAGTTATCCCCTGAGTGGCCAACCTCACCACACGTCTCACAGGTCATGTGAGCGTGCGTGGCGTAAGGCTGGGCGCGGGGGGCGGGTAGTAGCATGTCTTTGCGCTCCTCGTCTCTTCGGCAGAAGATCCATTTTTGCGGCAAGCATATCCGCCTCCTTCACGGTATGCATGCCTTTTTGTGTTTTGGCCGGGGCTGTCTTCGCCCCGGCTACGATTTGCCACCATCTTATCAATCGGGGCTGTTGCCCGATCGATGGTGGCGATAGAAATGCGCCACCGGCGGCGGCGTCGAGGTGCCCGCCGATATGGCCGTGAGACCATTGTAAAAGTTCTGGAGCACCGGCCGGTTCTCCATCCCATGGTGCGGGCATGCGGAATGTATTCTGCAGCCTTCCCACGCCTCGGGATGGGTTCCATTGATGTCTGGCTGAAATTGGTAATCCTCCCCTCGGGGCATTGGTTTTGCCCATGGGGAAGAATTTGGCGAGGAACGCCCGGAGCACTTGGCCCACGTCTTGGCGACTTCCTTGTCCTTGTAGAACCTTTGTTTCGCCTTCCCCACAAGAGAGAAGGGAAAACAGACGGAGCCCTGATGACGTCTCGGCTGCGACATCTTTGATGACTATTGTATCGCACAGCTCAAGGAAGTCTTTGGAGATGAGCATTTGCGTCCTCACTCGGCAGTCCACAGAATGGGACTGGCTTGCACTTTCGTAACACCCGTGTTTTTGCATCATTTTAAAATTCACTAAAAATTTAAACTTTTTCTAATTACAACTAAAACTTGATTTATTTTTCCGCTAAACCGAAACCCTTTTTGAAAACCCCGCATGTCATCATATAGAAAATTAGGTGTCTCCTTGTTTGTTGCTTGTGAACCTTATGGTGACCAAAGGTGCAAGGTAAGTTCTAGATTTTAGTTATGGAAGTTTAATGTTGCATGAGTAATGATTTACAAATCATCTCTGGGAATAAAATACGAAACTTCGTGTGTACCAAATATATATATTGAATATTTTTATGAGCGCAATAAATAATTATTCTCGACAATAAATGTCATGGGAATATGAGTGTGCTTGTAAGAATATTTATAAAATATATATTACACATGAAATGATAAGATTGGGGAAATAAAAGTGTGTGCACCCATGTGAATATTTATACGAGTACAATTGGATAAATATTTTCATGAATATAGATCATGGAAATATACATGTACTTGTATAATTGTTTATAACAAGAATATATACATGTGGCACACACAAAATAATAGGGAGAAGAAATAGGAGGAAGGATAAAAGAAAGAAGAGGAAATGGTAATGGAAAAGAGAAAGGAAATTCAGAAAAGCCATCGGGCTCATTCTCTCCCTTTCCCTCCTTTTCGGCCCACTCCACCAGCCCTTCTCCTCTCCTCTCTTTCCCATTCACCCGAGCAGGCCGGCCCATTTGAACACAAGCCCGAGGCGAGGGACGAGCCCAGCTCGAGGCCCCCTGTCGCCGAAGTCGCCGTCTACCTCCGTTCGATACGCCGCGCGACGACGCGCTACGATGGCACTGGCGCTGTTGTTGCTCCCGTCGTACTCGCCATGGCTGCGGCGTTGGCGAGCACGGGGGCGCCACCATCCGCGCCGCCCTACAGCGACACGAGCGACCCACCGTCCCTGCCACCAGCGTCAACCCTCACGGGGAGAGTGTTGGCCGGACAAGACGCCGCGGCTGTAGTTGTTAGCGACAGACGATGCACCCGCCCACGGGCCCGAGGCGCCGCGACGGACGGCTCGCGCATGCGGATTCCAGCTGGAGGCCCGAGATCACCGGGGGGCGGGTCGGAAAAAAGATCGGGCGGCCACGAAGAAAATATCGCCCGGCGAGCCCGGCGGCGCGCCTATAAATACCCCTCATCCGCCACCAATCTGCCTCGCCCTACCCCTCCGAGCTCCCTTGGTGACGTGGAGCGCCGGTGCTTTCGCACTCCCTCTCCTCTCTTCCCCTTCTCGTCCACCAATCAATTTCCCCAAATCGGGACCGCCGCCGCCGCCGGTGAGGAACAGCGATTCCCGACGATTGAGGCCTCCTCGGGTGTCACTGGGTGAGTCCATCGAGTCCCCACCTTCTCCTCTTTCGATTCCTCCGTTTCTCTCGATAGGTTGGGGTGTAGCCGGGGTCAGCGCCGCCGCCGCTGCGCCGTCGCGACCGCCGCCGTCGAGGAAGACAGCCCCTCCCGCCACCGGGGTGCACGCCAACGCAACCCGGGCGGCGAGGCGGTCCGACGAAGCCCTCGCGACGAGCAAAGGACGCCACCGGCGAAATTCGACGAAACCGGCGGGCGCGCAGGCCGGCGCGACGGCACGCGTCGTCGGGACGGATTCCCTCTCGCCGTTGGCGCCGTCCGTCTCAGCGAACGGCGTCAAGGCGGGGCCAACCCGAAGGCGACACGTCGCCATGTCGTCACACCCCTGTCCCGACGCCGTCATGTGCCGTCAAGACATCTCGTCGCCACGTGGAGCCTACATGGTGTCCACCGTGGCGCCCACACCGACCCACGTGGCACCCACGTGTAGGAAGGATTCTTTGTGTACACTATTTCAAATGCTAGATCCACGAAGCTTGTACACGAAACGGTAGAAGTAGTATTTCCCATGTCAGAAAAATTCCTAGAAAATTTGTAAATTCCTTATTTGATTTATAGAATTTTATCATGTAATTAGTTCAATTTTACTACATGATAAAATTATATTATAATATTACCCTAATGATTTAATTAGGGATTAATATTATAAAATCCATATCTCATGCATACTAACTCCGTTTCGCGTGAAACGACTTCCATAAGTCATCTAAAAATCTAGCTCTATGCATCTAACCCATTGCCACCATAATGTTCTATGTTTGTTTTATATGTTCTAGTTCAAGCTAGGGTTTACCGCCAGACGCAAGTAGATTCGACGACCCGATTAGGAGTATCCGTCCGAAGTACGCTAGAAGACGTTCGACGCAGTGCCGATCAGTAAGAACATCCCAGGCAAGTCCTTACCCCCCCTTAATCATGACCATAAGTAATAAGAAGAGATAATGATAATGATGATAATAATTGGATTAGTATATAGTGGTATGAGCCGGATAACGTAGCTGTGGAGCTAAGCCGGATGACGTAATCATCCACGTTATCTACGCTCATACGTCGTAATCAAGTATAACTTAAGATCGTTTAATGAACCCTAATCAACAAAAGAGGTGGGTGATAGTAATTCATTGTGAGATGGGTTGCTACGGGAATTGCCGTGAGGGATTCCTGTGGAGAGATACTCGCCTCCCTAAGGACCGGTTCATAAGACCTTCTACCTAGTGAGATATTTCGCATGCAGCCACCACCGCCGAGATGGGACGACTTGATTCACACCCCGTTGGGTTGAGGTATAATCGGGAGCCAAGGTGGCCGGAGCAGGCAAACGACCTATTGGGAGCAGATGTGGGGAGAGTGGCCCCTAATCCGGTTGGCGTGGATGCTGAGTGGTCTTCCACGGAAGTGTTTGGGCGCGGTGGCGCAGTGCTAGAGGCACATATTGATGATTTGAGATTGAGAGTGGTGTTGACAGTATAGGTTGGGTAATTAGGTATTACCTGTAAAGCCGTGGGTGATTTGGTATCACCATATTGTCTAGGGTGATGCGTCATCTTAGGGTGATGTGTTGTCCTTCCAACCCCTGAGAAGTCGTGGTGAAGATTATACCAATATACCTAGAGTAGCACTCAAGCGGGTACGGATCTCGTTAGGTCTGGCCAGGAAGCCATGACGGTGGCGGAGGCAACACCTATCGTGTGGGGAAATTTGTACAACCTCTGCAGAGTTTTATTGAATCTATTCGAATAGCCACGTCCTTGGAATGGGCGAATGCTAGGAAAGAACATCTATGATTAGAAATAACTAACGCTTGTGATAATGTGAAGGTGATGACCAGATGAGATAATCCCGGGAACTAGTAAGAGCAGTTTAGAGACTCTCGCTAGGGCCCAAACCCTTAAAATACCAAACCACCCCTGGTTTGGACTTTGCGAAAGTACCTTTGTACTCACCCCTCATTTTTTACGGATATCGGCATATCCAAAGGTAAGGTCGCCGTCGAAGTAGGAGACCCACGACATAGGAGTTACCAGACGTTGCTTAGGAGAAAGACGTAGAAGCCCAGTAATTCCATCCGCGCTCAAGTTGCCCTGTGGAATATGGAGTTGTGCCCGCACGGTCTAGCACTCTAGCGGACTCGTCATTGAGATAAACCACGCTTCCACGGTTGGCTACTCTGATTAATATAATCCAGGGTGGTGACTTCAACACCGCTGTAAGTCCTTCTATCCTACGTCAATATATGCTCGGAATAGTTAATCTATAACTGATTTCCATTACTATGACTCGGTAACGTATTGGTAGCGTGATCCCGGCGCCAATACGTGAGATTAAAAGTCCCATTAAAAGTGGGGCGTGACAGAGTGGTATCGAGCTGAGCTCGACCATATAGGATGGAAAAACTATCCGGATTAAATTATTGGCACATACTTCTAAAATTTTACTTAAGGATTCCTACTTAGAGACTTGAGCACCAACCGAGACGGATGGTCATACGAGATGGACCGACCTTTGGGACATTTCGAAAGCTTCTGCGGGAAATTCTCTCACAACTAGGGTACACTCGAAGCCTCGGTGCTACTATTGAAAGTGTCGATGAGAATGGAATACCCAAATGTGTGATGATTGTGCAAGAGTACCGTGAAGCAAGATCCCACAAGGCACCATTATGTGACAAGTCCTAGTTAAGTAGTGATGTCCTAAGTTAAACTGCCACAGTCGCAGCTTGTTGTAACTACGAACCTCGTTACTAGACCCCTAGTAGCAGTAGTAGTAGCTACGAGCCGTTATGGTAACTCATGGTTCTAGTCTTAGTAGTAGCAAAGTCGCACAATAAATCGTCATGACAGTCGCAATGTGTGATGTGACCTTATATCATCTACGAATGCGTGATGTAATATATTGTTGCGCTTTTGTTTGTTTAATAAAATGTTGTGATCTTTTTCAATCCTATGGAAAATTTTCCCATTTTTACTACTCCACGATGTCGATGAAAGGAAGATTTCGATAGGATCAGTGAGCGTCTTTGGAAGTTCCCTCAAGTCACGAGTAATAAGACAAGTTTCTCGGTAAACTTAGTTCGCCGTGACTAACTTTTCATACGATTCACACCGAGGTAAGTTTGTGTTGTTTTCCCAAACACCAGTGTTACTAGGATACCCCAAAGTCTATCCCTACTTAAAATGCTTGCTCTCCCTCTAATCCTTAGTTAGATAGATCCAAATCGTACCTTGTGCTTATCCCTCCCAGTCTATTCTAGTGCAAGTAGATTAGGGAACTAACCTGTAGGGACAAGGCGACAACAACGGACTCCATTTGACCGTAGCCGTTGAACCACACCGGTGTTCTCTCCTACCCGTCTGCGCCGCCGCCTCGGTGTTACCGTGGACCGACGACCGTGCAACATTACCCGACATCTTTGTCACCTCAATGCCGAAAGCTGCCGATCTCGGCTGTTACTTTGACCCCGAACCACGACCGTCGAAGCAGATCAAGATGACGTGCAATAGTTCCAAAGTGACCACCAATGCCGAGGATACAAGCCAGAGATGAAGATTTGGACCGCAAGCTGAAAATGGACAAAAGACCACGGTGATTTAAGACGGTCATCAAGCCCATAAAAGATATTTATGCCCGGAAGCAACCAGATGCCCCAGAAGCATATTGCAATGCCGGAAAGTGGTATGTTGACAATAGAGAAGACACACAGTTCCACTATAGGGAGTCCACCAGCCAAGTGTTGACGGTAAATAATGTTATATTTTGCCCGTCAACTTACTACCATAAAGAGAGTAAAATTAAACCTTTTTATGTTCATATGCATTTATCACTAATAAATTCCACTTGTAGTGTATTGTATTTTATTTTGCAGATTTAAAATAAAAGCAAGTGGAAAATCGACCAAAGTACGCCTTCCGGGAAAGCGCATTATTTCAAAATCCAAGCCCAAAGAGCAAATCGACCCAAAACATCAAATCTGGGCCGAGCGCAGCCCGGCCTACAACTTTTCAGGGCGAAAGACGACACCCCGCCAAGACCCGGGCCGAACGGCGCCCAGGGGGGTGCGCGCGCACCCCAAGGTGCGGCCGCACCCTCCCTGAGGCGGTTCAGGCCCGGCCTCGGGGAGGCGGTTCGTGCACCTTCCAAACTTGGTTTACCGCCCTGGGATTGTCGGTTTGCGCGTACAAGGAAGGTTTACCAGGTCGGTTTGGTTGTAATTTAGCACTTAGGCCCCTCCTCCAAGTGTATAAATAGGCCCCCTCTCTCCCTCTCTCAACACACAACATTTGGAGTCCAGCAAACCAGCAATACATCTCTCTCTCTACCACCTCTATCTCTCTCTCTTTTCTTCTTCTTCTTCTTTCTTCTTCTTTATTCTTTAGTAGACACTTGGAGTAGAAGAGCTACAAGGAGGGCTTGTCTCCTAGAAGAAAGAGCTTTGGTAATACATCTTCTCTATGGAGCATTCTTCTATTTGCAAGTCCTATTTCTACATTCTTGGCCTAACTTATGAACTAGAGTATAGTTTCGTTCATGTTCTTGTAGTGGTATATGAACTAGTATATAGTTTACATATCATGATCTTGACATGTTCATCACAGTTCTTTAACGAACGTCATATGCCTAACTTGATTAGAGGTGGGATAACGGTTTGTTGTTCCTTCGGGTTTGCTCTTGTTCTAGTCCGTCCATTCGACGAGTGGGGACCCTGGGGGGACAAGAGTAGTGCTCTAGTATGCGGGCATGGTGCCCGGTATTACAACACCGCAAATATGAGTGCACGCCACGGTTGAGGGGGTAGGCGGCTTGGTCGTGACAAGCCTTGTGCGTCCTTTGAAATCCCCCACGTTAAATGCGGCCGTAGGAGTTCGTAAATGCTTCCTATCGGGCCGTATGGTAACCAAGAAGTCTCCCTGTTATCCTAGACCTAACAACGCTTAGATCAGTTTGCATATGATGCTAACTATTCATTTGTATGGCCATGACTAGATACATTAGATCTACTCCATTAGGTTATTCATTTATTCATTTATTCTTTATCTATTTTCTTTATCCTTTTTTGCTGGTGGATTTCCAAGTATGTGTCACACTATCTATGAACCGTATCGCTTACCCCCTGTTATGAGTAATTTGGTCTAAGCAAACACATGTTCCTCTATTCGGATGCCATGCTAATTTATCAATCACATGCCTTCCTTTGGCGAATATAAATAACGATACCCTCGAATATTTCCGGGTGAAATGCTACAATGATAGATCCGTGCGCTTGCGGATGAATATCTACGATGGCAAGATCTATCCCGTTGACAAACTCATTTCGGATCACCGACATGGTGGTTTACTTGGGAATGCCATCGGTGCATTTCGACGCTTTTATTGGGATGGGTTTTAATACCTATTTCCTTTGATTGCATTAAGAAATGCCAACAAGCATTTCGGCGCCGTTCTTAGGGGAAGGCATTGTGAAAAAAAATATATAAATAGCTGGCTATGAATATGAACTTGTGTGTGTGGATGCCATTTGCTCATACAGGCTAATCTTTTATGTTTTCTTCATTTGTGGATGAAAACGGGATAGTGTATGTCAGGTTTGCTCTCGAAAGGAAAACTTCATCTCCGATCCGTAGGCACTCCTAAGGAAGGGCCGGTCTCGTGCGGTTCTTCCTCGGCCGGAACACCGGCGGTCGAGACCGACATCCCCGCACCAACCGAACCGCAAGCTATGGCCCGAAGTCGCCGCGCGATTTCTCAACTCCGCTGTCACCAACGCGTGCCCACCGGGCCGCGTCGGTGAATGTGACGGACAAAAACTTCGAGCCGTCTTGGGCTAATCACCATGGTGCGGCCAGTCCATTCTGTGGACTGCCGCGGCGAGGACGCAAACGCTCATCTCCAACACTTCCTTGAGCGTGGGCGTCTGATCGTCATCAAAGATGTCGCGGCAGACGTCATCGGGCTCCGCTTTGTTTCCCTTCTCCGTTGTGGGGAAGGCGAAACGATGGTTCTACAAGGACAAGGAAGTCGTCGAAGACGTGGGACAAATGTTCAGCGGCGTTCCTCGCCAAGTTCTTCCCCATGGGCAAAACCAATGCCCCGAGGGGGGAGAATCGCCAACTTCCGCCAGAACCCGATAGAACCCATTCCGGAGGCGTGGGAAAGGCTGCAAGAATACATTCAAGTATGCCCGCACCACGGGATGGAGAACTGGGCCGGTGCTCGAGAACTTCTACAATGGTCTCACCACCATATCCAAGGGGCACCTCGACGCCCGCTTCTTTGGCGGTGGCGCATTTCTATCGCTCACCATCGATCGGGGCAACAGCCCCGATTGACAAAATGGTGGCAAAACCGAAGCTGGGGTGAAGACAGAGCCTGGCCAAAACACAAAAAGGCATGCATACCGTGAAGGAGGCGGATATGCTTGCCTCAAAAATGGATCTTCTGGCTGAAGAGACCGGAAGAGCTCAGCACAGATGCTCTTTTGCCCGGCCGGCGCCCGGTCCTACGCCCGCGAGGCGCTCACATGGCGTGTGAGGCGTGTGGTAAGGTTGGCCACTCGGGGGACAACTGCCACGAGACCCCGTGAAGAAGCTGCCTTCATCAAAAGAACGGTATCGTCAACCGCAAAGAGGGCGGAATAACCGATCCGGGCCACCATTTCAAGGCAACCGGGGGTATTATAACCCCGGCCATCATTGAAGGACCCGGTCTTTGGGCCGGCAAAGATTAACGAAAACCTTACCAAAAAATGAGCCATCAAGACAAGATTCTTGAGGGCATGAATAACAAGCTCGAAGGGTTGACCTGGTTGTAAAGAACCAGCCAAGCTTCAACAAGATGATAGAGACACACCGCCCGCATTGATTGCGCTCAAGTACCGATTCCACTCGGGCGGGATCCCGGGGCAACTTTGAGGTCCCACATGAGTCGGTTAACATGATATCTCTCGAGGCTCAGTCGACCCAAAGAGCTGAAGAAGATCCCTGTGGACTCGCCGTTTATCGCCAAGAAGGGAGATCCTGGGCGACCGATCATCAACTGTGCCATTGGCCCCCACAATTTCGCTAACGCATTTTGTGACCTGGGGCCAGCATCAACGTGATGTCCAAGGCCACCTTTGACAAAATCCATGGAGGGACACTGACTCCTGCCAAATTCGTCCTCCAGATGGCAGATCAATCAACAAGGCGGCCAGAGGGAATCTTGGAAGACATGCTAATAAAAATCCAAGATGAGTACATCCCTGCAGACTTCGTGATCCCGGATATGGGCCCAAAGGAAGATGTGTCTCCTTCCGGGAGGCCATTTCTCTATGACCAAAGGCGATATCGGGCCCGGGAAGGGCTTCATCGTCTTCCACATCAAAGACAAGGCGGTTAAGTGCCCATTCATCGGGTACAAACAACAACACACCCGGCTGATCATCATCATCAAGACCGGTGTGGAATGTTGAAGGTCCTAGCTCCAAAACCCCGAAGCGGTACCTTCCGCCATGCTTGAGGAGAGTCGAGACAGTGACTATAAACAACCTGCAAAAAAAAAAAAAAAAAAAAAAAAAAATGGGGTATATCCAAAAAAAAAAAAATGGGGTGTATTTAAAAAAATATATATATATAATATTTATATATATATATATTATATAAGTTATATAATATTTTGGAAAAACTAAAATAAAAGTTTTCATAAATAAAATAAATTCTTTTATGAAAAATAAAGAAAAATATTTTATACACAAAAGAATATACAAAAATATTTTTAAAATAATTTTTCTATTTTAAAATAAATTTATATTTGAAATTTTTTTTTGAGAAATTCGAAAAAGGGAGAAGAAGTTTGAATGCGGACGGCGCACATCGGGGACAAACTTTAGAACCCGTGAGCACGCCCGATCAAAGCCGGGCCGATTCGGCCTGGGCGGGTCTTGCACACCCTAAAGGTGCGGCCGCACCCCCCCCCGGGCGCCGTTCAAATTCAAACTTCGTCGGCCGCTTCATTCCGTCAGGTGTGGAGCGACCCTCGGCTGTGCGCTCGGCTATAAATAGCCCAGGGCACGGTGTGAGAGGGCACACCTCTCATTTTCACTCTCGCGCGCTCTCACACTCTCTCCCTTTGTTCTACACTCCATTTTCTCCACCAAAAACATTGTGCCGAGCAAGATTACAGGTGTGAAAGTTCATACTTTCAACTAACCCTTGCACACCCTAGGTCTTGCTCGGTCGTTTTGCAAAGTAATCATGAAGAAAGCCGGGAAGATCCTCGGCCGGGTTGAGGCGGTCGTCAAGACAAAGCTCACGTCATACAAGCTCAAGCTCCGCCCCTCAACTTCGACCTCGAGGACTCTCCCATGCAAGACGATGTCGCACACATCGGGAGGAAGAAGCTCAAGCTCCCCGACAATAGACGAAGCCGACGCCGTACCTCGACCGGGAAGGACGGGAGATGAGATGCAAGCATATCTCCTACTCAAGGATCGTGTGTTCCAACACACGCCCGGAATCGACTCCGACCTCCTCGAACAGTCAGGTATGGACGAAGAACTCCCTATTCTTTGGAGAGCAGTTGGGTGGCAGGATATTCCCCCTCTCGAGGAGGAAGGTTCTCGCCTCCTAACAATTCAGTTCTTATGCACACTAGTAGAAGACCAGCTTGGAATTTCCTTCCGTCTTTTTGGAACGCAATATCATGTTACATGGGAGAACCTAGCTCGTTACTGGGGTTTTTATTGTAGATGTGCATTGAACATAGATGCTGCTCTCCCTGGCTTTGTCAGAAACCACTTTTGGGAGGAAATTTCCGGTGCACACGAGGCCGGAGCTTTTAAACCTCGTCACTCACAGATCCAGCACCCATCACTTAGATTTATCCACCGCTGGATCTCATTGACTTTGTTTCCTAGACACGGGGTGAGATGGGTTAATGAGACTGAGTTGAAACTACTCTATGCTGTTGTTCACAAGGTTAAGGTGGCCCCAGTGGTAGAAATGTGCAGGAATATGATACATATTATTACAAAGCCTGTTGTTCCTGTCACCTGCACGTCTCTTATCACGCGCCTCGCTTTTGCGATTGGGGCCTTAGAAAATCAGCAGATAGAGTACATCTCCACACCCAGAGAATATTGGACTGTTCTTGTGGCTAGTTCGAGGGCATTTAATTAAGGTTTTACCTTCGGCGAGCTTGGCCATATTTTTTTCTGGCTATGCAACTATAGTTCGGTTACCTAACCCGGACTTACGGTTGTATAAAAAGCCGATCGCTAACATTTGAGCTCGAGACTGCTGATAGCTTGCGCAGGAAAGATACCCCCGTCAGTTCTTCATGCAGGAGACACGAGGTCGGATCTTCCTCCCATGGGGCCCACTTCACGCCACAGCCTCAGCCACAGCCTACACCAGTGTTCCAGGCTGCATGGCCTCACCCTATGGGGACCCCAGGGGTAACACCGGGTATGATCCTAGGTGGGGCTGCCGCCTCATTAATCGGCACCATCGAGTGGTGAAGAAGGAGATGCCGCGGCATGGGGAGCCCGGTGGTATGACTTGGATGACAGCTCGACGATATGCCCCCCGGTTCAGCCTGAGGCAGCCACCACAAGGGGTGGAGGCTATCGGGATCCAGCTGCAAAGCACCTCGGCGTCCGCACTAGGAACATTGAGCATACGCTCAATTCCCATGTGCAACATACCGCATGATGGCAGCAAAAGCGGGAGCGGCAGAAAGAGCCAGAGATGGACTCAACTAGAGTCCGACATGGCTGCTTTCGCCATGCTTGTAGCGAAGAAGCATTACGAGGTTCCAAGGCTTCGATCCCGATCTATAGGCCTCGAGATAGCTTGGGGAGGACCCCCACAGGTATCATTGCATTGCATATTTAATTCCATCAAATTTTATTTTATTTTAGCATGTTTAAATTTCAGCAACTTTGCATCGAAAAAAAAACTAAAACCAAAACTGAAAAAAAAATCCAAAAATAGAATAAGTAGCTCTTCTTTGTGCCTTAATGCTTATATATATGAGCTATAAAAATGTTTAGTCTTAGTCCCTTATTGAAATGATGAATAGTTGCTCGTTTTTATGCTTTGCCATTGCCTAGTTTATAATTCAAGTTCTCTAGAGTTTGGGTTTAGTGGCTAATTCAAAAACTTATCCTAAAAACCTGATTCATGTGGGTTGCATATGCTCTATCTAGTCTAAGTTGTTGCCAAATATGATATGGTACAAATGGATTTGCTATGACTTCGTCCAAAAGAGAAACTTGACATCCGGGAATCTATGCTTTGGAAAAAAAAAAAAGAAATGATTTTGGGCTATTGTTGGTATTTGTTAACCTACGGGATAATCGCAGTTTAACGGATACCGGTGAGCACTTCACCCGAGAATAGGGCTTTAAATATCGAATCCACAGGGAGAAGGTGAGAGAGTATGTCGAGGTGTATAGCTAAATCCAGAGTGGCTATAAAACTAGATTAAAAGAGAGGTAAGGAGTTCTATTAGGAAGGTCTTGTTCTCACTTCAAGTAAATCATTTGCACATTGTTCTTAAGAGGGTTGTCATGAAGAAACTCTTAATAAAGGGAATCTACGCCTAACAACGCAGGGGCTCCTACGATTTCTATAAACGGGGGGTAGGCATACGAAGGACTCAATGGTGCTGTCACCACCACGATCGGCCTTTAACGGTTGGTGTTTCACCCCGCCTATAGAAGGTATTCGTAATAAGCTAGTCAATCTAAGCACCACGCTTACATTAATCTAACAACTTCAACTCAAGAGCAACCAAGAATCAAAGTAATCTTATCAAAGAAATACGAACCTTAAAAAAACAATAGAGACAATACCACTTACTCGAATGGAAGTCGAACAATCCACAAGATCTCGAGTTGCGCTCCAATGGCACCAACTCCGGAGGAAGAAGAAGATGGAGGCGCCAAGCGGCTCAGGGCCTTCCTTCAACTCCGCCTCAACCACGCTCTAATTCTTTCAACTTGAAGCTCTACTCTCAACTCTAATCTAAGGCTTCTAGTTCTACATCTTGTCTAATCTTCTACTTCTAGTTCTTGAACTAGAGCTAAACCGTCGACTAGAGCTGGATCTCGATCGATATGATGATGAGTTGATCTCGAGATTATTGAAGCCGGGGGCACGGGGCTTGCTTATATAGTCGGGGAGGAGGTGCCGGTGTTGGATTTGATTACAACTTTCGTACTCCACCGTCGCCATCGGATCAAACCGACATTAAACGAGCGGATTAGATTGCGTCTTAGAGGTGGGCCTAACATTTCCGACAGGCGAGGCTGACTTGGCCGAGGGGCGGGCCGGCGGCCTCCCTATTGGGCGGCCCGGCCCGGGGTGGGTCCCACCACGGGTCCCGCGATGCTTCGTGGCTTCTGGAGTCTTCTAGATGATGTTTTCTTCGGTGTTAAGTTTCGTTCACGTCGGGAGTAATCCGGAGCCTTCTAGACTTGTTTCTGGAGTTGGATTGCGTTACGTTGCGTCCGTCGTATGACACGCCAATTCTGGTGTTTTTCTGTTAAGTCCCTGTAAATCACAACTTTACCAAAACTCGTGGAAATCGTTAGTAGAAACTCCTAATAAGGTTATCTAATTATATTTTAGTCCTTTTTCATGTTTAGTTGACAATTAAAAGTATACGTTAACATGTGTCAACAAACTCTCCCACACTTAGGCTTTTACTGCCCGTCCTCGATAAAAGGATGGTCTAACTTTAATGTAACCGTAGAGACAAAGAATGGATCATAATCATACTCCATGGTCATACGCACTTTGGGATATCTCGAGCATGAAATGGTTAGAAACAGATCACCTTAAATTCTTAAACCAAGTCACTTGGAGAGATTTTGCATAAGTTTTGAAAAGAAAACATAGCTCTACTTACTCCTTTGTGACACTCTCAAGTCTCTCAAAATATATTATATCCTCACAGTTCATTTATTATATCATATGTGGAGCTCAAGAACATGTAACACACTTACCTTGTATTTATTGCTAAGTCAACTGTGGATCCATGGAGATAGATGTCATAAGTCATAGATCAAGATGTGAATGTGAATCAAGATTATTATTACCATTGCTCTCTCTAGTTGAAAAAAATCGTCTATCTCCCTTTTTGGCATTTATATTTATTTATTTATTTTCCAAGCGAGGTAACCCGGCTATTTAGTGGAGAGGTGGGTTCTACTCACCCTCGGACACATGTCCATTTTACTCTCTCAATTATTAAAGAAGTGGGCCCTACTCACCCTCGGACACTTGTCCATTATTCTTCTCTTCATTTTTGCCTTTTTCTTTTTTTTTTGAGAGAGGGGGTTCTTCGACCCGTAGAACACTTGCTCATTTTCTCCTCTCTCTCACTTTTTTTTCTCCACTCTTAGAATTTTGAATATTTGGCTTTTTCATAGCTGTACCTTTTTCAACAATTAAAATTATGGGATATAGAGATTAAAACTTTTTAGAGCATGGATACTTTAGTGAAAGCAAGTGTACATGATCTTGATCTTAGACTTTAGACAAATTTCAACATGGGTCGTGGTTTTGACAAAGCTCAACACAAGAAAGCAACAATTAATTAGATATATCTTTAATGATTGCTTCTGACTCTATTAGGATGTATCATTGATCACAAAGGAGAAGCATAACTAATGATTTTAGTATTTTTGAAATAAATAACTCTCCAAAGACAAGATAAAAAGAAAGAGGATCTCATTATTCTAACTTTTGTTCTTTCTCATGTTTTAAGCAATTAAAGCATCCCAACAAGTGACAGGTATATGTAGGAATTTTAATCATGCAAAACTTTGTTCATGGGTTAACAAGACATCTTTTTCATATAGGGAAAACATACCATAACGAGTAAAAAGACTTATTTTTAATTGAACGGAAAGTAATTTGCGAAAATTGAAAAGTTTTAGGAAGCAAACCGGCGGTGGACTAAAGCGGGGCCTTCGTGGAACGAGGCGGGGGCGGTCGGCTCGGGTATATGGGCGGTCGGCCTCCCACCTTGGACCATGTCGGGGCGCGGTTCGTCGTGCGAAGTCGATGGTTCCGTCTTGGTTCAATTTCTTGATTTTAGTCGCGAAGAATTCTGTTGGGTCGTCGAGGATCTCCCCACACTTATTTTTTACGTTATCTTGCATACAAAGCATGGTGGAGACAAAAACATATCCGTAAAATATATGGAGAATAATTGACTCAACTTGTGGATGACTTCCATAAGAGCACTTTATTATATAATTCGAATCCTAATATTTAATAGTAAACTAATTTTGACTAAACCGAACTAAACAAATTAATCGAACTAACTTTTATAACTCACACGCTAAGACTCATTAACTCATATATAATAACTAGCTAATATTAAAAGGTAAAGTAGCAATACTTATCGTGATAAGCGGGTGCTCTCCCCAAGCGGATCTTGAAGTAGTCCTTTTGTTCGCCCTTGGAACTTCGTTTACTGCGGGTTCTCCTTAAATGTTCTCCCCGCAAACATTAATTCATATACCCAAGGAACAAATTCTAGGAACATATTGTGAGCCTTCATGTGCTCACGTATTTTTGGATTTTTTTCTATAAAAGAATGATGATGCAAAAACATATGAATGCAATATTTTTGGATTTTTATTTTTATGCCGCCACAACAAGGAGTACTTGCATGGGGCTTAAAGAAACCGATGCAAAAGCAAAGCAAACATATTTTATGATTTTTATGCAGGTATAGGAAAGTAAATATGCTAAAGGAAATATGCTAATTTAAATATGCTGTGTAGAAAATAAATATGTAGATAAATACCGAGTTACCTCTCGGCAAGAATTTTGAGTACTTACTCCCATGGCGTGCGTCATCGATGGCATCTCGTCGGAATGTCGTGGTGCGAAATGGTGCCTTCAATGATCTCGGCGAGTGGCGTAGATGAGGTGGCCGATGGAGATGGTGTTTGTTCAGTTGATGACGGGTAGTGGTAGCTCTTCCGAAGGTGTACTCTTGACGTCCTCTTCAAGTAGGTGATGCTTCTTTCTTTTTTTCCATGTCGCTTCTTCGGAAGAGACCTTTCTTGGAGTGGCAGTGCGAGTGTTCGGTTGGTCGGGGCGGCGAACTTCTTTAATCTTTCTTAATGTCTTCCTTGTTCGTCAACTCCGTCCCAACCGGTCTTGTGATTTTTAGCGGCGTCTCTGCGTCTTTGTTCTTCTTGGGTCTTGTGGTGAGGTAGGCAATAGTGGTGGTGTAAGGCCCTCTTGATGGAGTATGGGGATGTTGACCCATTACTCTTGTCAAGTGGTCTACACCTCAGTCATGTCGTGCTCACTTTGATCTTCCTTGGTCACTCCTCAAGCGCATCATCGATCTTAATAGCCACTTGGTGATGGCGTTGCCCATGTTCTTCGCTGATTCATTTGCTTGAAGGAAGATTGGATGGTGGCGGGTGGCGGCGTCTTGTTTAGTGTGTGCATATTTGTAGGTCGGGGACTTCCACTTGTAGGAATTGGGGAAGTAAGACTTCTCCTCTTATTGCGCAAAGTGAGTCACGCTTTGCAAAAGACAAGGTAGAGATCAAGTGCATGGGCTCTTGGTGGGGAAAACACCATCAGAACCAAAATTTCATTTACTTCTACTCTAACCTTGTGGGCACATTGAACAAGATAAAGATAATGTATAAGTTCATTTATGACAAGGGTGGTAAGATCGAGAAGATAAATCTAGCATGTAAATATTTTTAGCAAAATAATGAGCGAACAAGAAAGTGATGCTAGAAACAGTTTTTAAAAAGCTAACATGTCGAGTTAACAAGATTGAATCATATGAAACTATAACTCTAGCATGTTTGACTTTTCATTTATGAGAATGCCATAGTAAATAGGAATTAACGACAACTTACCTCAAGGTGTTACCTTTATTATTGGAATATGATGGCGCTATTACACCTTGTGGTGGTCCTTCTCTTCTTCTTGAGTGGCATGTGGAGTGACAGGTGCATGTCGGGAGGAAGAGGATGGCTTAATTATCTTCAATGGAATTGGCCTCCCTCCTTAATGCTTCCATCACCCATGAATTCCTCCTTCAGTGAGTGCTTCGATTGTGGATTTTGTCTTGTGTCACTCTTGTTCTATTTTTTTTCGCTCATCGGGAATTCTTTTATCCATAAGTCATGTCTCACATGTCTTGCTCAATCTCTAGTGAGTTCATCTCGACCTCCCCAGTTCAAAAAATATACCAAAGCATCTACTATAGTGTACTATGGTTCAAAAGTCAACCTAGACACCACGTCTAATTTGATTTAGGAAGGCGTTCTAACCTAAGCACCATGCTTAATTTAAAAAGCCTTTAGAAGAAAGATCACCACACCATATGGTTTCAGGTATCAAACTAAACACCATGTTTAACTAGAGCCATGAAAACAATTTAAACTAAGCACCATGCTTAATCTAAAAGGTGTATGAAAATACTTCAAAACCTAAGCATACTATAGCAAACAACGGTAGCATGAAAGCATTATAGAGATTTATTCAAACAGAGATGATAGAGTATGATGAGTGTTTAACAGATCGAGCATGCATAAAGGTAAAGACAACCAAGCTAGTGTAGCAACACGACAATAAATGTTTCTATGTATGTAATTCAATGTTGCATAATGACTGGTTGGACATACCTTGTATTGTCATCCTTCGTTCTTCTTTACTCCAAACCTGGCATGGTCAAGTGACAAGAATACCGAAGAAAAATTTTTATAATCATATGCTCATAATGTAGGGGTATATAGTGATATATAAGTCTTTATAGTATTTCCCCCTAGAGTGCTTGTTTTAGGACAAAAGCTCGTCCTTGGGAAACTTTCAAATTATGAATCAAGATGATGAAGTGGTTTCCCTTATATTGCCAGTCTCAAAATTTCAAGCCGTAGGAAAATTCATCAACAACCACCCTTTCTAAATTTTTAAGAAAGAGAGTAAGAGGGGGGTTGGAGATCTCATCTTGCGACAAGAATTGAGATGGCAATCAATTTAGGGAGTTTTCAAATGAGCATGGACTAGGTGGAAAAGTTCCATTTATGAAGTAGTCTTTATGCTCATTGATGTTCTCCAAAAAATGTGCTCCTTTTGGTCTTCGTTCATAATATTTTAGGATCATGAGGAGACGTAAGAAAAGGGCACAAGAGGATTCATTGGGCTCAAGGATGTGGTTAAAGATGGGTTCGAAAAAGAATTATCTAATTTGAACATAGAAAGAGAGAGACGAGGAGTGGCTTCTTGATGGCTTTGCTCTCACTACTAGGAATTGACCCTTAGAGCACCATTTTTTAACGCAACACCAAACATTTGGTTGCAATATTTAGTTCTATAGCAACCCACATTTTTTTGGGTTGCGATATCTAGATCTTATGGCCACCAAAAATTTGGGTTGCATCTGTTGAAACATTCGTTTGCAACAGGTTAGTGTTAATGCCACGATGAAAAAGGTGGTTGCTTTTATGGGTACCTATTGCCACAACTATTTGAGCATTGCGATAGTATCGATTTAGTGTTGCGATAGATCTATGTTTGTTGCCACGAATATTTATTTGGTTGCGAATAGGCATGCCTGTGGCCACGATAAAATAATGTTGTCTAAAATTTAATCTTTGTTGCGATAGCTCATATGCCTGTTACTTCCAGAAATCAATTCGTTGCTATAGCCTTGTGTTTGTTGCCACGAATATTTAGTTGGTTGCAATTATGCATGCTTGTGGCCACGATGAAATGTCGTTGTCTAAAACCTAACTTTTTTGTTGCGATAGCTGATATGCATGTTGCATCTAGAAAACAATTCGTTGCGATAGAACTGTGATTGTTGCTACGAATATTTAGATGGTTGCGACTATGTATGCTGGTGGCCACGATGAAATGTCGGTGTCTAAAACTTAACCTTAGTTGCGATAGCTCATGTGCCTGTTGCATCCAAAAATAGTTCGTTGTATCAATTAGCTTCTATTGCCACCAATGAATTATGTGAATTTATTAGACTATTTTTGGTTGTGCTAGAAAAAACCCGAAAGAGTTAATTAAGCCCACCTGCGCATTTGAAGAAAAAAAAAAAAACAAAAAGGAAATCCTCAGCCCAAGAACACAACCCACCGATACAAGGATAAAAAAAATGACCCATCCCATCCAGCCTGACCGACGCATGATGAGAAGGGAAAAAAAAAAACAAAACCAGTTTTTCCTGAGTCCTAACCTAATCGGGCCACTCTCTAAAAAAAAAGTGACGCCCCTTCCTCCTCTTCTAGAAGCAGGCCGCCGCCCCTTCCTCCTCTGCCAGAAGCACGCCGCCCCTTCCTCCTCTACCAGAAGCACGGCGCCACTACTTGCCATAGATCATCTGGTTAACCTTGCGGATCTTCTTCTCCATCTCATCAAACTTGTCACCTACGCCCTCCATGAATTCGTTCAGCATCATTTCTATGCCTTCCTCCATGTCATCAAGACGCAGGCTTATGTTCTCAATCTCCTCACGCAAACCATCACAACGAGCCTTCAGATGATCAAGAATGTGGCGCACGGGCACTTTCTACAGCAGGCAACAAAAATAATATTATTCTAATTGCAATAATTGAAAAAGCTTTTGTAATAATAACAATAACACCGCCTCCCCCACCCCCACCCTCCCTGGGTTGACCGTCAAAAAATATAATAACTGCATGTAATTGTACATGTATGTATGAGTACAAGCAGCTGTAGTTATTCATATAGCGGCATTCAGAAATAATTTATCATAGATGAAACTGTAAGCTGTGTACAATATGATGGGAATTTAAAATTTCAGATTTCACCACTTAGAGTTCTTTCATTAGTTACTATACTACCAGCAGCACATAAAGCGCACACGTTAGTTCCACAGACCACACCAATCAGTTCTTGTTCCACAGAGCACGCATCAAGTTCACTGCACAACTTGTATGCTTGGCTCATGACCTGCTTTTGCATCACCCTTAGCTGCGTCAAATAGTTCTCTCAGCGTCTGTGTACAGAAGAACACTTCTTGGTCTACTCAACTGGTTCCACCACGCCAGACTTGATGTCGGCGAAGAGCGTCTCGAAGGACTCATCAACTCTCGAGGATGACTTTTTTGTTCGGCGCTTGAGCTTTTTATTGGCATCATTGTTAGCTGTCTCAAACAGCCACTTGGCCATGGCCACAAGATGCTCTTGTTCTTCCAGCTCAAAGAGGGCAAACAAGTCTTTCACATCAGTGTCATAGGGAACCTGCAATAAAAAACAAATATTAGATGCTATTATTCAATTTTGATAACATTTTGGGAAAAGTTCTAACACAGAGTTATAGAAACACTCTAGATTCTTACTATAAAAACAGCCCAAAAACACCTCAAATATCGCTCTTCCTTAGTGTGGAAGGTAAAACACTTTTCAGTGACCATGCGACACCTAAAACTTTTTTTGCAAGCATCCGCTTAGACTAAACATTTATAAAACAATGACAGAGCACAAGAACAATTGATTAGAGCACCAGAACAATGACAGAGCACCAGAACTATGTTGATGTAACCAAGATCAATGATAAATAAAATTTTGTATACCATTGTGTTGCCACACTATCATGCATGTTCACACAATCTGAACAAAGAGGGAGTTCACACTTTTGACTAGACAACATTTAGAAAACAGTTCAAACTGCATGGGCACTACATGTTCACATGATCTGAACAAACACCCTTGCTAAGATAATCAGATCCTCCATTCCTCAACGCCAAAGCCTCATATATTTTCCTGAAGGTTTTGACATGAAGTTTCAGACAACCAACAGTTTACAGACAGAGAAATATTATTAATGCAGTTAGGCAGTCTCATTGGATCCCTGTTATAAATCAATCTTTTTTCTGCAGGATGAACCCCATAATTTAATCAAAGCCTCATATATTTTCCTGAAGGTTTAGACATGAAGTTTCAGACAACCAACAGTTTGAAATATTATTAATGCAGTTAGGCAGTCTCATTGGATCCCTGTTATAAATGGATCTTTTTCTACAGTGCAGGATCAACCTCATAATTTAGTCTGTATAGAGATTCTCTAGCTGGACAAAAACATTCAAAGAGAAGAACGTTACCACCTACTCCTGGTGCGGTATGGCTGCCTGGAGCAATTGGATCCTTTGGTCTGTACCAAAAGATTCAGATAAGGCATGGTGACAAATTTAATTGGATAAGAGGTTTGCGCTGCTGGAATTTGGGCATGGTCAGTGTAGAGAGTGACCTGAGGAGGAATCGGGCAGAGGCCACTCTGGGTGCTTCGGAGCTAGGGAGGATCGTTCGGCTGACGGCTTCAGGTGACTGATGTCCCTGCGGCGTGTTGGTGAGCCGAGGGAGGGCGCCGGCGTGGGGGCACCTAAAAATACCAAGAAAAAAATAGTAAGATAATACCTGAATCTCGTGTTCTTTCAACTCGAACTAGATTTGAGAGTCGATTCGCCGTTGCCCAACTCGATCTACTTCTCCCTCCCCTTTGCCAAACTCCAGCAACTGACAGGATTGACAAAAATAAACAAATCAAACAAACAGGAGAGGAAGGAAAGGCGGTGTTACACAAGCAAAATAGTGCCTTGTCGAGGTAGGGCTGTAGGGGTCGACGCCGCAGCGATCTGGGGACGCAACGGCTGCTGGGGCGGGGGGGCGCCGTGTGCCCGTGCGGCACGGCCGATCTGGGGAAGCCGAAAGCGTTGATGACTCCACGGAGACAAAGCCGGGCGGTTAACTGCTCACAGCCTCACACGAATTGGCAAAAGAGAAGACACATTGGGGATATTTAGATTCCAACGCAGCCAACCCAAAATCCGGCGGCTGATTTACGCGCGCACGATTTGGCCCAAATTGGCGTCCGCTTGTATTCGCGCCACGGCCAAATTTTGTTGGGCATCGCCTAACCGTGGCTTTCAACCAAACGAAGGCTTAAAATACCAGGGCAGGTACAAAAATATGACCCGGCACCTCAGGGCCTTTATCCAAAATCCAAATTCCAAATACGCCGTTTATGTCTAGTAAATTTCATAGTTAATCAAGCAAAATATATTTTTATTATAATTTGTGAAAGGTCTACTCGAGTTTATATATAGTTCCGTACTTTTATTGTCAATAACCAATTTTTCTATAAAAAATTTAAATCCAAACAATTAAATTGTCAACTTTATATCGTTTGCATGACAACTTAATGAAATGTAAATTTGGTATGTGTGATCACCAAAATAATTTATTTTTGTGGTATAGAGTATCTTTTTGTAATCGATTTGTGTTATATATATATAATTTAAATAAATTTAAAGAACTGGAATGGGGATCAATGGGGTGAATGAGAGCCTGAAACTTTTCATATAAGTACTATATTATCAAGGCTAGTCGTATGACGACTAATCGTGATTATCAAGGCTAGTCGTATGACGACTAATCGTGATTATCATCGATCAGGGTCGATTAGTCTATGCTGATCAGTCTAGTCGGCTAGTCGGACATTTAGTGGTCCTTTGTGCCTTGATGGCCTGATCGAACTTGTATGTACTCTATATGTGTGATTTAAATATATGTAGACATGGCCATAAGATGCGGCGGCTGCAAGGGAGAGCAAAGCTATAGCGATAAACAGAATGTGACGAACGGGGAGCTAGAAATGCGGCAGTTGTAACCTCCTTCACTCACCTCTCTCTCCTCTTCTTACTCTAATGGGCCAGCTAGTGGGCCAAATTCTACCTACATACAATACATTACGTATACTTGTACTGTCCAAACTAGTCGTCTCGCTAGTCTGATATGACGACGTCACTTATCAAACGATGTGGTTCTAATCGGACAACTATAATCGAGGGCCTATCGAAGATAGAAAAAGATGAGAAGATAGAATAAAAGAAAAAGATAAAAGTATAGTACAAGATTTAGCTATAGTTTTTTTCAACGTGGTTTCAAACCGTTCTCCCGGCAACGGCGAGAGAAATGCTTGTTGGTATTTGTTAACCTACAGGATAATCCGCAGTTTAACGGATACCGGTGAGCACTTCACCCGGGAATAGGGCTTTAAATATCGAATCCACAGGGAGAAGGTGAGAGAGTATGTCGAGGTGTATAGCTAAATCCAGTGGCTATAAAACTAGATTAAAAAAGAGAGGTAAGGAGTTCTATTAGGAAGGTCTTGTTCTGACTTCAAGTAAATCATTTGCACATTGTTCTTAAGAGGGGTTGTCAAGAAGAAACTCTTAATAAAGGGAATCTACGCTAACAACCTTGGGGGCTCCTACGATTTTTATAAGCAAGGCAGGCATACGAAGGACTCAATGGCGCATTTGTCACCACCACGATCAGCCTTAACGGTTGGTGTTTCACCCCGCCTATAGAAGGTATTCGTAATAAGCTAGTCAATCTAAGCACCACGCTTACATTAATCTAACAACTTCAACTCAAGAGCAACCAAGAATCAAAGTAATCTTATCAAAGAAATATGAACCTTAAGAACAATAGAGACAATACCACTTACTCGAATGGAAGTCGAACAATCCACAAGATCTCGAGTTGCGCTCCAATGGCACCAACTCCGGAGGAAGAAGAAGATGGTGGCGCCGACAAACTCCGAGCCTTCCTTCAACTCCGCCTCAACCGCGCTCTAATTCTCTCAACTTGAAGCTCTACTCTCAACTCTAATCTAAGGCTTCTAGTTCTACATCTTGTCTAATCTTCTACTTCTAGTTCTTGAACTAGAGCTAAGCCGTCGACTAGAGCTGGATCTGATCTGATATGATGATGAGTTGATCTCGAGATTATTGAAGCCGGGGGCCCGGGGCTTGCTTATATAGTCGGGAGGAGGTGCGGTGTTGGATTTGATTACAACTCGTACTCCAATCGCCGCCATCGGATCAAACCGACATTAAACGGCGGATTAGATTGCGTCTTAGAGGCGGTGGACGAACATTGCGAGGCGAGGCTGACTTGGCGAGGGCGGCCGAGCGGCCTCCCTATTGGGCCGACCGCCCAGGGGTGGGTCCCACCACGGTCCCGCGATGCCGTGGCTTCCGAGTCTTCTAGATGATGTTTTCTTCGGTGTTAAGTTTCGTTCACGTCGGGGAGTAATCCGGAGCCTTCTAGACTTGTTTCGAGTTGGATTGCGTTACGTTGCGTCCGTCGTATGACACGCCAGTGCTCGTGTTTTTTTCTCGTTAAGTCCCCGCAAATCACAACTTTACCAAAACTCGTGGAAATCGTTAGTAGAAACTCCTAATAAGGTTATCTAATTATATTTTAGTCCTTTTTTTCATGTTTAGTTGACAATTAAAAGTATACGTTAACATGTGTCAACAGCTATGTAAAAAAATGAAATGAAAAATAAAATGAAAATGAGATGAAAAATGGACAAGTGTCCAAGGGCGAGTAGAGCCCACATCTCTAAAAAAAAAAAAAAAGAGAGAAACGAGAGGAAATAAAAGGCAAAAGCCTAGGGGGCGGCAGAGAGCCCACCTCTCCAAAAAAAAAAATATATATATATATAGCAATAAAGCCCATGCTTTCTCGAAAAGAAATAAATAATATCTAAATAAAATCCCGGATAAAAAAGTTGATCAAAAGGATGAAAGATAAGCACCTCCGTTATAACCGTTTTATAAAAACAGCCCAAGGCTTTGAGAAAAGCTAGAAAGCCCCGCTACAATGAAAGGTAATAAAGGGTAAGAAAAAGATGTGCCATTTTATTCAAACTTTGGTAGAAAATCTTATTATAACCCCGGCACTTGTGAAACGTGAACCCGCATTGTAGCAACTCCCTGATCAAACAACCAAGTACTTATCTCTTTTGCTCGAGGACGCGCCAAAAAGGGTAAGCTTGGGGAGTTTGTTGACGGTAAATAACGTTATATTTTGCCCGTCAACTTACTACCATAAAGGGAGTAAAATTAAACCTTTTTATGTTCATATGCATTTATCACTAATAAATTCCACTTGTAGTGTATTGTATTTTATTTTGCAGATTTAAAATAAAAGCAAGTGGAAAATCGACCAAAGTACGCCTTCCAGGAAAGCGCATTATTTCAAAAATCCAAGCCCAAAGAGCAAATCGACCCAAAACATCAAATGGGCCGGCGCAGCCCGCCTACAACTTTTCGAGGCGAAAGACGACACCCGCCAAGACCCGGGCGAACGGCGCCCAGGGGTCTTGTAGCGCACCCAAAGGTGCGGCCGCACCCTCCCCTCGAGGACCGGCCAGGCCTCAGGCGAGGCGGTTCGTGCACCTTCCAAACTTGGTTTTACCGCCACTGGGATTGTCGGTTTATGCTGCGTACAAAGGAAGGTTTACCCAGGTTGGTTTGGTTGTAATTTAGCACTTAGGCCCCTCCTCCAAGTGTATAAATAGGCCCCCCTCTCTCCTCTCTCAACACACAACATTTGGAGTCGGCAAACCAAGAATACATCTCTCTCTCTACCACCTCTATCTATCTCTCTTTTCTTCTTCTTCTTCTTTCTTCTTCTTTATTCTTTAGTAGACACTTGGAGTAGAAGAGCTACAAGGAGGGCTTGTCTCCTAGAAGAAAGAGCTTTGGTAATACATCTTCTCTATGGAGCATTCTTCTATTTGCAAGTCCTATTTCTACATTCTTGGCCTAACTTATGAACTAGAGTATAGTTTCGTTCATGTTCTTGTAGTGGTATATGAACTAGTATATAGTTTACATATCATGATCTTGACATATTCATCACGGTTCTTTAACGAACGTCATATGCCTAACTTGATTAGAGGTGGGATAACGGTTTGTTGTTCCTTCGGGTTTGCTCTTGTTCTAGTCCGTCCATTCGACGAAAGTGGGGACCCCAGGGGGGGACAAGAGTAGTGCTCTAGTATGCGGGCATGGTGCAGGTATTACGACACCGCAAATATGAGTGCACGCCACGGTTGAGGGGGTAGGCGGCTTGGTCGTGACAAGCCTTGTCCGTCCTTGAAATCCCCACGTTCGGTAAAGGCCGTAGGAGTTAAAGAAATGCTTCCTATCGGGCCGTATGGTAACCGGGAAGTCTCCCAAGTTATCCTAGACCTAACAACGCTTAGATCGCTTTTGCATATGATGCTAACTATTCATTTGTATGGCCATGACTAGATACATTAGATCTACTCCATTAGGTTATTCATTTATTCATTTATTCTTTATCTATTTTCTTTATCCTTTTTCTTTGGTGGATTTCCCAAGTATGTGTCACACTATCTATGAACTGTATCGCTTACCCCTATTATGAGTAATTTGGTCTAAGCAAACACATGTTCCTCTATTCAAATGCCATGCTAATTTATCAATCACATGCCTTCCTTTGGGCGAATATAAATAACGATACCCCTGAATATTTCCGGGTGAAATGCTACAATGATAGATCCGTGGCGCTTGCGGATGAATATCTACGATGGCAAGATCTATCCCGTTGACAAACTCATTTCGGATCACCGACATGGTGGTTTACTTGGGAATGCCATCATTGCATTTTCGACGCTTTTTATTGGGATGGGTTTTAATACCTATTTCCTTTGATTGCGTTAAGAAATGCCAACACCAAGACCACACAAATCCCCATGACCACACCACTATCGTAAGGTCAATATGTACGGGGGAGATTCACTCACGTTCCTTCCATCACACACCACAACCACGATACCAAAGAATCAAGCTTCTCCCGTAAAACCATCACCCTCGACCCATTATAAAAAAGAGCACCACCATCGCTCTCACCACCATCCCACTCCAAACATTCCACCGCTAGCCTCCATCCTTCACCCTCGCCGCCATCGCACCCTTACCATCCACTCATCGAGAATCATCACCACCCATAGCCAAAATGGCCGGCACTTGGGTTAGCGGCCGCTGCATCAACACCCCTGGATTTCCCCAACTTCTCTACCGGACCGCCCGAGAACCTTGGCATCCGTGAACCCCCGAAAGTATGAGGGTAGCGAGTATGAAGAGCGCGGCACCCATCGCCGCGAAGTCACCGTCTACATCGCAAAGAGTCGAGACTACCCCGCCCTCACCGACGACCGGGGTGTGTGACCACCATTGGTTTTCACTTCCCCGACACCTACCAGTCCGCCGCCGCAAGGCACTCCACCGCCTTTGCCGGATATCTGGGGAGCCCATTGCCCGTACCCCATGAGGCACCTACCAAGAAGGGAAGAATTACCCGCCTGGATTGCTCGCCTAGAGGGCGTTCGAGGTCCACAAGGCAGCCCCGTCATCACGCACTGCTATCCTATCTCGCTCGCTCTTGATGAGCGATGCGACCGCCAGACACTGCCATAAGGGAGCCTGATTCGCCGGGCCGAACGCGGCGGAGAGCTACGTTCAACGACTCGCGAGCACGCACACGCCAAGGAGCAAGTCGCCACGGCATCTCGCCGAGAGGCTACACTCGCCGAGACCCCGAAGGCCATCCAAGAGCGACACGTCCGGGAACCGGGGGACACCAACATCGCCTTCCAATCAAGACGCAGAAGACGCGCTACGGCCCGGGCGCGAACCAAGCAACTACCGGCGGATGTTCGTCAATCCCTTCACAAGAAGAAGGACGGACTCCACCGGGCCGCCATCCCCGCGCGGAAGACCGACAACCGAAGTACCCCCGCCACCCGGTCAAGCACCACCAAGAGAAGAAGCCCCGAAGAAAGCCAAATGCACCGGACCCGGAAGCCGGGCGAAGCCACCATGATCGATGCCGTAGAACCACTACCCCCAAGGGAGGTGTAACCGTAGAGTAGCATTCCCTTTTCGCTCTCTTGTTGTACTCCCCTTGTAGTAATCAAGAACATTGTGCTTAATCCACGATCCGAACGCGAGCATCGACGAAGAAAGATTGACGGGTGTCTAAGTTCAAAATCCACAGAGCAAATGATAAGCAGAAAAATTTTCTAAGTGGGGCAGTGCTACATGCAAAAGAAGAGAAGAAATACGAATGGGCGAAAACAAGAAAAAGAAAGAATAAATTGGGTAAGGACCAGAAGGAACAGAGAGATATGAAAATGGGCTAAAGTGAGGAGATAAGGCACCACCGAAACTTAGGGAATCAAACAATAAATGAAATCCCAAGTTCACGAGGACTGTTACCCGTAAGAGTCGAGACCGAGAAATACAACGCAAAAGATCGCGAAGAAGCAAGCAAGAAGACAGACACGGAAGGTTGAAGACACTAGAGGAATCAATCCTCTAAGTGGGGGTAGCCGAGAGAAGATCCCGAAGACTAAGAGGACAAGATGCAAGACCAAGAAGATGGGGTAAAAGCAAGCAGACAAATGAAAGGCATAGCCTCCACAAGATCGTGTTGCCCTAGCAATAGAGTAGCACAATAATGATAGAGACTTCGATAGCTTAAAAAACCCTTGTAAGCAATGGAAAGTTTTCTCTCTCTCTCTATCTCTATTCCTTTAGGCCTCAAATTAGGACCTTCACTCAGTAGACTAGGAATCTCGGGGACGAGATTCATCTAAGTGGGGTAGATTTGTAACACCCGTGTTTTTGCATCATTTTAAAATTCACTAAAAATTTGAACTTTTTCTAATTACAACTAAAACTTGATTTATTTTTCCGCTAAACCGAAACCCCTGTTTTTTGAAAACCCCTGCATGTCATCATATAGAAAATTAGGTGTCTCCTTGTTTGTTGCTTGTGAACCTTATGGTGACCAAAGGTGCAAGGTAAGTTCTAGATTTTAGTTATGGAAGTTTAATGTTGCATGAGTAATGATTTACAAATCATCTCTGGGAATAAAATACCGAAACTCGTGTGTACCAAATATATATATTGAATATTTTTATGAGCGCAATAAATAATTATTCTTGACAATAAAAGTCATGGGAATATGAGTGTGCTTGTAAGAATATTTATAAAATATATATTACACATGAAATGATAAGATTGGGGAAATAAAAGTGTGTGCACCCATGTGAATATTTATACGAGTAGAATTGGATAAATATTTTCATGAATATAGATCATGGAAATATACATGTACTTGTATAATTGTTTATAACAAGAATATATACATGTGGCACACACAAAATAATACGGAGAAGAAATAGGAGGAAGGATAAAAGAAAGAAGAGGAAATGGTAATGGAAAAGAGAAAGGAAATTCGAAAAGCCATCGGGCTCATTCTCTCCCTTTCCCTCCTTTCGGCCTAGCTCCACCAGCCCTTCTCCTCTCCTCTCTTTCCCATTCACCGAAAGCAGGCCGCCCATTCGAACACAAGCCCGAGACGAGGACGAGCCCGGCTCGAGGCCCATTGTCGCCGAAGTCGCCGTCTACCTCCGTTCGACACGCGCGCGGCGACATCGCGCAAGACAATGGCGACGAAAGCGGCGGCTCCCGTCGTCAGACGCCATGGCTGCCGCGTTGACGAGAGCACGGGGGCGCCACCATCCGCGCCGCCCTACGCGACACCGGAGCCAGCCCACCGTCCCGCCACCGCGTCAACCCTCACGGGAGAGTCGGCGAAGCCGGACAAGACGCCGCGGTCGTAGTTGACGCGACCGGACGATGCACCCGCCCACCGGGCCCGAGGCGCACGCGACGGACGGCTTCGCGCACGCCGGATTCCAGTGGAGGCCACAGGATCTGGGGCCTGGTCGGAAAAGATCGGGCGGCACGAAGAAAATATCGCCGGCGAGCCCGGCGGCGCCCTATAAATACCCCTCATCCGCCACCAATCCGCCTCGCCCTACCCCTCCGAGAAGCTCCGCAGCGACGTGGAACGCCCGGTGCTCGCACTCCCTCTCCCTCTCTTCCCCCTCTCGTCCACCAATCAATTTCCCCAAATCGGGACCCCGCGCCGCCGGTGAGGGAACGGCGATTCCCGACGATTGAGGCCTCCTCGGTGTCACGGTGAGTCCATCGAGTCCCACACCTTCCTCTTCGATTCCTCCGCTTTCCTCTCGATAGGTTGGGGTGTAGCCGGTCCGCACGCCGCCGTAAAAGCCGCCCGTCATGACGCCGCCGCCGTCGAGGAAGACGGCCTCCCCGCCACCGGGGTGCACGCCAACTCAACCGGGGCGGCGAGGCGGTCCGGCCGGCCCTCGCGACGAGCAAAGGACGCCACCGGGCGAAATTCGGCGAAACCCCGGCGGGCCGCCGCGACGGGCACGCGTCGTCGGGACCGATTCCCTCTCACCGCTGACGCCGTCCGTCTCCAACGAAGAACGACGTCAAGGCGGGGCCAAACGTAAGGCGACACGCCGCCATGTCGTCACACCCCGGCCCCGACGCCGTCATGTGCCGTCAAGACATCTCGCCGCCCATTAAAGAGCCTACGTGGTGTCCACCGTGGCGTCCACCTGGACCCACGTGGCACCCACGTGTAAGGAAGGATTGTGTACACTATTTCAAATGCTAGATCCACCAAGCTTGTACACACGGTAGAAGTAGTATTTCCCATGTCAGAAAAATTCCCTTAAAATTTGTAAATTCCTTATTTGATTTATAGAATTTTATCATGTAATTAGTTCCAATTTTACTACATGATAAAATTATATTATAATATTACCCTAATGATTTAATTAGGGATTAATATTATAAAATCCATATCTCATGCATACTAACTCCGTTTAGCGTGAAACGACTTCCATAAGTCATCTAAAATCTAGCTCTATGCATCTAACCCATTGCCACCATAATGTTCTATGTTTGTTTTATATGTTCTAGTTCAAGCTAGGGTTTACCGCTTGACGCAAGTAGATTCGACGACCGATTAGGAGTATCCGTCCGAAATGTACGCTAGAAGACGTTTCGACGATTAGGCCGATCAAGTAAGAACATCCCAGGCAAGTCCTTACCCCCTTAATCATGACCATAAGTAATAAGAAGAGATAATGATAATGATGATAATAATTGGATTAGTATATAGTGGTATGAGCCGGATAACGTAATTTGTGGAGCTAAGCTTTGGGATGACGTAATCATCCATGTTATCTACGCTCATACGTCGTAATCAAGTATAACCTAAGATCGTTTAATGAACCCTAATCAACAAAAGAGGTGGGTGATAGTAATTCATTGTGAGATGGGTTGCTACGGGAATTGCCGTGAGGGATTCCTGCGGAGAGATACTCGCCTCCCTAAGGACCGGTTCATAAGACCTTCTACCTAGTGAGATATTTCAGACTGACCACACGCCGAGATGGGACGGCTTGATTCACACCCCGTTGGGTTGAGGTATAATCGGGAGCCAAGGTGGCTAGGGAGCAGGCAAACGACCTATTGGGAGCGGATGTGGGGAGAGTGGCCCCTAATCAGGTTGGCGTGGATGCCGAGTGGTCTTCCGCGGAAGTGTTTGGCGCTGTGGCTAAAGTGCTAGAGGCACATATTGATAATTTGAGATTGAGAGTGGTGTTGACAGTATAGGTTGGGTAATTAGGTATTACCTGTAAAGCCGTGGGTGATTTGGTATCACCATATTGTCTAGGGTGATGCGTCATCTTAGGGTGACGTGTTGTCCTTCCAACCCCTGAGAAGTCATGGTGAAGATTATACCAATATACCTAGAGTAGCACTCAAGCGGGTACGGATCTCGTTAGGTCTGTCAGAAGCCATGACGGTGGCAGAGGCAACACCTATCGTGTGGGGAAATTTGTACAACCTCTGCAGAGTTTTATTGAATCTATTCAAATAGCCACGTCCTTGGAATGGGCGAATGCTAGGAAAGAACATCTATGATTAGAAATAACTAACGCTTGTGATAATGTGAAGGTGATGACCAGATGAGATAATCCCGGGAACTAGTAAGAGCAGTTTTAGAGACTCTGCTAGGGCCCAAACCCTTAAAATACCAAACCACCCCTGGTTTGGACTTTGCCGAGTACCTTTGTACTCACCCCTCTTTTTTACGCATATATCGGCATATCCAAAGGTAAGGTCGTCGTCGAAGTAGGAGACCCACGACATAGGAGTTACCAGACGTTGCTTAGGAGAAAGACGTAGAAGCCCGGTAATTCCATCCGCGCTCAAGTTGCCGGTGGAATATGGAGTTGTGCCCGGTGCGGTTCAGCACTCTAGCGGACTCGTCCACGAGATAAACCACCGCTTCACGGTTGGCTACTCGATTAATATAATCCCGGTGGTGACTTCAACACCGGGCTGTAAGTCCTTCTATCCTACGTCAATATATGCTCGGAATAGTTAATCTATAACTGATTTCCATTATTGTGACTCCGGTAACGTATTGGTAGCGTGATCTGGCGCCAATACGTGAGATTAAAAGTCCCATTAAAAGTGGGGCGTGACATGCACCATGGTGATCAGCCCGGTCTGGCTTCGAAGTTTTTGTCGCCACGTTCACCGTCGGCCCGGCCCACGTTGGTGGCGCAGCGGGAGTTGAGAAATCGCGGGCGACGGGGCCATGGCTTGAGTTGCGGTTGGTGCGGGGATGTCGGTCTCGACATCCGGTGTTCGGCTGAAGAAGAAGCGGTGCGAGACCGGTTCTTCCTTAGGAGTGCCTCTCGGATCGGAGATGAAGTTTTTCGGCGGGAGGAAACCTGACATACACTATCTGTTTTCATCCACAACAGGAGAAAACATAAAAGATTAGCCTGTATGAGCAAATGGTATCCACGCACAGTTCATATTCATAGCCCGGCTATTTATTATATATTTTTTTTCACAATGACTTCCCGACAGCGGCGCCGAGAAATGCTTGTTGGCATTTCTTAACGCAATCAAAGGAAACAGGTATAAAACCCATCCCCAATAAGCGTCGAGGAAATGCGCCGTGACATTCCCAAGTAAACCACCATGTCGGTGATCCGAAATGGAAGGCGTCAACGGGATAGATCTTGCCATCTTAGATATTCATCCGCAAGCGCGCGGATCTATCATTGTAGCATTTCACCCGGAAGTATTCGGGGTATCGTTATTTATATTTTCCCAAAGGAAGGCATGTGATTAATAAATTAGCATGGCATCCGAATAGAGGAACATGTGTTTGCTTAGACCAAAATGTTCATAACGAGGGGGTAAGCAATAACGGTTCATGGATAGTGTGTGACACACTTAAGAATCCACCAAACAAAAGGATAAAGAAAATAGATAAAGAATAAATGAATAAATGAATAACCTAATGGAGTAGTTCTAATGTATCTAGTCATGGCCATACAAATGAATAGTTAGGATCATATGCAAACTGATCTAAGCATGGTTAGGTCTAGGATACTTGAGGAGACTCGGGTGCCATACGGCCCAATAGAAGCATTTTACGAACTCCTACGATGCAGGCGAACGTGGGGGATTTCAAGGGGCGGTCAAGGCTTGTCACGACCAAGCCGCCTACCCCCTCAACCGTGGCATGCACTCATATTCGTAGGTGTCGTAATACCCGAGCACCATGCTCGCATATTAGAGCACTACTCTTGTCCCCCCAGGATCCCCACTCGTCGAATGGACGGACTAGAACAAGAGCAAACCCGAAGGAACAACGAACCGTTATCCCACCTCTAATCAAGTTAGGCATATGATGATCGATGAAGAAATGTGATGAACATGTCGAGATTATGATATGTAAACTATATGCTAGTTCATATATCAACACAAGAACATGAACAAAACTATACTCTAGTTCATAAGTTAAGCCAAGAACATAGATATAAGACTTGTAAATAGAAGAATGCTCCATAGAGTAGATGTATTACCAAAGCACTTTCTTCTAGGAGACAAGCCCTCCTTGTAGCTCTTCTACTCCAAGTGTTAACTAAGAAAGAATAAAGAAGAAGAAAAAGAAGAAGAAGAAGAGAGAGAGAGGTAGAGGTGGTAGAGAGAGAGATTGCTGTTTTTTGGACTCCAAGTGGTGTGTGTTGAGAGAGGGAGAGAGGGGGTCTACTTATACACTTGGAGGAGGGGCCTAAATGCTAAAATACACCAAAACCGACACTGGAAAACCTTCCTTCGCGGCGCAAAACCGACCAACGCAGGCGGAAACCCCGTTTGGAAAGTGCACGAACCGCCTCCCGAGGCTGGGCGAACCGCTCGGGGAGGGTGCGGCCGCACGAGGTGGCGCGCGCGCACCCGGGGCTCGGCCTGGCCGGGTCTCGGTGGGGTGTCGTCTTTCGCCCTCGAAAAGTTATGGGCGGGCTGTGCTCGCCCAGATTTGATGTTTTGGGTCGATTTGCTCTTGGGCTTGGATTTTGTAATAATGCGCTATCGGGGAAGGCGTAGTTTGGTCGATTTTCCACTTGCTTTTATTATAAATCTGCAAAATAAAATACAAGACACTACAAGTGGAATTTATTAGTGATAAAAGTATATGAGTATAAAAAGGTTTAATTTTACTCCCTTTATGGTAGTAAGTTGACGGAAAAAAAATATGTCGTTGGTTACCAGTCAAGAGATTATCCGTGTTCGACTTCATAGTTAAAGTAAGTTTTGGCTTATTTTTAGTCTTCAAGTTTGCAACTCTTGTTTGAGTACTCTGATCTTGGTTGCTCTAGATTAGAGGAGTAATTCTTAATTTAAGTGTGGTGCTTAGATTACGTTTACTTGTAAATGCCCCTTTTGGCTCGAATCAGTGGTAGTATCATAAAGGTGACTTTATAGCTTTATCGAATTCTCTCAGTAGTCCACTTCCCAATAGGTGAACGGTAGGCTTTTGTATGCGTTCTTAGTAAAGTAATTTTGTCTTACTTTATTAACGATTAGCGTCCACGATAGAATAAATAAGTCAAGGTTTATCAAGGTTAGAATTAGAAAGCCAGAAGTTATCTTCTAGTCTAGCTAGTTTCTTAAGTGCTGTGATTGTGAAGTGGATAGGGTAAACGCTAGTTATATTCACCTACTGTTCATTTGGGTTCGATATTTAAAATCGGGAGTTCATCTTTTGGTGAAGTGCTACAATGGTATTTCTATCCGTGCAAATTCTATCGTGCACTTGAAGATATCTTTATCTTTATTGTGTGCATTTAATTTATACCAACAATGGAGAAGGGCGCAGGAGGACGGTCGCGGCGGAGGAGAACCTTGACGAGCAGGCCGGGAGAGAGACGGTGGTGGACACGAGCGTGTAGTGTTTGGGGCTTTTATTTGAGAAGACCCAATGGAGTTTGGAGTAAATTTGAATCCTAAAATTTTGCAAGTTGACTCCTAAATTAGAAACAGAGGCTCATTTTTAGGAAGGCTGGCTGGCTCTAAGATGAAGAAGATGACCAGTAACCCCACCGGCCAGCACTCCGCTCCTCATCTAGCTTGAGGGCGCCCAAATTTTTATCTTCCTTTCGCCAACAACTTCTTCCGAAAAGAGCCCTACGTCTTCTCCTTGTCCGCGACTTGAACACCTTCTCCTTTTTATTAGCGAGAGCCCACTTGGCACACACGCTACAACACGGCGCCGTCATGACCCAGTCCTGTTGGGACCGAGTCGTGGCTACAATATTGCACCGTCGGGAACCAGCCCTCAAAACGGCAGTGGAAAGGCGGCGACTGAGCGTGGTCACCATGGCGATAGCACGAATGCAAGAACACACACGCGAAACTGGATGAACGCAAGACGATTGCACTATGCAACTGCCGCAGCTTTTCTAGGACTTTTTCATTGCTTTAGATAGAGGGATACATGAGCTTAAAGCCCGACCACCCCGCCGCATGACGAGCTCCGGGATCTCCGCTTTTTTTAGATTGATGACCGCGGGCATGCGCTGAAGGCGATGTTGCGAAGGGGAGACCCACTTGGCGGTCATGGCGTGGACTAGGCACAAAGACCATACACTTCCAATTCTACGCAATCTAATACAAACTACTGAAAGCATAAACATAATAGTTCCAATTGTAAGGTCCTAGATGGCTAGAGGAGGAGTGAATAGCCTTTTAAAAAATGTACAAAGTCACATAGCAAACCGATTAGTAAAACAAAAGGCGTTAATGCGGTTTGCGCTAGCTCTAATGTCTTGCAAGCCTTCTAGTGACAATTCTTGATATATACTATGATCTCTATGTCACACAAGTGCTATGTCACTACTCTATCTAGTGAGCACTCCTAGATAAGCCTTATGCTAGCAAGAACACCTACACAAGCACAAGCTAGCACTCTACTCAAGGTGAACTAGGAAATTAAATGCAAGAGAGGAAAGCTTGTTATACCGACGTGTAGGGGCAATTATCCAATCACCGATGAAGAATAAGATCAACAACAATATAATGAAGGAGCCAATCACCAAGACAATGAGACAATCGATTTATCCCGAGGTTCACACACGCACCGGTGGCTACGTCCTCGTTGTGTCGACCAACACCTTGATGGTCCTTGGGATTGGCGGTGCCCTTGCCAATGCCGGCCTCCTCGAGGCTCTCCAAGGCACCACGCACAAGTGTGGTAGCTCAATGACACGAGCAATTTACTAGAGTGGCTTTTGGCGCTCTGCCGGGGAATAAGCCCAAGAACCCCTCACAAATCAACCGGAGGTGGCCAAGAACAATCTCCAACTCTTGCCAACGCCTCCACAATCGCCGAGCCGGTCTAGGAGTGGTGCTCTCCAAGAGCAACAAGAAAGCACCGGCAACGACGACCCTCAAGTGCCTCTAAATGCAACTCTCAAAGCAATGCACTTAAATCACCACCAATCTCTCAAGAATGTGCTCACAAGCAAGTGGGAGAGAGTGGGAGAGGGTTGGCTCAGCTCAAAGTATGTTAGGATCAATCAAAATGTCCAAGAGAGAGAGAGAGAGCAAGAGCCGGCCACACAAGTATATATAAGCCCCCAAACAAATAGAGCCGTTGAGGGGCTGAACATGCTCTCAAGATGCGTCGGACGTGCCGGGCGGGCGGCGCCTAGCGCGCCAGACAAGTTCATGCGCGCCCGGCCTCGAGGGGAGCTATTGGCATCCGGCGCGGCGTCAGCGCGTGGTGTCCGCGCGATGCCCCCACGCCGAGGGTGCTTTGGGTTACGTCCCGCACGCCGACACGTCGACGCTGGGCGTCGACGACCATGCCATCGCTGCGGCACGCCAGCCGCTGGCACCACCACACGCCGGACGCTAGGGTTGAAAACCCGGCGTCCGGACGCAACACCGCCCGGCGCTCCTCCGGCGTCCGACGCAGCTTCCGCCGTGGAGTTTCATCGTGTCGTCATCGCGAACTTCTCTACCATGCTACTCAACAAGTATACCAACTTGAGCACGAGAGTTAGCATGTTTTCTTCACAAATTTGCATCCGGCGCAACAGAAAATAAGCGTTTCATTTTCTCAAAAGCGCCAAATCCCATCAAGCTTTGCAAATGTGCCAACACCACCAAGTGTACATCACCGTGTGCTCGTGTGTTAGCATTTTCTCAATTGTTTTCAAAGGCTCGATTAACTCTCTATTATAGAATGCATGCATATGATATTGAACCTAGAGGCACATGAGGATCGATGTTCCCGATGTTTTCCCCTCTTTATAGTCTGACTATCGATCCTAAACCACTCACACCCTCTATGGTGTCTTGAGTGTGAAATCAAAATGGCCCTAAGATTATACCTTCGCCTTGAGCCCATTTTGTTTCACCATCTTGTTTTCCCAAGTCCATGAACCCGATCATCTTTTGGATCGACACCGTGCATCCACCACGATCATCATTTGCACCATGACTTGGGTAGGATTCATCTCATACTAGATAACACTTAAGCATAGAGATTAGTCTAGCTAGGTTGTCATTAATTACTCAAAACCAATCTAAAGATCTTCAATCTCTCCCTTTTTGGTAATTGATGACAACCATCATAAAGATTTGATGATAAAAGATTTTTGAACATATCATGTTTGTCCAAGCAATTTGTTCATGATTATAGGATTGGACAATCATCATAGGTTCGATTTTTCGTAGCATTAGGTCCCCCTACATATGTGCCTAGAGATTGGATATAAGCTTTGCACATATGTATGAATATTGAAATTGAGGGTGAGCAATGTTACCAAAATGATGCTAAAGTGTAAGAAATGGACCTTTGAAGCGTGATACCAATCGGAGTAGCCACTTACACCATTCTTAGCACCACGGATAACTAGACATTTCATCAAAACTCAAAGTACCCCATGAGATCAACATTATAAACAAGGTACTTGAATAAAGTGCGGAATTCAAAATGTCCAGATATCTCCTATGCATGCTAGATGATCATTCCTCATTTAACTTATTACTAGCATACACCACACAAGCATGTATATAAGGAATTCAAATACATGTGCAAGAGCAAGTCATATGTTAGTGCACAAACAAATGCAACAATTTGTCTATGAGCTTGCTCCCCCTACTTGTGTGCTTCGAAAAAAAAAATTTATCCCCCCTTTCAAAACCATTATGCACTAATCTCTCCCCCTTTGTCAACAATTTCCACAAAAGGTATGATCAAGTTGTTTGATGGAGGAAAGATTAGTTGGCAAATTTGGTCAAATTTGGATAGCTTGCCAAACATATATTTCGGTTTGAACCAAAAAAACAAGCTTCTTCACACCTCATGAAAGGGTTATCTTGCCTATGTTGAAATATATATGTGACAAAATGTCCAAATCCAACACTTGAGTTTGCAAGCCCATAAACATGTCATATGCCATCACTAGATCAATCAAGACAAAGAAACAATAGTGATGCCATGTTGTATGTCTAGATGTTCTAGCAAGTCCTTAGATATTATGAATGACATGTCAAACAATTTCACCTTTGCTTTGCTTGAAGGAGAGGCATGTCATATATGTGGGGTGCATTCAACTCATGTTGGAGAAATCAAGAATGTTCAACTCGTTTCTTAGCTTGCAAAACCTCTTCTCATCTAGTGGCTTGGTAAAGATGTCGGCTAGTTGATCTTCGGTGCCAATTGGATGAATAACAATGTCACCCTTTTATTGATGGTCCTACACCTTCTAATGGGGTTGTACCCGCCCCAAACCCGCCCCTACCCGTATTTAAAGAGCCCTAACTACCAGCCGCCCCGACCCAACCCGTCGGCCCAATGCCCCAACCGAAGTCACGACGGAAAATGATATTCGACTTACGCGTCGATCTACGACCATAGCGCCCCAACCTGTCCCAACCCGTTTGTGTCGTCAACCCAACCCGCCCCAACCCGTTTCATAGTGTCACCCGTTTCCACCCATCCAATAGTACCCGTATTATAACCCGCCCTAAAAAACCCGTCAAACCCCGCCCCATTAGCGAGGAGTAGATGGTCCCTTATGAAGTGATGCCTTATGTCAATGTGCTTGGTTCTTGTGTGTTGGACTAGGCTTTGTGTCATCTTGCAAGCACTCTCATTGTCACAATACAACGGCACATGATGAAAATCAAAACCATAATCCTTCAAGATTGATCTCATCCAAAGCAATTGTGCACAACAACTAAACAAGACTAATGTATTCGGCCTCGGCGGTTGAGAGTGTCACATTTGTTTGCTTCTTTGATGACCATGAGACTAGAGATCTTCTAAGAAATTGATAAGTGCCACTTGTACTTCTTCTATCGACCTTACAACCCCCATAGTCGAGTCCGAATATCCAATTAGCTCAAAGCTTGACCCCTTGGGATACCACAGTCCAACATCTTGTGTTTGCTTCAAATACCTCAATATTCTCTTGGATGCCTTGAGATGACTCTCTCTAGGTGAGGATTGAAACCTTGCACACATGCCCACACCAAACATCACATCGGGCCTAGAAGCGGTCACATAGAGTAAGCTTCCAATCAATGACCTATACAACCTTTGATCAACCATATTTCCCTTCACATCACTATCCAAGGTTCCACTAGTACACATAGGTGTATTGATGCCCTTTGCATCTTGCATGCCAAAATTCTTGACCATGTCCCTTATATACTTGCCATGACTAATGAATGTGTCATTCTTCATTTGCTTGATTTGTAGACCAAGGAAGTATGTAAGTTCACCAAGCATGGACATTTCAAACTCTCTTGCCATCATATTGCCAAACTCTTCACAAAAATCTTGATTTGTTGATCCAAATATGATATCATCAACATATATTTGCATGATAAACAAATCTTTTGCCAATCTTCTTGGTGAAAAGAGTAGTGTCAACCTTTCCCATCTTGAAACCCTTTGAGAGTAGGAAATCCCTCAATCTCTCATACCATGCTCTAGGTGCTTGCTTCAAGCCATATAATGCCTTCTTCAATTTGTACACATGGTCGTGGTGATGATAATCTTCAAAACCGGGAGATTGTTCAACATAGACAAGCTCATTGATAAAGTCATTGAGAAAAGCACTCTTCACATCCATTTGGTAGAGCTTGATGTCATGGGCACATGCATAGGCTAATAGTATTCTAATTGCCTCTAGTCTTGCAACCGAGTATAAGTCTCACCAAAGTCAAGACCCTCTACTTGAGTGTAACCTTATGCAACTAGTCTTGCTTTGTTCCTCACAATAATGCCATCTTGATCTTGCTTGTTCTTGAAAACCTATTTGGTTCCAATGACATTGTAGTTCTTTGGCCTTTCTACCAATTCCCAAACTTCATTTCTATCAAAATTGTTTAGCTCCTCTTGCATGGCAATAACCCATTCTTCATCTTTCATAGCCTTCTCAATGTCTTTTGGCTCCTCTTATGATACAAAAAGCAAAGTGCTCACAAAAGGATGCCAGCCTTGATTTAGTTTGTACACCACTAGTTATATCACCAACTATTTGATCAATGGGATGATCCCTTACAATATGAGATGGTTGGAGTATTGGAATTTGATTGCTTGTGCTTGGTTGGTCACTTGACATATTCTCATGAGATGATGAACTAGCCTCTTGTTGGTCTTGCACTTGAGAGCCACTAGCTTTGCGCATTTGGAGTTGGAGGTACTTGATCTTTGTAATCATTGATGTCAACAATTTGAATTGGCCTAATATCACCAATGTTCATGCCCCTCATAGCATTCACCAATTGAGGTCCACTCACATCACTAAGGTTTTCTTCTTCATCTTGGGACCCATTGGTTTCATCAAATTCAACATCATGGACTTCTTCTAGTTGCCCACTTGAGTTGTTCCAAACTCTATATGCCTTGCTTGTAGTGGAGTAACCAACTAGAAACCCTTCATCACATCTCTTTTCAAATTTACCAAGTCTTGCACCTTTCTTCAAAATATAGCATTTGCATCCAAATACTCTAAAGTATGCAATGTTTGGCTTTCTTCCATTCAATAGCTCATATGGGGTTTTTTCCATCATGGGATGACAATACAACCTATTAATGTAGTGGCATGCGGTGTTGATTGCTTCGGCCCAAAAGGATTGACTCACATCATATTCGCTAAGCATAGACCTTGCCATCTCAATGAGAGTCCTATTCTTCCTTTCAACTAGCCCATTTGATTGAGGTGTGTACTTGGCCGAGAGTTGATGCATAATGCCATCATCACAAAGTTCATCAACTTTAGTGTTCTTGAACTCACTTTCATTATCACTTCTTACTTTCTTGACTATGATATCAAACTCATTATGCACTCTCTTGAGAAATGATTTGAAGATGGAATATGTATCACTCTTGTCATTGAGAAAGAACACCCAAGTGTATCTAGTGAAATCATCCACAATCACAAATCCATACTTGTTGCCTCCAATACTAGTGTATGTGGTTGGTCCAAATAGATCCATGTGAATCAACTCAAATGGCTTGCAAGTGCTCATAAAGATTTTCTTAGGATGTGTGTTGCCCACTTGCTTGCTGGCTTGACATGCACTACATAGCTTATCCTTTTCAAACTCAACATCTCTCAAGCCTCTAACAAGATCATGCCTCACTAACTTGTTCAATTGTTTCATCCCAACATGGCCAAGCCTTCTATGCCATAGCCAACCCATACTAGATTTTGAGATCAAGCATGTACTCAATTTTGATTCACTAGTGTCAAAGTCCACAAGATAGAGATTCTCATTTCTAAAGCCCTTGAATATCAAGTTGGAATCTTTTGCACTAATCACTTCAACATCATCAACTCCAAATATGCATTTGTAATCAAGATCACAAATTTGTGCCCACCGATAGCAAATTGAAGTTCAATATATCAACTAGTACCACATTTGAAATGCTCAAATCATTGGTTATTGCAATCTTGCCAAGACTCTTCACCTTGCCTTTGCTATTATCACCAAATATAATAGGATTGCCATCTTCCTCGTGAGAGTCAATAGATTTGAACTTTCTTGCATCACCGATCATGTGTTGAGTGCACCCACTATCAAGTATCCAATGCCTCCCTCCGGTCTTGTAATTTACCTATAAAACAAATCAATGAGATTTTGGTACCCATCTTTGCTTGGGTCCTTGGAGGTTAGTGATCAAGTTCTTTGGCACCCAAATGGACTTCTTCTTTGGTCCCCACAGTTGGTGACCCAATGAACTTGGCCTTTACACCCTTCTCACCCTTGGTAAGTAAATAACAAGAATCAAAGCATATAGAAGATGTATTGGTCTTTATCTTGTTATGGTGCATTTTAGTGCATTCTTGCTCTTTATGCCCCACTTGCTTGCATCTATAGCAATAGGAACCATTGCTCTTCACAAAGCTAAGCTTTGGAGTAGCAAAGGCCTTCTTGCCCTTCTTGGGGGTATAGCCTAAGCCTTCTTTGTTAAGAGAAAACCATTGACTACCCAAGCACTTTAGCAAGCGGGCATCCCCACCATATGGCTTAACCAAGGCGTGGGTGAGCTCATCCACCTCTCTCTTGAGAGTCTCATTCTCAACCATTAGTGATGCATCACAAGTGAAACCATCACTACTAGTTGAGGAAGAGTGGGTTGATATGGATGTGGAAGAAATGGATGGTGACACATCAATAGTATGAGAAAAACTGTCATCTATGATGTCACATGTTATGCCAACTTCCTTCCTTGTGCTTAAGCTAGCGTTGTCATTCTTTTCTAAGAGCAAGGCATGGGCTTTTTGAAGCCTTGTATGAGCTAGCTCAAGTTCCCCATGGTCCTCCTTTAAACACTCATGGGTAGCTTGTAACTCACTAAGCCCTTGTTCAAGAGATTTTACTCTCTTTCCCAAGTTCTTACATTCCTTGTCCTTAGTTTTAAGCATGGCATGTGTTTGCTTAAGCATTTCTAGAAGATCATCTTTTGTTGGTTCATTGTTTTCATCTTCACTATCACTATCATTATATTTTACTTCGTTAGCACAAGGTTCATCATCACTATCACTATGATATACCTTAGAGCCCTTGGCCATGAAGCATGAAGGAGATGAGCCAAAGAGGGAAGACTTCTTGTGATGGCCAATAGAGATCATTGCCTTCCTCTTATCTTGATTATCTTCATCATCATCGGAAGAGCCATCACTATCCCCAGAGCAAACAAAAGCACCATCCTTGGTCTTCTTGAATGTCATACTCTTGCTCTTCTTGTCCATCTTGCCACTCTTGTATCCCTTCTTCTTTTCTTTCTCTTTCTTGATTGGGCAATCGGCTAGCACATGGTTGGGACTATCGCACTCAAAGCATAGCGTTGGCTCATCACTTCTCTTGGATGAATCACTTATCTTTCTTGTGCCAAAGCCCTTCCTTTTGTTCTTCAAGACTTGGCTAAACTTTCTCACAAACATAGCAAATTCTTGATCAATTTCGTCCAAGTCTACATATTCCTCATTTTCTTCTTCTTCTTGTGCCTTGGCCTTGCCCTTTGCCTTGGATGAGGTGGCGGCTTTGAATGCCACAACCTTCTTATTCTTGTCATCTTCCTTCTCATCACCACTAGCTTCACATTGCTCATCGGTCAAGACTTCACCAAGTACTTCACTAGGTGTCATGGTATCCAATGCTCCTCTAAACAAGATTTTTCTCAACACACTAAATTTCTTGGGCAAGCACATCAAGAATTTGTGCCCAAAGTCACGATCCAAGGTCTTCACACCCAATGCCTTGAGGTCATTCACTATGACTTGGAGCCTATGGAACATATCCGAGATGCTCTCATCTTTCTTCATTTTGAAGTTCTCAAACTCACTCTTGAGCATATAAAGCTTGACACTCTTCACAACTTTTGTGCCCTCATAGGTCTCACATAGCTTCTCCCACACTTCATTTGTTCTCTCTAGATCCTTGATGTCTTCGAATACTTTGACATCCATGCCATTGTAGAGAGTGTTCAATGCCATTGTGTTGCATTGCTTGTTGGCCTTGTCGGTGGGAGTGAGGTTGGTGGTGTCAAGAATGACATAGTCCTTCTCGGTGACATCCCATACTTGGTCATTGATTGATCCCAAGTACATTCTCATAGTTCTCTTCCAATAATCAAATTTCTTGACTTCATCAAAGAACGGAGGCTTTTCCCCAACATGGTTGAACACAACATGAGCCATATTTTGCACCGAAGGATGTTAAGCTTTTGCGAAAATGGTAACCACGGCTCCGATACCACTTGTAAGGTCCTAGAAGGCTAGAGGGCGGGTGAATAGCCTTTTAAAAAATCTACAAAGTCACTTAGCAAACCGATTAGTAAAACAAAAGGCGTTAATGCGGTTTGCGCTTGCTCTAATGTCTTGCAAGCCTTCTAGTGATAATTCTTGATATATACTGTGATCTCTATGTCACACAAGTGCTATGTCACTACTCTATCTAGTGAGCAAACCTAGATAAGCCTTTATGCTAGCAAGAACACCTACAGAAGCACAAGCTAACTCTCTACTCAAGATAAACTAGGAAAGTAAATGCAAGAGAAGAAAGCTTGTTATACCGACGTGTAGGGGCAATGATCCAATCACCGATGAAGAATAAGATCAACAACAATATAATGAAGGAGCCAATCACCAAGACAATGAGACAATCAATTTATCCCGAGGTTCACATACACACCGGTGGCTACGTCCTCGTTGTGTCGACCAACACCTTGATGGTCCTTGGGATTGGCGGTGCCCTTGCCAATGCCGGCCTCCTCGAGGCTCTCCAAGGCACCACGCACAAGTGTGTAGCTCAATGACACGAGCAATTTACTAGAGTGGCTTTTGGCTCCGCGGGAATAAACCAAAGAACCCCTCACAAATCAACCGGAGGTGGCCAAGAACAATCTCCAACTCTTGCCAACGCCTCCCCACAATCACCGAGCGGTCTAGGAGTGGTGCTCTCCAAGAGCAACAAGAAACCACCGGCAACGACGACCCTCAAGTGCCTCTAAATACAACTCTCAAAGCAATGCACTTGAATCACCACCAATCTCTCAAGAATGTGCTCACAAGGAAGTGGGAGAGAGTGGGTGAGGTTTGGCTCAGCTCAAAATATGTTAGGATCAATCAAAATGTCCAAGAGAGAGAGAGAGAGCAAGAGCCGGCCAATAGTAGTATATATAAGCCCCCAAACAAATAGAGCCGTTGGGGGGCTGAACACGCTCGCGCATGCGCCCGGGCGTGCGGAGGGCAGCGCTTGGCGCGCGCCAGACGCATTCACGCGCCCGGCCTCGGGCGTGGCGCCCTGGCGCAGCGTTCGACGCGATGTGCGGCGCTTGGGGCGTTGTCGAGAAACCGCGCACGCCGACACGACGCGGCGTCGACGCGTGGCCATCGCAGCGCCACGGCCAGCCGCTCTACACCACACAGCGGACGCTGGGGTTGAAAACCCTGGCGCTCGGACGCTAACACCGACCGACGCTCCAGTTGCGTCCGACGCGCAGCTTCCGCCGCGCGGTTTTCGTCGTGTCGTCGCCGCGAACTTCTCCACCATGCTACTAAACAGGTATACCAACTTGAGCACGAGAGTTAGCATGTTTTCTCCACAAATTTGCATCCGGCATAATAGAAAATAAGCGTTTTCATTTTCTGAGCATTTCATTCCACAAATTTGTTGACAATGGGAAGTCTGAACTTCTGAACCTCATTGCCTATCATGTCAGTCACCAACATACTGAGCCATACCCTTTGACAAGCTCCTGGCGCTGCTGCAACATATACTGCTTCACACGAAGACAAGGTCACCACCTTCTGTTTCTATGAACTCCAAGTCACCATATTGGAACCTAAGTAAAATACCACTCCAGAAGTGCCCCTGCAGTGTACTAGATCACCTGAATGTGTGGGGTTGAGTACTGGGGACACCCAAACAATGGAACCATCTGCGCAGATGGTGGTGATGCTGGCTTAGGTGCCCCAGATTGTGGACTACCTTGCTCAGCATCTGTTGTTACTTGGGCTACAGTAGACTGAAATTCTCTGATGAAGAGTTCAGGTCTGTCTTGATGGCGGTCACAACTTCTGCTCCAGCTGCAGCCTTTGTTCTCTTCAAAGTTGACATCTCCACGAACTTGCAGCTTCTTTGAGTCGGGATCATACATCCTCATCCTATAGCCTTTGGTACCTAATGGATAACCCAAAAGCACCATCTTCACTGATCTATCACTCAGTTTTCTCACCCCTGGCGTACAAACAGGCCGGGACCCGTTCCTGGCCAGGATCTGGCACGTGGCCACCCATGCCATTTAAAATAGAATAGAACCGACGAACAACGCCCAGCAGGGACCGGCGCATAACTGGAACACACACTGATCCTTGACAAGTTAGCTCTACGCCACCACAATTCATACAGACTAAAGTCAAAAGTCACGCGATGCAATAGACAAAACACGTATCCAATTTTTCTCTTGTCAATCTAATATTTTTAAAGGAAAAAAGTTTCCTTTTGTCAAAGATTTTTCAGACAACCTCACAGCCTACATATTCAGTTATCTCCCTGATGGTGCAAAGCATTTAGGCAAGCAAGAAGCTAGACGCAATGCCAATGATGGCAGCTCCTCCCCCAGTTTCCCTCCTCGTGGTCGTCCTCGCCGCCACCGCGGCTTCTGTAGGCTCGGCGGCCACCATATTCCCCAGAGAAGCCCTGCCGACCAAGTCCGGCTAACTCCCAATCCCCCGCGGCCAACGCATCTCTCTACTACGCCTTCTACGAGGCCAGCGACCTGGTAACCCCGCTGGCAACCACGCCGCTGCTAATCTGGCTCGAGGGCGGTCCCGGCTTATCCTCCTTCGCTAGCAACTTCTACCAGATCGGCCCCTACGTCTTCTCCGTCGCCGGCAGCAGCTCCAACACCTCCTCCTCCTCCGCGTTCTCCTTGTCGCCCAACCCCTATGCGTGGAACCTGTTGGGACCGGAGCTCCAGCGAGGAACTCCGGCGATGGCACGACACCGGCAGGTGGTGAGCGCGCACACTAAAACCCTAAGCGGCGGCGGCGAGAGCGAGAGCGATGTAACGAAAGCGAACACAATGTGTTTCAGCTGCTAACTGGCGCAGCCTTCACCGATGCATTGTTTCATTCATTTAACTGGCCTTGATCCGATCTCCCCGCCACGATCCAGCAGCTACACGGTGCGCCGTTCTTCGCGGAGCCCGTGCGACATGCCCGGCATACCAAGTCGTGGCGGAGGTGGCCTTAGGAGCGGTCCTGGCGTGCCCACGTGCATGACTCCGTGGCACCCAAGATTCTACGCTAATACAAACATGCTTACAACTCAATTAAGCCTACTACATGCATCTAAATGACTGACACGACATGTACACAACACTGACACGATTACAGACAATGAACACTTCAACAATTCACCCCTTAATCTTGTCAGACTTTAACCAGACCGAGCTGCTTCCTCATCTCCACAAACCTGATCCTGCCCAATGGCTTGGTTAGGGTGTCAGCTAATTGGTCATCAGTGCTCACATGTTCCAGCTCCACTACTCCATCAGACACACACTCTCGAATGTAGTGGTATCTAGTGTCAATGTGCTTAGTCCTTTCATGATAGACTGGGTTCCGGCTCAGTTCTTCGGCTGACTTGCTGTCAATGCATAACCTGAACCTTTTTACTTCAGTACAGGTCAGATCTCCCAGCAGCCTGCTCAACCATACACCCTGACAGGCACCCATTGCAGCAGCAACATACTCTGACTCACAGGATGAGAGTGTCACAACTCTTTGTTTCTGTGAACTCCAAGTGACTAGATTGCCACCTAAGAAGAACACAATGCCAGCAGTACTTTTTCTTTTCTCAATGTCTCCTGCATGATCACTGTCTGTGTAGCCTAGCAGTTCAGTGTTTCCCCCCTTGACAAATTTGCAACCAAGATCCATGGTTCCAGCAACATATCTGATAATTCTCTTGATTGCTGTCCAATGTTCAGAATTAGGACACTCCATGAACCTGCTCACCATCCCAACAGAGAAAGCTAGATCAGGCCTTGAGTTCACAAGATATCTGAGACTGCCAACAATACTTCTGTATCTTGTTGCATTAGAAACCAGTTCTTTCTTGCCAGGCAACAACTTGAGATGTTGTTCCATTGGAGTGTCAACAGGGTTACACCCTTTCATATTGGCTATTTCCACTATCTTTTTGGCATAAGCACTCTGACAAATCTTGATCTCTCGGCCGCTTTCACCTCCAGCCCCAAATAGTAGCTGAGTAAGCCAAGATCACTCATGTTGAAGCTCTTCTTCATCTGCTCCTTGAATGTAGCAATTTGACTGCTATCTGGTCCACAGATGATTAGGTCATCGACATACACCCCAATCAACAGTAATGACCCTCCAGTGCCTCTCCTGTACACTGCATGTTCTTCAACACTTCTTTTAAAACCCAATTTATAGAGTTCTTGATCAAGCCTGGCATTCCAGGCCCTTGGAGCTTGTTTCAGGCCATAGAGTGCCTTTTTCATTTTCAGCACTTTGCCTGCAAACTTTGGATCAGAGAAACCAGGTGGCTGATGTACATAGACTTCCTCCCGGATTTCACCATTCGAAAGGCTGATTTTACATCCATGTGGTGCACTTCCCTCCCCTTGAGCTGCAAGAGCCAGCCAAAATGCCTCACTTGTCTCCAATCTTGCCACAGGAGCAAACACCTCATCATAATCCACCCCCTGAATTTGAGCATAGCCCTTTGCTACCAGTCTTGCCTTGTGTTTAACTATCTGGCCAGCTGGATCTCTCTTCACCTTGAAAACCCATTTTAAACCAATGGCTTTATGATCTTTGGGCAATTCAGTCAGCTCCCATGTCTTGTTCTGAATAATGGCCTGCATTTCTGCCTCCATGGCCTCCTGCCAACATTTCTCTTCTAGAGCCTGTTCAACACTGATTGGTTCATCAGCAGCCAACATACACACACCACTGTATTCAAAATCACTCATCACATCAGTATTTTCAAACAGATCAGTCAGGGTTCTGAACCTGACAGGGCCATCCACACTTTCAGCATTTTCATCAGATAAAACCCCAGAATTCTGATTTGATGCTTCACCCCCTTGATTTTGATGACCTGAATGGATTGGTGTGTGTGGTGATGCACCGGCACCACTCAAACCGCCTGGACTCGGTTAAAGCGCTCCTTTGCCGTGAGAGGCGCATTCCATCATGCATTTCTTCTGTTGTCGGATTTTCGTCAGGTAATTCATACTCGACAACCAGACTCATCGGGCCACCGAGTTACAACGCCATGTATTCACCCATCTCCATGGCTCATTCTCACTGAACAACACATCTCTGCTCACTACAAGTTTTGCAGTGGATGGATCATAGAACCTGTATCCTTTGGTTCCTGCTTCATAACCAATGAAGATCATTTTTCTTGATCTGTCTGACAACTTGGTCAGATGTGGACCCACTAGCTTCACACTGGCAGTGCACCCAAAGGTTCTGAGATGAGATACACTTGGTTTTCTTCCATACCAGGCCTCAAATGGTGTCATATTGTTCAAGGCTCTGGTTGGTGCTCGATTTAACACATATACTGCAGTACAAACTGCCTCCCCCCAAAATTCAGAGGGCACCTGCATAGCTTTCAGCATACACCTGGCCATTTCAACCACTGTCTGATTCCTTCTTTCAACCACCCCATTCTGCTGGGGAGAGTAAGGTGTGGTTGTATAATGCTTGATCCCATTGTCATGACAGAAGACAGTGAATAGAGTGGAAATGAATTCACCACCCCTGTCAGTTCTCAATGCCTTGAGCTTCTCACTGCATTCCACCTCAGCTCTTGTTTTCACCTTCTTAAAGCACTCAAGAGCCTGATCTTTTGTTTTCAGCAACTCCACCCACATAAATCTGCTGTAATCATCAACTACTAACAGAAAATAGGAAGCACCCCTAATGACTTGGGAGTAATTTGCCCACAAAGATCTGAATGCACCAACTCGGACTCTTTTCTCGCTCTATAGCTTGATAGTTGAGGAAAAGGTTTCCTATGCTATTTTCCCAGAACACAACCATCACAGATTTTCTCCACTCTACTCACAGTTGGCATTCCCTCCACCATGCCCTTTGCACCTAATGAATTCAAGGACTTGAAATTCAAGTGCCCATATCTAGCATGCCACTTCCATGAATCATCTTGAGTGTGCAAGTAAAATGTATTGTGGTGAAGACAATCAAACTTGGCTAAGTAGAGTCTGTTTGATGTTCTAGGAGCATTAATCAGCAATTCACCACCCTGATCAAACACACATAGCCTGCCATTCCCTCCTTTCCAGGTGAGACCCATTTCTTCTAACTGACCCAGGCTAATAATGTTGCTACGCAGTTTTGGAATGTAATACACTCGTGTTAATACCTTGTGTGCAGTATGACGATCCTGCATCACCATGGATCCAACGCCTTCAATTTCAACCTTGGAGCCGTCCCCAAACCGCACTGTTCCACGCACACCTTCATTCAGCTGCGTTAGCACCGACTTGGTGCCAGTCATGTGATTGTTGGCACCAGTGTCCAGCACCCACACACCTTCTGGAACAACCACCGGTATCACCTTCTCTGACAAGTGCACGACGTGTGCAGATCTGTGCACAGCCTCGACGTCACACGTTGCCAGCATGAGCGCTCCAGGCTCGGCACCACCGACGACCACATTGGCCTCCGGGCCGCTTGGCGTCCTTCTTCTTCTTGTCTCTCTTTGGGCGCTTGCAGTCTTGCTCCCAGTGCCCCCATATGTTGCAATTCCTGCAACGGCCCTTCCTCCTTGGTGTGCCCTCAGAGGTTAGCCCGAGCGGCGCGAGCCCCCTTCTTCATTGCATGCCGGCCCCTTGTTCTTGTTGTGGCCGCGATGACCACCGTGGCCACCATGTCCACCACTTGGATGCACCGCCACCGGATCCACCGCCACCGGATTCTTTTGGGCCCGGTGGAATCGATGTTTATTCTTTTCCAACCGGTCCTCCTCGGCCCAGCATGAGGCGCCCCACCTTGTCGGCGACTTGTTCGACCTTGTCGTCGAACCGCTCCTCCGTCGTAGCGCAGCTTCCCCACCAACTATTCGACGGTCATCTTCTTGGTGTCGCAGAACATCTCGATCGAGACCACGACCGACTGGAAATGAGCTGGAGCCACGCGCAGGAATTTCTTGATCACGCGCACGTCCTCCACCGTCTCGCCCAGCGTCTTGAGCTCGCCCACCGGTCGTGATCCGCATGGCGAACTCGCCCACGGTCTCTCCTTCCTTGAACGCAATGTTCTCGAAGTCTCGGAGGAGCCTTTGAGCCCGCACCTCCTTGACTTGATCGGGCGCCGAGCCGCATCGTCTCCAACGCCTCCCACGCCTCCTTGACGGACTTCTTCCTCCCAAGCATCTGCCACATATCACGGCACGAACGCGGGGCGCCGCCATGGCTTGGCGATCATGTGCCCGCTTGACGCCGGGTACTGGATCGGCGGCATGCGGATCTCCGGTGCTTCCAAATTGCATTGCATGATCATCACCCACTCACCATAGTTTGATCGATCCAGCATCGCCGGAAAGCGTAGAGCTCTCCTTGGCCGGGCGTCTTTTTTTGAACCAGCACCGTCTCCCATCTCCCCTCTCCGATGACCGGCGGGACGACATACTTCTTCCTTGGCGGTGGCGATGGCGGAGACACGGAACCGTGGTATTGCATGAACCGGCTCGATACCAGGATGTTGGGACCGGAGCTCCGCCCGAGGAACTCCGGCGATGGCACGACACCGGCGGGTGGTGGCGCGCACACTAAAACCCTAAGCGGCGGCGGCGAGATCGAGCGATGTAACGAAAGAGAACACAATGTGTTTCAGCTAACCGGTGCAGCCTTCACCGATGCATTGTTTCATTCATTTAAGCGGCCTTGATCCGATCTCCCGCCACGATCCAAAGAGCTACACGGTGCGCCGTTCTTCTCGTGGAGCCCCGGCGACATGCCCGGCATACCAAGTCGTGGCGGAGGTGGCCTTAGGAGCGGTCCTGGCATGCCCATGTGCATGACTCCGTGGCACCCAAGATTCTACGCTAATACAAACATGCTTACAACTCAATTAAGCCTACTACATGCATCTAAATGACTGACACGACATGAACACAACACTGACACGACATACGGACAATGAACACTTCAACAGAACCGCCGGTTCGGTGGCCGGCCTCCTCTTCCTCGAGAGCCCGCTCGGCACGGGCTACAGCACAGCGCCATCGCCCTCCGCCATCCCCACATCCCAGCCCGTCGTCGCAGACCACGTCCTCACCGAACTCCAGTGCTTCCTCTCGGGACAGCCCGATGCGACCTTCCGTGCTTGCCCGCTCTTCCTCACCGGGCGAGCTACGGCGGCAAGACCATCCCCACGGCGCCGGTGCGGCGCATCCTTGCCACAAACCCGACACTTCCGAGCATGAGCGGATCAACCTGCACGGCGTGGCCATCGGCAACGGCTTGGTGCACCCGGTAGCGCGGTGACCAATGACGCCCGACGTCCTCTACTTCATGGGCCTCGCCGGCGTGAATCGAGGCACGAGGCGGAGGCCATGCAGGCGGAGGTTGCAGCACTGGCCGTCGCGGGGGCGGTGGGATGAGGCGATGGACGCGCGTGGTACCGCATGCTGTCGTGGGCTGCGCAACGCCACGGGGCTCGCGTTGCTGTTCGACGTGGCGGTGCCGGACGCGTTGCTGGAGGCCCAGCTCGCCGGCGCAGCGGAGTTCATGAATAACGCCGGTGAGGGCGGCGTTTGGCGTCCGAGGCGACGCGCCGCTGGAGCTCGTCAGCCCCGCGGTCGTGGCGGCGATGCACGACGACGTGATGAGAAGAGCGCCAAGAGGGAGGTGGAGGCGCTGCTGCGGGGCCGTCGTCGTCCATGTTAGACTTAATCTTGTTATATGGTCCGTCTTGTTTGTTTTAGTGGAAGAGTTTAGCACCGGCACGCAGAAAATAGAGGAAGTGATCTGCATGCACGTCAGTTAGTGGAGTTTCTTGCGCGTGCTAGTGTTGGCCAAGTCTACGGTGTGCATGTAGTGTTGGCCGAGTGATACGCAAGTTGTGGAGTCGTGAGCAATGGCCAGCAGGCTGAGCCTGTGTGTGTGAATGCTATTTATATCCATGTGAGCCGAGCTAAGAGAAATACAGAGAAGTGCTTGTGTGTGTGGGCGCCGGTGTGCAGCGCAGAAATTCCCTTGCGTGCTATTCATCTTCTCCATCGGTGTAGAGCCTGTTCTTCGTGTGTGTGGGTGTGCCCATCGAGAGAGAGCTGGGCCAACAGTCCACGCGCGTGCTCGGGAATCCGTGACGCGCAGGTCGGGGTGGTGTGTCCGTGGAGGCCTGGCTGCGGGAGCTGGACTGGGACGGGCTCGCCGCGTTCCAGGACGCCCCCGCGCCGTGTGGCGGCAAGAAAGCGGCGACGCCGGACAGCAAGGGAGGCTCGCCGGGTACGTGCAGAAGCATGACGCCCTCGTGCACGTCGCCGTGTACGCAGCCGGGCACTTTGTGCCGGCGGAGCAGGGGCGGGCGGCGCAGGAGATGATCTAGAACTGGGTGTTTGACAAGGGCTTGTTCAGCAGCGACGGCGTAAAGCAATGCGATGCGTCTTGTCATGCACGTGCACGCCATGTTCATCCGAAATTCCGAATATTTAATAATTTATTTTAATGTCATGCTGTATGATAAAGTTTTTTGTTATATTGTGTATAAAATAAAGCTCAGTTCAGTATTCAAAAAGTAATAAATAAATCTAATAACAAACACAAAAATGATAGAGATGTGTCGTCAAAACATTTCAAAAAAAGGCAAAAAAAACTCAAGAGGCCAGCCACTCGCTTAAAATAAGCAATACGTTCTTCAGAAGCAAGACGCCAGAAGCTGCAAGAGAAGTGCAACGGGCTGGCCCAACTTACGAAGCGGATGGCATACATCCAGAAGAAGCAACCTAGTATGCAAAACTCTGAGTTCTTCAGCCCAGAATGGAGAATGGATACACCCGTGGTCCAGCGCCCGTTAGCGTGACTAGAGCCTAGAGGGCGTCGGCGAAGAATAGAAGGCGGCCCATTTAGGGTTGCTCTAATGCCCATTTGTCTTAGGATTATTGTTCTTCCATCACAATGCATGGGCATATTTGTAACACCCTGAAATTTGCATTCTTGAAAAATAATTTAAAATAAATTAAATATGCATTTTTGTGCTCATGCAAATATAGGGAATAAATAATTTTTACGAAATTTAAAACCAATCATAAGGCTAGATACATGATTGAGCATACATGCTGGTGCATATTTATTTATGTGATGTCTGGTTTTTAACTGAAATGGAATTTTATTTCAAAACCCATTTGCAAAAGCAATTTGAAAAGAGATTAAATAAAAGAAAAGTGTTTTCTTTTCCCTTCTCTATTCCTTTCTCAGTTTAGCCCGTAGGCCCAGCCGGCCTATTTCTTTTCTTCCTTGTTTCTCATTTGCTGGCCCGAGCCCCGCCTTGTTTCATTCCTGGGCCGGCCCAACTCAAGCAGCTGCTGCCGCAGCGCTGCTCATCCCCCTCCTGGGAACGAGCGCTAGCTCGTTTGGCTTACGTCTCCGGATGGTGGAGCGCCGTCGATCGTGGGTTCGAGCCTGGCTCAACCTATGATTTCCCACCAGGGAACAGTAGGTTCCCATCCATCCTTCATTTCGGATCATCCGGCGTTTGCCTCTTCGGCGTGGTTCGTTCAGCGGGAATACGGGCGCACCTCGCCGTCTCACGAGTCGGTGATTCGGTGATTTCTGCATGGACGCGATCTTCTAGTCCGAGTGTAGTTGTAGGTCTGCTTGTACACGGATAGTGTGTGTGGGGTGTGCGTGTGTAGTGGTGTGAGTTTGTACGAACAGATGCTTTTGTACCCGGATAAGAGGCATCTCAAAAAAAAAAAAAAATCCCTCCCTCCTTTGCTTGCTGCCATCGACGCGTGCGGGTCCCCCGCCACGGTGTCGATCTCTATCCATGGGATCGAGTCGGACTCCGTTCTCTGCCGAACGAAATCCCAACGACTTGCTCCCGATTTCCTCGCGATTCAACGTGATCTCCACGCCCGTCCTCGCCTATAAGTAGCGCCGCCACCCATTCACACCGAATTTCCCATCTATTGGCCCCTCTCGCCCGCACCCCGAGCACCGGCGCCGCCACCCGCCCTTGCTTTCGCGTCGCCGCGTTCGGGAGCATCGCCCTCGCCGCCGTTCATCATCTTCAGCAGCGTCGCCGAGGTTCGCGTCGAGGTTGCTCAGCGATTAGACTTGTTTCCTTCCACGATTTCCGTCGTAATTGCTCCACGTCGGCGTCGTCGGGTTTTTCAGAGCTCCGCCGCCCGCCGCCGTTCCTCATTGTTCATCTCCATCAGCCCGTCCCTCGCTCCGATTCGTCGGCGTCGGTGAGACCACCTTGACCTTTCCATTATTTCGCGCTCTCAATGTGTTAGATTAAGGCGCTAGGGCGATTTATCGCCCGGCGAGCCCGCTCGCCGCCCGCCATGGGCAGACGTCGCACACCGCGTTCGCCAGCGGCGCTGGCGTCCACATCACTCTAGTACCGCCAGCTCGTCCTAACGCGGTACGCATCGCGGATCCGACGCGCCGGCGACCAGCGCCGCCGTCGTTTGCGGCTGCCGCCGCCCGCGGCCACCTTGTGCCGGCCGGCGTTGACACCTCTCACACCTACACGATCTAATCTGAGCCGCCTGAGTTGAATCGGACGATCCAGATCGAGAGGTACCCCTTCGTTCGCACTTTTGCTAAAGAAACCCTGCAGGATTACATTTTACCGATGCAGTCCTTGGCCTGATCTGAAATCCCGATTTCATTTATTTTAAATCGAAAACGTTTTCAGTTTATTTACATCAATGCCATTGTTACTGTTTTGCTTATAACTTTTCGTTTTTAAGTCCAAATCGAGCCGTTCAAGTTGCGTTAGGATCATAGTTAAATTTCCTACATGTCAATGCTAGTGTAATTACTGTTCATCACTGTTAATTTTTGAGGTTAGATTTAATTAATTACTTTGCCCTAGCTAGTCTTGTTTTATTTATATCTTGCACGTTTTAGTTCCGATTCGCGTGATCTTTTCGTCTATGTGATCGTATTGAATCCTAGAATGATTTCATAAACCTTTCACTTTATTTCTGTACTGTTGGTGCAATGTTCTAATTATAGGTTTGTTTGCTTTACATGAATGATTCCGGAATGCGTGTTGTTGCATGAGTAGACAGTGAGCAGTTTGTCGGTGACCAGTGTGTTGGTGACCAAGAGTATTTTGAAGACCAGCAAGACCAGCAACCACCACCTGCTGAAGGCAAGTATAATATGGGCTTTCCTTGTTGACCTATTCACCCTTTAATCATCAATTCATGTGCATGTGTCTAATTAATTTGCCATAAGGATGTCCTAGTCCTGTTATCTTGTTCCTTGTTACCTTTGGGTTACTTGCATTGGGTAGTTATGCTAGCGCTCAATTTAATGATAAACGAACCTAATGATGAGTATTGATATTATGAGATGAATGGTAATGATGAACGGTAATGATGAACGATGATAATGGAACCATAGGGCGAGAGAGCTCTCTTGATGCTCTTGGCCCTCCTTAAGGACTGATCCGTGGGCAAAAGCTGGAAAAACCGTACAACTGGGAGGGCTATTTGGCTCTGGCTGTAGTTGATTAGAAAGACCTTGTCTAACATGTTGGCGGTTACCCTTGTGGCGCAAAGGGGGTTTGTCGTATGGGTGTAGTGCGGCTTCTGTCCCTATGTGTATAGGCTACGTGTCATTGTGCCATTTGGGAAGGAGGGTCCTATATCTGGCGCCACTGAAACCTATAGCGGCTTCCACCTTGTTAGATAAACTTTCGAAAGGCTATGTATGGTTTTCGGTGTTTAGGCCTAATTAACCTACTCATTTGGAAATCATAACTCACCGTGAAAGTGTAAAACCTCTGCAGAGTGTAAAACTGTTATAACAGCCGTGTTCACGGTCATGAACGGCCCGGAAAACTTGCGAGAATAAATGAAACATGACGAGAACGATGATTAAATGGTGACAATGTTGAATGTTGTTGAAATGAGAACGGTGATACCTGAATGATGATGACATTATTAATGATGGGGAATAATTGGGGCTTAAGCAAAACCTAGAACTAATAGAATGATTAAAACTATGACTTACTAAAAGCTCACCGCAAAGTATAACCAAAGTGTCGGCTTTTGAGCTTCATCCACCCATGTTATCTTGTTGAGTACAACACGTACTTACACTTGTTTCTTTTGCATACTTGGATAATATCCGGGACGGGTACAGATGGCTATGGGTATAAAGCTTATGAAGACGACTACTAGGTTTGATGTCAACCAGTCGATCTTCCCTGTGGCATTGGAGGTGCCATGGAGTTTAGTTAGTTATTATATTATTGCTTAGACATTTGTGTTATTTATTATGTTTGAGATACTGTTCGTGATGTAATAAGGCACTTTCGGTTGATACTATTCCATTACATTTGTCATTATATGTGTGTGATTGTTTTCAGGGCACACATATAGTTTATTATTCAATTTGTTCTTTAAATTGGGTATGACAATATTTGCTAGTGATCATGAATTAAAATTCTAACATATATTTACAAAGCTTCATTAACGAATCACATATTTTCTATACTCCATGTAAAGGGTAGTTATTCATGAAACGTATTTTTTTGTGTTTTCGCACACACAGAGGAATTTGGGTTTCTAGTTGTGGCAACAACATATCTTTCATTACTACATAAGCATATGGCTATGGTTACCTCACCCGTGACCTTTATGCACAAATCACATATTTTCTACACAATGTAAATGGACTGATAGTTATTCATGAAACACAACAATAATAATATAAGTACATATTAAGCATAGATCAGATATGTGGTACACACACCTATGATTACCTCACCGGTGTCAACTATTAATTAGCTTGTAAGTTGATCTCGTGCAACATACACAATTGGCAGTTCTACTACATCCACCACTGTTTCCATCACGACTTTTCGAAGAAGTCATCGGTGATCTCAGCAGATATTAGTTCGTTGCTAACATTAACACTCTGTACAAGGAAAACGTCATGGCACTGCATATCCAACGGTACCGCCTCCTGTGCTCGCAACGTCACCGAGACGTAGCGTTTGGAACATGGTGGCATAATACCTTTGTTCGGCTCTGTGTAGTACTTGGTTTCGTTAGTCATTATGTTAAATGCAATGGAGCCTTTGGTCATGTTTGTTAACTGCAGACAGCATGATATGTCCTTCCTTGGCTCGAATAGGAAGCGCAGCTCCAGCGTCGGATCGACAGCAAGAATGTTGGAGGCAGAGCTCCTCTGCAACAAAGATGGAGCATCAGTATTGTCTAGCGACATGCATCGATATATTCAAACGTCTGACAGCTGAAAAACATCTAGGTCTATGTATGTATCAGCAGCCAAGTAAAAAAATGTGTGTCTTGGTAATTTCCTAACAAACAGTGCGTGTACAGTGTGCTGCTGGTGGTGCAAAGAGCATAAGTTTCAAGAATATCATCATACCAGCAGGCCAGTTAGATGTTTTGACTGATCTGAAGAGAGTGACATTTTCTTGATTTTAGACTCTAGTTCTTCCAATTCATCTACAATGTCCTTCACAGAAGGTCTTCTATCTCTGTCAGCATCTACACATTTTAGTGCTATATTGACACAAGCCTTCGCTCTTAGGATGTCTATTTCTTGTGATGAGTGCCCTGATGATGTGCTCTGCGCCCTCTCCTTCCAATTGTTAATGACCTATGAATTTGAGGAATAAAGTTAGAAAGATGTGGTTGACATGAAATTAATAGCTAACACTAAAATGAAAAAAGACATCAGTTGATGATAGTATAAGAGAGAGTAATTTTACTTGCAAGCTCAGCAAACTGTTTGGGAGGCAATTCATAACACCGGGAGTAGCCTTTATTTCCGGCTATTATTTTCAGAATTATGACCCCCAAACTGAATACGTCAAACTTCTTCGATATAGAACCACCGTTTATGTATTCCGGTGGCATGTACCCACTTCATGATAAAACAAGAATTACAGCATCAAAGATATGTTTATTAGTGCAACATAAACGGAAGAACCTGTTTGTTTTAAGGCATTGCCCAAAAAAAATGGGTAGAAAAAAGGCGGGATCAGATCAACTTACTGTGTGCCTTTGATGATCTCAGTTTTATGTGTTTCTGATGAAGCAACAAGTCTGGACAAACCGAGATCTCCAATTTTTGCCATCAGATTCTTATCAAGCAATATGTTAGCAGGTTTTAAGTCCAGATGGAAAATAGGTCTTCCCTGTGAACTATGCAGGTGGTTTAATCCCTCACAGGTTCCTCTAATAATATCGTAACATGTTGGCCAGTCAAGATCACAAGACTCTTCTGCAATATAGATGAAAAGAAAACATGTAAGGCAACCGTATCATGTTGTTGCCTGCTAATAAATACTCTAAGCAATAAGTAGTATACCTTTAATATGTTTGTCAAGGCTTCCAACTTGCATATATTCGAAGCAGAGGACTCGCTCCATTTGTTTGGCGAAAACAAGTTCCCCATTGTGCTTTAAGTATTTACCCCGTGATTCATGGCAGTAGCCAATTAACCGAACCACATTTCGATGGTGGACCTTTCTAAGGTTACGGAATTCAGTGTCAAAAGCCTTGTCGTCAAGTCCTTGCAGGGGATGAAGCTTCTTCACAGCAATCTCTTGCCCATTATACACGCCCTGTAGATGAGGGCAATATACACCAGCAGTGCCATAAGGGAAGAAAGGGTGGTACCATTAAGAAACCAGAGAGCTGAATCATAGGTGGAATCATAATTGGAAACTAATTAGAGTACATATGCATACTAGAAGATTAGTCATACCCGGTAAACACTTCCATAGTTACCAGTGCCAACTATTAACGCCTCTGAAAAATTGTTTGTAATAGTTTCAAGCAACTCGAGTTTAATATCCATGTGCTCACCCACAAGGCTCATCTTGGATCCTGTTCCTGTCGACACAGAAATTAAGGGCCCTTTCATCTTGGATCTTACTTACTTATCTTAGGTATGGGTTGGATCCACGAAGACTAATCATCCTCAGCAGCTGCCAGCAGTGCCGAGAGCTAGGCTCTCCCGGATTTGGAAAGCGTGGAACTAGAATCCATCACAACAGGACATGTTGAAGATTGGCAAGAATATATGAACTAGGAAAGATGTAGTAATAACCTCTGGAAAAGCTCGAAGGTGAAAGGGCGGCGATATTTTGCTCCTCTTAGTGATGAGGATCTCTGGCTGCGGTAGCACCGCAACAGAACTTAAAATATTGAGGTAGTGTGTTTAGGCCCCGTTAGGTTGAGTTAAATGGGTCTCTTTCAAAGCGCTTCAGCTGAGAAGCTCCGCAAAACGCGCTCACACAAGCTAGAGAAACTATTTAGTAGTATATTTATAAGTAACTTTTAATATTAATTTAATTATATTAATGATACATAAATATTAAATTAATTTTAGTATTTTTAAATTTATTTTAAAACTAATATATGTTTTGTTGCAAACCATTTGAACACTTTAATTTTTTTTTGCTGATATAAATAATTAGGTAATTTATAATTCCATGATAAATATAGTGTAAATAATGAATTGATTAAATGATACATTCAATTATTAAATATTTATTAATAACTATATATTTTTAATACATGTTCTTGTCTATGTTATATATATACCTAGATACTTTATTCTCTTATTGTATAATGATTTTGTAATTACAAACAAATTGATAAAGCAAGATGGCTACTTGTTGCCTACCATTTTTTATTTAATTTTCTTCACTTAATCTATCCTTTTATTAAATATTACCCATCATCATCACAATTTAGTTCCCTTCAATGTTGGAGAATATTAGAAGTGTACGTAGTAAAATTATATTTATCTATGTCAAATTTTAACAATACATATGCACTTAGAGTTGAATTGAGTAAACATCTGAATAGGAATACAAATCCGAGACATTTCTTTTATATTCGTATTAGAAAATATATGTATCCGTATTTGAATCTGAATTGAAATATGGTAAAAAGGTGACATCGGATTCGATTCCATGCGAATTCGACCTGTTTCTACCCCTGATCTACTTGGTCCAATATCATGTCATATGCATATGGATGTTCTTGTTGACAGTAGACATGGCACCTAAAAAACTCGAGTAAGAGCATCTCTAGCAGGCTATCTAAATATTCCCTCTACTCTATATTTAAATAGTGGATTAAATAGATCTCGAATGGGCCAACTACTTGGCGTCCTAGATTTCTTGGCTACCTATATTTTTCGTCCACTACCCATTTCCCACGGGTGAAGAAGATGGACTCTACGCTTCTGTTCTACATGTTCCTTGTTAGGATTAATTAGTATTAATTAATATTGATCAAGTAGATAATTACCATCATTAGGATGGTAACCGATCAGGCCCTTTGGGCACTTACATAGGGGCTAAGCCACCTTTTCACAGGCACCCATTCGGCCACATGGCCTTGTATATGTTCACTCTGTACACATACAATCAATGGTTAATCGTTCAGTCATTACATTCCATTCTCGTTTAACAATCCTTTCCTACCCACGCCTGACGCCTCCTCGCCCGGCCACATCTCCTTGGACCCTGCGCCTCCTCTTCGCTAGAACCCGTCTCCTCCACTCTCGCCACTACCCCGCCTGATCCCCGCATCCTGTGGTCCGACGCCTCCTCTCATGCCCGCTGCCTCCTCGTGCCCTATCCCGTCTTGTGTCCACAGCAAACCCTGCCTCTTCCCCGCCAAATCTCGCATCCTAGCATCTGGTGCCTCGGCTGAACTGGCCATGGTAGCCGGCCACCGATGGAAAAGGCAGTACGTAAAGGCACTGTGGAACCTGCCTTTTCCTTGTGCTGCTTAACTTGTTGTTTTCCTTGATGCATGACAGTCAACAAGTCTCCACTTGACGTGGTTAGGTAGGGGCTAGCTTTCGTCGAGGACAGGGTGTTCACCTTTACACGTCCAGTTGCTGCTTTTAAAACACTTGTGCTGCTTTCCTCAAAGACCAACACCACGCTAATAAGTTGATCCGCACCTAACGCTAATTCTTATATCGATGAAGACATCATCGTAGCAGCTGGGCTTGCAACTTTCTTCCTAGAATACTGCAGACACAATCACGGTTATCATGATGAGATCTACTGACGGGTGCTCACCATGCGTTTTGTTTATGCCTCAGATGGACAAACAACCCACGATGGGAATCCTATTACAACCTAATACTAAGCACCTAGCCAAATGAACTAATATGGCACCCACTTCTTTTTGCAATTCGGTGAGTGTGAAAACTGTCTCTACTTGTGCCACCAGCAACACAATGAATTGTTCTCGCGTAGCAATGACAGGCATATTTACGAGTTAAACAAAAGAAAAGAGGGTAGGGCAGGAACTACACGGCGATTGGATCAAAACTTAATCGCAGAAAAAAAAAAACACTCACACCTCTGGAAACCGTCCGGCGAAGGAGAGATACGGAGTTCTCTCAGACTGATGAAACATGCGAGTCACGAAGAATATTTGACGACTTTTTTTGTAATGAGCTTTTTTTTACCAAACTGTAAAAGCAGAGCACTTGCTCCATTTGTTTGGCGAAAACAAGTTCCCCATTGTGCTTCAAGTACTTGCCCCGTGATTCATGGCAGTAGCCAATTGACCCAACGACATTTGGATGGTGGACCTTGTTAAGGTTACGGAATTCATTGTCAAAAGCCTTGTCAAGTCCCTGCAGGGGATGAAGTTTCTTCACCGCAATCTCTTGACCATTATACACACACTGTTGATTGGAGTAATATAAATCAGCAGTGGCAGAAGTAGTATGGTCATTAGAAACAAAAGGTGTTAATCACCAGTGGCAGACAAGGAATTGCGGGTTATTAATCCGGCACAAGTGGACATTAGTGGTGTTAGAAACAAGTGGAGTAATATAAATGGGTTTTGATTACATACGCGTAAGTGGCAGACAAAATAAAATATATAAAAGTAAAAAACAAAGGTGTTATTGCCATAAAATATACATAGTGCCATGCTGAACGGATGGACGCATTGAAACCGACAAGGTCGCTTCTCTGGCACGCGTTCTCATGTCCACTTGTATCGAGATCTTGATTCTCGAAATCCAACTCAAACACTCCACGTTATGTCCATTAAAAGATGGACGGATTAGCTTTTAATTTACAACCCAACAGCATTGGGTTGTGGAACCCCGCATGTTACCTTACCTCAACATCTTCTAGTATCACCCTTGTGCAATCTAACAATCTCACAACTTAAGGAATCAAAAAGCCTCCACATTTTACAGTCCATCCTCAGACAATCCATAATTTACAAGTCAGGGTGGAGAAAAGAAGTTACCAGTATTATAAATTTCATTCATTCATTTAAAAGTCCAGTGGAAAGAGAGGGAAAGTCTCCTCGACATTTTTTAAAAGCCTATCAGCTGCTATGAGAAGCCCAAACAAACTGGCTGACTCTTCTGCAGGCTTTACATTATTGATATTAAAAATATCGGTGATGATTGGAGAATACCATAAATATCAGAATACTGTCGAGCAATAGAAAACAGCCTAATTTCAAATAAAAATTTTTATTGTGTTTAAAAAATCATGTACAGTATCTCCAAAACCATTTGACATTAAAAACTAACAAAAACACTAGATGAAACCTAAAGTAGGAGTGGAAAGGGCGGCGACTGGAACAAAAACAAGTAGATCATGAACCGACAGGGAATTAAAGTATGTTTTTTTTAGATAATAGATAGTATTTCATACCCATCTTCATCTACCAACAGGTAGAATTAGGCCAATTATTTCAAATAAAAAAGAAAAAAAAACTCTAGTAGCTGTTGATGTCATCCGCGGTATTCCAGCTTGCTGCGGGGCGAGAATAAACAGCCAAATGAACAACATCATTAGGGAACTAGGGTGGAAAACTATACTGGCACCAACAGTAAACCTTCAATAGGAGCATGACATACAAAGATGTCATCGTCGACCGACCGGTAAGCGGCACGGACTTTCACCCGAAAGATCTCTAACACTACTACTAAATAGAACTTACGTGGCGGTTTTTTCATTTTCCGTGGCGGTTTTTATAACCGCCACGCCCAGCTAGGGTCACGAAAAAAATCGCGGATTAACGTGGCGGTTATTTTGATGGTCAAAAACCGCCATGGTAAATATTAACCGTGGTGGTTTTCTAACAAAAACCGCCACGGTTAATAAAATAATAAATAATAAAAAAAAAAAAAAAAAAAAGGAAAAATCAAACCTAACCCTAACGGGCCTCTCCGGCCCAAACCCGACCCTATAATGGGCCACCGCCGCCGCCGCTGGATCCGGGCACCGCCCATTGCTTGGATCCCGGCGCCGCCGCCCGCCATTGGGTCGCTTCGCGCCCGTCGTCCCTTCTTTGGGTCGCTCGCCGCCGTCGTCATTCTTTGGGGTCGCCGCCGCTTCGAGGCCGTACAGCGCCGCCGCCGCCCGGCTTCGGTCGCGCTTCGCCGCCCATCAGCGTTGCTCGCCCGCCAAGTGGCGCTTCGCCGCCACCGCCCGTGTTGCTCGCCCGCCCGGTCACGCTTTCGCCGCTGGTCGAGATCCGGCGCTAGATCTCGTCGTCCGTGGCGTCGTGGGCGGGATCCTTGGCGGCGCGGTGGCATCGGGGCCGGGCTCGGCGCGGTGGCGTCGGCCTTGATGGCGTCGAGGCGGGGCGGGGGTCGGGGCATGGTCCATGGTGGAGTGGTGGCGTCGAGAAGAGAGGGAATGAGAGAGAGAAAGTGGTGGGAGTTAGGGTGTTAGGGTTTGGTGGTGTGCTTGTATTTATATCGGCAACTTCAGTAATGGGCTTTGTTGGGCTACAATGGGCCAATATTAACGGTGGTGATTATTTGATGATGAATGGTGGCGGTTTTTAACAAAAACCGCCACGGTTAATCCATTAACCGTGGCGGTTTTCCTCCGGCTGGGGGGCTGCTAGGCCACCTATTTTAAAATGGCGGTTTTTGAAATGCCCGCCACGGAAAAAAAAACCGAACACCTCATAAAATCAATCCCTGTAGTAGTGTAAGGCGCCCGATCTTGGCGAGAAATGACGACGCCTCCAGCGAGGAAGTGGCGCCCACAGGCGTCACCGTCGTCTAAACACAACCATTGTCCCATCATAGTCCATGTTGTTACGCCAATGACCAGCGAGGAATGTCCCGGATCCATAGCTATTGGAAGGTGCACCACCAACCATGCGCGCGGCGCCGAACCCCTGGGACCGGCAGTGGGACCAGATCCATCGCGCAGAGCCCAGATACAGCCATCAACGGACGCGACGCCGATTAGCCATTGCCCGCGCGGCCACCCATGCTTCAAAGCTTCGGATCCGGCCTCACACCGTTAGTCGCCGGGTCTCTACCACGTCTAGTTCCTCTACCCACAACTCCACCTCCTCCGCACGTACCTACCGATCCGGTCCAACGGGGCCGGGATCCGACCGCCGGAGGGCGGATCCATCATCCCTGTTGTGCTACCATCAAGAGCCACTATAGCGCGATGCAAGCACCGTCCTCCACTAGGGATCACTAGGTCCAGCCGTTCCTCCTCCTCGCCTTAGCATGGGATGAAGAGGAGAGCAAGGCGGATGCAGGTCCAGGCCAAGCGACTGCCGCTGCCCCCATGCCCTGCCATCCGCCAATACGGCTTTGCTAGTGTTGCGAATGATGACCCAGATCCAGCCTCGGAGGGGCCGGATTAGGCCACCGGTGCCATGGATTCGACGCGCCTCGGCGACATCCGGCCTGCCAAGCACGTCCCCAGCGGAGGAGCTCGCGGCCGTCGTGATGGAAGTCCTCGTCACCGTCTTCTTGGGGGGGCGCTTGCCTCTTGGCGAGCCCTTACGGTGGCGGCGGCGGTGGCGGACCCGGCTTTTGAGCATAGGGCGGTCGCCACAAAAAAAATTGACTAGGCCACGGCGGCATGGCGGGATCGGGCGCTGGCGGGGCGGCCGCCCGGCGGCGGACATGGCGGCCGGCGATGCCGCAAACACGATTTCCCTGCTTTGGGCGGCGGTGCTTCAGCGCGGTGCTTTCGCGGCGGCCCCTCGGAGTTCGTAGGCGGTTCGACTACGCCTTGAGTGAGCTGCCGAGGCCCACACGTAATGTGACGCCGCACGCGCTTGTGAATGAATCACTTTGGGAACATGGGGTCCTTGGGAGGCGGGAGTACTCGGCTTCTTTTTTTTTTGCATTTTTCTATTTATATCCTATATGCATGACATGTAGGTTTTTTTGTATTTTCTATTTATATCCTATATGCATGACATGCAGGCCACAAGGTGGCGGTGGACCACCCAAACCACCCAATCGATCCGGCGACAATGATAAGAGGATGGGAAGGAGTCCTGGCGGCGGTGGTGGGATTGGTCGGCCGCTAGTGTTTGAATGGCGACCCGGATCTAGCATCAAAGGGCTGAATCAGGCCACCAGCGCCATGGATTCGCCGTGCCTTGGCGGCGTCCGGCCTGCCAAACACGTCCCCCACGCGGAGGAGCTCGCAGCCGTCATGGTGGAAGTCCTCACCGTCGTCTTCTTGTTGGCCGCGCATGCCCTCTGGCGAGCCCCTCCAGTGGCGATGATGATAGAGGAGGGGAAGGAGTCCTGGCAGCGGTGGTGGGATTGGTCGGTCTCCTGTGTTGCCATGTGGGAGGGTGATGCGGGGGCAGCTAATTGGATAGATTGTCAAGGAACTAAAAGTATGTACTACTCACAAATTGTAACTCCTCTCTTATACTCCCTCCGTTCCAAATTATAGTTCACTTTGGCTTTTCTAGATTCATTTTTTTTACTATGTATTTAGACATAGTGTATAACTAGGTGCAGTGCAAAATCAATGTATCTAGAAAAGCCAAAGTGAACTACAATTTGAAACGGAGGGAGTAGTAGATTTCACTACCATCTAATCGTGGAACCCTACAGCAATGGTGGTTTACATTACCAATGGTTGTATGGGTTCAGAAAAAAAAAAAAAGGTTGGACCCGTTAATTCGCCTAGATTAGATCATTTGGAAAGAATGGAATGTGGGATGCTTCTGGAAAGCCTGTACGATGCCCATTTGAGCATCTCAAAAAGTATCCTAAATTTTATACCTAAAAACATATAGCTTTATGATGCCTAAAAAAATATCGGACGACATAAAGAAGGTCTTCTCCAAGAGTTTCTAATAATCCATTTTTTAAGATAATTTTACATCAGGAATCCTATATTGTTTCTAATTTTCCTAGCAACTTTTATGTATTCTTTTTCTCATACATTTGCATTAGAAACCCTTCTCTACTCTTTATTCTTTCCACACCCGTTCACCTTTAGATATGTGTGTGGTGACTTTTCCAAACTTCTAAAAGATTAGGAGAATAAATTAGGAATAGTTGTAGAGAGATTTTTTCTCATCTTATTAAAAACCAATGATTTGGAAAGGATTTACCGAACTCTTAGTGTTGCTTTGCAAGCTTTTCTATTGATCCTCTACCACACCGCGGTAGACCGGCTACATTGCTAGCTTCGGCACTTTGATCCATGGTCCATCCAACGTCCCTACCACCGTTTACTGAAACCATGATGGCTTACTTTGTGCAACCTACCTTTGAAATCGACGGGTGAATTTAAAAGGGTGACCCAAGAGGGAAAGGTAAATTTGGCGCCTAAAATATAACCTACTTGATTCCAGTATAAAACAATAAACTAACCAGCATCATCTGCACAATTGTCATTTTAGTGTCGTTTATTTCTTAGAAAAACCCCACAAAAGATTTTACATTTGTCGCCTTCATCAATCTCCGGTCATCTGCCGCTCTGTCCCGGAGGTGCTCATGCATGTGGTAGAGTTTTGCGTCACGTGTGTTCATAGTGAGGCACCTGTGGTGACTTTGTCAATCTCCAGATTTGCCGGCTCGGTCTTTCTGAGGTGCTCATAGGGGTAGGGTTGACTTAGTCAATCTCTAGATCTACCGACTCTATCATTCGAAGGTGCTCATAGGGATGAGGGTGCATGCATTATGGGCGTCTACGTTGTCTTGTGTAATTTTAAAAATTAAAAAGGTAAAGAACGAAACAAAAGTGTTGACCTTAATTTCAGAATGATAATGATTAACCGTTTATAACAATAGCTGTCACACCCAATGTGACATTGGCCAGCCAGGCCCGGGAGGGCGCATCGCCGGCGTGGCCGCCGCCGCCATCCTCGTTTATCACTATTACTTAGGGGTTAAGTTTAGTCGGATTAAGAGCTATTACTTAGGGGTTAAGTTTAGTCAAATTAGGAAGATTCGGATTGCTTGCGAGTCAAGTTGAGTCCTCCCTATAAATATAAGGGGAGATGTATCCTTTTCAGATCAAGAAAGAAATAAAATAAAATAGGGTTTAACCCTAAGCTCCGGTCTTCCTCACCCTCACGCTGCCGCTGCGATGCTGCTGCTGCCCGTGCGCCGCCGTGCGCGCCCCCGCTACCGCCCTTCTTCCCGACAACAACAACCTGCGCTAGGGCATCAACGACCGCCCCGACGCCACCCACGGCCAATGCATTTGGCACATGACAGTAGCACATGTCGACGACTTCTCGCTAGCTAATAAGATTTCAGATCAAGGTCTACTATATTATGCAAGAATGGTGGTACGGCTGGTTCGATTATGTGGTTGCAACGGGCCGGGCTTGTGTTCTGATGCATTGGATTCACTAATAATGCGGGTTACGGACATATACTTTATTTTGTATGCCAATTTTTTTATGGCAGCGTATCATGTGCAACCAAGCTTAGGTGTGCAACCTATGCAACCATCAATTAAGACCACATGATCTAGATCCAACGTATGCGATTTTTCACTTAAACCCCTCCACCTGTGGTGTTTAAATCTAATCCGTGTGTATCCAGGTGGGAGGGTTTAAGTGAAAAAAACCTCAAACGTTGGATCTAGATCCTGTGGTCTTAATTGGTGATTGCATAGGTTGCACACCTAACTTTTTTTGCACAGGATACTTTCCGTTTTTATATCCTGCCAACATCTAGTTGTGCAATCTTTAAGACATGTCTTTATGCGACTCTATGAAGAAACATTTCTGCTGTGAATGTTATTGTGATGTCCCTATGAAGAAACATTTCTGCTAATAAACTAGCCACTTTAATTATATTGTACATTTCGTTCATTCTTTTATAACTCAAGGAAAACGGCAGATTTTTTTCCTAGAGGACTCGTCAGCTGCTTTGCAAAAAGTGTCTACAAACGGACAGACCCTGCTATTACAAAATAATAACCCATTCACACACATATTCTTCAATACAAGAAAAACTGGGGGCTCTGTGCAATTTTCTCTACAAGTTGACGATTCCTTCTAATATTATCAGCAGCATCGATGAACTCGTGAAGGCCTTCTCCCCTCTCCAGCAGGTTGGTGTCGTCTATCGTGTTACTCCCTGCTGCCTAGCGTTACTGAAATTATCGATGTGTGATTTTCTTTCTGAATCATCTCAACGCAGGGCTGATCACATCTCTAGACGTCTGCAGTAGTTCCTCGTCTTGTTCTGGTGAACAGGTACCCGGTTAGAACAAAGCTTTTTTAATTATTTTTTTAACATGGGTTAGATCAAAGCTGGTACAAACTTCCCTGTTTGAATTCTTCGGTAGCTCACGACTTCGTCTAGAATTGTGCAAGAACACTAGAATTAAGTAAGCTATTTTTTCCCTTTCTCTAGCTTTCCAAGTGTAGCGTGGGATGTGAATATGGGGGGCAGAAGTGTGGACTATAATGTCCTGGAGCGTATACTTGCCGGGGACGAGGAACCAATACACCTGCCGCTTCGATTTTTAGAGAGCATCACGGAAGATTTCTCTGAGGAAAGAAAAAATCGGTGCAGGTGGATTCGGAGATGTTTACAAGGTAAAAGTTCTTAATTTTCTACATTTTTTAGAAAAAGGAACTTCATTCCAGCCTTCACATCCAAGTTTGGATGATTACAGCTCACAGTCATAACAAATTGGGTATAGCCCACAACTCATAAAAGCGGTAACCAGACTTAAGATGCACAGATTGTTCATGATTTCATTCTACTCTCTCTGTTACATTTTCACAGTGGCATAGACAGTTTTCTCGATTTCACACATTACGGCATACAATATATAACATATATATAGACTCCATTAATGAATGCGAAATTTACCAGGGTGTTCTCCAAAACTTAACTGTTGCTGTAAAGAGGATTACTGTGAATAGGCATACTGTGGACGACAAATCATTTGAGCGTGAGGTCAACAGCCTGTTGAAGGTCGTTAACCATCCAAATGTAGTCAGGTTTCTTGGCTTCTGTTCTAATACACATCGTGAAGCGGCAAGATTAATGCCATCAGAAGAACACATTTTATTCGAGACGAGAGAAAGACTGCTCTGTTTCGAGTATATCAGCAACGGAAGCCTAGATACACATATTACTGGTACGACAATATTGTGTCTGATTCTTCACTAGTACACTTGAATTCATTGTTGACAAAATGTTGCCCATAAGCTTCAACTTAAAATCTTCTACAACTTTGCCTGCAGTTTTATTTTTACATGTAGAAGTTTAGTTAATCTTTGAACATTTCATGTTTCATACTTTTATTCAACAGATGAGTTAAGGGGACTTGAATGGAATACTCGTTATAAAATAATCAAGGGAATTTGTGAGGGTTTGCAATATCTTCACAATAAAATGGGTATTATTCATATGGATCTCAAGCCGGCAAATATAATGGTAGATAATCATATGGTTCTAAAGATTACTGATTTTGGTCTAGCAAGGCCCGATGGGAAGTCAGTCACTACTGGCGACCGTTTTATATCACAGTACGTAACCAAATCATCAAGAAAACATTTTGATTTGTCTTCTACTTTCATTCCTACGTTTGTTTATGCAGTGGTACCTAATTTTCCTCATTTTAACGCAGAGGATACAGTGCTCCTGAGTATGAGAATGGTGGCAAGACAATAACCCAATGCGATATTTATAGCCTGGGTGTCATAATCAATGAACTGGTAACTGGAAGTAAGGGCATCCCTGATAAAAATAATGTAAGAGTTACTTATCTTACGTGACATATGGTCCATTTCATAATTACGCCAGTGTTTTGTATTTGCATCCTTTTTACCTTTTTGGAGACATCCGTACTGTATTAATACATTATTCTGTTGAACGTGTCTCTAAGTTAAATTGAAGGTAAACTATGTGGATCTCTCTGGAGATAAACAAGAACAACAAAGTTTCAATAATTGAAGTAAGCACAAGTACCAATACTACCGAGAACATTTGTAGATGTGGCTTGATAGCCTCGATACAGCTGGCTAACCCAATGATTTGTAGGAACAACAGATAAAAACAGGTGCTGCCGCTACAAATCGTTTTCTAGAAATTATATATCCAAGAAATAGCAAAAATAAATTAATCTGAGGAGGCCCTCACCAAGTAGTCTAATAAGTCATACATCCAAGACCATCTGCCTCATGCAACCACCTTGACCATTCCACTCCAAACTCCACTCGTATTGACCTTAATCAATTTTGAAATGATTATTTCTGACACTAAATATAATTAAATGAAAAATGGTTCATTGAAGATATCATCGGGTACAACAATTGTATCAGAAGTTTCTCATCCAAATTCATTTGAAACATTTGAATTCCACATGTGAGAAATTCAAACATAACTGTACTTAGATAAATGATTATTACTAAAAAAGTTGTATAACTCTTTGCGATCTTCAATTTTGGTTTTTGTTGTTTCTCAATCCCATGTCGTCCGATTATTTTGAATGAAAAAGTTATCAACTAAATATTTAATTTGAACATATGACAAATGAATTTGCTAGATCCAAATGATTTCAAATAAAATAGTTATCAACTACAAAGTTGTAGGTCTCGATGAGACATACTTCATTTGAAAAAAGTTAAATATTTTATTGTGCTACACCTATTTGTAGAGGTGGTTGAAAATACTAACCACCTCTATAAATGTATTTCAAGATGCTGCTCATTTCAGAACCCATTTTTTGAGGTGGCCAAGATTGAGCCTTCTCTGTTCAAAAAGGGGGACGTGACGTATGGTTTCTGTAATATTGAACTACATGATTAAATCTATGATATATAAAATAATACTCTCTCCGTTCTAATTTATTAGTGGCTTTGACTTTTTGGTTCATCCATTTTGCTATGCATCTAGATACATATAATATGTCTAGATACATAGCAAAATGGACGAACCAAAAAATTTAAAGCGACTTATAATTTGGAACGGAGGAAGTGCTACACATATAATTATGCGATATAATAAATTTAACATGTGGAAAACAATATTACGACGACATAGATTCTTTTTAATAAGAAATAATTGTTAAATATAATACAAAGAACACTAGAATTTCTACTTGTCACGTGAAAAATACAACATCTCAACTAATAAAAGTTAAAAAAGCTAAACTATAGATTTATGAAGTCACATAAACGGATACAACAAGACTACAAGAGCTTTATATATATATATATATATATATATATATATATATATATATATATATATATATATATATATATATATATATATATATATATATATATATATATCAAAATTATGTTTCAACTACGTACACATCACCTTAGAAATAAACGATAAACCCTATAAATTCTAACTAAAGATCCCTAATGGAGCCTAAGTGTTAATCTTGACAAGACCCCATAGGAAAGTAAAAAGATCCTAAAAAAATCACTCAAAAATAAGAAACATATGACCATTAATTCGCTATAACTTTATCACCTTTGATAATAATAGTTGTTGGATCATTTCTATTTTCTAAGTAATTATCCAACTCTGCTATTGTCTAAACATATAGAGTAACCTATGACTTTGTATTTATATATAACCCACCTATGCCATTAAATGCATCTAATTATCCACGTTCTCCTACTATAATTGATAATTTACATAACTTTCGATTTTCATCTCATTATTAGAAAAATTAAATACACTCAGAAATCTACATCTAAATTACACTAGTAGGAATATGAACACCAATGACTCTCTCCTTTCGTGACTCCCAATTCATCATACAATTCCTTTTTTATGAAGAATTTGCTACGATATGGTCTTCGTCATGAAATGTGTGTCACATTTTACCTAACATGATGAATCGGCGATTTTCATCATAGAAGTTCTTCCTTTCTATGACAAAATGGTCGCCATCATAGAAGTGCTTTCTTGCTATGACGATTGCTTTTCATCAGTGATAGAGTCGCTTTTTTTTCATAAACAACCGGCCCGGCGGGTGGCATGATGGCGTTTGCCACGCGTTCGGGGCGGCGTGGCTGGTCCACATGGATGTTCCACGTGGCGGCCGGCGTGGTTGCTGTCGTGGCACCTAACGTGACTGGTCCACATGGCTTGTTGTTTTATGGGACCATGTGGGCCAATTCGGTTCACCCACGTGTCTACTTTTTATTGGCCACATGGCTTCTTGTGATTAGTCCACGTGGCTTTGGGTTATTTGTTCTCGTTTTGTCATAGAAAACACTTGCAAAATTCGTCATTGAAGACTCCTCAATTTCATCACTGAGGTGCACATGGAAATTTCATTACAATTTGCAAATAATATTAAAATGATCAAACTATTCCATAAATAAATAGATCCAATATTATAGTGACCATATAACTTAGTGAACAATACTGAACACAGTTCACATAATAATTCACTTCACATCACATTCCAACTACAAGTTCCATCTCAGTTTATAGAACCATCACATCACATAATAAAAAGTTGCCAACCACAAATCAATGACCAGCAACTGCTTGACTACACAAAATCACCAGGACAAAAACACTAGCACAAACCACATACAAGAACTCCATGGCACTACATAACCCAGCCAGCACAAGATCTCCATGGCTCTTGTATTGCTGCTGATATCGACCTACAAATAAAGGACAATAAACAAGATATTGTTATTGCTAATATAAAAAATGGTACGTAATTGATGCAACTAAACATAAGAAGAGATTAACAATGTAAGATTTGTTTAAAGGAAACATACAGTATGTTCTAGCATGCATGAGCAATACATATATATGTTTTGTTTCATCACATAAAAAAATTCCATAATTACCCATATACTAATGATACCAATGAATTATTTTAAAACCTCATATTAGTAACAATGCCATATAATTTGTTTAAGTTGTTATTTTAGATATGTTTATATATTTCAACTAATTTTTGGCAAGTCTATATTGATAGTATAACCATATCTGGACATATAGTTTTTTGATAACAAATTTCAATCATCTTGAGAAGTCTGGAAGACCACTGGTGGCTATTTCTTCTATCACTTTGAGAAAAACTTTAGAGAAAAAACCTTGATCATTATTAGGCTTAAGTATTTAAATTGTCTTGGGGTTATCATTCATCTGAGATCTAACTTCAAGCTCTATGACTTATCTTAAGAGACATGCATATTTCAAATGATGCCTTATGCTTTTAAGAAATGTACTCTAGAACGGAAAATCCTTATTTTAAGAAAGTTCAAAAAGAAGAGTTAATAAAAGATACAATAAATACAAGAGTTTCAACTTAACATGAGAAGAGTAGACTACATAGTATCTATTATGTCAATTCTGTTAAAAAATAAACAAATGAGAATTGTGTTAGAAAATCAACAAAGAAAAAATATTTAATTTAAGTAATATCTTATTAGTTATATTTATTAAACAACATTTAATACATATATGTTCTAAAATTCTAAGCACGGGTTGAGAGACTGGTTTAATTAATCTAGTTGTTGGGGGACCACCTGAAATTTAATAGGCCACTTTAGCTTTGTGCTAAATTAAATGTTTCTGTCTTTGAACAAGTATATAAAAAAATACACCAAAGTATCCATGAAATATGTGCATTTATTTCAAGTTGTAGATGTTAATATAAAAACTTGGTTAAAATTAACTATGTTTGAACTACAGTAGAGGTAAAGTGACCTATCATTTTAATGAAGCGAATAACACTCAGTGGTGTAACAGTCCTAATTAAGGAACAGTTGTTTTTGATAAATATTTGCAACTAGATGTAAGGGGTTCTATCAAATCAGTTATTCCAAATGTGCTCCATCAGCAGATTCTCTACTAGAATTAGAACTGCTGCATGATCAGAAAGTTTCCTAGTTCTTCAACTTTTTTTTTTTTTTTTTTTTTGGAAAGAGCTGATTCCAGAACTTTAGTAGTAACATTTATCTGATTCAGGTACTTCGAAGATGGAGACATAGGTGGAAATCATCGGGCAATAATACACAACTACTAGCCCAACAATTAAATAAATGTATTGAAATAGCAGAAAGATGCTTGCAGATTGAACCAAGGAAAAGACCTTTGCTAGCAAATATAATTGACGATCTCGATAAAATTGGAAATACCCAGATCTCTACCGGTGGCCAGGTAAACTCAGATGCTCAATTCGCTGAGAAATGAGCAACCACTAATATTTACTCATTTGCACATAGTAGATGTTTTGCATTTAGGAAAAGAAAATCTAGGGTTTACAATTAAATTTTGAATACAAATGCATTGTAAGAATTCAGTAAAAATATATACATTTCTTCAATAACTAATTAAAAATTTGTTGTCATTAGTCTTAATATATTTTAAAATAAATTGTAAGTGCTGTTGATATGTCATTTGTTAACTAGATAAATGCTCGTGTGTTGTACTGGGGCCATAAGGTAGAAGCCGTGCTAAGATATTGCTTAATATTGTTGCTCGCACGCAATTATTTTTTATTTGAATAAAATTATACGTAGTCGTGTTTGGTTGATGTGCACTTGTACACGGCATATCATGCAATTTAAATCACATGGTCTTGGGGAACCTAGGCTAAGTGCGGGACAGCCCGTGGAGGAGTCTTTCATGTTTCTGCATTGATTATGAAATCTATCGTGTATGAGAATCTATTGTAGAGTCTAGGAAAATAAGAGTACTACTTAGAAAAGAACAACTACGTGTCTAATTCCATTGCCGGAGAGTCATAGTTACCTAGATTTGGAGATTTTGTTTTATTTTGCTGTGGATTTTTTTTTTTTTTTTTTGGGTGTGCCGGTTGATTTTTTTTTCCAACGAGTAAATCCGGATTTTGTTGTGGTGTTGATTGTTTCTGAGCCGGTTGATTTTCTTTCCATTTTCCCCATTTTTACTGTAGGCAGTCCTTTATTTTCCTTTTATAACGGAGAGAGTTCAATTCGTTTTAGTTGTTTTCTATTTACCGGGATTTATTTTTTTACGGACAGAACCTCCAGAGTCCGATCGCTATTTTCATTTTCACGGAGGGAACACAGAGAGTCCGATCGTTCTGCGGGATGTAGAAGATGTGGACGATTTTCTCTATAAACTTAATAGCTGTAGAGATGTAACATTTTTCATCTGATTACTAAACTATAAAATATATATTCTTCAACCCTAAAGGCTGTAGAACATGTTTATTTCGTCTATATGGTGTCACATAGTATGTGTGCTTACTTTGAGCTAGCCTTTTATATATAAAAATAATTGTGGAATGTAGCACTCCATTTTAAGAAATATCCTTAAGGCCCAGCTCAGCATCTGAAACCACAGCTACAAAAAATGTTTTCCGAGTAAATCCCTCGGATTAACCAAGGCTGTAGTTTTTTATTTACTGTGGCAGTCAAAAAATTGCCTCGCAAATCGATTTATCAAGGCGGTAAAAAAATAACTGCCTCCTGAAATCTATTAACCGAGGCAGACCTAATTGCTCTGACTCCAAAACTACACCCATTTTTGGAGGTGCACCTCTTATAAGGCCTGTCATAGTTAATATCCCCTAAGCCTAGCTGAAGTCCATCTTGGACCAATACTCGGTCACAGTATATATAAGCGTCGAAACCCAAGCCCATCCACTCAATCCTCAAGGCCCTCTCCTGGCGATCCTCAGCGCCAAACACCACAATGCCGCGTGCGAGTTCGCGAGTTACATGACGTCTCCTCGGCGCCCCCTTTCTCGATCATGGGCTTCACTCTCACTCTTCTCTCTCACTCGCCCGATGCGGATCTAGGGCACCCCGGCGAGCAGGAGGCTGCGCTCAAAGGCCTCGAGGCCACAGCCCTAGCGACCAGGAGACCGCGACCCTTGGCTTCCTCCAGCATTAGGTAGAGGCAGCCCTCCTCTTCGGTGTGCTGCAGCAGCAGACAGCGACGGGCGGCCCCTCCTTTACTCCGAATCCAGTAGACAACGGCCTCTACCTCACCCGACTCGATCTAGTGGTGGGCGAGCGGATCCACTGTGGGACCGCCCTCCACTCACAGATCTAGGGTCCGTGAGTCCAAATCTGATAGTAGGAAGGCCACATCCGAATGCAGGGATGTGGATCAAGCTATCGAGGTGGTGCTCCTCCTCCAGTGAGTAATGGCGGTGGTGGCCCGTGGATGGGCTCATTGTGCTTGTTCACGGGTTTTTTTTTTTTTGTTTTTTATTCGACTAACCGAGGCGGGCACGCAACCGCCTCAGAAAAGGTCCTATTTACTATGACCTATGGTCCGAGGCGGTTGCGATAACCGCCATGGTTAATCAATTTTGCCCACCTCGGTAAAGATACATGTAGTAGTGAATGGACCAGCATATGTCCTCACTTCGTGTAAAAGGGTTAACTTAAAGCTACTACATTTAGAATGATAAGGATTATAAGCTGCTACCTATATCCTCGTAAAACTTCCTGGTGATACTAAGCCCACCAACCACAACAACATATGCCACTTCGTGTAAAAGGGTTAACTTAGAGCTACTACATTTAGAATGATAAGGATTATAAGCTGCTACCTATATCCTCGTAAAACTTCCTGGCGATACTAAGCCCACCAACCACAACAACATATGCCACAGACACCAATCACAACTACTACAAGTTTCGTGGGCTGGCATGTTACATTTACCTTCTCTTAAGGGCCAACGTTATGGGGTGGAGCTGGCGGACTAGATGAGTGTGATAGTCCATTCAAAAATTATTGCCACCTAGCCAATAAAAATGTGAAACTACACTAAACGGTATAGCCAACAATACACCCCCTCTATCTATTTTTTAAGCACGTTACAAATATCCTAAACAAGTTATGTCTAAGGTGTCGAGCGAGTGGGAAGTCACCGAAACAGTTCTAGTTAGTAAGGTGACACAAAACTAGGAAACAAGTCAACTAAGCACACAGAGATCTCTTACAAAAACTAGTGAGTAAAGCCAACTAAGCATAAGCAACACTAGCACTACACTATAACTACACTAGCACTATGCTAGAACTACACTAGCACTACTCAACTAGCTAGCAATGGTATACAAGCAAAACTAGAGAGCTACAAGAACTTATTAGCTAGGGAATTGCAAACCAACGGGAATATGTTGGCATTGAGATTTTTTATCCCGAGGTTCAAGGATTTGCCAACAACTTAATCTCCATTGAGGCAAGACCAAGGTTTTCGATGATCCCCTTGCTAGTGGTGAGCAAACATCCTGAACCTGTCCACCAAAGGAGGTATCGTAGAAGAGCTCTAGCACCAACCAGACCACTTGGTACTCTTCGCGCCTCTCTCTACTAGAGTTTCTCTTCGTGATCACTTGCTGGCCGAGCACAACACCCCATCACAAATCATTCTTCATATCCACACACAACCTTCACGTAGACACAATCCACAATCCACCCAACTGGCTAGGCAATGGAAATCACAAAGTGCTACCAAATGCAATTCTCACAAACACACCTAGAAGTCTCACAATAGTTAGCAGTAAACTTTTGAGACAACGAGAGGTGAGAGGGTAGAGGGACCTGAGCAAATTAAATGGATCTCCATTTAAAAAAGATCAAGATAGAGGAATAGGACAAAACACCCAGCCAACAAGGATCCCCATGGTCAACCCCTGTACCAGAATTTCCAGTCCAAAGGAGGCAACAGTCGAAATAGTTTCTTCACCTCTCTATCCTGAAGTACCTAGCTCAACGATGGGTCACATGATAGCATAATGCCCACACACCCCCACGCAATCAACCAACACACACCTGGTCGACATAGGGCGTGTTTGGTTCATTTCATTGGGTAACCTGTCTCACATCTGTTATTTAGGCTGAGCTGGGATGGACCTAGAGCATGCAGGTGGTCATTGTCTGGTTGGCATGATGAAGACAACCCCATGATGAGTAGAGCTATGTTTGATTGCATGTAGGAGCTACAAACCAGTAAACGGAGAAGAAAAACGAGCTGTTTGGTTGGCTGCATCTATCAAAGTTTGAATACCTCAAAGTTGAATTTGGTGAGGTTACCACAATTGAGTTGTGCTCAGATATAACAAGTATGAATATCAGGTCATCACAGCCAATCAAGAAATAGATTGAAGGTAGTGGATGACTGCTCATAGAATAAATCTGTGGCCATAATTGCAACCATAGTAAAGTGTTCATGACTTCATAGGCAATGCAACTGACTGATCAAATACGTCATCACAGATCTAATGCATGTGCTACTAGCACCTTAACCCACAACCACAGTTCCTGCCACTCTCAAACCTACAACCTAACAATAACCCCCAACCATCATGTAAACTACCTAAAGAGACAAGCATCTTGTCTCAAACCCAAATAAATGGAGCATAGTGTTGCAAGCTCTAGTTAGCTTTGTCCTGCACATAGGAAGTCACCGCACAAAAGGAGGAAGCACCAGGATGCTAGCTTCACTCCACAAAAGATTGATCAGTCAGCAAGGATGTAAATAGGTCTACATGTAGTAAAGCTTGCCAAGCTAGGTCCTGAGCCAAAGACACGATGTGACTTAGTCAACTGGACAAAAGCATCACCATGTGCCTTGTTGTCAACCAAATGGGAGACAACACATATCAGAGTCTCCTTAGTGAACCCGACATGTAATCACTGCACCATACAGCTTAGGGTTTAGCACCTCAATCTTAGTCTCATGGATAGCAGAATCAACATCCTTCATTGCCTCAGTCATACTAGCCATCACCACACATGATCCTCCTTAGTGAGGATATTTCTTCCTCTTGTTGCTAGGACCACTACCACCAGTGGCCTCCTTTACATCGTTGCATGGTTCTTCAAAGACCTTGGCAAGATTATCCATGCATGAACTTGGCTGCTTTGTCCTCATCATATGGTTTAGTCTTGATTGAGGTATCTGCAAAGTCAGATGGGCTACCTAGGTCCTCATTGGAACCCATAGCGTACTTGCCAGTGTGGCCAAACCATTCCCAAAAAAGGTCATCATCTCATTTTAATTCTATATGTGTTTGTTCAAAAACTCAGCATCCCTAGGGTGTGCCTAATTGTAATATGTATGATCAGTTAGTAATATAACTAAAGGAGTAACAGAATGAATGAGCTATTTAACACAAAAAGAGTAAGGTAAGAAAGATATAGGCATCCCACACACCATGATGTGTCCCTTGTAGTGCTCCTCATCAAGGCTGATCATGCACATCTCCTCAACCCAGAGGGCACCACTGAGTTCCCTCAGCTTGGACACCCTCATCCATCTCTGCCTCCACTTCCTCAAGTGGTTATATACTTGAGTACCAGTCACCTCATTGCCAGTAAACTCATGCAGGTACTTGGCAACTTGGTTTAGGTGGACCTCCTTGAAGCCTTTTGACCTCCAATGAAATCACCAACATAGATTGAACCGTACAAATGCTTAAATAAATTAGGACCCCAAAAAACCAATGGGGAAAGGGAGAAACACCAGATGCGCAAGGGATTATAGGTTACCTTCTCTATTTGCCATGAAACCCTGATGAATCGAACCTCAACCCTCTGAAAAATGAAGAGAGATGGAGGAGGGAAGGTCAACATCGATTGAATCAAGCCTCAAATACCGTGGATCTGGAGCACGAGGAAGAGAGGGTGCATCAGCTGTTAGCACTAGTAGAATATGGTCGAGCAGGAATAGGAAGACACGGGGAAGTGAGAGAGCTCACGTTGGAGAGCAAAGGGCGAGGGCGACTGAGAGAATGGGAAGAGAAGCGGTGGGGTGAGAACATAACGTGGATTGATGGTGTGAAAAGGGCGGCGGTAAACCTAGGTTCCCACGTCCGCACCAACATGATTGTATGGGATCTTGTTGAATCATATTGACAAGTTTGGGACACCAATGGTGGCTAGATTTTTCTAGTCTTCGAATATTACTTTGGATTAAAAAGTCAATCATTATAAGGGTTTAGTATTAAAATTTGTTGAGCTTAGCATTGCTACTCCCTCCGAGATCTCACTCTAAGCTTTATCACTTATCTTAAGTGACACGGTAAATGTTTGAAATGATACTTATGTTATTATAGTATTTAAAAACATAGAGTTGTTGTAATCGGTGGCGACTAACGAAGAAGCAAACAAGATCAATCACAGTGGAGACACAAGATTTAATTTACATGGAAAACCCTCATAATGCGAGTGGGAAAAACCACGGGCGCTAGCCAGCAACACTTCACTATATCAACAGTCGGGTTGCAATGCCGTATGCCGACTTACAATAGATCAGTTGGAGTAAAACCCTAATAAGGGTATATGTACCGTACCACCTTTGGCTTTACCGGGCCTCCCCTTCGCTCCGTCAGAAGTCGGCCGCCCAATAATAATAATGTGCAATTGAATTTGGAATATATTCAACAAACTTCACCTTGAGACAAATTCTCTTGTAGCATAAATCTCCTTCATCCTAAACACAACAGAGAAAAATACTTCTAGCACCAAATAGCATCTTGGGCTAATCAATTAAACCAACCAAGCTTGAGCAAAGCTCAAACTTAGCAATAGGGCGGCTTTGTCATCATATCGGTAGAATTATCATGAGTGTTTACCTTGCATACCTTCAACTTACCTTCTTCGATCACATCATGAACATAATGATAATTGATGTCAATATGCTTTTTCTCTCATAGAACATCGATCTTTAGTAAGGTAAATAGCACTTTGACCGTCACAGTACAAGTTAATGCAAGAATGAACCCCACACACCTCGGCGTACAATCATTTCAGCCAAATTAATTCCTTGTACGCTTCAGCAACAACCATGTATTCTGCTTCAGCAATAGACAACGCCACAACAGACTACAATGTAGCCTTGCAGCTCAAAGCACAACTACCAATAGTCAACACATAACTTTGTGGCGACCTTCACTGTCGGATCGGCGGCATAATCTGAATCCACATAACCAATAAATCCATTTTTTTACGTTTCTCCCAAACTTCAAACAAGAATCTGCAAAGTGCCTACGAGGTACCTAAAAATCCACCGAACTGCCCTCCAATGTTCTTTACCATGATTAGTCATATATCTACTAACCAAACTCATAGTATAAGATAAATTAGGCTGAGAGCAAACCATGGTGTACATCAAAGAACCAATAGCACTAGAATAAGAAACTCTTGACATGTATTCAATATCCTGATCTGTACTAGCACACCGAAAGCGGTGATAATTTGAAGTGAGATGCAATAGGAGTATTAACAGGCTTTGCATCATGCATGTTGAAATGTTGAAGAACTTTCTTAATGTAATTTTGCTGACTAAGTAATAACAAACTAGATTTTCTATCTCTAGTAATTTCTATGCCTAGAATTTTCTTAGTAGCACCAAGATCCTTCATGTCGAACTAACTACTCAACAATTTCTTCAATTTAGTGATTTCAACTTTATTCTTGGCAGCAATCAGCATATCATCAACATAAATTAGCAAGTATATAGGTGATCCATTAATATGCTTAATGTAAATACAACTATCATATTTAGACCTTTTAAAACTGTGTGATATCATAAATGAATCAAACCTTTTATTCCACTACCGAGGGGACTTCTTCAAACCATACAAGGATCTCTTCAACTTGCAAACAAAACTCCTTACCGGGCACTATGAACCCTTCGGCTGGTCCATGTATATATCCTCCTCAAGCTCTCCATGCAAAAAACGGTCTTCACATCTAACTACTCAAGCTCAAGATCATTTTGCAGCAACAATACTAAAGAATGTGCGAATTGAGCTATGCTTTACCACAGGAGAGAACACATCATTATAATCAACACCGGGAATTTGATTTGTAGCCTTTCGCTACTAACCTTGCCTTAAACTTTGGAGGCTCGTTTGGAGATAAACCCTCCTTTCTATTGAAGACGGTCTTCTTCTTCTTAGGTAATGACACAACATTTCATGTGCAATTCTTCTCAAGTGACTACATCTCCTCAAGCATAGCTGAAATCCACATCTCTCGATCACCATAACCAATAGCTTCAACATATGTGGTGGCTCATGAGTATTCTCCACTGTTTTTAGCACAACTCAAAGCATAATGAGTTAAATTACACTTTTCAATAAGATGTGGACGAGGGCCACAACTCCTCTTTGATTTTTGTTGAGCAATAGGCAAATCAGCATCTAGCTGAAAAAATAGGAGTTGAGTGTTGAACACCATCATGAGCCTCATAATCAACAACTTCATTTTCATGATCAGTAATAGGCTCCACCTGCATGCCTTCATGATCATCCAAATGCTCCACTTGCACCCTGATATGTTGTTGCTCGTCCTCATAACTATCGAAACATCATCTGTGGACAAACTATCATTAAACATCATAGTCTCATTGAAAACAACACTCCTGCTCATAAAATTCTTTCCTGTTTCTGGATTCCACTATTTATATCCTTTAACTCGAGAACTATAATCAAGAAAAAGATACTTAATAGCTCTAGGCTCTAATTTTCCATTATCAACATGTGCATAAGCGGTGCACCAAAAACTTTCAATTGTGAATAATCAACAGGTGTGCGGACCATACCTCGGCGGGAGTTATCTTATTAAGTGGAATAGAAGGCAGCTTTTGTTTATCAAGAAGTATGCAGTGTTGGCTGCATTTGCCTAAAAATGCTTGCTCATGCGTGCATTGGAGAGCATACAACGCACCTTCGAGATGATGGTTCTGTTCATGCGCTCGGCCACACCATTCATTTGTGGAGTGTACGGTATGGTGTGATGACGGACAATGCCTTCCTTCCTGCAATAATCATCAAAGGCATTCGAACAAAACTCTCCACCATTATCGGTATGAAGCGATTTTATCTTCTTATCGGTTTGCCTTTCTATCATAACTTTCCAATCTTTAAAAGCAACAAAAGTATCATCTATATTTTTCAGGAAATAAGGCCACACTTTTCTGGAGTAATCATCAATAATTGTAAGCATATAACAAGCACCACCAAGTAAGGGCTTACGAGAGGGACCTCATAAATCAGCATGTACATAATCAAGAATACCTTTGGTGGTATGGACTGAGGTGTTGAATTTTACCCTTTTATGCTTCCCGAAAATACAATGCTAACAAAACTTCATGTTACTCGAAAGTACAGCCATGCAATAGGTTTCTCTTCATCAATTCTTCCATACCTAGTGCACCCATATGTCTCAAACGCATATGCCAAAGGTTAGTCTTACTAGGTTTTAGCATTAGTAATAGCGGCAAAGAAGTGGAATCGAACAATGTAAAAGTACTTCCTCTAAGGGTATATAACTTAGCAGAATTCATATCTCCAACCAAACAAATAAGAGAACCTTTTGATACCTTGTAACCCCATCCGAACCGGAGTACTTGAAACCTTCTACATCAAGAGTGCTGTGCGAGATAAGATTTCTTTTCATCCCTAGTATGTACCTCACATTTTTAGCATTCGTGTCATGACATCATGTCCCTTGATCTGAACAGAGTCGATGCCCACAATCTCACATGGATTATCATCTCTCATACGCGCACCACATCTCCATTCGCAATGGCTTAAAGGAACTAAACCAATCTCTGTTAGTGCAGATATGAAATGAACATGCGGAATCAAGTATCCATTTATCATGACTAGCAACACAACCAGCAAGGACAATCGGACAATCTCCTAAATTAGAATTCTCGAAGAGTGAGATACAATAGAGGCCTTACCATCAGGATTATTTTTCCTCTTCTCTTTATTCTATAGCTTCCAACACTCAATAAAATGAAATTTCTTGTTACAATACTTATAGAACTTCTTCCCTTGTGGGGGCTTGGACTTTGAGCGGCTCCTACCATCATAGCTCTTATCATGATCTTTGCTATCGTTGGGGGTCTATGCTCGATCGCCTCTAACATGTAATGCTTTCGCCCTTGGAGGATGACGACCCATCGATTTGAAACATGCCTTTCATCTTCTCTCCCGGGCTGGAGCGCCTCATAAACTTCCGATAGGGTTAGTTCATCACAGCTTAAAAGTATGGTGTCATGGAAATTAGCAAACAAATTTGGCAGTGAACATAACAGTAGAAGACCTAAGTCCTCATCATCATACTCAACCTCCATCGACACTAGGTCGTCAACGATCTCCTTGAATACAGATATGTTGCTCAACACCGAACCACCCTCTTGCATCTTGAGCATAAACAACTTCATCTTCATATGCATCTTACTGGTTAGATCCTTGGACATACAGATCGATTCCAGTTTCAACCAAATTTCTGTGGCATGTTTCTCCTGCAGCACTTTTTGCAAAATATCAATATGAAGATGAAGTTGGATTAGGGATGAGCCTTACAAGCCTTCTAGCGCCTCATCAAGGTCATTGGTTTGAGCCAGAATCACCCACATCTTGACTTGCCATAGCGAGAACCTTGTCTTGTAGTCCAGCAGTAGTAGATCAAACTTCATCGTCGCCATCAAGGAACCCTAATCACCGCTCTGATACCACTTGTTGTGATCAAGTGGCGACTAACGATGAAGCAAACAAGATCAATCACAAGTGGAGACACAAGATTTAGCGTGGAAAACCCTCCCAATGAGAGACAGAAAAACCACGGGCACCAGCCAACAACACTTCACTATATCAAGAGTTGGGTTACAACGTCATATGGTGACTTACAAGAGATCAGTTGGACTAAAACCCTAATGAGGGTATAGGTACGTGCGGGGGTCCCCCAACACCCCAAGTGTCCTCGAGGGGGGTGCACCCGATCGGCTTTTACGGGGCCTCCACTTTGCTCGTCGGAAGTCGGCCGCCCAATAATAATAATGTGCAATTGAATTTGGAACATATTCAACAAGAGTATGACCTAAAATCCATATTTTTTGAAAAAATATAAAGAAATGAGAGGTAATAAAAAATACAACAAGCATAAGATCGAAGTTTCAACTTGAGGACAAAAAAAAATCTATAGCGGTTGTAGACTATTGGTATGTCTGTTTATGAAAGGGGATTCCGCAAGCGCACAAAACTATCATGTAGCGGTTCGCTTTGGTGAGGTACCAAGTCTTGAATTTAAGTTTTACCAAAGGAAGGCAGGTAGGTGTGCACTTAGGGAGGCTAGCTGTGGATATCTAGGCTATGTAGGTGGATGTAGTGTGGTTGAAGGATGAAAAGGTAAAGGGGATATCAAAGAATAGAAGTTGATAGAAGTGTAGAGTAGCTAGAGTGGAAGAGAGGAGCGTAATATGAGAGAACAAAGGTAACTAATGATCTGGAATATGTCTAGTAAAAGGGGTGGACTTGACTTGAATCAAGTTCAGGCACAACGCACGATCAGCCCTATGTTTTAATAGCTAGATCCAATGTGGTGGATATAAAGGAAATGCAGGGCTGTCATCACCTACCACTACAACAATCTATCCCGGTATCCAGCTAGCTGTATCTATAGGAAAGATATAGCCTAAGCACCACGCTTAATCTATAAAATAGTTGTCTCAATCTGAGCTTTGATCAAATGGGATTGAAACACTTAACCAGACAGTAGAACCATTACTAGTGAAGAACAAACTAAACACTATGATAACTATGATGCTCGTTGCCCACGGAACAAGCACCTATGCTCACTAATGATGAACAAGAGCAAGACAGGACTTCAACTAAAGCAAAGCTAAATTACTGAACAAAGTAATTGCTAAAGAAAGATTAAAAGGAGCTATTGTTGACACATATTAACGTATACTTTTAATTGTCAACTAAACATGGAAAAGGACTAAAATATAATTAGATAACCTTATTAGGGGTTTATACTAATGATTTCCATGAGTTTTGGTAAAGTTGTGATTTGCGGGGACTTAACGGAAAAACAGCGAAATGGCGTGGCATACGACCGGCGTAACGCAACGCAATCCAACTCGAAACAAGTCTAGAAGGCTCCGGATTACCCGACGTGAACCAAACTTGGCACCGAAGAAAACATCAACTAGAAGACTCCGAAGCCACGACGCGATCGCGGGGCCAGTGGGGGACCCACCCGGGGCGATCGGCCCAATAAAGCAGGCGATCGGCCTGCCTTTGGCCGCCAAGCAAGCCCCGTTTCGAAGCTTCTCCAACCGCCTCCGAGATGCAATCTAATCCGGTCGTTTGATGTCGGTTTGATCCGAGGGTGTCGGTTAAGCACAAAGATTAGTACCACATTGCTGCTGAAGGCGAAGAGACATAAGAAGACCCCTATATAAGCAAGCCCCCGGGCCCCCGGCTTCAATCATCTCGGATCAACTCATCATCATATCGATCGGATCCGGCTCTAGTCGACGGCCTTAGCTCTAGTTCAAGAACTAGAAGTAGAAGATTAGACAAGATGTAGAACTAGAAGCCCTAGATTAGAGTTGAGAGTAGAGCTTCAAGTTGAGAGAATTAGAGCGCGGTTGAGGCGGAGTTGAAGGAAGGCCGGAGGCGTCGGGCGCCTCCATCTTCTTCTTCCTGGAGTTGGTGCCATTGGAGCGCAACTCGAGATCTTGTGGATTGTTCGACTTCCATTTGAGTAAGTGGTATTGTCTCTATTGTTCTTAAGGTTCGTATTTCTTTGATAAGATTACTTTGATTCTTGGTTGCTCTTGAGTTGAAGTTGTTAGATTAATGTAAGCGTGGTGCTTAGATTGACTAGCTTATTACGAATACCTTCTATAGGCGGGGGTGAAGACACTTGTTAAGGCCGATCGTGGTGGTGACAAGGCGCCATTGAGTCCTTTGTCACGCCTGCCCCCGTTTATAGAAATCGTAGGAGCCCCTGCGTTGTTAGCGTAGATTCCCTTTATTAAGAGTTTCTTCATGACAACCCCTCTTAAGAACAATGTGCAAATGATTTACTTGAAGTGAGAACAAGACCTTCCTAATAGAACTCCTTACCTCTCTTTTAATCTAGTTTTAGCCACTACGGATTTAGCTATACACTTGACGTACTCTCTTACCTTCTCCCCTGTGGATTCGATATTTAAAGCCCTATTCGGGTGAAGTGCTCACCGGTATCCGTTAAACTGCGGATTATCTATCATAATATTCGTAGGTTAACAAATACCAACAAGTATTTCGGCGCCGTTCTTGGGGAGAACGGTTTGAGACCACGTTGAAAAACTATAGCTAAATCTTGTACCATACTTTTATCTTTTTTTCTTTTTATTCTATCTTCTCATCTTTTTCTATCTTCGTGGGATCAATTGATTCCATATTTATCTATCTTATATTGCACCCTTAAGCGGAAGCTTCGCCACTAGAATCCTTAGATCTCATCCTTACATCTGGCCATTAGCTACGCCTACGGTTGATCAAAATGATCATGAAGCAATACTTCTCGTGAGTGAGAAGCGGGATCATATCTTCTATGGTAGGAGTCTTTTCCGACATCATGAAAGTGTTGTGCGCATGATCATCATGCGGTTTTTGGAGGAACCTTTTCTTTCCCTTTTTAAGCAAGGTTTGCTTTGGCGAACTCGGCGGGTGAAACCCATATACTAGCATCCTTTATGACCACCCAAAGGAAGAAGAATCATCCTCCGGCCGAAAAAAAATAGAAGTTCGATAGCTATATCACCATCACTCCAATCCCAAGACTTAGCTATCGACCCCAAACCATCAATGCGCTTAAAACCTTTAAGGGGAGAAGAAATTCAACCCTTGGATATCTCTTTAGATGATGAGTTTCATGAACTTCCGGCTTCACAAGAGACCATATATAATCCAAACCTCTTTTGAGATAATCTCTTAGAAAGCACCTTTATTGCTACACAAGAACATTGGGGGGAACCTCAAGGATGGCATATCTAATCATGCCATAGGAAGAGAGCAAAGCCATCAAGAAGCCACTCCTGTCTCTCTCTTTCTATGTTCAAATTAGATAATTCTTTTTTCGAACCCATCTTTAACCACATCCTTGAGCCCAATGAATCCTCTTGTGCCCTTTTCTTTGCGTCTCCTCACGATCCTAAAATATTATGAACGATCTAAGGAAGACCAAAAGGAGCGCATTTTATGGAGAACATCAATGAGCATAAAGACTACTTCATAAATGGAACTTTTTCCACCTAGTCCATGCTCATTTGAAAACTCCTAAATTGATTGCTATCTCAATTCTTGCCGCACATGAGATCTCCAACCCCCTCATACTCTCTTTCTTAAAAATTTAGAAAGGGTGGTTGTTGATGAATTTTCCTACGGCTTGAAATTTTGAGGCGGCAATATAAGGGAAACCGCTTCATCATCTTGATTCATAATTTGAAAGTTTCCCAAGGATGAGCTTTTGTCCTAAAAACAAGCACTCTAGGGGAATTACTATATATCACTATATACCCCTACATTATGAGCATATGATTATAAAAATTTTTCCTTCGGGTATTCTTGTCACTAACCATGCCAGGTTTGGAGTAAAGAAGAACGAAGGATGACAATACAAGGTATGTCCAACCAGTCATTATGCAACATTGAATTACATACATAGAAACATTTATTGTCGTGTTGCTACACTAGCTTGGCTATCTTTACCTTTATGCATGCTCGATCTGTTAAACACTCATCATTGCTCTATCATCTGCATTTTGAATAAATCTACGCAATGCTTTCATGCTACCATTGTTTGCTATAGTATGCTTAGGTTTTGAAGTATTTTCATACACCTTTTAGATTAAGCGGGGTGCTTAGTTTAAATTGTTTTTCATGGCTCGAGTTAAACATGGTGTTTAGTTTGATTCACGAAACCATAAGGTGTGGTGATGTTTCTTCTAAAGGCTTTTTAAATTAAGCGTGGTGCTTAGGTTAAAACGCCTTCCTAAATCAAATTAGGCGTGGTGTCTAGGTTGACTTTTGAATCATAGTAAACTATAGTAGATCTTTGGTATACTTTTGTTGGACTAACCCCTCGAGAAAATAATAAACTCGAAACAAGTTTGGGGAGGTCGAGATGAACTCACTAGAGATGGAGCAAGACATGTGAGACATGACTTATGGATAAAAAGAATTCCCGATGAGCCAAGAAGAAGAAGAGTGACACAAGACAAGATCCACAATCGTAAGCGCTCACTTTCGAAGAAGGAATTCATGGGTGATAGAAGCATCAAGGAGGGAGGCCAATTCCATTGAAGATAATTAAGCCATCCTCTTCCTCCCGACATGCACCTGTCACTCCATATGCCACTCAAGAAGAAGAGAAGGACCACCACAAGGTGTAATAGCGCCATCATATTCCAATAATAAAGGTAACACCTTGAGGTAAGTTGTCGTTAATTCCTCTTTACTATGGCATTCTCATAAATGAAAAGTCAAACATGCTAGAGTTATAGTTTCACATGATTCAATTTTGTTAACTCAAAGCATGTTAGCTTTTTTTAATTTCTAGCATCATTTTCTTGATTGCTCATTATTTTGTTAAAAATATTTACGTGCTAGATTCATCTTACGATCTTACCACCCCTTGTCGTAAAAAGAACTTATACATTATCTTTATCTTGTTCAATGTGCCCACAAGGTTAGAGTAGAAGTAAATAAAATTTTGGTTCGATGGTGTTTTCCCACCAACAGAGCCCATGCACTTGATCTCTACCTTGTCTTTGCAAAGCGGGACTCACTTTGCAATAAGAGGAGAAGTCTTACTTCCCCAATTCCTACAAGTGGAAGTCCCCACCGCAAACATGCATACTAAACAAGACATTTGTTTTTGCCACCATCCAATCTTCCTTCAAGCGGTGAATCGGCGAAGAACATGGGCAACGCCATCACCAAGTGGCTATTAAGATCGAGATGATGCACTTGAGGAGTGACCAAGGAAGATCAAAGTGAGCACGACATGACCGGAGGTGTAGACCACTTGACAAGAGTAATGGGTCAACATTCATCTCCATCAAGAGGGCCTTACACCACCACTATTGCCTACCTCACCACAAGACCCAAGAAGAACAAGACGGAGAGACGCTGCTAAAAATCACAAGACGCGAGAGATCTTTGAAACGGAGTTGACGAACAAGGAAGACATTAAGAAGATTAAAGAAGTTCGCCGGCCCCGACCAACTAAACACTTTCAAAGACTGTCACTCCAAGAAAGGTCTCCTCCGAAGAAGCGACATGGAAAAAGCATCACCTACTGAAAAGGACATCAAGAGTACACCTTCGGAAGACCTACCACTACCCGCGTCATCAACCGAACAAACACCATCTCCATCGGCCACCTCATCTCGCCACTCGTCGAGATCATTGAAGGCACCATTTTCGAACCACGACATTCCGACGAGGTGCCATCGATGACGACGCCATGGGAGTAAGTACTCAAAACTCGCCGAGAGAGGTAACTTCGGTATTTATCTGCATATTTATTTTCTACACGGCATATTTAAATTAGCATATTTCCTTTAGCATATTTACTTTCCTACACCTGCATAAAAAAAATCATAAAAAATATGTTTACTATTTTCTCGCATCGGTTTCTTTAAAAGCCCCATGCAAGTACTCCTTCTTTGTGGTGGCATAAAAATAAAAACCCAAAAATATTGCATTCATATGTTTTTGCATCATCATCCTTTTTACATAGAAAAATTCCTAAAAATATGTGAGCACATGAAGGCTCACAACATGTTCCTAGAGTTTGTTCCTTCGGGTATATGCGGAATTAATATTTGCGGGGAGAACATGTAAGGAGAACCCGAAGGGCGAACAAGTTCCAAGGACGAATCAAAGGACTACTTTGCAATATCCGGCTTGGGGAGAGCACCCCCATTTATCACGATAGGTATCACTATCTTTTAAATTATTAGCTAGTTATTATATATGTTTGTTTTGATTAGAGTTAATAAGTCTTAGCATTTAAGTCTTAAAGTTAGTTCGATTAATTCGGTTAGTTCGATTTAGTTAAAATTAGTTTACTTTAAATATTAGGGTTTATATAATAAAGTGCTCTTATGGAAGTCATCCACAAGTTGAGTCAATTATTCTCCATATTTTTCTCGGATATGTTTCTGTCTCCACCATGCTTTGCATGCAAGATAAATGAAAAAATAAGTGTGGGGAGATCCTCGACGACCAAACAGAATTCTTCGCGACCAAAATCAAGAAATTCGGAATTAAGGCGGAACCATCGACTTCGAGACGACGAACCGCGACCCGACACACGGCCCAAAAGACAGGCCGACCGGCCCAATTATTAGGCCGATCGGCCCCTGCCTGGCCCCACTCGGGCCCATTTAGTCCACCGTTCGGTTTGCTTCCTAAAACTTTTCAATTTTTCGCAAGTTACTTTCCGTTTCGAATTAAAATAAGTCTTTTCGTTATGGTATGTTTTCCCTATATGAAAAAAGATGTCTTGTTAACCTATGAACAAAGTTTTGCATGATTCCTACATATACATCACTTGTTGGGATGCTTTAATTGCTTAAAACATGAGAAAGAATAAAGTTAGAATAATGAGATCATCTTTCTTTTATCTTGTCTTTGGAGAGTTATTTATTTCAAAATATTAAAATCATTAGTTATGCTTCTCCTTTGTGATCAATGATACATCCTAATAGAGTCTGTAGCAATCATTAAAGATATATCTAATTAATTGTTGCTTTCTTGTGTTGAGCTTTGTCAAAACCACGACCCATGTTGAAATTTGTCTAAAGTCTAAGATCAAGATCACATACACTTTGCTTTCACTAAAGTATCCATGCTCTAAAAAGTTTTAATCTCTATCTCCCATAATTTTAATTCTTTGAAAAAGGTACAAGCTATGAAAAAGCCAAATGTTCAAAATTCTAAGAGTGGAGAGAAAAGTGAGAGAGAGGAGAAAATGAGCAAGTGTTCTACGGGGAGAGAAGAACCCCCTCTCTAAGAAAAGAAAAAGGCAAAAATGAAGAGAAGAATAATGGACAAGTGTCCGAGGGTGAGTAGGGCCCACTTCTCTAATAAATAAGAGAGTAAAAATGGACAAGTGTCCGAGGGTGAGTAGAACCCACCTCTCCACTAAATAGCTGGTTACCTCGCTTGGAAAATAAATAAATAAATATAAATGTTCCAAAAAAGGGAGATAGACGATTTTCAACTAGAGAGAGCAAGTGGTAATAATAATCTTGACTCACATACACATCTTGATCTATGACTCATGACATCTATCTCCATGGATCCACGAGTTGACTTAGCAATAAATACAAGGTAAATGTGCTACATGTTCTTGAGCTCCACATATGATATAATAAATGAACTGTGAGGATATAATATATTTTGAGAAACTTGAGAGTGTCACAAAGGAGTAAGTAGAGCTATGTTTTCTTTCCAAAACTTATGCAAAATCTCTCCAAGTGACTTGGTTTAAGAATTTAAGGTGATCTGTTTCTAACCATTTCATGCTCGGATATCCCAAAGTGCGGGTATGACTATGGAGTATAATTATGATCCATTCTTTGTCTCTCACGGTTACATTAAAGTTAGACCATCCTTTTATCGAGGGGCGAGTAAAAGCCTAAGTGTGGGGGAGTTTGTTGACACATATTAACGTATACTTTTAATTGTCAACTAAACATGGAAAATGACTAAAATATAATTAGATAACCTTATTAGGGGTTTATACTAATGATTTCCATGAGTTTTGGTAAAGTTGTGATTTGCGGGGGACTTAACAGAAAAACAGCGAAATGGCGTGGCATACGACCGGCGAAGCATACGCAATCCAACTCGAAACAAGTCTAGAAGGCTCCGGATTACCCCCCCGACGTGAACCAAACTTGGCAACGAAGAAAACATGAACTAGAAGACTCCGAAGCCCACGACGATCGCGGGGCCCGTGGTGGGACCCACCCCGGGCCGATCTGCCCAATAAACAAAGGCCCGATCGGCCTGCCTTTGGCTGCCAAGCAAGCCCCGTTTCGAAGCTTCTCCAACCGCCTCCGAGATGCAATCTAATCTCGGTCGTTTGATGTCGGTTTGATCCGAGGGTGTCGGTTAAGCACAAAGATTAGTACCACATTGCGCTGAAGGCGAAGAAGAGACATAAGAAGACCCCTATATAAGCAAGCCCCGGGCCCCCGGCTTCAATCATCTCGGATCAACTCATCATCATATCGGATCGGATCCGGCTCTAGTCGACGGCCTTAGCTCTAGTTCAAGAACTAGAAGTAGAAGATTAGACAAGATGTAGAACTAGAAGCCCTAGATTAGAGTTGAGAGTAGAGCTTCAAGTTGAGAGAATTAGAGCGCGGTTGAGGCGGAGTTGAAGGAAGGCCCGAGTCGTCGGCGCCTCCATCTTCTTCTTCCTCCGGAGTTGGTGCCATTGGAGCGCAACTCGAGATCTTGTGGATTGTTCGACTTCCATTCGAGTAAGTGGTATTGTCTCTATTGTTCTTAAGGTTCGTATTTCTTTGATAAGATTACTTTGATTCTTGGTTGCTCTTGAGTTGAAGTTGTTAGATTAATGTAAGCGTGGTGCTTAGATTGACTAGCTTATTACGAATACCTTCTATAGGCGGGGTGAAGACACTTGTTAAGGTTTGATCGTGGTGGTGAGCGCCATTGAGTCCTTTGTCACGCCCCGTTTATAGAAATCGTAGGAGCCCCTGCGTTGTTAGCGTAGATTCCCTTTATTAAGAGTTTCTTCATGACAACCCCTCTTAAGAACAATGTGCAAATGATTTACTTGAAGTGAGAACAAGACCTTCCTAATAGAACTCCTTACCTCTCTTTTAATCTAGTTTTAGCCACTCTGGATTTAGCTATACACTTCGACGTACTCTCTTACCTTTCTCCCCGTGGATTCGATATTTAAAGCCCTATTCGGGTGAAGTGCTCACCGGTATCCGTTAAACTGCGGATTATCTATCATAATATTCCTGTAGGTTAACAAATACCAACAGCTATACGAGACACTGAAGACTCGGAAGAATTTTTTGGACTCCGAGGGTGAAGCTCTCGCTTTCGACTCTTCACCACTACTATCTAGATACTACTTCTAAGGCTACAATTAGAGCTTGTTGGGGAGCTGTTCTATGCTTGGAACGCTTGAAACTTGTGTGTTTTGGTGATGACCTTCACCGAGCTCCACACCTTCCTTTATAGCACTTGGAGGGAGACGTGGTACTTGTAGCTAGGCAGCAAGTTAGGCGGTGGGAGGCACCTTGGGCGTCGGCCGACTGTCCCTTGCACCACCTCACCATCCAATGGCGATGGATGCTCCTCCAAGGCAGTTGTCAAGTTGGCACATGGGTTTTCTTAGCAGGTAAGTTGGTTGGTAAGTCAGTTTGGCCCTACAAGTGTATGATAGTGGGCCCATGGATTCAAAGCAACTCAACCTCCACCTCGGATCAAACAAACATTAGTTGATGGAAGGGATGCTACCATAGATCACTGATGTGGCAGGGGGCAGGGGGTGGCATTGGCGGACGCGGCACTGTGGGTCCATGGTGCCCTACCACATCCACTTGCCTCATTTTCCTCATATTCCTCCAATTTTGGCATTTTTCCTGTATACAAGTAATTTCTTCAAGTACAGGTAGAACTAGGTGTTATAAACATTGACACTTTTGATGTTGATTTAACTTAGTTATGGGTGGAGTGATGATGGTCAAAATGGGTGTTACTTACCATCAACAACGGTCAATAAGAATAAAATTTGGAAAAATAATATTTATTTTCATGACTTCATAATAAATTTGAACCAACAAGTGCCACCACAGTTAATGGGAAGGTTTCAATCTAATTGCTTATTTAAAATATATAAATATGCCACGGAGAGTGAAAAACGTACTAATATGGATGAGAATATAAATCAGTCCTTTATAAAAAATGTATTTATTAAGTTTATGATGCCAAGTATCTATCATGCATATTTTGTAAAAATGAAACAAAGAAAATATATAATTTAGTCTAAATCAATTTTTATTAGCCCGATGTTTTCTCGCACAAGTGGTAAATGGTAATGCCGTTAACCTCCCAACTTTGATCATAGTGCCATGTCTTAAATTTAAATTAATATGTTGGAATGACACTATTTTATTAAGAGATTTGTTTGGGTGCTTGCTCCCTCAAAAAATATTTAGAGGACGAAAAGTAATTAAGGATAGTTTATTATTTTTATTACCACACGTAATAAGTCCAGAGGAAGCCCAACAACGAACAGGCCCTCCCCACGTCCTGCTGGCCCCATCGTGAAGCCGATGCGAGCAGCGAGCTTCGAATGTGAGAAATCCGACGCTCGACGGCACCGTCGCCGTCCCCCATCCAGCGTCCCGTCACTCCGGCTCCGTGCAGCTGTGCAGCCTGCGACGGTGTGCCCTAGGATGCTCCTGCGCCGGCTCCAGTGCCTTCTCCTTTATTGCGACGCTTGAGGAGGCACTTGTGCTCCTACAAGTACTCATGTCCTCTAAGAACTTAGAAGTTCGACGCTTCTTCAGGCATATGACCGGAGTTCTGTGAGATGGGGAGGTTGCAAGGGCGCGAGGAATGCTCACCGAGGCTTTCCAAGGGCGGAGGAGCAGCACGCAGCAATGGCTGTCTGTCGGAGCTAGCTCCACACGTCAAGGGCAGCTAGGCCAAGTCCGCTGGCTCCGAGGAACAAAGAGTGGAAGCGGGGACGGCGGCTGGGTGCGAAGGGGCCGAAGACTCTGCTCTCTCTGTCTGCCTCGGGAGAACGCAAGGATAAGAGATGAGCAGCAGCTCTGGACTGTTATACCCTTTAAATTGAATTAGAAACCAGTTTCGGATCTACAAATTTTTTATTTCGACCCACGACTTATATTCCTTTTAGTTGGTTCCTCTGTTTTTAAGATCTAACGAAACAGAGGACTCCTATTATTTACACCCCTGGGCCCTGGCAACCTCCACTAACTAAAAAATAGCCTCTCGATACCATCTCACCTTGGCGTAGCCTGCCGTCTAGAAAAAAAGAATGACTATAGTGGGAGTACATCTTAGGCAGGTCTACTGCATCCTTGTAGTAATGTATCTGTTTGGTTTCTGACAGATTAACCCATCTTGGTGGAATGATGATGACATGCTGGGGATTCAGCCTCTTGAGCTACATTTTTCTTTTGAGTTTAACAAGGAAATAAAGAATGAGGTTGTACTGACCAACGAGACTGATAATTTCATTGCCTTCAACATCGAGACGGTTTGCCAGCTGCAGTACTGCCCATGGCCCAACCAAGGAATTGTGCCACCAAAGTCCAAGAGTATTGTGACGATTACACTGCAAGCACAGGAGATGACCCAGGGACGATCTATGCCTCATGAAGACAAGTTCATCGTGCGCAGCACAAAGGTGGAAGATGGTCTTACAGAGGAGGTCACAAACATACTCTACAACGAGGCCGGTAAAGTGGTTGATGATGTGGAATTGACGGTGGTATATGATGACGAGTCTATGAAACCTCAAGCTGATCAGTCGTCACTTGAGCCCAATGCGCCAGCCAACGAGGTATGTTCGAGCCTAATCCAACGACATAGCACCCATTATTGAAGTGCGACCATATATTTTGTTTTCTTGGACTAGCAAGTAACTTATTTTGCGTGACAGGAAACCAACTCGCGGGAACCATGTGCCAAGAGGCAACGCCTTATTTTTGGCCGACAACTTCAAATTCTTTCAACTACCAACGTGAGTTCCCATGATAACTTGCCAGTGACCGTGAATGTCATGACAGGAGCCATGGGAAGGCTACTACCAAAGCTGCTCGAGTTCCTCAAGCAGAAGCACAATCTGCAAAAAAGTCTGAAGAAATGTTTCGAGGATCTTGAAAGACAGCTGAAGAGAATCCACCCTGGCCTGTACAAGTTGTTACAGGCGCAGCAGGACCAGTTTGACGAAGAAGTTAAAGTTTGGGCCAACGAGGTGCGGGAGCTGTCATATTACACGGAGGACATTGTTGATGACTTGATAGTACGCATGGAGCACTCGGAGCCTATAACAGACCAGGACAGCCTTGAAGTCCAAGAGAAGGTCGAAGACATCCTGATCCGAGTAAAAGATGAAGCTGAGTGGTATGACAGATACAAACTCCGCCATCCTGTGCCTACTCCAACTATATCATCACGTACAGTGGATCCACGCCTGCCGGCCTTGTACAAAGACCATAGAGAACTTGTTGGTATGAAAGGCCCACGGGATGAGTTAATGAAGAGACTAACAGGCTGGCCTGATGATACATCGTGCAAGCGTCAACTCAAGATTATATCAATATTTGGAGAAGGCGGGTTAGGCAAGACAACTCTTGCCAAATCAGTGTTCGACAGGCTTACTCAAGAATTCCATCTTAAGGCTTTTGTTACAGTGGGTCGTAATCCTGACACCAAGCGAATGCTGAAGGACATTCTCATGAAAATTGACAAGAACACAAATGGAGAAATTCTCAATCAAGATTTCGACCACTCTCAGCTCACTGAAATGATCCGGAATGTACTTAAGAACAAGAGGTATGCACAACCCTACAATTTATGCAAATGTTTATCGAAGATAAATGTTCCTTCCATCTAGAATATCTAGAACTATATATTCTTCAAATTGCCATGCGCATTTGGTGGTCAATAAATGGCGCCATAACTATTTACGTTCTAATTTGTGCTGAGACACTGAAGGTAGGCACGCTTGCCAGACCTCTTATCTAGTCCGAAGACAAAATAGCCCTTCCACAACTATTTTTTTTTTAAATGCTAATATAGCTATATAGACTTGAGCATTTTGCGGGCCAGGTCGGGTTTAGGCCGGGCCGAAAAAAATTCTGGTTTTTTCGAGCCGAGAAAATCCTGCCCATGACCATCCCAATTTGGACCAGGCGGGCCTCAATTTTTGGGGCGGGCTCAGCCAGGCCCGGGCTTAGGCAGGCCGCCCATGCATTTTATAGTGTAAAATAGCTAAAAATAGCATTTCGGGTCAGGCTCGGGCCAAGATTTTTTCGGGCTGCAAGATCTATGTCCAGGCCCTGTCCAGTATGGTCCATGCGTGGGCCGGGCCTGGCCCGGGCTAAAAATGCTCAGGTATATAGCTATATCCTAGTATGCACACAGTACTCAATTTACTTCATCATTCTAAAAATCCACCTCCAAGAAAACCTATACCGAAAAATTATGCTTCCCTTTATAACAAATTTCTCCATTTAGTTTTCCAAGAGTCATGGTTTACACCTAGAACACATGAGAACAAAAAGACAATAATCCTCCAGAAAACTTGCACACTGCAAAAACAAGTCATCTAGATTAAGCATTAAATTGAGTCTCCTACGACAACACAAAGTGAGGGTTCCTCAAACCAAAACCAAATTAACAAACCTGAGATGTTTATAACACCAAATCCTAATCATCCTCTCCCTTCTCACAACCGCACACCGGGCCTTTACCGGGCGCTAGACTCTTTACCAAGGGCCTTTTGTCGCGCGCTTGGCAAAGATTCCCTTTACCGAGAGCCGCTCTTGGCGACATAAAGCTCTCGATAGACCTCACTTTGCCGAGAGTCGAGGCCCTCGGCAGCGCAGGGCTCTCGGTAAAGTGGATCTTTGCGAGAGCCGCTTTGGCTCTCGGCAAAGTGACCATAACTTTGCCAAGAGCTTTAACCGAGAAGACTCTCGGCAAAGTGTTTTCAAGGTTTTTTAAAATTTATCCCTGGGAGGAACTTTCGGTAAATGCCCTTTCGCGGCTAGATTTATACTGAGAGGTTTTTACTGAGAGCGGCGCTCGGTAACGCCTTTACTAAGTGCAATTGTATCTTTACCGAGCACGTCCGATGCTCGGTAAAGAACCGACCTCTAGTAGTGTCTCCTCCGTTCTGTTCTTTCAGTCTATCTCACGTACGTGAAAAAGAGGGGCGGCGACATAACCGGCCACAGCAGAAAACCTCACGCCCCCATCCACGAGATGGAGGTGATCGCGGTCAAATGAGGCCCACTTGTATCTCTACTATAATTAAAAACTCAAATTATTTCATGTCCACACAAAGAAAGGTCCCCCACTGAGAGATTCATCCTTTGTGCAGGTAGCAAATTGCACACATAAATCTCCTCCATTAAAACCAAGGGCTGAGAGAGAGTTTTACCGAGCCATCTTACACCCTCACCTCACTTGCACCTTCTCCCTTCTTCGTGTGAATGACGGAGGGAATGGCGCCGTACATTCAAAACCTGTTCTTGCGGAAAGAGATAAAAATAAAAAACCATATCCTGTGGCTACTGCCGCGGAAAGACAAGGAAATCGACGAGGGGATTGCCACGATCTTCACAACTCGCTCAACGCCCATGATCTCTGCTTCCGGGATCCCTCGTCGCACTCGCCCACCACTGCTGTGGTGAGGCCGCCTCTATGGCGCATTTCGACGGCATGGCAGCAGCATCTTATTCCTTCCGGAGACCCACACAACAATAGCAGATGCCTCACAGTTAATCCGAAATAACCGCAACGGTAAAAGTATCCTATAGTAGTGCTCTAATGCTCTTTCAACATGGAAATCACATATAGTTTGACTAGTTGTTAGTCAAAATTTGTGATATTTGAGTGGGATCTGATTGTACCCCAACAACCAATGTGGTGTTCTGCTCTGCCTCAGGAGAGACATCCCACACATCATTGACTGCTTATCCTGTCGGCCCTAACCGTCTCTGCAATGGCTAGAGGGCAAGCTAAGATACCTCCCAAAAGGGGTAACCGAGGTGGTTTTGAAGCTGACGACTCAAATACAGTGAGAGATGGTCAGAAGCCCAACACCATTTCGAATGGAGCCGCTCAGCACCTATCTTCTTTGTGTCCCTATCTCTGTTTGAAGCCGAGAACCATTTAGTTGGCTATCCCAGCTTAGTAGTTAAAGCCGCCATGCTATGAAGGATAGATGGTGAAGATCGACGGGTGCTTTTCATGCAGACTGATGAGACTGGCTAGATTGTTTGGTCATGTCATGCGTTTGATGGCGTTGGCTCATGTGTGTTCATGGGGTATTTTCAGAAATTTAGCACATTCAGTGCTTCGTTACAAAGCTGTTTTCAAGAATGAATTTGCTTTAGTTATGCTAAAGGCAAAACCTTCTTATCTACCAAGTATTAGCCAATGGGTACAGCTCCATGTGTAATCTTTTTTTGATTTTCTTTGTTTCTTTTTTGTTTCTTAAGCTGAAGTTGTAAACTCTTCTCTTGTTTTAACAAACTAGGTAAATGCCCGTGCGTTGCACCGGGGAAAAAATGGCATTCACTTTTTCCCTTCCTCCGTGATCAACAATTCTCATTTTCTTTGGGCTCAATATGTTAAGTACCAGAATCTTTGGCGTTGTTTAGAATTTTCTGTTGCGAAATAAGGCCAACAACGCTCCAATCTGAAGTTGCATAAAAACCTTACAAAATAAGCATTTTAACCAAAAACTTAGAGTGCACTTGTATTTGTCCCATGCAAAGCCAACAAAGCTTCGTGAGTTCATAGGTGCTTTGTTGATCAGTTCACAATTATAGGTGTTGGAAGATAGCAAGCAATACAAGGCTATGAAGCATATGCCATGTGGTTATGAAAGCGCCAATTATAATTTTAATGGTTAGATGTAAATTACTTTTACCATGCGTTGCAACAGGAGCAAGAAAAAATCATAAAAATACATGTTTCAATTTTAAAAACAGTAATAATCGAAAAAGAAAAGGCAAAAAGCATTTTGCAAAGTGAACACAAAAGTTTGCATTTAATCTAAACCTATATTTGTAAATCTGTCTAGAAAACATACCAATAGCAATTATAGGTGCTATTTTTATGGGGTGATATTAGTGATTTAATTTCAAGAATTAAATTCCTATTTTTAGGCGGGCGTGTGTGGCATGCGGCGGTTGGTAGACTGATTTGCGCCCTAATCACGGGAGCGGGGTGATTAGAGCCGACTGGGGGGTGTATAGCCGGAGTGAAAATTCCTATTTTTAGCCGAGGCGGAGGCGGGGTGAGTGCCTTTGGCGGACGATTGCTTTTCACTCTTTTTAGTAGTATAAGTTTCGGTAGAGGCTTTGCCCCTCCCTGTTCGGCAAAAAAAAATGTGTGTTCATGGGGCACGTGGGCACGCTTTTCATACGTGGTGGTTTTGCCATGTGGTCTTTACTACCACAATCTATTCGCCGATTTCCCTAGAGTTCCTCTAATTGGTTCCTCCCTTCACTTGTTGTTCGCTACAAAGAGAGGGAGAGAGTGGGAAGTTGTATGTCTAACTTGCCTTCTAGCATTGTTTGTGGCTTCCCAGCGTGGCCGCTACCCTCCTACCCCCCACCCCATAAGGGCTCCTTTGGGATCGAGGGAAGGCACTCCCCGGGGTTCGATCCCCTCCCCTCGCAACGAGCGGAAGATTCTGTGACCCCCGTTGATCTTTACTTTCCTTCTTCATCCGTTTCTTCTTTTTGCATGGCGCTCAACGAGACCCCGTCGAGGCGCGGGGAGCAACGCCGGACATCCGTGGCGGGGAGCAAAGACACCGAGAAGCGAGGGCCAGCTTATCGTGACCACGTCTTGTTTTCTATTTTTAGCTTCATGATTTTTTTTACGTCGGGTCACACCGCCCCAGGGGAAAGTGCGGGTTTTTCCAAACGAGCCCTAATGGTGTTTGTCCGGCCTGAGGACCGAGATCGTTGTTCGACCAGGTTTAACGAGAGATAAACTCATCATCTTCTCCATCGACTCCTCCAATCTGCTCCATTCACCAGCAAGCTCTGCAAAATATGAATTGTTCACATGATTACCGAATAATTGCAACTTGATTTCTTCAGCAACACGCTTGCATGCCGCATCTCACCCCCCTTTTGTTGATGGGCAGTATCTTGTTTCATCCCTCAGTATGTTGGACAACTTACTTGGCACCATTGTCATTCTCTGTTGAGTTCCCCTGCTCAAGCGAATGCTCTGTTCAATCATAGGCCCCTCCACCCCGGAATGCCTATGAGATTCATCAAACAAGCCCCTGGATGACCTGCCACAAACGAAGCCTCCATCCTTGAAACACATTCCTCTCTCTATCCCTACCCTCAAATCTCCAATAAAATCCCCATTGATCAGATCACTAGAGAGGATTGAGGACTCACCTCTCTTCTTGGTAGAGTCTGGGTGTGAGACCCCAATTGAATGGGCCCCATCTCGCCGGGGCACGGATGGAGCAAAGCATGGCGTGTGAATTGCAACGGGGTCCCACTCAGGGGAACGGGATGGGCATATCTAGTCCGTCTAGATTGTAGCGTGCCGTCGTCCGAGCTCGATCCCTACTTTTTCGGGATGGGGGGACCTCCCACCTCCCCCCTGTTGACGGTCGTTAACTACATATTTTATACTGTCAACATTAGTATAAAACTACCAAAAGACAATAGTGATAGGGCTTTGAGCTAACCATTTTGACAAGTTTTGGTACTTCACTTGTTTTGCAGGGCAATGTTGGAAACATATACATTTTGGGCCAAAAGCAAAGGAAAACATATAAGAAATAACAAGGCCCTAAATGGACATAAGCAAAGCAAGGAGAAGACATTGGGCCACATGACATGGGTTTAGTATTTCGAGCATAACGTTTACATACGGACTCCATTTTCGGTGTACCACCCGCCAAAATGGGGCTAACGAATGAAACCGACGAGCACACAAAATTTCAGCCCAATTGGCCCCGGATCTTGTGCGCCCGCGCACCGTGTGGTCGCCAATCGGGCCCACCTTTCTCGAGGCGGTTGCATTCAACCGAGGAGAACGTCGGTGGTGGCATGTGCCGGGTTCATTGTACCTGGAAACCGTCATTCTTTGGTCAGTTTTGTCATTATGGGGGGAGGTGGCACATTTCCAAGGACCCCCTCTCTCCAAGCTATAAAAGGAGGCTCTCCCCCTCTTCCACAACACACCAATTCCACACAACACAAGGAGGAGCCACAATGTAGAAGAGAGGAAGAAGCTCCCACTCCACTCCTATCTTCTTCTTCCTCTTAGTTCTAATGGAGAGCGAGAGAGGGGAAGGCTAGAAGAGGGCTTGGCCTCTTCTCCATGGAGTCCCGGTGTACCCCTGCATCGCGGTTCTCGGATGGCCGGAGTACGGATTTTGCGATTGCCCGCCATGCTTGTACCTCTACAACCTTCTAATCATTTTGGGTAAGAATGGTTGTGTCCCTCTTTCGGCGTATTACTCTTAAGTACATTATCTAGCTGTTTTGGACTTGCGGGATTGATAGTCGTTCCTTCGGGGCGGTCCTCTAGAAGAAGGACCCCGGGGACGGGTAAGCCTTGTTGACACACTAGAGTAATAACCACTAGTGTAGACGTGGTGTCTAGGCTAAGGGTTTTCTATCTTTTGTGGCGCATCCCACGGTTGAGGGGGTAGGCGGCTGGGTCGTGAGTCGTGACAGCCTTGTCCGTCCCCTTGTAATCCCCCACGTTCGGGTGTGGCGCAGTGCAATTGCCGGACACATCGCCTTTGGGCGTGGGCGGTGCCCGGCGTAAGGACATAACAGCCAAGTGATCCCCGCTAGAGAGTTTGAGCCCATAAAGAAACCTCACCACCCATAGTTATCCTAGGGTGACTCTGTTTAGAGAGTTATCACACAACCGTTCCTCGTGGAAATACGATGCCCTGAATACTTCCGGGTGAAATGTTATAACGACAATTCCGTACGCTTGCGGATTCTTCTGCATACGTTAAGAAACGTCAACACCCCCTCCCTCCCCGCCCCCCGCTGGGCGGATTTTTGCCGGAGATGGCCACTTGCTGGAGTCGCCTCTATTCACCTCTCGAGCCCTCACTCTCCTCCTCTCCCAATCGTTACAAACTATTTTGTGCCCTCCACTAAATATTTTGTATTGTGAGTTTGCATTTCAACTTCTCTATGTTTGTTTCGAGGGTAATTATACCATGATGTTATAGAAGTATATAAATGCTAGTTTTCTCCATGTCGTTGTTTGGTGGTGGAATTCGCCCTAACACCAAGGTTTGACTAGAAAAGCTCGCTGGGGATTTTGCCAAAAATTTACCTTTTCTGAACTTCGGTGCTAGATGCAGGGAGTTAGGAGTGGTGGCATGAGATGGGTTTTGAGATCTGGAACGAACACTGACGTGGAGAAAACTAGCATATATATACTTCTAAGGTTTTTGGTCGGGGAAAGAAGCTATTTTCCTAATCTCAGCATTTTTGTAAAATTATGTCAGTTTAAAAAATAATTCTAGAAAAACTAAAATCGTTTTGAGTCCCAAAACGATATTTGAAAAAATTTCAGAAGTTTAAGGAAATCTTCTACAGATAGATTAAGAGATGATGAATAGAAATAAAGTATTAGGAGCCCACAAAAAGACATTTTATAGCATTCAAAAATTGGATTAAGCTCTAGGAACAATAGGAAATGATTTTGGAAAAGTTCAATAAAAATCTCAAGAAAGATTGGACGAGCTCTAAACGTGTTTTGAAGATTACCACACACAAAGGCATGAAAGTTCAAGCAGCAGGCACGCACCTTATCAACCAAGTCCAATGAATTCAAAAATATTTGAAAACACACCATTTTCTTTAATATAGATATATAGAGATTTAAACTAATGTTGGCCAGCTTTATCCAAATATTAAGTTAAATACTTTGTTTTAATTAATGTTTTCTATTTACAACCCAAAATAGAAACTTTAGGGTACGACAACCAGGGAACTTTTTGAGGCCTCCAGATTCAGGGGCGGGGGCTGACGAGTGGGCTTTGAAGCCCAACGCCCCTGGAGTTGGTGAAGTCGCTTATCTATTGTGAAACACCGGCTACATGATTAATTGGGTGGGCTTTGGGTCTATTTGTGCGGTCAAATTCTGAAATCTTTAAAATTTTGGATGATAAATGGAAAATTTCGGGACCTGACCGGTAAATGGGAAATTTTGAATTTTCCGATTTTTTTTTCACGGGCGCGGCATGGCCATAGCGGCAGGCGGCATGACGGTTGGCGCTCCTCCTCCCTCGTCATGGCTGTCTACACTGCTCCCCTTCCCCTCATTATGGCTGTCCGCGCTGCTCCCTCCTCCCTCGCCATGGCTGCCCTGCGCTAGCCCCGAGCAGCAGCGCCTCCCGCGGGGCCGCCACCGCGCGTGGCGATGGGCGAGGCTGGGCATTGGCTCGAATCGGCGCCTCCCTCCCCACCGCTTTCTAGAACCTTCTACCGTCACGTCCGCCTCGCGATGCCACTAGCTAGCGGCACGGACGCTGAGCGAGCGCAGAAGGAGGGCTGGCGGCAGCATCCGGGCCCATGCCGAGAGGCCACCAGGGGCGCGTCGCGCACGCCCTGGACATTGCCAGAAATTGTGTTAGCGGGGACAAGCGGGAAGATAGCGGAGCGCGTAGTGTAGAGCGCTGCGGCGCTTTTTTCCGCATTATCGCACTCCTTCCGTACCGCGGTGGCGGATGCCGCTGAAGGACAGTCTTATTCTCGAGTTAACTTCTTAGAACAAAGTGTTCACTTGTTTGGCAAACAAGTTGACGTAAGTGACTATCTTCGGTTACATTAACCATAGTTACACAATATTTCTTCAACTTATCACAATATTCCTCTATAGCACAATATGTCCCTTTACTTTTGGTCAACTTTATAAACTCTTTTTAACTATTAATCATCATATCCTCGATTATTTTTCAAATCTAATCAATGAGTCGCTTAAGGCTCTTGTGCTGTCCACATATTCTGAGATTGAACCATTAATTAGGTTTTTCAAGATGGTTGTCATGCTTATGTTTTTCAATGAAAATGTTGATACTTTACCTAATTCTTTCATATTCCGTTGTTATGTGAATAGGTATTTTATCATTATTGATGATATATGGGACAGAGAATCGTGGGATATGATTAAGTCTGCTTTGATAAATAATTACAATGGGAGTAGAGTAATAACAACTTCTCGAATTTATGATGTGGTAAAAAGCAGTGATGAGATTTGCAAGTTAAAACCACTTTCAGATCTTCAGTCCAAGCAACTATTCTATTCAAGATTAACCGGTACAAGCACAAGTACAAATTTTGATCAACCGGACCAGCAGTCTACTCAATATATCTTAGGGAAATGTGGTGGTCTACCATTAGCTATAATTACAATAGCTAGTTTATTGGGTGGTAAACGAGTGGAGGATTGGCCTAAGGTGTACAATTCAATTAAGTTTGGGCATGAGGATAACAAAGCAGAGAACACCAAAAAGATATTGCTGTTTAGCTACTTTGACCTACCTTGTCATCTAAAGACGTGCTTATTGTATCTAAGCATATATCCGGAAGACAGTGTGATTGAGAAAAGAAAATTGGTGTGGAAGTGGATAGCTGAAGGTTTTGTGTGGCAAGAAAAAGAGAAAACACTATTTGAGGTCGGAGAAGGTTACTTCCATGAGCTTATTAATAGAAGCCTCATCCAGCCTGTAGAGCGTGTACTGAAGATTGCCCGTATGTAGGCACCATACTTGCTTGTCGTGTCCACGACATGGTTCTTGATTTGATTTCTTCCAAGGCAAAAGAAGAAAACTTTGTTACTATATTGGATACTGATGAGAAAGATTCAACTTCCCAGAATGATGCTCCTATACTGGCCGTCAACATGATTGTTCTGAAGCGGCGTGGCATGGTTAATATGTGCATCAAACAAGAAGTTATGAGGTCATTCAGTGGTACGTACTGTTGGGATCTTAGTCGGATGGGAATAGACATGTCACTCCCAAGTTTTTCGGGTTTTGCGTGTCTTGTCTTTAGAGTACTGTTATGGAGTATATGGAGGTAATCTTATCATTTCAAAAACATTGTAAACTTACGTCACTTGAGGTACCTTAGCCTAGCTGGAAGTCTTATTCGCCAGGAGCTGCTCATGGAAATAGGGGATTTAAGATGTTTATGGACACTAGACTTGACGGGGAACCCATATCGAGAAACTTCCACAGAGTATTACTCAGCTAAGAGAACTGAAGAGCTTGATTTGTCATAGTGAACAACAGCCAGTAAAATTGCCAGAAGGGATGGGAAGCCTAACGTCATTGGAAGAGCCGTGCCTGTCTCTTGCCTCTGCTAAATTTGATAACGACGACATATTGGACACCAAAGCGCTAGTTGACTCTTTTGAGGAACTCGGTAATCTGACAGAGCTCAGGGTGCTCCAAATTGACGCATGGGGAAAACTTGACAGCTTGCAGAGCAAGGCCTTAGTGGAGTCCCTAAACAAATTGAGGAAGCTAGAGGAACTAGAAATTAATGAATTCTGGGAACGGCGCATCACCATGTGGGACAATTATTCGCCCTGTAAAGTACTACTCCGTCATCTATGCCTACATAGTACTGAAATGCCAGGGTGGATTGACACCTCACTTAGTAACATCTTCTACTTGAAACTGCATTTGACGTCATTGACAGCTCCGGATCTCCAGAAGCTTGGAAGTTTGCCAGAGCTCCGATCTCTTGATCTCAGTCTCAGTTGCCCAGACGACATGCATGGTATGGTCGTTGCTTATTCTGCTGGTGCATTCCCCAAACTGCGCCATCTCAAAACGAATTGGTGGCTGACATTTGTACCGGAAGCAATGCAGTGCCTGGAATCGCTCTGGTTAAGATTCGAGGTGCACGGCCATGTTGAATTCAACTTTGACAGCTTGCAGTACCTCCATTTGCTTGAGAAAGTAAGTGCTGAATTCCAATCGATCGGTCCGGTGTGGATAAAAGAGTCAATAACAGAGCAAGCACTAAGGCGCGCAGTCGACAACCATCCCAATGGCCCCATCCTTCATTTCTCACTCTGGTAGTGTACACAGTACAGGTCAGACAAGTACGTACTACACAGAGAATAAGGTACGTAGTTGCCTAGTTTTAATTCGTTTATTATATGTCTCCTAATTACAATAGCAGCGATGTGGGATGTCTAACATGCATATATAAACTATGCAGGTTCGGCACAGGTCGTGAATGTTATAGGGGTTGCTCTGATCCGTCCAGCTATGACCCAACGGCTGTCCAGGAACATTTGAAGTCTCCCGTCTTCAAAACTAGGTGAAATCAGAGGGTTTCAATTCTGCAGCAGCATCTGTAGAGTAACAGGGCATCTGATTCATGTAGCAGACACACGTCAAGATCTGGTAATTACTACTTGGGCAACAAGCACTGGCTTTGGGCCCCTTCCCCAAACAGAGGAAGCACACAAACCAGCAGTACCTTACCTCAAACTAACGTACTGTGGTAAAAAAGTAAGTAAACCCGCAGAAGTTTGTACGGGAACATTCACCTCACTCAAGCTTTTTTTCTCTTGTTAAACAAATTGTTTGTCGTCATAAACTTGTTTGTCATGTATCTTTTCTCTTTTTTTTCCCCGAGTAAACGAGAGAATTCTTAATATTCAGAAACTATTGGTGTATTCCTGAGCGATAATTAGCTCAATACATGCTGTTTGGTTGGACTTCAGAAATTATTGTTGCATCGCAATTGATTCAGTGGTATTCAATCGCGTTCATGACTGACAACCTCAAATGGATTATGTCGCTGGAAGGTGTCTCGTCACGTGAACCAAACAATCACAGTAAATTATTACTTTTTTTCGATCAGTTGCAGCCAGTCTTATTGCTGCTTACGTTATCAATACATATAGTTTTAAATAGCCGCTATGGGGTTTTAGCGGCAAGGCTGCTATTATGGGTTATAGCCGCCATTTAGCTGGGCTACTAAATGTCATATCTTCTACCCTTCCTAGCAGTTATAGCGAGCTATAGCTCCAGCTATAGCCGGCTATTTAAAACTAACCAAACAGCACATTATTGTGGATCACCTCGTCGACGCGAAGGGGATGGGCGCCAACGGGAACCCCAAAGAGGAGGAGCAGCGGCGTGGTAGCCGCCGAAGTCAGCCGGTGCGTGGCTTTGTAGAAGGTGTATACGGGAGGTAGCTGGACGGATGCGTTTGCCACGGGATCTGTAGCTGTGTGCTTTGCAACAGCAGAGGGGCTGAAAAGTGCTTGTCTCACGTAGTCACGTGTATGATGGGAAATCTAGACGACGGTCCAGTCAAATACTCAAATCCTATGCATTTCCTGTGTTTGTTTCATCTGCGGGAATAACGCGTACGAATTTCATCTGCGATCCCCTCGACAGAAACAAAGTATATTTGTTTCCTGCAGTCATGGTCTTCCACAGTTCCATGTTTCGATAAGGCAGGAGAAGGTCAATACGTCAGGTTGGCTTCAGACTTCAGTATGAAAAATTTTCATCATACTGAACACTAATTTGTGGAAAATTTTACATTCTTTGCCTCAAAATATTTTTGACGGCGTACAGACCAATGGTCCAGTGGCCACTCCGAAGGGTCGGAAGCAGAGCAGTTGGCAGGGGGTTCAAACACACGCACCGCACTTGGCCTGTAGGAAGGGTGAGCCGTGCTGTGTCTTCTCATGTAAAGCACTGTGCCTACTCGAATCTGTGGGCCGTTCGATTCCTGTGTCTTCTGATGATGGCGTACAAATAGGCCTGGAACCGTTCGTCTGCAATGGCACGAACCCTGGCAACTGCAGAAGACTTTACAACGCCCAGCAAAAACCAGCGCATAACTGCAACAGACACTGATCCTTGACAAGTTTGCTAAAGTTGAAAGGCACGCGATGCAATAGACAAAACACGTGCCCAATTTTTCTCTTGTCAATCTAATAATCTTTTAAAGCAAAAAGTTTCCTTTTCAAAGAATTTTCACCCAACATCACAACCTAGTACATTCTAGGTTGTCCGTCTCATGGTCCAAAAACCATTCAGGCAAGCAAGCTAAACGCAATGCCAAAGGCTGCTCCTCTCCCAGTTTCCCTCCTCCTGTTCGTCCACGCCGCCGCGGCCTCTGTAGGCTCGGCGGCGACCATATTGAAGCGCTGTCCTCCTCGCTGGGTACGTGCAGAAGCATGGCGTGCACGACAAGGGCACTTTGTGCCGGCGCAGCAGGGGATGGCCGCTCAGGAGATGATCGAGGACTGGGTGTTCGACAAGGGCATCTTGAGCAGCGACGACGCAGCGGCGTAAAGCAGTAATGCGATGCGTCTTGTCGTGCACGTGCAAGGCCATCTTCATCCGAAATTCTGAATATTTAATAACTTATTAATTCAATGTCATGCTGTACTACGATAACTTTTCTGTATTTTTTATAAAAAAAGCTCAACTGAGTATTCAAAGTAATAAATAAATCTAATAACACACACAATATATGATATCCTCCAGTTCTTTCAAAAAAAAAAACACAATAAATGATAGAGATGTGTCGTCAAAAATATTTCAAAAAAAAAAAAACTCAAGAGGCCAGCCAATCGCGGAAAACAGGCCCAACTCAATTAACATTTGACGGAGGAGGAAATATAAGTACGACAAAAGCTGCAAGAGAAGTGCAACGGGCTGGCCCTGGCCCAACTTACGAAGCGGAGAATACATCCTTACAAAGCAACCCGGTATGCAAACCTTACTTCTTCAGGCCAGAATGTGCAGAGACCCGTGATCCGGCCCATTAACAAGGAAAACGTTGTGGCGTCAACGAAAAAATAGGGCCCGGATTTGTGGTTGCTCTACTGCCACTTGTTTTAGGATTATTGTTCTTCCATCATAATGCATGGCCATATTTACTAGTGATCATTAATTAAAATTATAACATATAATATTATATTTACAGAGCTTCATTAACAGATCACAAATTTTCTATACTCAATGTAAATTGTAGTTATTCATGAAACAAATTTTCTAATGTCCTTTCACACACACAGAGAAGAATTCGAAGTTTCTAGCAGTGGCAACAACACATTTATCAATACTACATAAGCATACGGCTACGGTCACCTCACCCGTGCTAACTATTATACATAGAAAATGGACTAATAGTTATTCAAGATACACAACAATTATTAATAATAGTATAAGTACATAAGCATAGATCAGATATGGGGTACACACACCTAGGATTACCTCACCAGCCCTAACTATTAATTAGCTTGTAAGTTGATCTCGTGCAACAAACACAATCGGCAGTTCTACCACATCCACCACTGTTTCCATCCTGACTTTTCCAAAGAAGTCATCGGTGATCTCAGCAGATGTTAGTTCGCTTGCTAACATCACTACCGAAAAAAATGGAATTGCCTTGGCGACCAACAATTTTCTTGAGTGCCAAATTCAAACCGCCAAGGAAAGGGTACTTTTCTTGGGCCGTGCTAGGCTGCACTCAAGGAAATATATATTTCTTGGCGGTTTTAAGTAATCCGCCAAGGTATATAGGTGTTTTTTGACGGTTTAAGTAAACCACCAAGGTATATAGGTGTTTCCTTGAGCCGGTTCAAGTAACCCTCCAAAGGAAATGACTTATTTCCTTGAGTGTAATTCTAAATCGTCAAGGAAAATACCTATTTCCTTTGGTGTTATTCTAAACCGTCAAGTAAATTACCATTTTCCTTGGCGGTTATCGAATTTTTCTTGGAGGTTGGCAAATCAAGGAAATGTTTATAAGTAATTTGATGACTTCGATCGAAAAAAAGAACAATATCTTAAAGGTGTTCAAAAATCATAAAATTTGGTATGAGATCATAATATGGTTGTGTTATCTTGCCATAAAATTTTCAAATCATATTAACAAAGTTTGACTACACATTATTCACAAATAGGAATATACCTCACAAAGTTATGTGATGCATAACTATGTGAGATGTTCCATTTGTGAGCAATGTAATGTATAGTACCACTTTGTTCTAACCATTTGACTTTCTTTTGCAAAGATTATATACCAAAATCATGTTGCCATACAAGTTTGCAGAATATTTTAATAAATTTTAGATACTATTATAATTATATTATGGTAATTTGGAGATAGAACTATAAGTTTCCCATAGCAAACATTTTTTTTTATCTAACTCTTGTCGGTTCCAATTTAATTGGAGAAAACAACTTAGTTGCTAAGAGAAGAAAAGCACTAATTACTTATATTGAAGATATTAACTATAATTAGTTTTAAAACAGTGCACTTAACAAAGGAAACTAATTAAAATAGCACTGAAAAAACTTATTTTGGCCGGACATAGCTTTTGGCCCAATGCATAACCGCTCCAGCTAGCGGGCCTTTGGCCCAGGTCGCCAAAGTGGCCATCGGGCCTCCTTCTCTTCTGCTGGCCATCTTACGGTCAGGATGATCATGGCTGTCCAAACCAATCCAACGGCCGAGCTGCAATTTCGCGAGAGGAAAACTAGCAGCATTGCTGGCTCCCCAAACCCTAGCCACTCCCACTTCTCTTTCTCCCAGCGTTTCATCCGCCTCCCCACGGTCCGGCCTCGGCGTGGAACGGCGAATGGCAGCGGCGGCCAGCGCGGTTGCCACCCCCCTGCCGCGGGTGCTGCAGGCCCGGAATCGTCCCAGGCGTCTGCTCCGGCGGCGGACCCCCACGCGGCACGGCGCAGGTTCACAACGCCGGTGACCGCGGACGGAGCGGCAGCCGTAGCACGGGGCAGCCAGCCATGTCGGGCTCCTGTGCAGACGCCCTCTGGACTGTCTGGCTTCTCTACTCCATTCGGTTCTTGGCGTATCCCAGGTGAAGCAGGATCGTCCTTATGTGCTTGCCCCTGTATGCATCCCCATATCTATTTATTACGCACTGGTGAATATATATGGATAGATCCGTTCAGATATCTGGCAGGAAAGCACCATCCATTTAAAATCATCTGCCTTTTGTTTGGCCATCACATATTCCCTTGTTGCTAGGCATTGGTAAACAAGACAATTGAAGGTGGCTATACTGATATTTGCCAGAACGTAGCAATACAAGGATCCCGGCTGTCGATGCTAAGCCCTCAGGCCTTACCACGGTGAAAGTCCTCTCTCTGACTTTTTTTCTCTCTGTTTCTGTATATGTATTAGTCACTTGCAACTTGTGATGAATTAAATAAACTAGGTGCCGAAATGATCCTTGCAGATCTAGAGGACTGAGTGGTTTCCTGTGTTCTAGTATTTTCTTCATTAGAAGTGGCAGAGGCAGCAGCATACATGTGTTCTTTTAATTTCTACAATGTTTAGATAACTGATAGTATGTTCAGAAAAAATTAGGTGCTGAACTCGTGGTGATGCAATGTGTTCTTTACTCTTTACCAACTTCCGGAATATGCTTCTTTATGAGGGGAAAAAAGGCCCCAATCTTTCGTGCTCAAGTATTTGTGCAGATAATAGTGTAGTTGTACCTGACACAAGTATCCAAGTCTAAGAACCAAGAATCCAGTCCAACTAGCAGAGTATACAATATCTAGAATTGCTATGTTCTTTAATCAATCCATTTCAAGTTACCTGTGTTTGTATTTATATTTTCCTAAAGCATACTTTCCACCTGGTGTTTCATTGCTTATGTCTTGCTTTTTTATGACAAGTATTTATCATACTAATTTTTCTTCTGCTATTTTTTTGCGGTTGACAGATTGCCAAACGTGGTTATGAGCGTGACCCTCATCTTAGTTGGAATGCTTTTTTTTTTTTCTCAAACAATGCTAACATTTGATTCCACATGGAAGCAGTAACCATGATAATTGTGCGACTAGAGCTCGCAAGGCTCACGTGGTATGTGCTTCTTTCATCCTCTCAGAAAATTCTTCATTCTTAGTTGTCTATATACTGCTCCTAATAGAGACTGGACTGTAGCATTATTTTTAGATAGATTGGATTGTAAGCTGTGAAGTACCTTATTGTTGGTTGGTAGAATTACTTCCTCTTGTCTCCATTTATTGGTCCAATAAAATAGTTGATATTTTTCTAGAATAAATGTTATTGTCCACCGAGGATATTTAGTGGGTTTTGAAATTTTGATCCAGTTCTCTGTCCATCTTAGGGCAGCTCTAGTGTTTGGTTCGAACCAAACCGACAGAGCTTCGACACGATTGAACAAAGTTCGCATGCTCTAGTGTTGTATCTATTTGCTTCAAAAAATAATAAACAACTCTGAACTACAGCTTTTGATGGAGCACCATCCCTTGTGTACAAGGCTAAAGCGGACTGCATGCAATATTTTATTCGATTGGAAGCGAAGCCGTCTGCAGCAACCGCTTTGAGAACCGACAACGGCGGTTCGGTACACCGCAGCATCCATGGTTCGCTTTATTTATCTGCCCGCGGTTCGCTTTTCAAGTAATTGGAGGTGCTCTTATTATGTGGAGTGATTTGCGGGGGACTGCCTATGCAAGGTGAAGGTGGGGTCTGCGAGGGCTGTTGTGTGCAGCATACACCGTTTAGTCCATGCCAATTGATTCATAACATAGGAGGCTAGAGAAGGGAGCTCGACCAGCTGAACATGATGTGTTTCATGACATAGGAGTTAGTTATAATGTGTGGACTTGTTTGTAAGCACTTTGGAAACTATCAGTGACTTGTTTGTTATAATGTGTGGACTGAATGTAAGCATGAGCGATAAATGCACTAGTAATATTCTTATGAATGTTAATGCCAATGTAATGTCTGGTTTTAATAACAAAATGTCTACAGGCATGTCATAATGTGTCAATTGAGTACAGTGACTGCATACTAGAATATATTGATTATAGCAATTATTTTTTTATTGGCAGTATAGATTTCCTTGGGGGCCGGCCCTCAAGGAAACGAAAATTAACTTGGCGGTTAATGGCCCTCAAGAAAACTACTTTCTTTGGCGGTTAATGGCCCTCAAGAAAACTACTTTCCTTTCCGGCAATTGACCCTCAAGAAAATTACTTTTCTTGGCGGTTGCAATATTTCCTTGACCATTTGGCAAATTAAGTCGGTCGCACTTTCCTTGGCGGTCGCCTCCAAGGAAATCATCATGACCGCCAAAACCGCCAAGGAAACTAATTTCCCTTACCCTTTATTCTTGAGTGCTTTTGCTTGACGGTTTGTAGACAAGGATTATTTCCTTGGCGGTTTTACCCCTATCCTTGGCGGTTTTTGGCACTCAAGGCAATGCAGGATTCTGGTAGTGCATTGACACTCTGTACAAGGAAAACATCATGGCACTGCATATCCGACGGTGCCGCCTCCTGTGCTCGCAACGTCACCGAGATGCAGCGTTTGGAACATGGTGGCATAATACCTTTGTTCGGCTCTGCGTAGTACTTGGCTTCGTTGGTCATTATGTTAAATGCAACGGAGCCTTTGGTCATGTTTGTTAACTGCAGGCAGCATGATATGTCCTTCCTTGGCTCGAATAGGAAGCGCACCTCCAAAGTCGGATCAACAGCAAGGATGTTGGAGGCAGAGCTCCTCTGCAACAAAGAAGGGGAATCAGTATTGTCTAGCAATTAGCGTCCTTAAATTCTAGCGTTTGACAGCGGAAATACATCCAGGTCTTTTGCTTGGTTATCTGCTAACAAACAGTGCGTGTGCAGTGTACTGCTGGTGGTAGAAAGAACATAAGTTTCAAGAATATGATCATACCAGCAGGCCAGTTTGATGTTTGGAGTGATCAGAAGAGAGTGACATTTTCTTCATCTTAGACTCCAGTTCTTCTAGTTCATCTACAATGTCCTTTACAGTAGGTCTTCTATCTCTGTCAGCATCTACACATTTCAGTGCTATATCGACACAAGCCTTTGCTCTTAGGATATCTATTTCTTGTGCTGAGTGCCCTGATGATGTGCTCTGCAGTCTCTCCTTCCAATTGTTAGTGACCTATGAATTTAAGGAATAAAGTTAGAAAGATATGGTTGACATGAAATTAATATCTAGCACTAAAAAAAAAAACATCGGTTGATGACAGTATAAAGAGAGTAATTTTACTTACAAGCTCAGCAAACTGTTTGGGAGGCAATTCATAACACCCGGAGTAGCCTTTATTTCCGGCTATTATTTTGAGAATTATGACTCCCAAACTGAATACGTCAAACTTCTTCGATATAGAACCACTATTTATGTATTCAGGTGGCATGTACCCACTTCATGATATAACAAGAATTACAGCATCAAAGATATGTTTATTAGTGGAACGCAAACGGAAGAACCTGTTTGTTTTAATGCTTTGCCCAAAAAAAAGGGTAAAAAAAGGCTGTATCAGATCAACTTACTGTGTGCCTTTGATGATCTCACTTTTTATGTGTTTCTGATGAAGCAACAAGTCTGGACAAACCGAGATCTCCAATTTTTGCCGTCAGATTCTTATCAAGCAATATGTTAGCAGGTTTTAAGTCTAGATGGAAAATAGGTCCTCCCTGTGAATTATGCAGGTGGTTTAAGCCCTCACAGGTCCCTCTAATAATATCGTAACATGTCGGCCAGTCAAGATCACAAGACTCTTCTGTAATATAGATGAAAAAGAAAACATGTAAGGCAACCGAATCAAGTTGTTGCCTGCTGATAAATACTCCAGCAATAACTAGTATACCTTTAATATGTTTGTCAAGGCTTCCGCCTTGCATATATTCGAAGCAGAGAACTCGCTCCATTTGTTTGGCGAAAACAAGTTCCCCATTGTGCTTCAAGTACTTACTGCGTGATTCATGGCAGTAGCCAATTAACCGAACGACATTTGGATGGTGGACCTTGCTAAGGTTACGGAATTCAGTGTCAAAAGCCTTGTCGTCAAGTCCCTGCAGTGGATGAAGTTTCTTCACCGCAATCTCTTGACCATTATACACACACTGTTGATTGGAGTAATATACATCAGCAGTGGCAGCAGTAGTATGGCCACTAGAAACTAGTTCGAGAATACTTATATATACGGATACTAGAATGATTCGTCATACCCGGTAAACATTTCCATACCCACCAGTGCCAACTTTGAGCGTCTCGAAAAATTGTTTGTAATAGTTTCAAGCAATGCGAGTTTAATGTCCATGTCTTCTCCCACAAGGCTCATCTTGGATGTTGTTCCTCTTCCTGTTGGTGAGATAGAAACATAATTCCTATTTACTTAAGTTATGACGACACAAGACATGGGAGGAGGATGTGTTTATGCATGCATGGAATCAACCAAGAGAGGATATATGTTGAAGAGTAGCAAGAGTAAATTCAAGATACTTTCACAAAGATGCATCACTAACCTGTGGAAAGGTAGCAAGAGTAGCAAGGGCTATATTTTGCTCCGTAGCGATCAGGCGGTAGGATTGCAGAACATGGAGGCAAGGTAAAGGGGCTACTACATAGTACGCGCATACTACATGATTTTTTAATGTGAAAGATAAAAAAACAAAATAATACACTTTGCCCGTGACTTGAACTTCCGCTAGCCAACGAGATTGTACATCGAGATCTGTTGGGCAATAATGGCAGACAAAAGGAATCGCGGATTATTAGTCCGGCACAAGTGGACATTAGCAAGAGCATACAACATTGTGCCACTAGCCTGGGGATATGTGGAAGGACAAAGCGCAATGTTATTATAAACTCCTTGGCGATGCAGATCTTAGGGCATGTACAACCCACAAACAGCTTCTCATCTGTATGATGATTTCATACCATGTAAAGACAGCTAAATAGACAACGTGTATAACCCATGGTCTGTTTGGTTGTCTGTTAGTTTTTTAATGACTGCATGTAGCCATGATCAATTGTAAATAAGATTTATGTATACCACTGTGTCACTTGTTTGTAAAAAAAGTTCAAACACAATGTAACACGGCCCAATTTGGATGTGACCCGGTAGGGGGTCTATGAGTCTGAAGTGCACATGTTTAGTACCACCTTCTTTGGTTAAGCAAGGGTGGAGCTAACTTATAAGCCTTTGCCTTCCGGCCATATCACGCCGGGTTAACCCTTTTACATGAAGCGAGGAAGAAAGTGTAAGCAGGTGCTATATGGTGCGCGTGTGCGCCCCTCGGAAGGGGGCTGTGCGGTGCGGCCGAGGGCGGGGGTGTTACACACAACTAAGGTGATCATGGTGATACTATTAGTTTGAAACCATAAATATAAATCATTAGGATCTTATTTTTGGGCAAGAAGGAAACCAAATCAATTTTTTGCATCCAAAACAATTTTTTGCCACCGTGCTGCACACTGTTGTCCTCAGCAAGACGATGGATCTCCATGGCCACCTTTCGTCGAATACCTCGTCTACATCACAAATGGGGACTTAGCCAAACCAAAGAAACCATCAGAAAATGGTGACGAGGTCGTGGATCCAGCAGCCCAGGTTGCGACGATAGAGCCAGAGGGGTGGGAGGCTCTGTTGTCGTGGGTCCTTGACGATGGCATCGTCATCATGGGTGGGAGATGACGGGTGGCGGCATCCTCAACCGCGTCAGGAGGAGGCCAGGGTTTCCGTGACCGGCGCCGGTGGTGATATGATGGTTGCTGCTGCGCACAGCGGGTCAGGCCGTCATTGCTGCTCCCGCTGCCTAGCTGCTTCTGCGACGGGGTGTGAGCCGCCATCACTGCCTCCGCTGCCGATGGCCGGGAAGAGAGACGATGGGATGGATTTTTTTGGCACACAGCAACCTTCTTGCGCGCGTGGAATGCTCGATCCAAGCGCGCCGGCGGCAGGATCCGCGTCATCGACTCGAGACGACGACCCTGTACAGCGGTCCTCTAGCTGGCGATTCGGCCTTGGAGAATGAGCCCTTGCCGTCGCCTCACGAGACGACGAGGGCGCCGTCTCTTCGCCATAGGAGGGTGTTTTATGCAAAAAGCCAAGGATACAGACGACACTCGACGACGCGTTGTACTTGCGCTTAGGTAGCAGAATATTGAAACAATAAAACATGGAGTTAATAAAGGGTGTCATTTAAATACGCGTAAAGGGTGTCATTTAAATACGCGTAAGTGACCGACAAATAAAATATGAAAGTAAAAAAGAAAGGCCTTGACACTTAAATACGCGTAAGTCTAACAGTACTCCATCCCTTTTTTACCCGGCGTGCACAAAAAAATTCCAGATACCAAGGAGAGGCTCCGGGAGATACATGCACCTGATAACTGCATCATTTACTGAGCGGATTAGGCCTCGTTTAGTTCCCTCTCCAAGGCCTCGTTTAGTTGTTCTAAAATTTGCGAAAGTAACTCTTTGGAACTCTCAGAAGACACTTATGGAAGCGCGTTTGTTTGTTTGTGGTAAATATTATCCTATCACGGCGTAACTAGGCTCAAAAGAATCGTCTAATGTACATCTAAATCTGTATAATTAGTTATTTTTTTACCTACATTTTATACTCCAAACATATGTCTTTTGGTGTATTTAATGTGATGTGATGGAGAGAGGATGGAAAAAGAGTTAGAAACTTTAGCCAACTAAACGAGGCCCAACTTCCATGTTTTTCCACAACCTCCATCACATCACGGTAAAAAAGATAACTAGTTGCACGATTTGATTGTAAATCACGAGACAAATCTTTTCAATCTAATTAGTCTATGATTGGATAATATTTACTAAATAAAAATGAAAGTCTTCTACGTATACTCTACAGAGTTTAAATTCTAACTTTTCCAACTTCTTCCAACCAACTAAATAAGGCCTTAGGGCACTCAGACTCACTGAGACTCTACCATGTAGTTTAAAACTATTTATTACCTCGGGTATTGTGGACTTGGAATCTAAATAAAACTTGGAGTCTTGGTTTTTCTCCCTCTCTCTTCCATAAATATACTGCCACATAAACGCCACATCAGTAAAGTGTAATAAATATGAAGACAATAAATAAGTTTAGACTCTACGGTAGAGTCTACGTTATGAGTGCCTTTAGTATCACGCCGCCGGCCAGGAAACCGTTTTCTATCCCTTTCGGCTGCATGCATGCAACGGATTGGATGGTTCACCTGGATGCCCACCCAGCATATGTCGCTTTAAGTCGGGTCGAGAGTAATGACTAATTACTATACGTCTGCGTGCTCCAGCCTGCCTCCTATTTGTGGCCGATTGAGAAAACTGTTGCACGCAAGGTAATACGGACCGGAGGGAGTATTTATTTCCTCGGAAATACTCATAAATACTAATAAATACAGCCGATTGAGACGATTCTTTTGAGCCCCGTTGCCCCATGATAGGGTAATATTTACCACAAACAAATGAAAAGTGCTACAACGCTTTTCAGTTAGCTACAATGCCAATTTTCGGAGTTCTAAACACACCCCTAGCCTCTGTTATTTTTGCAGCTTGCTGCCTTACCGTATTTACTCTGCCGCAGGGGCATCCTCGTCCAAAACGGCGCTGGACACATAAAACGACTTCTTTTCTCCAACTCGACGCTTGCTCCAAATCGACCTCTAAAACAATACCAAAGGAGTAGAGTCGGGGCGTCCGCAATGGTAATAGTCAGTCTAGCTACGTAGTCTCTGTTGTTACGGAGGTGAGAGATAAAAACATAGACTATTTTATATTATTGGACCCACATGCTCATCTCATATCTTCTTGAGCTACGTAAAATAATCTAGCTATTTACATGTGCCTAGTAATATCTCTCTTATTTTTCTTGTCACATCACATCTAGATAGCCAAATAGCTAACCACTAGGGACGCCCTAAGACATATACAACGGTTCTATTATACCCCCGTCCAAGGCTCGAGACGGCCCGTCCGTCGTGTCGTGAAGGGACCGTCTCGTCCCGTGTTCCAACGCAGACGCGATGCGATGACCCGGGCAGCGTTGTAAGAGCTGTCTCCTCATCACGACTCCATGTGTGATTGCGTGTCTGAGCAGAAATGCTCTACCTACTACATGCGTGTGCTGTGTGTGAACTGAAATGCACTAGCTAGTAGCTACTGCATGCGTGTGTGAACTGAAGCTAGTGCGTGTGACTGTTAACTGGAGCACTATACTCCATGCGGGTGTGAACTGAAGAACTACCATGTGAATTTGTTTTCCATGACCGTCTCTCCATCTCTGGTCGTGGTGGGTTATTATAAAATAATGATACCCTTCCATCCAGCCACAATACGCTTGTCCTATTAGACACATTACACATATCCAGTTAGATTGTATATGTATGGAGCCGCATGGTGAGAAAGATCATGTGCTGGATGATCTTATTTATCCTTAGACATGTATTCATCAAACGGTCACATAATTCTATACAAGTTGATATTTATGATTCATCCTAGCTACATGCTAAGCATTAAATAGCTTAGAGATGGACCTCTTATGTTGTATGACCTGTCTTTATACATGTCTATACGATAGACTAGAGATGCTTAGAGACGGACCTTTGTCTCTCGGGTTGTACATGCACTAAATAAAAACTTGGAGTCTTAGTTTCTCTCCCTCCCTCTTTCATAAATAACTAGTAACAAAATTCTTTTATGTAGCGGGCGTTTTTGATTTTACATGGTGGGGACAGCCGCCCGTCACCTTAGTAAGGTCACGGTTAATCGTGGCCATTACCGTGGCGGGCGGGTGTGCCCGCCACCGATAAATATCATTAACTGTGGCGGGCAACTTAACGCGCCCACCACGGTTAAATTCCTTTTGCGTGGCGATCGTCAGAAACCATGCGCCCGCGATTAATCCGTTTACCGTGGCAAATGCGTTATGTAGCCTGCCGCGTATTATTTTTAAAAATAAAATGCTGCTCGACACATTAGAGCACCAATATATATATATATATATATATATATATATATATATATATATATATATATATATATATTGAATATTGAATAAGTACAATAAGTTCATCCAAATCCATAAGTCGAACAAACGTAACACAAGTCCATATGTATCCAAAGTGCGAGCTACATCCATAGATATCCATACATGCATATATATACATCGATCCATACATCGGGTTTGCGAACTAAATGTAAACTGGATGAAGGTAGTCTCTATGTTCTAGCATCGTGCTCCATATATTTCCTTAGCGGCTCATACTCCGGGAACAGCCCCAACTCTGTCCTCCAAAAAAGAAAGGTTGCCCTTCATGTACGCATTGGTCTAGGAGGAACTTACATATGTCTGCTACTATTTTTTCTGAATCAGTACTCATCGGTTGCCTTTTGCACCACCCCGTACCAATGCTTGAGCCCACGCTTGAGCTGTCGGTAGCTGTCGTTGTACTTTGAGCACGCCCTCAGGTACTCACATACGAAGAAACCACGCAAGTTTGATCCAAATGGTTGCTTGAGGCACGGTAGACAATAAAGCAATGTTAGTAGTAATATAGAGGCAATATATAGGCATTAGTAGTACAGAGAATTAGTTTTGATATACATACTGGGAAAATCTCGCCTGAGTTTGAGGCTATCTTTATTTTTTCTCTTACACTTCTTCGATCTTCGTTCATAGCAGTCCAGATCCTTCAAGTACTCCTTGTAAGCGCTGTACGAAAAGCATTAATTTCAATAATGATATTCGACTCTAGATAGTAATTGAATAAATATTTCATCACTTACAATTTCAAGCGGCTTTCAAAGTGCTTGTTGCCATTGGGGTTTGAGTCCCGCAGTGAGTCAAAGATGCATGTCGTGCCGTCTTGAGGATAGATGATAAAACAAACCGGTGTCCCCCATATGATTTTTGCCCGTAGTGGTAAGCCGCCGATATGTACTTTGATACTTCCAACTTGTTTTCGTCGAGCTCCTTTTTCCATATCTTGTCTCTCTCCCTTGCCGTGAAGTCCACCATATCTAGATGGTGCTTTGGTTTTGGGAAACCCACGATCCGTTGCTCATAAATATGCCTTGGACAAAGATAAATAATACCTAGGTCAACCTTGATGCTTACATGGGACATCAATCTATAAGGACATGTGGTCGTGGCATAAGTACTCTTCACAAAGAATCTATAAGGATCGTGGGACATGTGGAAGTCGTATTTCACTTATAGAGCAAACAAGGTTACTTGGGCGATGTCAAGGTCCCCTCATTTGCGGTAGTCTAGCCATGTCATGGAACTCTATGGCCATCCATGTATCTCTCTCCAAGTGGAAGTACTCCGCAGAATATGGATAGAGAAGGTATGCAAGCCGCTTTTTTCGCACTGCATATACCATAGATGGAATCTCCGAGCCTCTGTTGGTATACCTTATAGTATAAAATATAGAGGTTTTAAAACGAAAATAAGGGCTTAAAATGAATATTAACATAGTATAGGGGCTTAACTAACATGATTCCACGAGTTTTGATGATTTATATATTTTTCAGGGGATTAAACAGAATATGCCCAAGAGTTTGCAAGCCCTATGTCATAAAGACGATATCGTGACGTAATCCAACTTGGAACCTACGCAAAGAATATTCTAGAAGACACCGGAGGACACGAGGAGAGAAGAGGGTGGGGCCCACCCGGCGGAAGCTAGAGGCGCCGTCACAGTGGGGCCCCCTGTTAGCCTCTGCTTTAATTAAGGTTAGTGCATAACCGCCTATGAGGAGCAATCTAGTCCATCCATCAAGGTCGGTTTGATCCAAGGGCTATGGTGCATCCTCCGGGGCTATATAACCAGACCCCCTGACCCCTGGGTGAAACCCTAAGTCATTCTACTCCATACCAAGTCCATCATCAAGACCCCAAGTCAAGATCCCAAGCCCTAGTTCCACCATAATTAGAGCAATAGCTATCTAGGCTAGTTCTAGAGGAAGTCAAGTATTGTCTTGGATTCCTGATCGTCAAGAAGTAGCGGGAGCCGAGCTTCTCGTGGCTTCTCTCTTGTATCTAATTTGTAAGTATTTGGTTAGAATACAATTGCCATGACTTTATTCTATTTAATGATTATATTCTTACTTATATGCTTCTATGCTTATTATGATTATATATTTAGTTTAGTATGTTTGTCTTTATATTCAAGCATGGAGTCGTATAGCGCCCCCTTAGATGCGCACTATGTGGGTGGTCGACAATGTGTAAACGTGGTGTTTATACAACGTTTGCCTGCGACATCACCCTATATTCTGGGAAGTGTGGTAGATCGTGGATGTGATATTGCCATTGAGTTCTTTGTAATCCACCCCGAATGTAGGGCTAGTTGAGCTTTATTACTATGGTAGACTTGCTTTGTTGCTGATCTTCCTTAGTAATGTTCACCATGTGTAGATATATTGCTTTCATACCATGATGACTAGGTGTATTGCACTAATTGTAGTATGCATTGACATATAAGTAGGAGTAACTTAGGAATATTATGTACGCTCTACCTATACCATGTTGTTTAGCCTATTATGACACCATCTAGTGGCATACCATGATCTTTGACTTGGATGTTATCATTATTATTATTTATCTTATTATCTTTATTATGTGACTTACCTAGTTTGAGTTTAGTATGATACATATGGTTTACTCTACATTACACCACTTTGCAAGTGAATCAACTTAAATCATCAACCTACCCATAGCCTACCCCTTCCCTGTGGTAAAATATAAATATGATACCTAGATAGACTCTGGTGAAGTGCTACAATTGAGTTATTCTATCGTAAACTGCTTGAGATACCATAATTACATTATCATTGCAAGAGATTCAAGTGTCATATTAAGAAATATCCATTCACACATTTCTTTAGCGTTGTGAGCTATGGTGACAGACTAGTTTCGTAGGCAATGCTAGAATGTGTGGTACAGCTTTTGTTCCTTTCTTGGTGAGATTAACTCCACCATAGATAATATTTGAGAGTCATACACCATAACTAACTCCGTCTAATTATATTAACTCTCTAGCTCGACTTTTCTTTGGAATGTGAGATTGACTCCACATCCGGACTAACTTATTAGATAGATACCATTATACATTTCTGGCGCCGTCCCGAGAGTGGGTCTTAAATCCATTCTTTAGTGATTGCGTTAAGAAATATCAATACCTCCCAAGACTCCTCATCGATGAGCTAGGCCTTAGGTATCATGTACTTCCCATACTCGTAGTGGCTGGGGAATTCGTCCGAGATAAGAAACACATGAAGTGGTGGTTTTTCTCTAGAACAGCATGGCTACAAATGTTAGGTTGCGAAAAGAAGTAGATAGTAACATATTATAGTTTGTCTATATGCTCGCTGTTAGCATACCTTTCAAAGTGAATCGTGAATGGGAGCCTCTTTGGTATGGCCAGCTTGTTGGGTATGTGCTCCTCCTCTTCATCGAGTAAAGGCTTACTTGGGGGAGGAGGACATTTGCTCGGTTGACCGAGGGGTGGTAGCGGTGTCCTATGCTCAGCTGCTTTCTCCTTCCCCGGTGTCTTAGGTGTCAGCGGTTGGAGGCCATGAGTGTAAATGGGTGCCTTGTCCCCTGCTGTTTCCTCTTGAGGTTCCGTAGCCTCCAGTGGCTTCTTGATAGGTACTATCTCCAATGTCTTATCCCCGCCAGTCTTTGGCTCCTCATTATCTAGAGGGGATCGAGGTGGACTGCGAGTAGGCGGAGTGTTGAGCGTGGAGGAGGGTCGTTGCCTTCTTTGTCGGCCCCACCGGCATCATCATCATCGTAGCCACCATCATTGGGGTCTAGCGGAGAATACGGGGTCTTGTTGGCTGTGATGTCGGTTGTGATCCTATCGGCTGAGATTCTGACGACTGTGATCCTATCGGTTGTGTCAAGGTCCCAAGACGAATGTCCTCCTTATTCCACAGCACCTGAAAACACATAGCATCCCCAAGGTGCTTGACCCCACTAGGAGCTTGGAACTCAAGTTCATGATCTTCAAAACCCTAGGAACACGTACCCTACGGTGACGACAACATAGTCAGGAGGGACATCATGGTCTTCGTACTCTCTGCTATCCCTGGGAGGGTGTGCAAACCCCTCAGCCACAACCTTCTTCCTTCCCTCCCACCGAAGGACATCAAGAGTGAGCAGTGTGCTCATTCCTTAGTGATATCATCGACTGGGTACCTTGGGGCCAACTGCCTCTATGCTGGTGTCGACATTGACATGCCAACCTAGCGAAACATCTGGTTCCTGAGCTCAACCATTTTGGGGTCTTTGCTCATGAAAGCTTTTGCTATGGATTTGCTGAACATTTCTTTCAAGGCCTCATCATGACCTTCCTATCTCAAGCCTTCCTTGTACCTCTGTCTCGAGTGATATGAGGCAGCATCTGACTGCCATGACTCCACCGTCGCCCAACTCTTCCCAAGCCCAAAGTCAGTGCATCGTGTCCCTGACGAATTTCGAGGCTCCTGCTGGTCTTAGCCGCAGTGGCCTTAATGACAGCCTTCTCTACTTCCTTGATCTTAGCCATAGTGCCCTGCTTTGGCTTCTTGGCATGGTAGCCATATAGGTAGTTCTGTGTCCTTCCATCACAGCCTTCATTCGGATCTGGCTCCCCGGCTTCCTTTCTAGCCCTTTCTTAGGCCTGCCACCCCGGCATGTGTGCAGTGTACCCAATATTGCCCATGTGGTGGGGGAGTTGGTTCCTCTTTACGAGGCCTGAGAACTTCTTGCTCTTTGCCTTTTCTTTGGCGTGTTTTTTGTTCTGCAGATCTCTTCCCATACATCAACCCCTATAATACTGTATTTGACGTAGGGTGACCGCCCTTTCATCGACCAATCCTTGTTGAGTTCAGTACTTCTAGTTCGGAAGCATCTTCCTCCGAGGGCATAGACATGCTCCTCTACCTTCTCAAGATCGGCGTTGTTAGGATATTGGAACCGTTTTTGCATCTCTTGCCACACCCAAAACTTGTCACTCTTAGGGACCTATTTCCAGTCTTCATAAAGTATGGAGACCTTATCTTTCACTAGAACACGAGCACTAATTGTTGTACTTCACGATGACCTCAATGGGCAGCAATGGCTCTCCCCGTGGCCCTAACTCAAGAATGACATGGTCATCACTGCTCTTCTTGTGCCTCCCATGTTCTCCCCTTCTCAGCTTCGGCTTGTCACCCTTTTGATTGCTTGAAGAGGTGTCCGTGGAGGTAGCGGGGGGTTGTTCCTCTATTTCGTGCTCCTCCGAGAATTCCAAAGCCTGAGGCACCTTTGTGCTTCATCCCTCGGGTTGTAATTTGGATCATCTTCGTCATCTGTATGTTTCCTTTTAGTTCACATCGGGGAAAACGACGCCCGCTAGCGTTGGGGGTAGAACTTGACCTAGAGCTAGGCAATGACCATGCAAGACCTTTTCGTCTAAAGCTCGGTTGATTCTCCATTTAAAGCTACAAACATACGAGCTTTCCCCTTATGTGCCTAAGAATAGCAATAAGAATATGTCTTTGGACAACGAGGTAGCAATAAGAAAACAGATTGAACACATAAACATATTTGTGTATAAATAAATTGCTCTCAAAATAGCGGGTTCTTTGCATATATATAAGCAGCCTTCCAATGTTGGTTGGTGATCACTGATCATGGACAAACTATGACAGCCCAAGTTAATTACCAATAGAAATAAGAACACAAGTTATATGTGAATATGTCTTTGGACAACAGGTAGCAATAAGAAGATAGATTGAATACATAATTAAACATTTTGGTGTATAAATAAATTGCTCTCAAAATAGCGAGGTTCTTTGCAAAAAGCAGCCTTCCAACTTTGGTTGGTGATCAGCGATCATCGACAAACCATTTCAGAAATCACACCCAAGTTATATAAACTAGCGGATTGCAATCACAGTTTGTCACAATTGTCTCACTACACCAGTTTTTATCATCGAGCAAAGAAGTTATAGAAACTAGCAGGTTGCAATCTTACCCAAGCTATAGAAACTAGCAGATTGCAATCACAGGCTATCACAATTGTCTCACTACACCGGTTTTCTTTCCTCGAGCAAAAGTTAATCGCAGCATCACAATGCTTGTCACAATTATCTGGCTAGCTAGCTGTGTCACAGGCATAGCAATCACAAGAATCACATTGCTTGTCACAATTATCTGGCAGAGATATAAATTACAGGCAGAGCTAGATCGACATCACATGTAGAGAGCGACATCATAGGCAGCGCAGAGATAGAATTCAAAACATCGTATCATAGGCATGACAGAGAGGAGGGTGCAAGCCAGAGGAGCCTGCGGCCAGCCAGTGGAGACCACGTACATAGCTGAAGACGACGGTCCCCGGAGCCAGGGTTCCGGCCCACCTCACGGACGCGAGGCGACGGACGAGTATGTAAGATGGGGAAGGGGCGAGGACGGGGAGAAGGAAGGCGGTGGGGGCGAGGGAACAGAAACTAGGCGTGACAACGGCGGTGGCGGAGTTAGGTACCAGGCGCCGACCCTAGCTATTCGGTCAAAGGAGGAGGACGGGGGCAAGGAAGGTGGTGCGCGCCAACAGAGGAGGACGGTGGCGCGGGCGGTGGCGGTGGCGGTGGGGGTGGCGTCGTTGCGGTGAGCCAGGGGGAGGAGGGGCGCTAGCCGGGCGTTTCTAGGCACTCCAGCCTGGGGGGGAGGATGGGGTCAGCCGCGGAGGTGGAGGATCTAGGCCACGGCCCGGTGGATCTAGGCCCAAGTGGTGGCGGCGGCGGAAAAAATTTGCCAGCCCTTTGGGGTTGTTGATGGTAGTTACCGTCCACTTTTTACCATGAAATAATAGAACATTTGAGGACAAGAACAAATAAAAGATAGGGTTTATACTAACAATTTCCACAAGTTTTGCATACACTCAGTTTTATAGGTGAACTCACGGAAAACCCTAGAAAATCATAGAGAAAAAGAGGATAAATCAAGACACCGAAGAAAAGGACCAAATCAAGGCGATTAATATAATTTCGGGGGTCCAAATGAGAAGAGAAGACAGCTCATGAAGCATAGGAAGGCTTGAGCTTTAGATTACGCCAAGGTGTTCATAGGTACATTGTTATATCCTTTGATATATTTATCTTTGATATATTCATTACTCACCGATCATCTATGATATTATTCTTTATCTTTATTATATTTTCATTTGCTTTATCTATTGTTTGCTTTAATATGTCTAGTAGAGTTATTTATTTGTTATGGATTGCATGCTTAGGATTGTATAGCCCTCATCTTGTAACGTGCAAGATAGGTGTTATAACTTATGTAAGTATGGTGCTTATATATGTTATATCTCGCAAATGCCCGCTATATACCGAGTCGTGGGGTAGTTCATAGAGGTTACAACTTTATTGAGTCTTCTATAATCCTCCCTCCATATGTAGTGAACGGTAGGTAGGTGTGTATTAAGAAGGCGAAGCTCTCATTATTGAATCCTTCCTAGTTGATGACCCTTAAGTTTGATATGAAGTCTTGGTAGTAGCCATGATAGCTAGATGTTTGCACTAATTAGAGTTTAGCAATAACATGTGATGATAGTTACACATAGTAAGTTTTCCTTATATTGCCCACGTGAGTCCTTAGACTAGAATATTCTGTTGAATCTTTATCATTTCATGATGGCTTGATCCCTGTATTTATCATTTATCTTATTGAGCATTTATCATACATATCATTATCTTATTTATTATTATTTCATGTGACATTAACCCCTGTTGTTGAGTAGAAGCATTATCATTATTGGTTATAGATATTCCATATATAAGGACTTTATTAGTGTACGTGTTTAGTAGTTTATAGATGTCTTCTTTGTGGATTCGATACCCTAGATACTCTAGGTACAATGCTACAATGGTATTTATTATTTTGTGCGCATGCGAGCCTTGTTCTATATTCTTTATCTTATTCTATTTCTGCCTAGTCACATTATTTTTTATGCCATGTTATACTTTCTAGTTGCATAAGATAGGAATGAGCAACCTTCTTTACTAGAAGTATTGGTTATCCTTTGACTAGTTTATAGTGGCTTTATGCTTGTTATAATACCAGCACTATTTGGGGTCATTGCTTTTATAGTTTTGTCACCTAGCATTAGTGGGGCATTTGGGCGCCGTTGCTTTTACTATGCTAGTTAGCTATATTAGTGATGTCGTTAAGCGGTGTCAACAAGCATTTTTGGCGCCGTTGCGGGGAAGATATCAAAGTACTTGATGCATACCTTCTAAATGTATAGAGGATATCAAACTACTTGATGCATATCACCAACTTTCTCAGGACCTAGAAGCACTAGTATAGTCTCATACGCATGGAATTAGATAAACTAATAGTCTTCTACTCACAACAACTTCAATCTTTTGTTTTTGTTTATTTTGATCATTTTATTTTAGGTTAATGTATGCAAAGTGCTACTATTCCGGATAATTTTATCAGTGATCCAGAAAGTTACTTAGAGAGCAAAGAGAAAAGCTCGGGAGAGCACAAAAAGAAGTTTCGGAAGACCAATATTCCAAGAGAAGTTTAGCATTTGACTTTGAAGCTATGGCTAACAAGAGTCTGCGCGCATTCCCTGCTCCGACCACCCACAACATCCATGACTTGGACCTACGGTTGATGTTAGAGAGAATGGTTGAGCTTAAGCCTGCACTCATCACTATGGTGCAAGCTAGTCAATTCTGTGTGAAGGCACATGAAGATGCAAGTGCTCGAGATCTGCGGCACCTTCACCATCGAGGGAGTGACACGTGATGCCACTCTGCTTCGCCTTTTCCCATTCTCACCGCTTGGAAAGGCTAAATAGTGGTTCTACAAGTAACAAGGAGAAGAACAATACTTGGGACCGCTGCTCAACCAACTTCCTCGCCAAGTTCTTTCCTACCGGCAAGGTGAATGCCTTGCGTGGGAAAATATCAAGCTTTTAGCAACACCCGATGAGTCATTCCCCGAAGCTTGGGAATGTTTTCAAGATCTGATTTGAGTGTCCTCATCATGCGATGGAGGGAGGCGGCTTTTGATGCAGACATTCTACCATGGGCTCCCTACTAGCACGCGTGAGACAATGGATGCTGCTGCTGGAGGAGCATTTTGTAGCTCTTACCCTCCCCAATGCTACTACACTCATTGAGAAGATAGTTTTCAACCAGTGTTGGAATGAAGAGCGCACAACTACTCGGAAGAGAGGTGGAGTCCATCAGCTTAAAGAGGTGGACATGATATCAACAATGCTTGATTTGCTGATGAAGAAGCTGGAGAACCAAGACCATGAGAAGAGAGAGGTCATGCATATCAATGACGCTCTCATGACTTACGAGGAATGCGGAAGCTTTGGACATTCTGGGAAGAATTGTCCAGAAATCATGGAGGATGTTCACTACATCAACAACAACAATTGTCGTCCTCAACAACCTCAAGGGTGGAACCAACAACGAGAGGCCAAACTACTCAGGTAATTACCAAGGTAATAATTTCAATCAGCCTCCTTTGAGAGAGTTACTTGCTGGTCGGGATCTAGACTTATTGAGCGAGATCAATAAGAAAGTCATAGCCAATGATAAGAACTTAGACACCATCAAGTACCAGGCTAGACACCTTTCTCTTTGCCATGAAGAACCGGTATAGCTTTAACAAAATGCTAGAGTCACAACTTGCTCAGTTGGCCGCTGCAGTTCCCCCCACTAGAAACTAACAAAATCCCAGGCTAGCCAGAAGAGTTAGAGTCTGCAAACCGTGTTGATATTTTTAATGTAGGCTATCATAAAGGCTTCACAAGGCAAGGATGGAAGCATGAGTCCTTGCCATTGAAGAAAGGAGATTCAGGAAGACCGGCCATCACTATTCAGATTGGGCTGCACACTTTCAACAATGCTCTTTGTGACCACGGATCCAGTATCAACATAATGCCAAAGGTAATCTATGACAAGATCCATGGTGCTCCCTTATCATATACAACCATGTGCTTGCAGCTTGCAGATCAATCAATCATCTACCCCAAGGGAATCCTTGAAGATATTTGTCTACGAGTTGGCAATTCATTCATGCAAGCAGACTTCGTCGTCCTCGAGACTGGAGGAGATGAAAGATCAACCATCATATTGGGCCGACCATTCTTGACTACGGCCAAGACTATCATCTACGCTGCACTAGCAAAGATTTGTTTCAACATCATGGGGAGAAGGGAGACATTCCACTTCAAGAACAAGATGCATGAGTATCCTGCTCATCCTCAGTACAGCCCCGAGATTGAAGAACTTGTTAAGAAGAATGATCCTAGCTCTAGACGAAGGAAGAACAAGAAGAAGCAGCCACAGTACACGAACATGATCAATGCGGTCCACTCGGAATGGGACTATCTTTGCTACTTCACCATATTTGCCAAAGATGGAAGATCCAGGTAACCCTGAAATCGACATTTCAATTAATCAGCTAGCCTTCACGAGTACTATCTGTGATACAGGCTCAGGAGTAAACATCATGCCTAAGGTAGTATATGAATTTATATTTGGTAAACAACCCCTGACGAAACCTATACGTGATTTGCGGATGGCAGATCAATCCTTCAGGAGACCAGAAGGCATAGCTAAAGAACGACTGCAGGGGAACTCTAATTATGGTGGAACTAGGGCTTGGATCTTGACTTGGGTCTTGATGATGGGACTTGGTATGGAGTAGAATGACTTAGGTATCACCCTGGGGGTCGAGGGGGTCTTGTTATATAGCCCGGAGGATGCACCGTAGCCCTTGGATCAAACCGACCTGCAGGAGTGGCGTAGATTTAATCTCCATGGCGGTTGCAAACCGACATAACAAGGTGAGGCTGGCAGTGGGCCCCACGGGCGCGGCTGCCGACGGTTGCAAACCGACATAACAAGGTGAGGCCGGGCAAGTGGGCCCCACGGGAGCGGTTGCCCTAGGCCCTAGGCCACGCTGTGGGCCCCGCCCCGTGGGTCGTGGTCCTCCGGTGTCTTTGTGTGGGTTTCAAGTCGAAGTTTGCGTGGGTTTCAAGTCGAAGTTGCGTCGAGGATAAGTCTATCCCGTGAGCGTAGAGCAGCATCCCCTCTGGCTGCTTGTGCTTTTGCATCTTGGAGAGGAGAGAGAACGACAGCAGGGAAGGAGAAAGCTGGGAATGAAAAAAAGTCTAATATTTATTACTTCAAGACTCTACCATTGTATGACATAGTTTCTACAAATGATTTTTCGTTAACGTGGCTTCTTGGACATTATGCATGATTTCTACCATTGGGACTGCCCTAAAGAGTGGCATAAAGGGGCACCAAGTTGTGCGAAGCGCATAAAACAAGAGCTGGAGCAAAGGAATCTTAATGCAAAGGCTAGAGATAGCGTCCAAACTCTTTATTATCAGTTATGACCTGAGAAGGGCCCATCCAAACACATCTGTGCAGTTCGTGGCAAGGATATAACGACCACCTATATGCTTCTGACTTGCACGGTCCTTCAAGATATAAGATAGCATATGGGTGCTTCAGTCTGGATACTCAATCGACATCAACACATAGGACTCATTAATGAGAAAAAACCGAGGTTGTAAGAGTTCGTGCACTTTTTTCCTTTCAAAAAAGGGTATATATGTTATGCACCAAGTTAAATGCAAAGCACAAGGAGTTTGAACGCACGGGGAGGTGAGGGATTAAGATGGTTGTGACAAACTTTCTCTCTCGGCCATTGGATCTGAATATCTGTTTTGTGAGCCCTTAATCTTTAATGGAGGGAGATTTATGCGTGCAGTTTTCTCGGTGCACGAAGTTTGACGTCACAGCGGGGTACATTTCTTTGGGTGGACAAAAAATAATTTAAAATTTCAAATATAGTAGAGATACCCTAATGCCATGTACTGAACGGATGGATGCCATGTACTGAACGGATGGACGTCACAGCGAAGTTTGACTGTTCGGCTGGGCTGGCTGGCTGGCTGGCTGGCTGATGTTGTGAGAGAATCTTACCGCTGGCTGGCTGCTTTGGTCGGCCGATCTTGTGAGAGAAAGTATACTGCTGGCTGGCTTGGCTGCGAACAGGCTTATTGAAACCGACAAGGCCGCTTTCTCTGGCACGCGTTCTCATGTCTACTTGTATCTCGAAATCTGACTCAAACACTGCACTTTATGTTTTTTTGACTGAAAACACTGCACTTTATGTCCATTTGAAGATGGGCGGTTTAGCTTTATAATTTACAATCAGACACAACATTGGGTTGTGGAACCCGCATGTTACCTTACCTTAACATCATCTAGTAAATGGTGAGGGGCTCTATGTAATTTTTTTCTTAAAGTTGATCCCCAGTTTTCCTTCATATTCCCTTTCTTGTTCGTTGTACCCTGGAGTATGGGCGTCCCTGACTCCTGAAGGCCTTCTCCAGCAGGTTCGTGCTAATTGAGTTTTTGTTATCTTATTACACAAATTTTGTGTCCGTCTCGTGTCCTGCTGCCTAGCATTTAATGCAATTGCTGCTCCACAGATTATTCATCTCTGTCACTTATTTTTTTTGCATCTGCATCACTGATATTCATGTCTTTGTCTCTGTCACTTATTTTTTCTGCAACTGCACCCGTCTCGGCATCAGTCTCAACATGGCTAACCTTGCTGTTCATGTTCTATTCGACCTGTACAGGACACGCTCTTGAACCAGTTTTTAAGCTGTACTCCGTACTTTAGTTTCAACTATATATCTTCAGATCTAGGTGTGAGTTATTGTCCTAGCTATGTACTTTTGGCTCACATCGGAAAACTTTTTTTGACGACCTGCTTAATTCAGGGCTCGATCACTTTGCTGGGCATCTGCATAGCACATCATAGTTGCTCGTGGAAAGGATATAACAACCACCTATATGTTTCTGACTTGCACGGTCCTTCAAGATACAAGATAGCATATGGGTGCTTCAGTCTGGATATTCAATCGACATGAACCCATAGGGACTCATTAATCAGAAAAAACCGAGGTTGTAAGAGTTCATGCACTTTTTTCCCATTTTAAAAAGGGTATATATGTTATGCACCAAGTTAAATGCGAAGCACATGGAGTTTGAAGGCACGGGGAGGTGAGAGTATAAGACGGTTGTGACAAATTTTCTCTCTCGGCCATTGGATCTGAATATCTGTTTTGTGAGCCCTTGATCTTTAATGGAGGGAGATTTATGTGTACAATTTTTTCGGTGCACCAAATTTGACCTGTCAGCGGGGAACATTTCTTTGGGTGGACCTAAAATAATTTAAAAATTCAAATATAGTAGAGATACCTAGTGCCATGTACTGAACGGATGGGTGCATTGAAACCGACAAGGCCCCTTTCTCTGGCACGTGTTCTCATGTCTACTTGTATCGAGATCTCGAAATCTGACTCACACACGTTATGTCCATTTGAAGATGGGCGGTTTTGATTTATAATTTATAATCCAACACAACATTGGGTTCTGGAACACGCATGTTACCTTACCTTAACATCGTCTAGTAAAAGGTGAGGGGCTCTATGCAATTTTCTCTTAAAGTTGATCCTTTCCTTCTTGTTCCCTTTCTTGTTCGCTGTACCCTGCAGTATGGGCGTCCCTGACTCCTGAAGGCCTTCTCCAGCAGGTTGGTGCTAATTGGGTTTTTGTTGTCTTATTACACAAATTTTGTGTTCGTCTCGTGTCCTGCTGCCTAGCATTTAATGAAATTGCTGCTCTACAGATTATTCATCTATCTATGTCATTTATTTTGTCTGCATCTGTATCACGGATATTCATTTTTTTGACGAAGATATATATGATTGCACACTAAGCGGGTCTGAATCTGCTCGGCATCAGTCTCAACTTGGCTAACCTTGCTGTACATGATCTATTCGACCTATACTGAACACGATCTGGATCCAGTTTTTTTAGCTGTGCTTTAGTTTCAACTATGTATGTTCAGATCTAGGTGTGAGTTTAGCCATTAATAAATAATGATAATAATTAACAGCATGAGAAACGAAGTTATTGTCCTAGCTATGTACTTTTGGCCCAAATCGGAAATGTTTTTTTGACCACCTGCTTAATTCGGGGCTTGAACTCGTTGCTGGGCATCGCATAGCAGTTCATAGTTGCTCTCTGTAGAGGTAATTAGCATCCCCGTTGCTGACGAGGATGCACGCAGTTCTGCTTCAATATCGCCCCAAACAAGCTATTTGTTCATTTCTCTGTTTTGGCAATCGCAATCTGTAGGGATGGACGGAAACGAGGAAGACAATGTGCTGCAGGATATACTTGATGGGAAGAGGAACCCCGGATGTCTCTCGTACCATATTTTAGAGAAAATCACGCTCAATTTTTCCGAGGAAAGAAGAATCGGTAGTGGTGGATTTGGAGAGGTTTACAAGGTAAAATTATTTTCCAGATTACATTCTATACCTTAGGATCCCAACAAATGATCCCGAGCTTCCGCAAGATATTTTTTTTTGGAATAGTCTTCCGCAACATTTCACTCTGTTCTTTTCTGATATATTGATGTGTCAGATTCTTGATGAGGTGCATTTGTTTCCTGTTTTCTTGGCTATATGTATATGTGCATGCAACTTTTTATGATGACAGGGTATTCTCCGAAACGGGAATGTTGTTGCCGTGAAGAGGATACCTGTGACTGAGCTTACAATCGAAGACCGTTTCTTTAATCGTGAGGTTCAAGGCCTGCTGATGATGAAGGACCATGAAAATTTAGTCAGGTTTCTTGGCTACTGTCATAATACACATCAAGTAATGATAAAAACGGCAGGACCTGAAGAAAGCTTTGTTCCGATCCAGATAAAGAAAGATTACTCTGTTTTGAGTATATCAGCAATGGAAGCCTAGACAAACATATTACTGGTACGATAATGTTCCATGTGATGCAGTTGTTCTAGTTCGTTTCAAATTATATGTTACTCTGGCTTTTTTAGGTACACAATTTTTTGCTTCCTATGTAGTAAAAGTTATTGTACCTAGAAAAACCAGGACGACTTAGTATTTGGAATAGGGGTAGTATTAAACTTGAAGTCACCTCCGACTAATTGTATGTTCTAAATGTTGTACCATTCGGCCTGCAGTTTTGCATCATGTTCAATGATTGCTGCAAATTTAATCTTTTTTTTATTTCTTTTTCTCTCCTGTTGCAGATGAGTTAAGAGGACTTGAATGGAATATTCGTTATAAAATGATTAAGGGAATTTGTGTGGGTTTGCAATTCCTCCACGAGGAAATGCGTTTTTATTCATATGGATCTCAAACCGACAAATATAATGGTAGATACGCACATGGTGCCAAAAATTACAGATTTTGGTCTGGCTAGGCCAGATGGAAAATCAATCACTACTGGCGACCGTTTTGTATCACGGTAAGCAATGCAAGGATAAAAACCGTTACTTGACACTTTGACTGTTATAGTTTCTCTATGCAATAATGCACGAACTGTTGCATTTTCATACAGAGGATATAGCTCTCCCGAATACATCAATGGTGGGGCCACGACAATCCAGTGTGACATATATAGTTTGGGTGTTATAATCATGGAACTAGTATCAGGACGCCAAGCCTTCGACGATAGAAGTAAGGTAAAGAGTAAACTTCTTACTAAGCAAATGGTAAATTTCATCATTATATACAATAGTGTTTTGCATTTTACATAGGCTTACCCTTTATAGTACTCCTGTCTTGTTCATGTACTGTTCTATTGAATGGTTCTCTAAGTTAAACCATTTTTTCTGATAATATAAGTCTTCGTCAACAATTGAAGGCATTTCTAGCCTGTGCTTAACAAGAAGCACACTATCAAAAACTGAGAAAAACAAAGAGATCACGCTCACGCAAATGGGCTATCAACCAAAACAATGTCCATAGGAACATCAAACATGCACCAATTGTTGCAAGGCTACCACAACCAAAACCTGTAAGCTAGACTAATAGAGGTGTCGTGGGTTACATAATCGAGTAAACATCGGTGTTGTTTGATGTTGGTCGATATGAAGACTTTCAATGGCTTAAGCACTTACAACATTTAGGGGCCTTAAAGAATTTCATCCTAGTTTGGTCCTCTGAGACATAGGTGCCAACACTTTGGTGTTTTTCAAGTTAGGAATTCTCAAAGGAGGGAGTTCTTACAACGGATAAATTCAGAGATCTATAGGGGATGCACTTTGTGCTAGTTTTAGGCTTGACCAATCCAAGCTTCGCTTGGTTGGCCTCTTGAAGTCAGGTCCTTAGATCCAAGTCGTGTCCTTTTCGACCCCCTCAATGGGATCCCTTGCCTTCCCATATATACTAGGAAGGTGACGAGAGTATAAATTAGGTTGTTTTGTTTTGAGCTACTTCGTCTTGGCACCACCGGGTCATTATTTGTCTTGAGCTGGGGTGGAAAAACCACAACCACTCCATTATGACCTGTTGCAGCCTAGTGCTTACCACTAGGCATGCTTGGGAGTTCCTTGTCCGACCTTAACACGCCCTTGGCACCTTTGCCCAAGGAGTGGCTCACAACGCCTTTGCGATTGTTGAATGGGCTGACGGTGTAGTTATTTTGCACAATTTAGGCGCTCACTAAAATATTTTGGATGTGCCTTCTGCCTCGGCCTAGCATTACAATTTGCCTGGAGCCATTGTTTGGATGGCTAAGAGGCAGTGCCTTGGCCTGGGCTCCGATCCCCTTGTGTCAAGAACCCCTGAGCTCTAGGCAAATACTTCTTCCCCACCTTAGGCTTGCCTCTCAAACTCTTTCTAGGGAGGGTTGGCTAAGCGTTCTTTGAGCCAGCCCTAATTTATAGGTGGGTGCTTGTGAGGACACCAGATGGGTTTAGCCCTGAGCCATTCATTTGTTAGTTTGATTGCTAAGTCCTTTACATAGGGACTTAATGTGACCTTATGTAACACTTTTGTCATAAGCCCCTGAGCCCTTCATGCCCTCTTGGGTCATGTTTAGGATGGTGCTAGGAGGCTTCCTATGATTATGACAAGTGTACTAGACAAAAAAGTGTGGCAGAGTCATGTTTGTTGTGTGTTAGATGTGCTTCTAAGGACTTGTAGGATTCCTTCATGGGACTTCTAGGTAAGGTAACACCCTTGGTTTGATTTCAACTAGTATATCTTAAGCGAGGGTCAAATGAATCCTTCAGGGGACTGCTAGCAATGGGCCTCCTCCATGAGGCGTCCCACTTACCTAGTCTGCCATGGGTCAAATCACTTAGCTCGGATCCATATCATCATCGTCTCGTGACCCACCCCCTTTGATGGATTCAAAAACATGCCTCTTGTGTTCTAGTTGCACATTGTGACAGTTGGGGTGCTCCATGAGTCCGAGCTAGAGACATTAGTGGGTTCGTTGCATAGCGCACATGTCACAATCTCGATCACCCTAGTTTGGGAGTGGCTATGTGTCATCTGCCAGTTTGCTTCCGAACTATTGAGGTCAGGGACTAGGTGACCCTGTCCCTCGAGCCCTTCGAGGAACAAGATCATTAGAGGAATCCTCGAGTGCTAAGCAGAGTATGCAGAGTAGATCAAAAGTATATTGAATTATTCTCTATTCCCAAACCAAACACTGATGCTCACATCTCACTCATTATCCCTCACTTCACCCTCATATTCTCAGTCTAATTGATGAGCCAACCATTTATGCCTCTCACCTAATTGTCCTCAAGCCATACCTTAGCTTAAGAGGGAGAGAATCAGAGGACAAGAGAAGACTAACAGGATGAAATAGTTCATTGGAATGATCATGACCAAGACTCCGGCTATATATACGCATAGTTTTAATCAAGCAGAGTCTGTACACCCACAACCATAAGCTCACCAACATCGATGTAGTACTCCATCTAAGCAAACACCCTCCAAGAACTAGCACATTCCTTATCAGACTGCCCCAAGTAGAGTATCATACGGCACTACGCATGAGGCAGAAAACCCATTGATATCCTTCTCACTATGCTCGTAGAGCATACCCTCGCGCACCACTTCGCCCATAGAGCTAGTTTATTTTGCACTAACTCAATTGGATGGATCCCACCGCATATAGGGCAAGTGGTGTGCAAGTTTGACATAGTGACATGTTCGAGGTACAACCCATGATGCTCCTTAATTGGTCGGACAAAGCAACTTCCATCAATATCAAACAAAGCTCTCACATTAATGCATGGTTCCGGAAACAAGTCATGTCTAGGATTATCTCCAAAGCTCCTCAATCACCAGCACCCACATAGGATTCAATGCTCCCATTATGCCAACCAACCTTTCGTCTCATCGGAAGCCTTGTGGCCATCTCCAATCCACCAACCGCATCACCAACCAACCAACCATCACATCACAAGGGATATATATAATAGTGATAGAGCAAATGCAAAGCTGGGAAGTCAATGTGAAGATGTTTCCAATCAAGGCTCAACTAATAGCATGCACCACATAGAATATCAAATGAATAAAGTAGAGTGATCGCAATTTTACTTATAATGACTAATAGATTCTCTAAGACAAGGTACTGCAATGACACCTATGATGTCAAGGTAGTAGTGGTACAAATCTCTGTCAGTCAGTGTAATTTATTGGTGTGGGCATCCATCTCTAGGGTCAGCTCCTCTCCATGGGTCCTCCTCCAGAGCTAATGCACATCCACATGATATCTCTAAAAGGTACAAGTCATCACAAAGAGCCAAACAAACGAAGAAGAACCAAATTTTTTTTTTTTGACCGAACCGGTCGGGAGGCCCCGACCTCTCTCTTTTTAATTATATGAATGAAATGGTACAAGCAAATTTACAAGGCAGCTAGGCCCAAAAGGAAAAAGCAGGAAACCTATACATGGCTATCTCTCCAAGTTTGAAAAGGAAGACGCCTAGATGGTTTGGCCTTAAGACAAACCGAGACTAAATTCCTCTATGAAGATTCTTTTCCATTCATCGAACTCTTGTCGTCCATTCTGAAAGATGACAGTACTTCTTGTTTTCCAAAGGGACCAACAGGCACATATAACAATTTCTCTGAAGGTGATGTTGTTGAAGTTCTCTTTAACCTTGAGGAACATTTCAAAAGGTCACATACTGTGATCCCACGTGATATTCAGAGAATCCCAACACTCCTTGCTGAATGGACAATGGAAAAACAAGTGAAAATATGACTCCTCACTGTCAAGATTGAATAGAACACAGCTATAACTCGGTAGAGACATATTTTTCCTTTTTAGCATGTTGCGAGTGTTCAGTCTATACCTTACTAGTAACCAAAAGAAAAACTTTTGGTTCCCCAAAGAAAAACTTTTGGTTCCCCAAATTGCTACCAGACCAAATCCATTTGAAGATTGGAGATGTAGGGGCAGAGTCAGTTACTCCCTCTATCATTTTTTGTAAGGCGTATACCACAATATCTCAGATACCAAGGAAGAGCATTAATTCTTGTTAAGCCGCGTGAGCTGTTGCATGGCTGCATGCAAACCGTGACATTCCAGTTGCTACTAAGCAGCGCACACCGCGCAGCTGGTGAAAAGAAAAATATTTCGCTAGAGTAAACAATAGCTTGCATGCAAACCTTTGGAATTCATGCATGCATACTATTAAATGTCACAAAACACTCTGCCCCCTCCACCTCGATTGGAATGAGGCGCCTAACAAAAAATCAAAAAGCCAAAAGTGCAGTACGCCCTACATTTCGTAATGGAGGGAGTAACACTTTGTAAGCCTTTTTACTGTTGTAGACGTACTACCCCAAGTGTATATCCATGAGTCATTGCAATTCTCATCTAGGTCCAGGTTCTGAATGATTATATTTATCTCATCTAACCGTTGTCTAGCCACCGGGAGATAAGGTTGGACTGAAGATTCTTTGGAAGCTTTGGTTTAGATAAAACCGAATGCAACCTTTTGGTTCCCCGATGAATGAGAACAATTGTAGAAATCTGTCCTTCAGAGAGGTTGGTCCACCCAAATATCTGACCAAAATGATGCAGAATTTCCTTTTCGTGGTGAGCAGGTGGTGAAGCCTTTGTATTTGGTAAACAACTTTAAAACATCTTTCCACCAAAAAAAAGCTTTTAAACGGATCTGTCATGGGGTCAAATTCAATGATACATGGCTATGAACCTAGGGCTTTGACCAAAACTTTGGTAAGCATAAGGTGGCTTTAGTTCTAGGTTCGGTGCCACGGTGAGCAGGGACATAAGGTTGATGGCCTCCTCAAGTTTTCATCAAGTTCCACTACTATAGAAAAAAATTAATCATGGCAGTTTTTTATTTCATTTACCATGGCGGTTTTTCATAACCGCCATGAACTAAAGATCATGGTTAATTGTTGATTAACCTTGGCGGTTTTCTAAGACCCCGAAACCCACCACGTCTATTCTTGAAAAAAAAATCCAGATCCGCCCGCCGCCGCCGCTCACTAGATCCGCACCGCCGCTCCCGCCCGCTCACCGGATCCAGCTACTGCTTACTAGATGTGGCTTTCCGCTTGCGGATCCGGCCACGAGAGCCTACCGTGATCCACGGATTTTTTTGTAGTACAGTTCTTATGGCTACAAAGGTTGAACTACCAAAGTTGCACGACACTAGGGCTGGGTAAACGTGAGATGGTCAAGTTGAGGTCGATCTATGCCAAGGGTTAAGATTAGGTTGGTACGCGTATTGCCACAATGGAATGCTAGCTAAGGTGGTTGCTCAAGCTATAGATACGAAAAAGCTTAGGAATGGCAAAATTACACCCAAAGGTGATGAATCTGGCCCAGATGGGGCTGGCCGAGGTCGAATAAATTTAGGTTGCCCGAAGCCCAACAGTTCATAGCGACACCCACTAGGGAAAGGCCCACTCTCTCGAAAAGACTAGTCCAATATGGGAAGGGTGGCTCTCTACTTTAAGATGGCTTCCTCCTCTGAAGCTAAGAAAGGTGGGATTATTCAGAGGCTCATATGGTCACCGCCCGACTACAACATGGCCACTTGGCCTCTTTCTGTTGTGTCTTTGTTCACGATTAATAGTGGAGTATGTCTTCATCGAAAGGTGAAAGCTTGGCTATGAAGAAGGCTTACTCATCGTAGGTATGTTCGTTGAAGGCCCGGGCTTGTGAGGGATGGTCATGGACAACTGAGGCTCACACTCTAGCCGACAATAGCCAGTAGCGGGCCTCCATCACAGACTCAGTGAATGGCGATCAACATAACGGCCTCGGGCAGTAGAGCACGGGCACTGCAGGGCGATGGCGATCGGTGTGACGGCGTAGGGCAGTAGGGAACGGACACTGCAGGGCGTTGACGATCTACCATGAAAGTTACCGTGGCTGACTGTGTGGCTCCCGTTCACATGAAAGTTACTGGCCTCATGGGCCGTGTCCTCTAGCAGTCGAGCTCAAGCCCAGTATACGGTGCAAAGAATGTGTCTCACCAACGGACGGGTATACGTACGTATACTACGTGCTAACAGAGCCTGTGTATTTCGCTCAAAAAAAAAAAAAAAAAAAAGAGCCTGTGTATATACATCCATGACGGCCTGCCCAACCTCATGGCCATTGGCCCAAGCCTGTTGCTCTGTGCTATACCTGCCCAGCCTCACCGTGTGACTGAATACGTACGTACACCTCTGCTATTTTGTTTCGGCCGGCGATGGTCATATCTTGCCATACTGGTGGCTCCGCCACTGGTAGCGGCCTGCTCTGGACAAGAAGTGACAAGTTGCAGCCACCCGGAAATGACTTTAGCTGGGCCAAATATGGCTGTGTCTGGATAGGGGCCAGCTATAGGCAGTCAGATGTGACAGCAGGGTGGCAGTGCATGGCCATGGCATGTTGCGAGGTAGCCGTTGCTTCTCAGGGTGGATCTAGGTGGTGCTGGCCTAGCTAGTGCGGTGAAGTCGTGGCCAAGGTGCGTCAGGGTGCTTAGTGCAAGGACTCAATGGAGCACCCCATTGCAGCTTCAAGGCTTTAGTGGTGACACAAGAAGGCAAGTTATGTCTAGGGGCCAACATTTGTGCAGGCTTATTGGGCCACATGAGACGTGAGCATGCACGGGGCGGCGAGACCACAGCCTAGGGCTGAGTACAACGAGACTGGTGGCATGGCAAAAAGGTGGTGTTGACACAAATTAGGGTTCGCACCAACACACTCGAAGGTCACGATGGACCAGCAGGATAACCAACACACTTTCGCGGTGAAGAGCGGCGAGTTTAGAAGCAAACTAGCAAAGGATAACAATCGCGCTTACGTGACGAAGAACGGCTAGTTTCGAGCAAACTAGCAAAGAAGCCGCCGAAGCTCTCGCCGGGGAAGGGACCCCGTCAGGGCAAGGACGTCGTCGGGTTGCCCTAGGTTGGCCGGCAAGCCTAGGACGTCATCCTTGGTTGTCGGATCAAGCGATGAACAACATGTAGAAGGCTGAAGGGAGAAAATAGGGTAGAGAGTAGTAGATTGATTTGTTTGTGTCGATTGGATGATTGTCCCTTTACAATAGCCAAAGGTTTATACTTATACCCCGGGCTGATGACACCAAACGACCCTCGTACGTGACTTGCCTAAAGATATAGTATCTAAATACAAGGAATATTAAAATACTTGGACTCCGCTTTCCCTTATCGCAGAGTCTTGCCGCTGAAGCTCCCTCATCCCGATAGTTCTGTTCTGGCTTGACCGGAAAAGTAGTACGCAGATATATCACCGTGCAACCTTTTAATCTCTCGGCCCTCCTTGCTTTACGTGATGGGCTTCACACGTAACTGAATAATATGCAGCCCAATGCCACACGTGCATGCCTCTTGGTTTCTATTTAATAATGACTTTGAATACCTTGACCCGACATAACGACCGAGGTCGCCGAGACATCGGAGAGGTCGACAGCAGAGGTCGGCAGGCTGCACCACAGAGTGGACGACAATCTGCATGGACTGGTCAGTACGTTGCCGAAGAGGTTGGGGCGGAGAGGTCGCCGAGCCATCGTCATAATCATATATGACACTTACTTTGCTTGGACATTTTTGAGTGTTAACATATGCCCCCCTGTTTTCAAGTGAATGATGCATGAGCCTGAAAACACAACTCAAGACGCACTGAGCAACAACGATACCCAACACATCGGTTGTTCAGTAACTAATGACGATGTATACATCGGCCATTTTTGTTCTAAGGGCGATACATGTATCGGCCATTGGGAGACTTTTGCATCCCCTTCAGCAGACACCACTTTGGCCACTCTTTGAAGAGCTCAATCAAAGCACATAGAATGCTCCCACATTTCCTTGCTCCATTGAATTCCAAATATACCAGTAGTATATCTTTGACAATTATTCAATTTAGTTCATGGTGCAAAACAAACTTGATTGCATTCCATCGAACACCCCTGATCAACTTTGGTGTCAGGATCACACATTCACGTTTGCAACATGGGAGAACTTTAATCATTCAAATCGGCCTCAAAATCATTGGGAATCAAATTGGGCCCATCTGGGATTTTCCTAGGAAAAAATGGCCATGTTGACCACACGGAGGTCGGCAGAGCCGACTGTGGCAATTGGCTTATCCGACTTGACCCCGGACAGGATGGCATGATGAATCACGCAAACCGGCCTAGCCGATTTTCTAACCGGCTAAACCGATAGGGCAGCACAACAGTAGTGGCAAGCAACAATTGCAGGCACAGCATGGTGACCGGCTAAACCGATTGGTCGATCGGCCAAGCCGATCCCACAAGAAGTGTATACTTGTAGTCAGCAACCGCAGGCCGGTTATACAGCACGCTCAGCATGGTGACCGGTCAGGCCGACTGATCAGCCGGCCAAGCCGATCCCGCATGAAGTGTATATTGGTGGCCAGCAACCGAAGGGCAGGGAGGAGTGCATGCAGCAGCAGCGTGCAACCACCACCATTAGTATAGCATGCAGGCCTGTCATATTAGTTTGGGCACTTGACCAATTCAATCAGAGAAAAAGGAGAAGGCCCTGTATCCAAACAATAACATGCAGGAGAGGAGATGTATGCAACAACATCAGGCCAGCAACTAGCGATGCATCCATCAAAGTGACATGCTCAATAGCAGCAGGAAAACAACCGGTCTTGATGTCCTGTATGCCATACGGAAATAATAGGAAACCGGCTTGGCCAGATCGATGATCAGGTATGCCGATTTGTCAAGATGATGCTGATTTTTTCTTTTATTCTTCTTCGAAAATATTTATGCAACACCTTATATCTCTGATCATCTGGTCAAATAGCTAGGAGCACGATCAACATGTTTAATTGGCTAAATATGATTAAGCACCAGCTACGATTAGAACATGCATATATTTAATCGGCTAAAAGTAAAAGCCAAGATTAATATACATATTTAATCGGCTAAATTTGCTAACCATATATATGTCTTCATCTGCTCCTTGGAGATTACTAAGTTCCATGTCAAATTGGCCTAATGGTAATACTGGACCCTCACTGACCATATGCTTGCAAGCAGCTAAAAAGCACGATTAACACACTTAATCGGCCAATTTGATTAACAAAGTAGAGGCACGATTCAGCATGCATATAAATAATCGGCTAGTTTAATTCTTTTATATATATCATACCCCTAGGACTTAAAGTCATCAAAGTAAAATTCCACAGGGGCTTTTCCAATAGCACGATGGTTGCAAACGTTCATCGGCTATGTTGTATGCTAAGGGCGATAACAAAGTATCGGCCATATGAATTCATCCACACGAATATTTTGACTCTTGATCATTGATGAGCATAACAATTTGGCAACCCTCCATAATATAAAGATCCATAAGAAGATGAGGGATAACCATACATACCATAAGATGAATTCCACATAGGCATAGGCAGAGAGAATATGGATGATGCCATGACCAATAATTTTGATGATCCGGTGCAACCTTCCCACTTGGAAATTGTTTCTTGACTCTTCTTCTCTCCTTCGCCTTTGTTGCACCACTAGCTTGAACATCATCCTTTTGAGCTTGAATACTATTTTTAGGAACCCATGCCAAGCCTCTTTCTTTCAGCTTCTCCGCACTAAGCTTTTGGAGCTTCTTTTCTTGCCACTTTGGTAAACCGATTGAGCATCTCGTTTTTTATTTTTGTTTTGGACAGCGGCAAGTATTCCTTGATTTTAGGCACTTTCATCTTCTTTTTTTTTTAGATTTGGCACCTATAAAATCAATAGATGATCTTCCCACTTCTTTGCCATTGATAGCCAGATTTTTCAGCAATGTAATCGGCTTTTCAATAGCGGCATTCAGATCTGAACTGTTCTTCTTTCGGCCATCATACTTGACACGGTAAACTTGCTTTACCACTTTTTTCTTTGATTCAGCCCCAGACCAATTTATAGTAAAACGGTTGTTATAAGATGACGTTCTCTCCGAACGTCTTGGAGCTGCATACTCTATATAATGTGGCCTGAAATATGACGGAACATGTGCCTCTTCACCAAACCAGCCCCACAATGAATAAGGATTAAAATATGCGGGCTGTGGTTCATAAGACATGGGAATTGGCTACTCAAAAGGAGAATATGTTGCTGCTGACTGAGATCTATTTCCTTGCCAATTCCACTCTTGAGATTTACGCTTTGGAGACGATCTTGATGGCTGGACCTTTGATTGATTGGCAATGTTTGCTTCACCTATCTTCTTATATTTAGCTAGAAGTTCTTGAAGCTAAGCTTCGGCCTTCTATGCTTTTTGCTTGTAAGGACCTTTGTCTCCATTAGCTTTGCAAGTACCCTCCTTTTCTCCATCTTGATTGATATGCTCCAAAGAAGGATCCTCAGCCGATTCTCTTTGCTCAATAAAATCAATCGGCATTTGTTTTGGCCGGAGAGATTTCACCTGCCCCCCAGTGTCTTCTAAAATTGGAGTGACATTGTTGTCCTCTGAAATTTCTTCAATTTGCACTTTTTGGACAGCAATCTCAGCTCCACTTGAGCCTCCACATCTCTCTCTTGGGCATTGGAGCTTTGAGCTTTGAGTGAATCGGCTAATGCAAGCCGATTTGAAACCTGTTTGCCATCAAGACCGATTGTATCCAATCGGTCCATTTGTTGAGCTTCAGAAAATCTCAATCGGCCTTTATCAATGGCCGATTGGATCACACGACGAAACAAATTGCATTCACAAGTATTATGATCATAAGAATTATGCCACTTGCAATATGTGAGCTCTTCTAAATTTTTAATTGATGGCAAAGCATTGTGATCAATGATTCTAATAAAATTATTCTTGAGCAAGATATCAAAGACATGATCACAAAAAGTAAAGTCAAAGCTATATTTTAATTTATCAAGCCGATTCTTTTATGAGTCGGCTTCAAAGCTAGGCAAACGAATGGATCAGATTTATTATCAATCCATTCGGCCACAGCTTTTCTGATTGCTCTTTGAGGGCTGTAGCTTTGACAAACTAGAATTATCGGCCTTGCCATACGACATAATGCGTTGGCCGATAGAATCTGAATTTATTTTATCATAAACAAATAAATTGCTATTACCAATCGGTCTCCTACTTCCAATGATATCTCTAATAGCTGCAGAAATTGAGATAGTATGACCGGATTGGAATTTAAGCAAAATATTTGTGTTTTCTACCTTGTTGATCATGTCAGAGAGATGAACATCCTTGACTTGAATAATGTGGTTTTTCACCTCCAAGGAACGATCAACATCAGGTGCCGAATCATCCAAAGACACATCGGCAGCTGCAGGAACCGAAGAAGCCAGCTTAGCTGACTGGACGCCGGTTCCACTGTCCTGAACACCAGTAGCAACAACGGGAATCGTCTTGGCCGATTGGACAACCGGCCTAGCCGATTCAAGGTACGTGGTAGGAATAGTCGGCTTGGCCGACTGAAGAGTCGGTTTAGCCGACTGTGGGCAAGCTGTAGTGGCAGTCGACCTAGCCGATTTGGAAATCGGCTTAGTTGGCTGTGGGTAGGTGAGCAGCCCTTCCTTTGTGCTTGTTGGGGTTTCATCTCCATCAATAATATAATAATCACTAGATAAGCGAACAACCCCCTTTAGCTCCCGAAAAGTCAATTATAGCATGTTTCGATGCTTTTCATGTTTTTTCTCGTAGCAAGACTTGATTTTTGAGGATCCGTTAGTAATCCACGTTTGGCCGATGTCTTAATTGTAATCGGCCTTTTTCTCATTGGTCTCTTCAAAATGTACAAGGAATAACTCTGCTAATTTGGACCATGACCGAACACTATTTTGGGGTAAAGATATAAACCATGTAAAAGCAATGCCGGTAAGGGATAAAGGAAAATTTCGCACTCTCATATAATCTTCCTTACTAGCAAGACCCAATTGCGAAAGATATATACCAATATGTTCGACAATGGTCTTATCATCTTCACCACTAAATTTAGAGAAATTAGGTACGCGCCAATCATTAGGAGAATTCACGTGATCAATGGCTAATATGTATGGCCTATGATAAGTGGGCACCTTCCATTTAGAAGAACCAGGTGGATTTCTAGCATGTGCTAAATCTTCTTGAATTCGGCTAGCAGTAGATGAAGCCGAATCATAAGTTTTAGCACTTAAATGTCTTGCTGAAATTTCACTAATTCGGCTATGGTGAGGAGTAACATACGAAGCCGAATTTGCGAGTATTATCATCAACATGCCTTGCTGATTTTTTTTTTAATTCGGCTTAAGTTAGGTGTAACATAAGAAGCCGAATTATGAGAATAAGCATTGGCATAAGTTGCCGAATTTTGAGAGTAATTGGCAAAATAATTGGCATTATCATAGCCAATTCTCTCATTCATCGGCTTAAATTGTGGTGGAAACACATACTGTGAATTTTCAGGCGATGAATATGGATTTACATGTTGCATACTGCTAGTAGCATTAAAACCAAATGAATTTGTAGCATACATCGGCTCTTGATTATAGTATTCATTAGAATTATCAGCCGATGCAATATATCTAGAATTATCATAACTAGCAATACCAACATGAGAATTATCACTTGCAAAATAATTATTACAATTGTTATACGAATTTGCAAGCTTTACCTCGGGCATGGAGTAATAATATTGTGATAGATCACCTTGTATGCCTCCATAGATGACCGATGGGATCTTCAGGTATCCTGAATAATTCTGTCAGTTGTTTAGCCGAATAGCTATCGGCTAATCGTGGCTTGCAGGATCTCAGGGTCGGATAACAACAGCAACACCGAACCACGAGAACAAAATAGAACCTTCAGGTGTCCTCCACGTGATGCTTCACTAGAGATGTTTTGTATGCGTGGTAAAATATAATGAAATTAAAAATCCAATTCGTTGCTTAACACCACGATAACCTTTCTCGGGAAGCAGCACAAGCACTAGGACCAAGCAATGGGAGGCTGGAAATTTTTGTACTTTGATTACAGCCTGTACAGAACGTGACGAGCACCACAGACACAATCGGCTGCAGAGCCAGATTTGCCGTGTGACACTGTGACTCCTGTAGAGCCTTGAGGCCGATGCTACGGCGATCACACCAAAAAAGATATATAAATTATGAATAATGGCTGGGGCAGATAGATTCGGCTGCAAAGTAGAGCCGAAATAATTCTTCTCCCCAGCGGAGTCGCCAAAAAGTGTGTTGACACAAATTAGGGTTCGCACCAACACACTCGAAGGTCACGATGGACCAGCAGGATAACCAACACACTTTCGCGGTGAAGAGCGGCGAGTTTCCGAGCAAACTAGCAAAGGATAACAATCGGCTTACGTGACGAAGAACGGCTAGTTTCCGAGCAAACTAGCAAAGAAGCCGCCGAAGCTCTCGCCCGGGAGGGACCCCGTCAGGGCAAGGACGTCGTCGGGTTGCCCTAGGTTGGCCGGCAAGCCTAGGACGTCATCCTTGGTCGTCGGATCAAGCGATGAACAGCATGTAGAAGGCTGAAGGGAGAAAATAGGGTAAAGAGTAGTAGATTGATTTGTTTGTGTCGATTGGATGATTGTCCCTTTACAATAGCCGAAGGTTTATACTTATACCCCGGGCTGATGACGCCAAACGACCCTCGTACGTGACTTGCCTAAAGATATAGTATCTAAATACAAGGAATATTAAAATACTTGGACTCCGCTTTCCCTTATCGCAGAGTCTTGCCGCTGAAGCTCCCTCATCCCGATAGTTCTGTTCTGGCTTGACCGGAAAAGTAGTACGCTGATATATCACCGTGCAACCTTTTAATCTCTCGGCCCTCCTTGCTTTTACGTGATGGGCTTCACACGTAACTGAATAATATGCAGCCCAAAAAATTCGTTGGAAAGGGTGAAAAACAAAATTATCTACTTCATTCTGCATGTCCCAACAGAGACAAACCTGACATGGAAAATCTAAAAGTGTGTGTGTAGGGGGGGGTGGGGTGGGGGGGGATGGATGGTAGAGGTGACATAGAAGTACAAAATAACAAAACACTGCTCCTATATTCAATGGAGTGACGACGTGATCTTTTTCTTTTCTGTGTGGGTTGTGCATGTTTTTGGGGGTGGTGGAGGGGTTGTTCTATATATGGTATGGGACATGAAAGCATCAATGGGCATATTGGTTTAGATGATGAGCATAAAGTGGGTGGCGGCGGGTACTAGCTAGTACTATCAAAAAAACATCTAAGTTGTGTGTTGATTCAAATGTAGTTGTCCATATTTAATTTTTCTGCCAAAATTGTTGTCTAAGAAAATTTTCTTGTTCTCGAATTGCCCTAAGTAAATGAATGTGTGATGCAGGTGATTCGAAGATGGAGATCCAGATGGAGAAAATCAGACACCTATACACCACTACTTTTCCAGCAATTAAGTAAATGCATTGAAATAGCAGAGAGATGCACTCAGAAAGAACCAGGAAATAGACCAATTATATCGCATATAATACGCGATCTCAATGAATCTGCAAATACAAATGTTGACATACCCGCAGCTAACCAGGTAAGCTAGTCTACTCAGAGAATGAACACATGTTGTATTTGTGCATAAACAAGTTGGCTAACGGATTTATATATCCATCTGGTTTGTCACAGATACCATCTTGGGATTATGATGACATGCTGGGCATAGAGCCGCTGGAGCTACAGTTTGCTTTTGAGCTGCTTAACGAGGAAATATCAAAAGAGGTTGTGTTGACCAACGAGACTGGTAATTCCATTGCCTTCAACATCAAGACGTCAAGCCAACTGCAGTACTGCACACAGCCAAACAAAGGAATTGTGCTACCACGATCCAAGAATCTTGTTAATATTACACTGCAAGGGCAAGGGACAACGACACTGGGATCTATGCCTCGCACCGATGAGTTCATTGTGCAGAGCACAAAGGTCGTAGATGGTCTTACAGATGAGGAAATCACTGAAGATATGTTCGATGAAGAGACTGGCAAAGTGGTTGATGAGGTGAATTTGACAGTTGTATATGATAATGGGCCAGAGAAACCGCAAGCTGATCAGTCACTAGAGGCCAATGCGACAGTCTATAAGGTACATTATGAGGGTGATCTTTAACCTACCACCCGTTACTGGAATGACAATATATACTTTGTTTTACTTGTGCTATTAATTAACCTAACCTACTTTACGTGGCAGGAGGGCACTGGTTGTAGTAGCTCCAAAGACGTACGCCTTAATTTCCGCCCAATAGAAACCACTTCAGCTACCATCCAGTACAAAACAAGTGAACGAGCAGCTGTAGATATTATGACAGGGGCCATGGGAGGCCTGCTACCCAAGCTAGGCCTGCTCCTCAAGGAGGTACATAATCTGCCAGATGATGTCAAGGAAGACGTTGAGTCTCTTGAGGAACGGCTGACTGACATGTACACTGCCCTATGCGATGTACCACATGAGGAGATGCACTTGCTTAACCTAGAGGGTAAGAATTGGGTCAAAAAAGTCAAGAACCTCTCGTACGACATAGAGGACATGGTTGACGGCTTGCTTATAAGCATCCAGGGCTCGGAGCCTATTGCCAACCTGGGCAGCTTCCAAAGCCATGTACGGAGGATGCTCGAGCGAGTTATATATGTGGCCGACAGAAGGAAGGACGTCAGGCTCACCTCTTCCGTTAATAAGGCTGTGATAACTTCAGAGGTTGACCAGCGCATATTGGCTTTGTACAATGATCATAGACGCCTTGTTGGCTTTGATGGCCCACGGGACGAGTTAGTAAAGAGATTAACACAGTCCCAACAGAAGCTCAAGTTCATATCTATATGGGGACAGGGCGGGTTAGGCAAGACAACTCTTGCAAAATCAGTGTTCGACAGGCTTACTGGGAAGTTTCGTCTTATGGCTTTTGTTGCAGTGGGTCGTATTCCTGATACCAAGCGAGTTCTAAAGAACATTCTCATTGAACTTAACCAAAAAATTTATTCGCATATTCTCCAAGAAGACTGGAACGAAAGTCAGCTCATTGACAAACTTCAGAATGAACTAAGGAACAACAGGTATGCACTATCCGCCTATCTATCCATGTATTCCCCAGCAGTTTATATTGAAGCATTTTATTATAAGTTCAAGTAGCTTCGTTATCCAAAATTAAATTATGCTTTAAATTATATATTTTATTTGCTTGTATCTAAAAATTCACATTCGAAAATCTCACTACTACAGTAATTTTAACCGAGGCAGGCAAAATCTTTTTAACCGAGGTGGGCATCACAACTGTCTCGGAGCTAAGGTCATGGTAAATGAGATCTTTTCCTAGGTGATTGGATGCCCGCCTCAGTAAATCAAAATAAAAATAAAAACAAAAAAAGAAAATTCATGTAAAGGCCCGCCGAGCCCATCGCTCAGTGGAGCCGGATCCGGCCCCCCGCCGCAAGATCAGGACTAGGCATGGCCGGATCTGGACTACACATTATCGAGATGGACCTACAACTTCCTCAAATCGCCCCTTTGCCGGGCCCCTCTCCCCGGAGGGGCGCCATCGCCAGGAAGGACCTGCCGAGAAGGGCGCGGTTCCTCATGCGGGAAGGTGTTGGTCATCATCTCCTAGGTCCAAATCTCACCAAGCGCCTCACCGCTTCTGCACCCGACCCGTAGGAGTGCCGGCGCCTTGCCTGGGCGCCCATGCTAGAGGTCGGACGCCACCCTGCCCATGCTGCTACCTCGCCATGGGAAGAGCTCGAGAGAGGAGCTACGAAAGGGAAGGAAGGTGTTGGTCTTGAGATAGAGGGAGAAGTGGAGGTTGGCAGCACTACTCGGAGACTAGGAGGAGGCGGCGCACTCGTGAGGCAGAGGGGGCGCTCTATCGGGAGGGGAGGAAGTCACAGAAAGGGTGAAGTTAGGCGACAGAAACCCTATGTTGCCTGTTTATATTTCAGGTGCCCATTGGGCCTCGGTCTGGCCAGTTTGGTGGCGGGCAAGTTAGAAGGTCCACCTCCAAAAATAGAGACTTTTTAGAGACGGGACAATTATGGGGCCCTCATCTATTAATAGATTTTATGAGGTGGTTGATTTGAGAGGTGGTTGACGATGACGACCTCGGTTAATAAAAAAAATAACCACCTTGATTAATCTAGTAATCGTGGCGGTTGAATGTCTACCCGCCTCGGAGCCTGTTTTGAAAATGTCATGAAAAGTATTTTTTATAGTACTTTCTTCACCCAATGATATTGGTACGTACTCAACTTGACCAAAGTCTAACATAGCATATGTTGAACCCTTGGAATAAGCGGATAACAGTCCTCTTCACCTAGGACAAATTCTCAAAATCAGCCAGGGGCTCAGGGGGGCTACACTAGTCAAATACGATCGCGCGTACACTCTAGGCCACAAGTGAATGTCCTGGTTGACTAGGGGATGGAATCGAGCTATGGGAGGTCTAGTGCCCTGTACGGGTTGCCATGGCCCAGGGACTTGGGGCTCAGTCAAAGCACGGGAACTTCCTGACCCATAGTTGGCTTGTCAGGTAAGAGTAGTGTCATGTGTGATCACCGCCCCTTCCATGTCCGAGGCCTACATCCTCATCACTAAAGCTGGATGTGTTGCCCTCGAAGGCAATATACGGTTACGAATTCATCTCAACAACAGCGCCATCACCCCTTCTTAGTCTCTTAGCAAGTCTCTTAGCTTTGGGATCCTGGACTACGTCGCATTCACAGTGGTGAACTCCATCTCTACGGAAGAACCTTGTTGGAGGATATTGAGTCCCCTATATCATTCCCTCCCATAGGTCTCCTATGTACTTACCAACAAGATGCGCGCTATCCTTCTAGATCTGGCTAATTTTGTGCCTGAACCCCACCATGCATGGTGGAGTGCTGCCAGATTTTCTACACCCTAGCGAGCGTTCACCATCTGATCATCATTGTTGAGGGGCTACCACCTCCCCCAATTTTTGGTGCACCGTCTAGGATCTCCCATTCAGGATACAAAATGCCACAACCCTGTTCACTATCTAATTGTAACATCTCACAAACCAAGAGGCTACTTGGAGTGTTGTCCTTGTGGGTGTAGCCTAGAATAGCATCCCCTCCCTGCGTGCCTTCCTTGAAGTATTTCTCAGGGGCTGACCTACAATACGACTCCAATGAGATAGACTGTTAACTACTTCCTACCACATGAACACTTTAATCTCCGCAGGGATGAGTGACATTCGATTTTCAGTGGAACACATGCCCACAAGTGCCAGTAATGACAAAAGGTCACCGAACTAGACGCGATTGCATTCTAGATCACAGGACCTAGGTTCCCGTGGTTCTTTGAGGTGTTGCCTTTGATTGGATGACTACCCCAGCCACGTACCTAGGATTAGATATTTTTGTGCATCGTCATTGTTGGCAACATTTAGATCATGAGGGTGCTTATAGACGTGAAAGTGGGCTCTACATTCTCTACTCCTACGACATGGATTAAATGAAGATTCCAAGAATCCATCATTGCACAAGCAAAGTGCCATTCTACGAGAATTAAGATATAGTTTCATCTTCAGATAGCCGAGCAGCTTCCACAAGGAGCTACTCGTCTTGGAGATGGTTGCAAATATCCTTGCCTAACGGAGTCATAATGATGAACTCTAACATCTAGCAGGCCTACCTTTGCGAGCAGGACGAAATAACCCATGCAGTTAGGGTGGTCGCCTCTGTCAACATCGCCAATATCAGGCACCACTAAAGGAGGAGGCCCTACACGGCAATAAAGGTAACCTAACGAGCTCTTTCAAGCCTATGGATGACACCAATGTATTTTGGTTGAACTCGAATACGCTAATAGGGACATGTGCATTGGATAAAACCACCAGAGATGGAAACACCCGTAATGGGTTTTGTGCTCAGAACATCGATGTCTTTGCATGGAAAACATTGGACATGCCCAATAGTGACAAGTGGCCGAGCACGCCCTCAATATCAAGAGAGCAAAAACAGTTCCTACAACGACTCTGCTGCTAGCTTTAGTGAAGAGAGGAGAGGGGTGGTCTCAAGAAACTGGTATAGGGCTTCGTTGGGAAGCTAGGGAGCCTCAAGTGGCTGGCAAACCTCATCCTAGTTAAGAAAACAAGGATGTGGAAATGTGCATTAGTTGCACTATCCTCAATGTTACATATCTTGTTGCTCGGTCTCTGTAATCTTTTGTTCTAGATATTAGTGTCGGGATAGGCACGATCGAAGGCATGCTTAATCTATCTGGTCTTCTAAAGGTCGAACCACGCCATGTCATGCACGGTGTATGTGGCGCTCGCCGCGGTGCAATGGCAGAGCGCACCTGGACGTTCACGGTGTGGGGAGTCGGGACTCTTCGATTCTATATATAATAATAAAGGGAACCAAGCAAGGCTGCGATTCTACAGCGAAACAATCCACTTTTCTCGCGTGTGTATCTGTTAATTACATTTTAATCTACTTGGAAGGTTGTTGTGGTCGCCGTGATCATCACGTCGCCGTCGCGATGTCGTTCATCCTTGTTCCTGGCCGGTCATCGTCAATCGAGTGAGAACAAGTGGTATCAGAGCTGATGTGGTGTCGTTCGTTGGTTGTGACAAGGAGTTGAAGAGGTTCAAAGGATTAGTTCCCTGGATTGGAGAAGAGGGAGCCCAGAATGCCGACGTAGATGGCATGGGTGACGCAGACAATGATCAGATGGAGAGGGCTTTCAATGGGGCGCAAGATAACTTGACCCGGCCGATGCTAACCCGAACCAATTATCGGCACATCCAATGCAATCTCGAAGCAATGTTTCTCCGGGATGTGATCGAGGGAGACAAGGCGAAACAACGTCGAGATCACTTGGTGTTGGGAGCGTTACTGCAGGGCGTGCCTCAGGAGATGCACTCCATGCCGTTAAACATGAGGTCAACCAATGAAGCACGGGAAGGGATCAAGACCGGCGAAGTTCGGCAGAAGTTGTTGAGAAGGTCAAGGAGGTCAATGCGTAGAAGTAGTTGAGCGAGTTCGAGCAGATCATGTTCAAGACTGGCGAGACGATTGATGACTTTGCGATCCGAATCACCAAGCTCGTTACCGATCTACGAGGTCTCGATTGAAGAGAGCGTGACTGATGCACGGGTGGTAAAGAAGTTTTTCCGAGTGGTGCCTCCACGATATGCCTAGGTGGCGATGGCCATTGAGATGGTTAAGGATCTTAAAGCCCTAACTATCGAATATTTGATCAGTCACCTATGGGAGGCTGAGGAGAGGATGGAGCACTCGGTTGAACAAGTCGCGCCTGGAGAAAGCTGGGAAGCTTCTATTGACGTAAGAGGAGTAGTCTGCGAGAAATTGGAGTAATATGATGTCATACTCGTCGGGCTTTGGAATAAAGGGCGGTGTGGTGCTAGTGGCCACCATGGCAAGAAAGACAGGTCTATCAAGCGTGGTGGCAATGGTAGATGGGGGGCAATGAGCCCAAACTCACCTCAATGGGCACTCCTAGGCATAAGGGGAAGTGCTACAAGTGTGGGCTCTTGGACACTTCCCCAAGGAATGTAAAAAGAAGGGTTCCAAAGAGGAACGACAGGAGGCCGTGCACCATGCCAATGCTAATGATTATCAGGGTGCACTATTGGTGGTGCAAGTATGTAATGTCGTTCGCATGAAGGCAGCAACGCCACGGGAGGTGTTCTTGATCAGTCACCTATGGGGGCATGGGTGTTGGATACAGGTGCCACAAATCAAATGGCTGGGTGCCGAAAGTCGCTAGAATCTCTTGACGAGACAATCAAAGCAGCGGTGCACTTTGGTGATGGTTGTAAAGCGGAGATCTGCTAAATCAGTGCAATCACGGTCACAGGCAAGAACCAAGATCACCGGGTCCCGACCGAGGTGTATTACAAACTTTGCTCCGCTATAACATCGTGAGCCTAGGTCAGTTGGAGGAGGCCGGGTGTCACGTCGAGATCGACCACGGCGTCATGCAAGTGTTCGATCATTCATGTAGAATGTTGAACCTATTGATTCGTGCAGAGAAGAAGAACCGACTCTACATTATGAAGGTGAACCTCTGAAAGGTCCTAAATCGCTAGAGGGGGGCTGAATAGCCTAATAAAGTTTCTACAAAATATTAGGCAAACTTGTTAGAATAACAAATGACGATAAAAGCGTTTGCTCTAACTCTACTTGTCGGCAAGCCTCCTATCAACAATTCAAGTTACTAAAGTCTCTAATTCATACAAATGGCTAAGTTGCTACTTTACCAACTAGGTGAACAAGCTAATTACTCTAGCAAGCTAAGCAACTAACTGAGTCTTCAAGAACTAGTCTAGCACAAGGTATATAACAAAGTAGTGCAAGAGTGTAGAAGTGATATACCACAACGTCGAGGCTAGTCAAACCAATCACCAAGGATGATACAATAAGATAACCAATATGAAGCCAATCACCAAGAGATGACAAAGACACAAGTGGACACACAATGATTTACCCCGAAGTTCACTTGACCACCCGTCAAGCTACGTCTCCGTTGTGCCGACCTTCTCACGTGTGGGGGCAAGGTGGAGCTCACTCCTAGCCAAGTGCCTTTAGGCTACTTGCACCCAAAGCAAATGAAAGGTACCCAAGACACGAGCAATGTACTACATGCAATTTGTTGTCCCGACGAGAATGCACGGTCCTCTCACAAATCTACCGGAGGTGGCCAAGAACAATCACCAACTCTTGCCAACACCTCCACCAATCGCCGAGCCGGCTAGGAGTATTGCTCTCCAAGAGCAACAAGAAATCAACTGGCAATGACGAACCTCAAGTGCCCTCTAAATGCAATTCACAAAGCAATGCACTTGATTCTCACCCAATATCTCAAGAATGTGCTCACAAGCAAGAGAGGAGAGTGGGGAGATGTTTGCTTAGCTCAAAGGGTGTTAGAAATGATTTAAAATGACCAAGAGAAAGAGCATGAGCCAGGCAACCAACTAACTATATGCCTCCAATCAAAAAGTAACCCTTGGGGAGAAAAAACAAAGGCTACAGAGGGTGACCGGATGCACCGGTCACGGCGACCGAAGCACCGGTCATGAGTCTGGTCAAGTACGACAAATGCCAGAGCCCACGTTCTGACACGCCGGTCCCAGCGTCTGGTCGGAGGGTCTAGTCGGGGAAAATCCCAAATCCGACCCTTACAGGAACCGAACGAACGACGCCGACCGGACGGTTCGGTCAGGCGTCTAGCATCGGGTCACGGGTCCGGTCGCCTGGATTCCTGCGACGATGTCGTCGTTCTTATCACCTTCGCTTGACTTCAACTTTCGCCACTTGTTCGTTGTTGCCAACACATTGAAGAACACCTCGGCACATTGTGTTAGCAATTTGAAAAACATTTTCACCAAGTGTGAAGTTAGCTCTCTAAGTAAGAATGCATGCATACGATTGTTGAACCTAGAGGCACATGAAGATCGATGTTCCCGAGATTTTCCCCTCTTCAATCAATAGATTCAGGTTTAGAACCCGCCTCTAATGACGGGCGCCTCGAAATGTGCCATCGATATTCTGCGTGGAACCACCATGTCGGTGATAGCACTAGGTCAATCAACGGTGATAGATCTTTCCATAGTTGATATTTCATCCGCAAGCACACAGATCTATCATTGTAGCGTTTCACCCGGAAGTATTCAGAGGTATCATTACTTATATTTTCCCATAGGAGGGCATGTAAGTGATAAACTAGCATGGCATCCGAATATTGAATTATGAATGTCCAATGTCCAACTCAATCATGATAGGGGTAAGCAACATGGTTTTATGGATAGTGTGACATACACATAGGAAATCCACCACGAAGGATAAAAAAATAGATAAAGAATATATGAATAATCTAAATGGAGTAGCTCTAATGTTTTTTTCATGGTCATGCAAATGAATATAGTTAAGATCATCTGCAACAATGATATAATAATTAATGGTTAGGTCTAGGATGACAGGGGAGACCCCACCGGGTAGTCTCGCTACCCACCAAGGCATTTATGAACTCCTACACGGCTATACGAACATGGGGGGATTACAAGGGCGGACTAGGCTGTCACAACCCAGCCGCCTACCCCCTCGACCGTGGCACGCTATCATATTCGCAAGTACCTTAATATCCGAGCACCATGCCCGCATAGAAGGCCACTACTCTTGTCCCCCCAGGATCCCCACCCTACGGATGGACAGACTAGAACAAGAGCAATCCCGAAGGAACAACGAACCGTCATCCCACCGTAATCATATTATGCATATGATGATCGATGAAGAACGAATATGAACATGTCAAGGTTATAATATGATGACTATATACTAGTTCATATACCAAGATTATAACATGAACAATACTATGCTCTAATTCATAAGTTAGACCATGAACTAAATACGACTTGCAAGTAGAAGAATACTCCATGAGAGATATATTATCGAAAGGCACTTTCTTCTAGGAGACAAGCCCTCCTTGTAGCTCTTCTCTATTCCAAGCTTCTAGCCAAATGAAGAAGAAGAAGAAGTGAGGTGGTAGTGAGGTGTGGTCTTTGTTGGATGGACTCTTTGTGGTGTGTGTGTGGAGAGGGGGGAGAGAGGGGGTACTTATACTTGGAGTAGAGGGACCTCGGTGCTAAATGTACACCAAACCCGACCATGAGTCCGGCGTCTAGGTACATCGAACGGGGGGCACGCGCTCCACCGCACCGCCCTCTAGGGCATTGAATGAACCGCCACGCCGAGGTTGGGCCTGAATCGCCTTGGTGGAGGTGCGGGTGCACCCGTGGTGCGCGTGCACCCCCGGGCTCGGGTCGGGCTGGGCCTCGGTGGGCTGTTGTGGTTCGTTCCGAAAACTTGTGATGCGATGTGTCCCGCCCGGTTTTGACATGTGGGTCCCATTTATCCCTTAGGCTTGATGTGTTTAGGTTTACGCTTTACGGGGATATGCCTTTTGGTCGGATTTCCACCGTATTTATATGTTTTACGCAAAATAACATTTGGAACACTACAAGTGGAAATAGGTGAGTAATATATGTATATGAGTATGAAAAGGTATAGTTTCACCCCTATTATGGTACAATGTTGACGATAAAAATGTCGTTTGTGACCGTCAACAAACACCCACTTGGTTTCAATGACATTGTAGTTGGTTGGGCTTTCCACCAACTCCCAAACTTCATTTGTATCAAAGTTATTTAGATCCTCTTGCATTGCCAAGACCCATTCTTCATCTTTCATGGCATCATCAATCTTCTCCAGCTCTTTTTGTGACACAAAAGCAAAGTGCTCACAAAATCTTTGGAAGTCCGTCACGCCTGGGCTGCGGGGAGGGGTCGCGTCGTAGCTCGGCGGCCATGCCACACGGACGGAAGATGGTGTGCGGACAAACTCATTTGGCACCTGGTCGGCGCGGCGCCGCCGCGGGGGCCAACCGAGGAGGGACGGAGGGGGTCGGGTTAGCTGATAGGGCCGGGTCATGCAGCTCGCGGTCCATGGCGGCCTTGGCGGGAGGTGCCGATCTTGGCGGTCGAGGGCGAAGCCTCGGCACGAGCGGAGTCCGGAACGGGACCGTGTACTCGCGGTGACCAGGTCGGCACGGTAGCTTGGTCGGCGGGGCAGCAGATGACGCTGGTACGGACAGTGCTGGGTCACGGGTTTCGAGGCATGCCGGCCATGGCTCGGCGCTGCGGGAATGGCGGAGTCAACCAGATCACGGGAAAGGGTGGACGCAGGAGCGGGCTTGTCAGCATGGCGGCGTGGTCTCGCGGGCGCTTGGACAAGATCGAACTGAAGCATGCATTCGTGGCTTACTGATGGGCCATCTTGACCATGTAGGAGCGATAGCTCCTTCGTACACGTACGCAAGAAGGGCAGGCGGCGGTGATGCGTCATGCATGCTGCTCACTTGAGAGGTCGGGAATGGAGCTGGGTTGTGCGGTTGGTGCTTGTGCTGGAATTAGCATCCTAGGCTGGGCCGTGAGAAGCTAACGGGATGAAACCATGCACCGTAGATGAGGCTTTGCATGCACCGCTACTCGCTGTCAAGTGAAGGTGGCCCTAGGGAATACATGATAGGTAGGAGAGACTGGGTTACTAACATTGTTGCTTGATTAACAAATATAAGCATGCCGTGATTGAGTACCGGGACGTTAGTATATGTATGTATATACATTATATACACATACACATACTTGTATAAAGGGTCTGGTTGGTCAAGATATTAAGGAGATCTACTTAGCTATATAATTAAATGGATAACTACCTCCAAGCACACCCATGCACTTATACTAAATATGGTGCACAAATTATTTGTAATTTCTCTTGAAATATTTATGAGTTCATGGATTAATTTCATTTTGTTTCACAATAATTGTCCAATTAACATTTCTTTGTTAATTTCATAAGCAAAGTACAATCGACTTCGATACTAGATAAAAATAAATTCATTTATCACTCAATAAAAATAAATGCAAAGGCATGAATGCAACAAAAATGTTTCTAGCCTCGCACAAATTTTATCTTAAATAAAAATATTATTTTCCCTATATTTCATGAGCACAAAAATACATAATTAAATCATTTTGGTTCTATTTTCAAAAGTGTAAAATTCTGGGTGTTACAAAGTCTCCCTCTTGTTTGTACTCCACTAGCAATGTCACCAACGATTTGATCAATTGGGTGATCTCTAGCAACACTTGAGTTTTGGAGTATTGGTAGTTGATTGCTTGAACTTGGTTGATCACTTGATGTGGCTTGCACTTGAGATGATGTACTAGCTTGTTGATCTTGCACTTGAGAACTACTAGCTTGAACCATTGGAGATGGTTGCACTTGATCTTTGTCATCTTGAACATCAATCACTTGAGTTGGCCTAATATGCCCAATGTCCATGTTCTTCATTGCATCAGCCAATTGAGTTCTACCAACATCATCTAGATTTTTTCTTCTTCATCTTGAGACCTATTTGTTTCATCAAACTCAACATCATGCACTTCATCAAGTTGACCACTATTGCTATTCCACACTCTATATGCTTTGCTTGTAGTGGAATAACCAAGCAAGAATCCCTCATCACACTTCTTGTCAAACTTGCCCAATCTAGTGCCTTTCTTCAATATGTAGCATTTGCAACCAAAGACTCTAAAGTAAGCAATGTTTGGCTTTCTTCCATTCATTTGCTCATAGGGTGTAATGCCGATCATTGGATGACAATACAATCGGTAGATGTAGTAGCAAGCAGTATTGATTGCTTCGGCCCAAAATGATTGACTCACATCATAAGCATTGATCTTGCCATATCCATGAGAGTCCTATTTATTCTTTCATCTAGGCCATTTGATTGTGGTGTGTATGTGGGTGAGAATTGATGCCTAATGCCATAATCATCATATAGCTCTTCAATTCTTGTATTCTTGAACTCACTTCCATTGTCACTTCTCACTTTCTTGATGGTAACATCAAATTCATTGCATACTTGGTTGAGAAATGTCTTGAAGATGGAATAAGTGTCACTTTGTCATTGAGAAAGAATACCCAAATATATCTAGTGAAATCATCCACAATCACAAATCCATACTTGTTCCCACCAATACTAGTGTATGTATTTGGTTCAAATAGATCCATATGCATCAACTCAAATGGCTTGCAAGTGCTCATGATATTCTTCTTTGGATGAGTGTTTCCTATTTGTTTGCCAGCTTGACATGCACTATATAGTTTGTCCTTCTCAAACTCAATTCTATTCAAGCCTCTTACTAAGTCATGCTTCACAAGCTTGTTCAATTGTTTCATGCCAACATGACCAAGCCTTCTATGCCATAACCAACCCATACTTGATTTGGAGAGCAAGCATGTACTCGATAGATAGCTTCACTAGTCCTAAAATCAACTAGATAGAGATTGACATTCCTAAAGCCTTTGAATATCAACTTTGAGTCATCAACACTAACAACCTCAATATCATTGACACCAAATATGCATTTGAAACCAAGGTCACATATTTGTGCTACCGAGAGAAAGTTGAAGTTCCCCTTGTCAACAAGTGTCACATTGGATATACTCAAGTCATTTGTAATTGCAATCTTGCCAAGTCCTTTAACCTTGCCTTTGCTATTGTCACCAAATGTAATATTGCCACCACTTGAATTGGAATCAAAATAACATTCTTGCATCACCGGTCATGTGCTGAGTGCACCCACTATCAAGAATCCAATGCTCGCCTCCCGCCTTGTAGTTCACCTACAAAACAAATCAATGAGATTTTGGTACCCATCTTTGCTTGGGGCCTTGGAGGTTACTTACCAAATTAAGTCTTTGTCACCCAAATGGACTTCTTCTTTGGTCCCACAATTGGTGTACCAACAAACTTTGCCTTAACACCTTTCTCACCCTTGGTAAGCAAATAGAAAGAATAAAAACAAATGGAATACACTTTGTTTGCTTTCTTGTTGGTATTCATTTTAGCACATTTTTTTCTCTTGGTTCCCAACTCGCTTGCATCTCAGTAGCAACAATAACCATAGCTCCTCACAAAGCTAGGCCTTGGGGTCATAAAGGCCTTCTTGCCCTTCTTGGGGATATACCCTAGACCTTCCTTGTTAAGAGAAAATCTTTGGCTACCCAAGCACTTTAGCAACTTGGCATCCCCACCATATGTCTTACCCAAGCACTCACAAGCCCTGTCGACTGCCTCGTCACTCGCACATAATGAATTCAACCTCGCTTGAGCGACGCCGGTCGTTCATCTTAAACCGCACAAACACCGATCGAGCGAACAGATCCAATTGCGATACATGCAATCTCCCATGCTCTAGTTTTATGCAGACAAAACACGTATCTTACACACCAATGTACATGCAAACTTATCTCGCACCATTGGGTCCACACATGACCCAATGCCAAAGCAGATCAACTTCCAAAGCTGATCATGTGTCAACACTCTGTGCCTATCTCTTGCCACATCAACTTCAAGACACCAGCTCGAATTTGATCCGCAGCAACACAAGTACCCAGTCGTGGCGCACCCTTGAATAAAAAACTTCTCCAAAATGCCCAGAGTCCACCGTGGCTTTCAGTATCATCGCTGCTTATCCTGCAATGATCACCCTTTGATCGACCACAAGTCAAAGCCACCGTCTTCATCCACGATGCCTTCCAACCGCACCGTTTAAACCGCCATCATGTCTAACTAACCCATATCGAAGTACAGCCACGGTTGCCATCAAAAACCGATCTCCACCTCTAGATGGATTCCTATTGATTGCGGGTAACCCCTTTGATGGTTCAAGTCACCCACTCAAAGTTTCTAACTCCAACGATCGTGTCATTGATCGCCGTCATGCTCCACCTTGCACCATGTCCCTGTCCGGACACACCCATGCGAGCCTTGCGCAGTGTGGAACACATCCATCACTCCTCCCATGATCTTCTTCAATGAATCTAGCTTTGATGCCACTTGTTAGAGTGCAACGCTAGTTCCAAACCCGAACATATCTATTAACCGATGAATGGGAAATTATAATCACCATAGAAGAAAAATACACAAACGAGAACGACACCGAGTCACTATGTTTATTAATGAGGTTCAGTGATGTGAGTAATCCTAGGAGCAATGAATAAGGGTGCGCTCCTCCCCATAATCAGTTGCTCCACCGGTATCTAGGTGATCTCATGACAGCCTTGCCGCTACCCAAACCAGGAGCCAAGTTGCCTCATGGTTATCATAGGGGTAACCTCTTATTTATGCCCCTCTATATATGAGTAGTTCGACAACAACTCTATCCTAGCCCCTAACACAACTCAAGTCCAATGTAACCAAAACTGTACACAAATCTAACATGAAGTATGATTGGCGTTTATTATAAAATGACATAGGACCCGTGAACTATTAACACAAGTTCATGGTACTAACAGGCACTAATGGTAAAGTTTCGTTCTCAAAAAATTAAGATTGACACATAAAAACATGCAACATCGAGGTATTATTGGTATTAGAGATTGTATGATGACAAATATTATCATCAAAGTTTGTAATGGCATAGAAAAATTTCTCACTTTGAAGTAAATTGAGCTGAACATAGCTCCCCAGCAACGGCAAATTAGTGTTTGTTGTATACAACTAGTGTAATACTACTCGCTTAGGCACTTCGTTATTGAAGTAAAATGGAGCAAAATAAGGTTCTTGCAACCATAAATTAATTCCTTGTTGTTTTATGTACATGTTAGTGTACTATTCTATATATGGTCAGTCATGTATTTATTTCAAGTTTGAAAAGATAATTAAATTTCTTCAATTGGATTTGAATTCAGTACCATATATCTAAGCACACTGCAAACCCTGCTGCAAAATGAATAATCTGTACCATTTCATATTCCTCCTTACCAAGATGGCTATAGTCCTTATATTTTCCAACGTTGATAGAGTTACTAACTCTTGAGTTTTTAGTTATAGTTGCTTCATTTATTTAATCATTAGCCTTATTTCAATTTATACCACATGTAAACAAGGCGATCATGCTTATGCTTTAAAAAAAAATTGCTTAGACTGTTTCGCTAATTCTTGGCTTTTATGTTGCCATGTCAATTAATAGGTATCTCATTGTTATTGATGATTTGTGGGATACAAAACCATGGAATATAATAAAATGTGGTTTCATAGATAATGGCAATGGAAGTAGAGTAATCACAACTTCTCGTAGATTTGAAGTTGCGAAAAAACACAGTGGTGAAGTTTGCAAGCTTGAACCACTTTCTTATTTTCACTCCAAGGAATTATTTTATGCAAGATTAACTAGCAAAGGCACATCTACTTCTGATCAACTGGATGAGCAGCCTGCTAAGTACATTTTAGGGAAATGTGGTGGTATACCATTGGCTATAATTACAATAGCTAGTTTATTGGATGGTAAACCAGTAGAGGATTGGCTTGATGTGTACAACCGTGTTGGATTTGGGCATAACGATACTACAGCTGAAAACACAAGAATGATACTACTATTTAGCTACAACGACCTACCATGTCATCTAAAGACATGCTTGTTGTATTTGAGCATATTTCCGTAAGACCAAGTGATTGTTAAAAAACTTTGGTATGGATGTGGATAGCTGAAGGTTTTGTGCATGAAGAACAAGGGGAAACATTATTCAAAGTTGGAGAGAGGTACTTTAATGAGCTGATTAATAGATGCCTCATCGAGGCAGTAGAGACATTTGGATCCATCAGTGCTTGTCGTGTTCACGATATGGTTCTGGATTTGACTTGTTCTATTGCAAAAGAACAAGATTTCGTCACTATATTGCATAGTGATGGGAGACATTTACCTTCTCAAAATAATGCTCGTATACTGTCCATACAGAAGAGTGTCCCGAAGAATAAAGATCTGCCTAGCCCGCACAAACTAAATGTGATAAGGTCATTTATTGCAACTAATTGTGATCTTAGACGGATGTCGTTGGACTCGTCACTCCAAGGTTTTCATGTTTTACGTGTCCTGTCTTTACAATACTGTGAGGTATCTCCGGATCATTCCTGTTGTCTCAAGAACCTTGTGGCCTTACGTTACTTGAGATACCTTGAACTGCATGAAGTTTCTGGTACCATTGAGTTGCCAATGGAAATAGGGGTTTAAGATCTTTACAGATACTAGACTTGATGAGTAGGGACATAGAGGAAATGCCACAGAGTGTTACTCAGCTAACAAAACTGAAGTTCTTGCGATGTTATGAATCAATAAAACTGCCAGATGGGATGGGAAGCCTAGCGTCCTTGGAAGAGCTGCATCTGGAAGGATGGACTATTGGCAGGCCTTACGATCCGCGCAAGTATCCAGCTGATTTTGTTAAAGAGTTGGGCAAGCTGACAGAGCTAAGGGTGCTCAGAATTTTTACAATGCCCTCTGACATATTGAATGAAGCTATAGGATCGTCATTGAGCAAATTGAAGAAACTGGAAAAACTGGAGATTGTGCGTGTGGATGGTATTCTCATCAACTGGCAAGGTTATTCGCCGTGCCGATCACTGCGCCATTTAGGCCTCCATAGTAGTAAGCTGCCAGTGTGGATCAACGCGTCACTTGGGAACATCACCTCCCTAGATCTGACGTTGACATATCTGACTCTTGGGAATCTAGAGAATCTTGGGAGGTTGCCGGAGCTCCAGTCTCTCTTTTTGACAATAGACGACAGGCCTGACTGCCATTATGTCATTGCTTCTGATGCATTCCCCAAATTGCGACACATCTTCATGAGTGGCATCCCGCTGACGTGTGTGGATGGAGCTATGCGGTGCCTTGAATATATTGATTTGGTCATACACACGTGGGCTGTAAGCTTTGTCTTTAACAGCTTGCAGTACCTCCCATTTCTTCAAAAAGTTACTGTTGAAGGCTATTACGCCAAATACAAGAAGAAAGCAGTGATGGGAGAGGAAGCCATGTACCGCGCAGTCCACAACCATTGCAACCGCCCCATCCTAGTTCTTAAAAACTATTGTAGGTCATCTCCGTCAGACGATGAGGTACCACTACAACCATCCTTGTCTTAACGGAAGCTAGTTTTTATTTTGTCAACTGCACTATTATCCAATCCAAATTAAACCACCATGCTGCCTTCCTATTTTGTCCAACAAGGTTGATGACGACTATGACAGCGAAAACAAAACTGACTCTCGATCGGAGAACACTGATAATGAGGTATGTAACACTTTTTACTCTCTCTATTCCAAATTATGATTCATTTTGACTTTTCTAGGTATACCTAGATTTTACTATGTACCTTAGATACATACACTATGAATATATCAAAAACCGGGTAATAAAACAACTAATTTGAAATAGGAAAAATGTACTACGTATTTAGATTTTGCTAGCTACACTAAATCTCATCCTAATCAACACCATTTCTTCTTCCTTTGTTAGCTTTTTTTTGACCCGAACCGGTCGGGAGTCCCCCGACCTCTCTTTTTAAATTAAATGAAAGAATGGGTACAAAAAGGGTTTACATGGCATATAGGCCCAAAAAGAAAAGCTGAAAACATTTACACATAGCTATCTCTCCAAGATTCTAGTATTACCCTTCTAGCACCTTTGGCTTTGATGCATCTTCCTTGTTAGCTCGATGAGTATGATAACGACCATGACAGAGAAATTGAAATGGACTGTAGTTGCGTGCCGACTGATGATGAGTTATGTATTGTTGACTTGTACTACTCATTCCTCTATAGACCATTAAGATCAGCTATAATGTGTGCACAAAATCATGCGCATCTATATATTCTTCTTTTGGCCCAACCTCAACAACCATTTCATCATAATGGATCCAAACTGTGTAATTGTTCACAAAACCCCACATGACCCAGATGGCTAGAGGGGGTGAAACCCTATAAAAAATTTCTTGTACAGAGGATAATTTACTATAGAAAAGTAGTTAGTACAACAGGTGTCCACCAGTGTATGTATTTATAGCGATGAGTCTTAGGTGATGCTAGTAAATTAGCTGATTTTTAATCTCGGCCAGCCTTGCCCCCTTGGAAGTCTCTCACTCGCCTCCGCCGCACAGGGACGCTGTCGTCAGAGGCTCAGAGCCTTGCGCATTGCCTCTGCTGTCTTCCCGCCTCTATGCCCTTGCTGAACCCGCAGCTGCATGCACTCGTGTTGGCCCAAGCCAGCACGAAGAGAGGAGATCGAGGACACGAGAGTGAGAGAAAAGGAAGTAATACAAGAGTACCATGGGAGATGGGATGGGTGCAGAAGTGAGACATGAGCTGGACGCCTGGACCATACCTTGGCAACGCACGGCATCAAAAAAATCCAGACCATGCTGGCACCACATGAAAGTCATGCGATCTTGAGAATATAATATACATATAAAATATATTTTCTATATCATGACCTGATGAAGAAAACAGGCAAGGATATTTTAAGTTCCGTGCTTAGGTTGGCATGACATAAAGTCCGGTCAGTGGGCCATGAGTCTTGCTTCTGTCGAAGTAAACACTTGCCTATCATGCCGGCATGGTACAACGTGCCTCTTACAGCACCAGACAGTATAGAACCCAGCCGAGGACAGCGTGACCCAAGTTCTCCCTCTACACAGGTGTATGAAAAGAGACAACTGGAGATCTATAAAAAAAAAAAAAAAAAAAAAAAAAAAAAAAAAAAACCCTTCATGGTGATAGTTTTTTTTTCTGATGATATCTTGATGCGGCGGACATTTCCATAAACTATGCCTTGTTTAAATACATGCATGTACTGTTTTTTTAAGAGAAGCTAAACGTTGCCCGGGTGATATATTGGTCTGTGTCACACGAATTTTGTGGGGCTGTCTGATTTGTTCTTTGTTTAATCTGTGTTGTCTGTCACTTTCAGTGCGCCACGCCACGCCGTCGCCCTAGCTGCCGTGCACCGCGCCGCCAGTTTGTTTCTCTAACCTTTTGGCCCCACATGTTGTATAATTTTTTGGAAACGCGCCGTTTATTAACTTTGAACTATTCATCTCTCCCTTCCCGTTCGTCTCCCCGCACCTCAGGATGATGTGCTGGTGAACCTGAGGCGGCTTCACCTCTCTGTCGGCGATTAGCTGTTGTTGGTGAGTTTTCCCCATTTCTCTATCAGATTTTTGTAGATCCTATGTCACTCGAGTTAATTCGGCCTCTGTTTATCTCTTTTGTATAGCGAGCGGCTTACATTGGCTGAGGCCAACGCTGAGGCGAATCCTAGGCGGAATCATTTCTGCATCTTTGCTTCGACATCGTTGGTCAGTTGTTCCTCTATTTCTCCATCAGACGACGTAGACCCTTTTGTTTCTCGATTCGATTTGTGCTTTGGAGAGGACCACGGAAGCTTTGGTGTGGATGTGGACAAGGCCGCTGCGGCATGGCGCAACCTGGGCGCCGCGATGGAGGCCCCGGTGCAGCCTTGTGAGTTGGCGGACACAGGAGCTTTGGGGCAGCAGTGGGCGAGGAAGAAAGGGGGCGCCGGGACGGAGGCGGCGAGGCTGTTACGGCCTTGCGCGCCTGGGCGGCGCGATGGAGGGTGGAGCCGTGGGCGGATTGGTGTGGGCGAGGAAGATTCGAGTTGGTCTGGGTTGCAGAAGCTTTTCTCTTGTTCGATTCGCTATCATTGATTAGTGATTCCGGTAATGTGATGGTCATATTTTCTAATTCTTGCTGTCTCGGTGACTTTGCCTTGGGATTCTTGAGTCGGGGTATGTGACGGAGAGTGTGCAAATTGGAAGTGTTTTGTTCATTTAGGTATCAAATTCAGAGAGGCTACCAACCAATATACAGTCTACTTTTGACTTTTAGGGCGTCTCCTGCTGCCATTTTGGCTGTGTTTTGTTCATTCAGGCATCAATTTATCATCCTATCACTGCTATAGAATTGTACATCAGTGTCGGGCTCCAACCCCCACTACTACAAAATTGATTTTCCCCGGGTGTTTGATTTTATTTTCCGTGGCGGGCATTTGGGAAACCGCCACGGAAAAAAAGGTGGCCCCGCACCCCCTCCCCGGGGAAAAACCGCCACATTTAATCGATTAACCGTGGCGGACATTGTAAAATAACCGCCACGGTTAATAGGGATTAACCGTAGCGGTTTTTATAAATTAACCGTCATGGTTAATAGACGTGTGGGGCCAGGTGTTGGCCACTCTGAGAAAGCACAAATATGCTGCGCACTGTGCTGATCCTTGTGTCTGCCATGTCATCAATCCGTGTCCTTGGCCGGTGACCAATTAGATGCAGGGGCAGCAATTATTGTGGCCAGGAAAGCACATGCATGGTCAGGAAATCACATGGCCTCTCTCTCTCTTTGGTCCGTCCCTATCTCTTGCATGTCGTCCTTATCTCTTGCATCTCACTCTCGTACACTCATACAACCAAGCAAGCCCGCCCCGCACAGGTGCTCGACCATGGCAGGAGGTGCTCGACGACGGCGCAAGAGGCCCGTCCCCTTCTGTCAGCGTGGGGCCACCGGCGATGTGCGTGGGCGCGTGGCCGTCGGCGCAGCAGCATGGAGCGTGGGTGCACGGGCCGTCGGCGCAAAGGCATGCGATGCAAGGCCAGGCTCGGCGGCGGCGCTAGCACCTGGGGCTCGGCGGCAACGACGCTGATCTCGACGACGTCCATCTTCCCCACCCCCGATGGCGGGCCGGCCGCGCAGCAGCATGGAGCGCTGGCACGTGAGGCTCGGCGGTGGCCCGTGCAGTCCACGCGGTGGCGGCGCATCTTCTTCCCCACTGGCGGTGGCCGACGGCGGAGCAGCGCAGGTGGCAGCGGCGTCACGGACTCCCAGCGTGCAGCGCACCACGGCGATGGCGGCTGCGGACACGGTAGGGGCACAGATCGACACCATGGCCTCGCAACGAGGGTGCAGCGTGCTCCGGCGTGCAGCCATGCGTGCTCCGGCGAGCCGCCACGCAGCGGGCGGCGGCCCGTGGATGGGCTCATTGGGCCTATCCATGGGTTTTGATTTTATTTTTTTATTTTATTTACCATGGCGGGCATCAGAAGAAGTCCGCCACGGTTATCCCTATTTTCTACGTGGCGGGCATTGTTAAATAACCGCCATCGTTAATCGATTTTGCATGGTGGATTTTTTGCCCGCCACGGAAAATCATTTCGTAGTAGTGCCCCCTTCATCGCCAAAAACCGAACCGCGAACCATAGCGGTAGTGATGTGGGGTTCAAACACTATCGGGTCAAAAACACCGCGGTGATTCGAGAAGAGATCGCGGTTTGATATCTAACAGCGCAAAGACTGTCACCGAACACTTGTCGGGTGATCCATGGATCGACATCATTTTTTATCCAAGCAATGCCGGTTTGGGAGCCGGCCGGTAGAGTTGATATTGAGAGCTTTGTTGGGCTTTAATGAACCGACAAATTTAATCGGGGATAACACTATCGGGTTAGATTGAGCCGACAAAGTGTATCAAAGAGCTAACAATGTCGGTTTACTTTGGACCCGCCGCTGAACTTTACGTGAACTTCTTGTTATCGATTTCAACACGACGGCGTTATTAGAGTGAACACTATCGGTTGGTTAATTTAGCCGACAATGATGTTTTGTCTCGATGATGGTTTGTAATTCAAACCGATATTTGGTGTAGTTACACTACCGGTTTGTTTCTCATTCACCATCGGGCCCATGCCACCCGGCGTTTTTGTTTTTAAAAATTTTAAATTTTTAATTTATTCATGGAATTCAGCTATTTTTAAACCCATAAACGCATCATATATATACATTAAAATCGAGAAAACATTACATCCGTTCTATGAAATTGACACTACAAGAAATTTGTTAATCCGTGACGGATTCTTGGTGACAGATTTACGATACAAACGTAATCCATGATGATATTTTGTTTTCCGTCACGGATGAGCCCAATGGACAATCACAACCCTCTAACTCGTGACGGTTTTATGAGGACTGTCACAATGTATGGTTTGAAATTTTGTAATCTTAGTTAGCCCAAAACAATAGGCTCTCAAAGAATAAAAAATTATATGTTAAACTCAATAAAACGATATATTAAACTATTTGAGCAAAATAATTTTGATTTTTTGTTAAACTATTTGTTACTTTATTACTGACCACTACGCTAGTTGTTCAGGTGTGCATTAGTAGATTGTTTTACTTTTATTAGTTACACTGTGAAATCAGCCCGTGAATAGAAAGAAAAACTCTGACATTGCGCGGCCCATCTCTTAATTTACACTACAAGGAATATTGAGTGGTTAATAGATTTGTGATATGAAAAGATGCGTAGAGCAAAGTGGAGAGATAAAAATGAATAGAGATATATATTTTAGAAGGGAAAATAAAATAAAAAAAAGAAAGCAAATTAAAAACACACACGCTGCCCTGGATGCCCTCCGGTACAACACAGCTGCAAGGCGTGAGCGTGTAAATTACCAAAAAAAAAAAAATGGCGTGAGCACAACACAACTGCTTGACTGTATCCGTCGTAGCTTTATTTTATTTTTTGGCCTTTTGAGGATTTTCCATCGTAGCTAAGACACCACGGTCCACGGGTGGATTCGGCCCTCAGGCTCACACACGATGCAGGCCAGGCACAATTTATTTTTGATCGATTCCATGGCGGTCTGCCCACCCAACCCAATGGACTCCTTCCGACTGCCCTCTCACTCTCACGAGTGCGGGCGGTTTAGTTGGTCTCGTTTTTAATTTGGGTTGGGCCTTTCCTCCAGCATTTGGGTCCACGTGTTCGAGTCTAGGCCTTGGCCCAACACAGCTATAACACAACTTCTTTAATTTCCTTAAATAAATTCATTAATTGTCTACTTTAATCAGAAAAAATTAAGATTTGGTGTGGAGCCATGCTTTGGGCCTTCAAGCTTGTGGAAAAAGTTTTAAGTCGTTTGGATACCGACATATTGCATATGTTTCACAAAGGTCATTTGTCATGTTAAAGAACCATAACAACAAGTGATCAGTCTTCACATAATTCATATGCTTCACAAAGGTCACGTAGTCTTTATATAAATCATTAAAGCTATTGGTTGTTGAAAGAATTTTGCATCGCCCTTCACAAAGATTTGTCTCCTAAGGCACAAGAGATAGTGTGGCAAAGTTGGTCATCGTTTCGGATCTTTTCGGGGTGGTCTCAGTTCAACTATAATTACCGCGAGAAGTCGCGTGGTAATTAAAATAATCAGTAAAAATTACCGAACAATTTTAGAAAAATCTCAAACTTGGCGGTTCCTTCACACACGGCCATGTAAAGCCTCGAAAAAGTTTGAGGCCGATAGCACACTACAAAGCGCCACAGGCCACATAACAATGACAAACCTAAGTGTATGGACAAGGTTCGGTGAAAGGTTTCATATACCATTGTGAAGCACATCTGCTCCGCCTATGCCCAAATTGCCTCAATTTTTTTTTGTGCTCAATTACACCCAAAATATGGCCTCACGAGAGATTCTAGGTTTTTAGTCATTTTTGGAATTATCGTATTTTTTTTCCGTGCGGCGTGCGACCAAATATGGTGAATTACACTTTGAAAACACAATATTTTTTCGCACCGGCCTCCGAAAAAGTTTTTGCCTCCTGGGGCACAAGAGACCTTGCGACAAAGTTTGACACCGTTTCAGGTCTTTTCGGGGTGGTCGTAGTTCAACATATATTCTGAGGGGAGAAGTCGCATCGCGGTAATTAAAATAATCTCGAGAAAATTACCAAACAATTTCGAGAAAAATCTCAAACTTGGTGGTTTCTTCACAGAGACCATGTAGAAGCCTCTCGAAAAAGCTTATGGTCGATAGCACACCGCAAAGCGTAGATGCCACACAACCATGAGGTCTCACATACCCTAGGAGATGAGTTTTGGTCGAGGCGGATGGTAAAATATCTCATTTACAAGGCGTAACTCACCCTCCTCTTTCGTTTTGAGTGATAAATAAATTCAATAGTTGCCTAATTGAGTCGAGAAAAATCTAAGATTCGTGCCAAAGGGCTAGGATTTGGGGCTTCATACTTATGGAAAAAGTTTCACATCATTCGTACAAATGACATATTGTAAATGCTTCACAAAGGCCATGCATCAGTTTGAAGAGTAAAAACATGGGCGAAAGTATAATGGGCCTAAACGCTTCACATATATTATTTAAAATGATAACCATACATTATACTATATATTATCTCTATTATCTCTACAACATAAAAAGAGAAAAGTAAGACTTCGTTTTGGTGCGACATTGGTTTTGGTACTTCCATCCGCCGCATGCGATCCCGGTGTCAAGAAAAAGGAAAGTCAACCCCCACACAAGACAACCAACGCACATAATTCTCCTTCCTTTTCATGCTAAATCAAACCCAGACGCTCTCAACGCTAAAAAAAGGAAAGAAAAAAAATCAATCGGTCATTAATCATGCATGCTTCCTCCCGTTTCCTTTTTGCGACAAATTGAAAAGGAAAAAAAAAAATTGATCGGTCATTAATCATGCATGCATGGTTAACGCCTCTTTCCTCATTTCTTTTCTTGCGACATATCCAAAAAGAAAAGAAAACAATCAATCTGTCATTAATCATGTATGTATGTGTTGACACTTGTTATCATATAAATTTATTAATCAAATAAACATGAGAAAGAGGTATAAAACATAATAACAACCTAGAATAGGGTGTCACTAACATATTTCCACCAGTTTTGGTAAAGTTGTGATTTGCGGGGACTTAACGTAAAAAAGCAGCGAAATGACGTGGCATACCTAACCGGCGTAGCATAACGCAATCCAACTCGAAACAAGTCTAGAAGGCTCCGGATTACTCCCGGCGTGGGACGAAACTTGACAATCAAGAAAACATCATCTAGAAGACTCCGAAGCCCCACGACGCATCAGCGGGGCCCAGTGGGACCCACTCTACGGGCGATCGCCCAATAATCAGCCGATCGACCCTGCGTGGCCGCCAAGTTGCCCTTGTGTTTCGAACGTTCCTCCACCGCCTCTAAGACGCAATCTAATCCGGTCGTTTGATGTCGGTTTGATCCGAGGGCGTCGTTAAGCACCTAAGATTAGTACCACATTACTGTGGCCGGCCGAAGAGACATAAGAAGACCCATACATATGGACCCCTAGGCCCCCTGTCTCAATCAATCTGACCGAAGCCTCAAGTCATCATCAAGAAGGAGATCAAGAAGAAGCCAAGACATGGAGAAGAAGAGGAGACACCAAGAGATAGGATAGCTAATTCATCGCTCTAAATCTAGAGCCTAGTTTAGATAGAAAGTCGAGTTTAGAGAAGAGAGAGCATCCGCTCCCGGTTCGATCCGTAAGTTACACTATGGATCAATATTATTATTGTTCTCATACACCTTTGTGCTATTTCATTACTATGTATGCAATTAGTCTACTTATACTTTATTCTAGTCATAGCATATTTGATATGATCATTATTCATGATAATTCAACGCGCTTTTATTCGTAGAGCTCCTAGTATATTATGTATTTGTGTGCTAGGTAGCAGAGAGTATGTAAGCATGGTGCTTAGATATAATTTACTTGCGGATTCACCTTATATGCCGGGTCGTGTGGTAGATCGTAGTGGTGACAGCACTATTGAGTCCTTTGCAATCCATCCCCCGTGTATAAGACTAGTCGATAATGGTTCTTGGGATTATCTTGTTTCGTTCCTGATTTTCTTAAGTAATCTTCGGGGTGCACATTCTTATTTATGGTTTTGATATATATATGATCTTATGCTATGCCTGTCTAAACATTTTGTAGATTCTTTGTATGCTACCTAAGAACTGTCCCTTTGTCATAAATCCAATCCTAATCTTACTAGGAATTAATCTTATGCTATGCTCACCACGTGCACCTCTACTGTCTCAATACCTTATCATTATTAATATAATTATTGGCTCACCTTGTTTAAGTATATGCTAAATACTACAAAATCTCATTAGTATTCTATCACTTTGTCTTTAATCATTTGAACTGCCTATCATATCTTCCTCGTGGATTCGATATTTAAAACCCTTCGGGTGAAATGCTCTTTGGACATCCGCGGCGCTTGCGGATCTATTTTCTCTGTAAGCTAACAAATACCAACAAGTATGGCTAATGCAATTTTCTTTCTTATCTTTTCCCCTATAAATGGAAATAAATAGTCGTGGGCCTTCCATCTCTCGGACAAAAGCCATAGCACGCAAAGGCGCACTCGGCGTCAATCATGTTCTTTCCAAATTAAGATTCACGACCCGGTAACAAAAAAATCTCGCCGTGAAAGTTTCCCCGAAGACCCATCCTTCGCCCCATGTGCAAAAGCGACGCACATGCCACCCCGCTCCACTACCCCAAGGCGCCTCCCATCGCCAGCCGCCGCCGACGCCCTCATAGTCTCGACTCGGCTACCCTCCAACGTTGGGACTCCCTTAGCCTTTGTTTGACCATTGCGGACATCAGCGATCGCCCTCGTCGTGCTCGCCGCCAAGGACATCTTGACCGCAACGATGAGATTCCCTCGGTTGAGGCACCGCGACGAGATAGGCAAGCGGGGACGGTGGAGAGTGAGACTTTGTTGGATTGTTAGAAACCCTAAGTCTAATTTATATATTGGCCCGGTGATATAGGCTTTGCTGGGTCAATGCTGGGCTAGAATTTTTGGAGGCCGTCCTTATAGGATGCCCGCCAGTTCCGCCCCGAGTTTTAAGGGGTCGGGGCAAAACCAAAATTCGGCGTGCTCGCCGGCCTCCAAGGGTACCCTCGCGGCATTTCCTACCTTTCGCCCATGCGCCCAAAGATAGGCGAGTGCTCGCCACACCAATGACCAACTCGCGGATGCCACCACGTCGCCAAGCCCGTCATTGTGCCGTGGCTCGCGCCAAATCGTGCCCTCTCGCAACTCCGATCTATGGCAGCCTTGGCGTGAATCATTGACTCAACGTGGCGGCATGGTGCGATCTATGTGTTTTTAGTTTCATAACATTGTTATCTTGTCGTGCGATCAATCTGTTTTTATATAAAATATAGTTATCCCGTAGCAACGCACGGGCGTGATGCTAGTTTAACATAAAAAGAACGAAAGTAAGACTTTGTTTTGGTGCCACCTTGGTTTTGGTACTTCCATCTGCATGCATGCGATCCCAAAAAAAAAGGAAAGTCAACCCCACACAAGGCAACCAATGCACAAAATTCTCCTTCCTTTTCATGCAAAATCAAACCCGCACGCTCTCAACGCTAAAAAAAGAAAGAAAAAAATCAATCGGTCATTAATCATGCATGCTTCCTCCCCTTTCCTTTTTTTGCGACAAATTAAAAGGAAAAAAAAAAAATGATCGGTCATTAATCATGCATGCATGGCTAACGCCTCTTTCCTCATTTCTTTTCTTGCGACATATTCAAAAGAAAAGAAAAATTGATTGGTCATTAATCATGCATGCATGGCTAATGCCTCCTTCCCCTTTTCTTTTCTTGCCAAATTCAAAAGGGAAAAAATCAATGCATTAATCATGTATGCATGGCTAACACAATTTCTCTACAACATAAAAAAGAACGAAAGTAAGACTTCGTTTTTGGTGCGACATTGGTTTTGATATTTCATCCGCTGCATCGCGATCCCAAAAAAAAAAAGGAAAGTCAACCCCACACAAGACAACCAATGCACGAAATTCTCCTTCCTTTTCATGCGAAATCAAACCGCACGCTCTCAACGCTAAAAAAAAAAAAAGAAAAGAAAAAATCAATCGGTCATTAATCACGCATGCTTCCTCCCCTTTCCTTTTTTTAGCGACAAATTGAAAAGGAAAGAAAAAAAAATTGATCGGTCATTAATCATGCATGCATGGCTAACGCCTCTTTCCTCATTTCTTTTCTTACGACATATTCAAAAGAAAAAGAAAAAATTGAGAAGAGGAGTAGTGCTATTCCATTAGAGTAGACTCTATATAGACGAGAGAGAGAGAGAGGGGAAAAGAGTGTAGAAGAAGGGCGGAGTAGCGACCAATTCTACTTAGTGTAAATCGGCTTCGCTCTTGTACATCGGGTGGATCTGAGTGTCGGATCCGTCGGCTCCCACTTCTACACTTGTACCTCTTTACGAGTTTGCGGGTTCTTTGTTCATCCTCGGGCGATTGCTCTAGTAGAGGACTCCCGATAAAGACGAATGTTCCCGCCAACGCTTGAGTAGTGGCAAATAGCGTGGGACGTGGTGTCTAAGTTGTCAGTCACCTTTGTTTGCTATGTAGCCCACGGTAGTGAGGTAGGCTTATGTGTGGTGACAGCCCCTGTTTCATCCTTTGCACCCCTCCACGCCCCGGTTCTGAGTAGAGCTGGAGGCGGCATCACCGCGCGAACCGGGTGCGATCCGGTGCCAAGTAAGCTTGTAGAGGTGAATGTACTTAACCTTGGGATTACGGTTGGAGTAGAGACTCTCTACCCAAGTTTACCTACTCCGCCCCTCCTCAAGGTAGTTAGCTAGAGAGACTTAGCGCCCGTTCCTCGTGGAAATTACGATACCTTGAATACTTCGAAAGTGAAGTGCTACAACAAGTACTTTCCGCGGCGCTTGCGGACTTATTCCGCTTATTTAAGAAATACCAAAATATATATTAATAAAATAAATATTATATATATTATTGCCGTGTGGTGCTGCCTCCGTCCCGAGAATTTGTTTCGTTTTCAGTTCAAAGAGCGATTAAAATTAAATAGCGCTTAAATTTGATTTGGATCTAAACTTGTTCAATGTAAAATTTATCAAAAATATTTATCGCTGACGCTGCCTTGTATCAGTACACGCCACCACCGAGGGGTTACTAGTGACGCGTTTCAAGTTATCACCGACGCGTGTAGTCAATACGTCACACACATAAGGCCTTATTGGTGACGGCGTCACTAGTACCTATAAGCTTTTTGTGGCGGGCAAAAACAACTTGCATGGCGGGCGCAGCGGCCACCTCAAAACAAAGGTCACGGTTAATCATACAAACATCCGTGGCGGGCATTTGTTGCCCATCACGGTAAATGGAAAAAAACCCCCAAACCCGAGCCCATCGGGCCCGGATCTGGGTCTCGCCCGCCCGGTGCCGCTACCGTTCACGCCCACGGCGCATCCCGCCGGATCCCTCGCCGTCGAGGTCGAATCCGCCCGGATCCGCGACCGTCGGTCGGGAGCCTACCGGATCCGCGCCGCCGAGGTCGGAGCTCGCGGATCCAGCGTGGTGGTCAAATCCGCGCCCGCCAGCGTCGTCGTCGATCGGGAGAAGTTGAGCGCCACCAGCGTCCGCATCGCCGCCCGTGGCCACATGCCGCGTCGTGGCCCCGGCAGCGCCGCCGTGTTTCGCTCCCGCCGTCGTCCGTGGCGCGTCGTTGTCCCGCACGCCACCACGGGATCGCGCCGTCGCCCACCTCGATCCGGGCGTCGCCATGGCTCGATCGATCCGCCTCGAACCGCCTCGATCCGTCGAATCGCCCCGCCACGGTCGCCGAGGAGGAAGGGGGGCACGGATCCGTCGAATCCGCCCCGCCGCCCGGTTGCCCGAGGAGGATAGGTCGCGAGGAGAGGAAGGGTCGCCGTTGGAGAGGGGGTGGTTTGCGTGCGAGCTGAGAGATGGGGAGAGAAGGGGAGCGAGTGAGATGGGGAGAGAGTGATTGGTCTGCTCAAAACCCTAAGTCCCCTATTATATAAAGGCCCGATGGGAGGTCGGTTTGGGCTTTGCGATGGGCCAGGGGGATTTTGTGTGGCGGGCATTTTAACAGGCTTGCCACGTAAAATGGATGCATTTTAAGTGGCGGGCTACTTATAAAGGCCCGCCATCAGCATTGATTTTACGTGGCGGGCAAAAGTGTCCGCCACGTAAAGTAAAAAAACGCCCGCCACGTTAAATCGGCTAATTTTCCGTGGCGGGCAAACTCAACGCCTATCACGCAAAATATTAGGCGGTGTCTCGCAAAAATCATTTTGTTACTAGTGCGTGTTCTCAAGACGCGTCACTAATTATTTACTATATGTGACGCGTAAATACGCATCACGACATTACGCGTCACAAATATGCCCTTATCTCTCGACTTAAAAAGGGTGACGTGTGAGAAACGTGTCACCGATAGCAGTTAACAAGTGTCACAGATAGCGATTTCGGCATAGTGTTTATCCACAAGGCTCATCTTGGATCTTGTTCCTGTTAAGACAAAACAAAAAGCCTATTTACTTCACAGTTATGAGGGAGGCACAAGAGGATATATATGTAGAAGAGCAGCACGAGTAAATTCGATATCGTTTCACAAAGATGCAAAACAATGGAGGTATGGTAAATGGTTGGATGCTACATACACATATACATATAATAAAACAAGTATCAAAATTATGATTGTTTTTTTTCTACTTTGTGAATTTATTCCTGCTTTTCAAAATGAAGCAACAGTAAAATTATGGTGGTGTTAACTTTTGTAAAAATGACAAATATGCCCATACGATTTTGCCCCTGGTTCTCATGGTTGTTTGTGATTTTAACCCTGATCTTGGATTAAGATATTTATATTGTGTTCTGTCAAAATGATTAGATTTGGTCACATATATCTGGGAGAATTTGGAATAATTTCAAATCATATTTAATATTGAAAAAATATACAAAATCTTGGCAACATTTCAATAGGCACCACCGCCAACTTTTAGCGCCTCTGAAAATTGTTTGTAATAGATTGAAGCAACAATAATCTGATGGACAGGTTCTCGCCCTCAAGGCTCATCTTCGATCTTGTTCCTATTGAGACATAAACAAAAAGCCCTATTTACTTAAGCAACGACGAGGCACATGAGGATATGTAGAAGAGCAGCATGAGTATATTCGACATGCTTCGGCAATGATGCGCCGCTAACTTGGGGAAAAGTCAAGGAAACGAAGGATGTACATTTTGATCCATAGGGATGAGGCGGTAGGATTGCAAAACATGGACATAAAGGTAAAGGGCTGGATCCTGCAAATGCAAGAACATAATTTTAAAAAATGATAAAGAAGAAACAGAAGACTTACCCGTTAACCAGAAAGTCAGAGGTTAATCGAGCGCGTGATCCTCCTCCCTCTTCTTCCCCAACACTAGTGTTTCTCTTCCTCCCCCCTCTTGTACTTCAGTACTACAACCATACTTGTATTTCTCTTCCTCCCACAACTATCCAATACAAGAGGGCATGTGGAATTAGAGGGGAGATGTGGATCTTAGGCAGCATGATTCTAAAACATGGAGGTACACAGGCAGCATATAGAAGTGCCTGGTAGATAAAACAAATAAATATTAAAAATAAAGAAAACAAAGGCGTTGGCAATTGGCTAAAGACTGCTGCCTGATAGGTTCGATTGTGGAGCCCATTACTCTAATTAACAGCAGTTTTGAGGAAAAAGCGGCGCATGCAGACATCTTGCAATCTGCCTGATAAGATTGCAGATCACTTTTTTAAAAAAAAAAGTAGTACTCCGTACTAGTGGCACGCTGAACAGACAGATTCGTTGAATCGACAAGGTAGCCAGTGTGGCTCGCGTTCTCATGTCCAGTTTGGATTAAAATCCGATTCAAACGCACCACGCTATCATGTCCTATATACATCCATCCACAAAAAAATAAGTTCGTAGAAAGAATTAAGAAAAAAACAATCTATCCAACATTGCAATAGCACACAATCCATCCACACAACACTCCAAGCATCAATCACTGGCGCGCATGCAGAGCAAAGAGGACTCACCAGCTCCACCACGTCCTTGCCCTCCAGGAACGCCATCTCGGTGAATCTGCAGCCGCCGCCGTCCTGCTGCTCGGTCGACGCATGGGAATGTTCTGAGAAGGCCCGCCGCCCTCATTTAGCTGTTTTCAGACCGTTATGATCTATGGCGCTAAGTTACCCCCTCATTTAGCTGATGTAGTGTGCTATTCACGGCTATTGGCGCAAAAGGATAGTTTAGCAGTAAAGGTGACGATCATGCATAGCATAAAAATCTTTCGGTAAAATTGTGATCCCTTGTATTTGAAGACAAAGGGATTAGCTTTTACACGGTCTTCTAGATTAAACTTTGACCATTATAAATTTTTTATATTATATTGTTTTCATTTATAGTTTCATGGTAATTGAATAGTACATTTAATTTTAAATTTAACCATATCAAACTTATATTATGATAATTTAAAATTATTCCATAAACTATTGGTCAAAGGTCTTATTGCTTTTTAAATCTTGATATGTGTATACGCCTTACAAAAGAGAACTTAGGGAGTATATTATTAGATATGGCTGCAGCTTTTTGATCTTTTAGTGAGATAAATTAGCTAAAGCTTCATATTTGGTTCAGTACTTCAGTTCTATTGGCCTCGTGGAAGTTAGCTGATTGACCGCAAATCCTCAAAACATTGAAACCGGGCACTTTAGCCCGCATCTGCATTAAGAGAAAATGGAGAGTTTACAACCTCGCGAGTGCCCTAGCAAGGTGTACGGGAATACTCAAGGTGCAAATCCTCAAAACATGTTTGGGCTTCTAGTTTGTGTCACTACTTTAACGGATGGAGAAACGTGTTAACTTCAATAGCTCAATTGGTAAAATTTCTTTACAACCTGTTTGGATCCTATTAGTTAAAACCAATATTTAGAAAGTCCTTTGCATTTCATTAATAGATTATTTTATAATTCCTCTCAGTTCACCAAACAAGGCCTTACTGTTTTTATTTGGATATACCTATTTGATTCTCAATTTAAATTGTAATATCCAGATTTTGGTCACTTGTATGAACTACTAATATTAATTTGAATTAATGTAGTATCAGGAAGGTCTATATAACAAAGAGTATATATTGTTTGAAAAGGACCAGAAATGAAACCAGGGGCCCTGATTTAACGACTTGTATTTGAGTTCGGCTGGAAAATCAGGGCACTCAAAACTGGAGGAGACCTTAAATCAAAAGTAGGGGCCTTGATTTGATTACTCTTGCTAGGGGCGCTCTTAACATCTCCTGTCACTTTCTGCATTATAACCATCTCAGAATTCAGCGTTGCTTCTGCTGTATACCATGCTACGAGTTAGCTGCCATATGTATCTTGCACAACATTTGCCCCTAGAATCTCAACGTTTTGGGTTGCTACTTAAGCTTTAGTTTAGCTGTTGCTATGCTGTTGATTATCTTACTTTATACTCAGTCATAACAGCTGAGTTTGCGAAAGCTCTTAGGAGAAATATTTGGAAACCTTTTGTCGATTTGGCAGTTTCTTGTCCTCTATTTCCATCCTGTCTGTATTGAATTGCAAGGATGTCGTTTCTGTTTTCAGTGAGTTCCTCTATACTCCCTCCGTCCCATTGAGATTGTTGTTTTGGACTACGTGCCATTTTGTTTCATCATTCATCTTATTCAAAAAATTATATAAATACTATTTACTTTTTATAACTTATTTTATCATTTGACATACTTTTATTCATAACTTATTTACTTTTTATGATTTGCCAAAATAATTTGAATAAAATGAATGGTCAAACACGGCACTCAAAAGACAAAAAGCGAAGATCTCTACTGGACCAAGGGAGTACTTTGCAGTTGTGCATGTGGGATGTATATGCAATCCATGTTCACAGCTGATTGGAGTTCATGAACATATCACAGACTTTATATTAGTATAAATAAATGGTAGTTATTCATGAAAAATATAATAATATACTCCCTCCATATTGAAATAGAAGACGTTTAGGACAGCGACACGGTCTCCAAAACACTACTTTGACTTCTTTTTCTATAAAAATATTTATTGGAAAGTTATATATGTATATTTTTATGAAAGTAATTTTCAAGACAAATCTATTTATATGATTTTCACATTTCTAAACTCAATGACTTAAAAATTATTCACCATTTATATTCCCAATGTTTGACCCAAACCTTTTCCAAAACGTCTTCTATTTCAATACAGAGGGAGTATATGTTTTGAAGTACATAATGTGATGAAATCTAAGAACCCATCACCCACGCTAATATAAGTACTAGGGTGTAAATTGATCTCGTGCAACATAAAGAATCACCAGGCAGTTTCTCATGACGTTTCCATCGGCGCGGCAGTTTCTGACTCTAGTACTCTTTTGCGGTTAACCCTGGATTCTCTCTCTTGTGCCTGTCCATTGTTAGCAGTCAGGGATGCACATGCCCTAAGTTGATCTCGTGCAACATAAACAATAGGCCGTGTGACCACATCCACCACCTTCTCCATCATGACTTTTTTCGAAGAAGTCTTCAGTGATCACTTCATCGTGACGATGATGCTAGTTCCTTGCTGAGGCTAACACTCTGTACAAGCAGCATGTCTTGGCACTGCATATTCGGCGGTGCCTCCTCCTGTGCTCGCAATGTCATGGAGACATAGCGCTTTGGAACAAGCTGGCATAATTCCTCTGCTGGGTTCTGTGTAGTACTTGGTCTCGTTAGTCTTTATGTTGAATGCAATGGAGCCACTCGTCTTGTTTGTTAGCTGCAGGCAGCAGGATATGTCCTTTCTTGCCTCGAATAGAAACCGCAGCTCCAGGGCTGGATCGATAGCAAGAACATTTGAGTCGGAGCTCCTCTGCAAGATATGCTGGTATGAGCTTAGGGAAAACAATATTTTCAACATTCTCAGAAACAATAACAGCTAGGGATTCATATGCAGTTATGAGCTTAGGAAAAACAATTTTTTGAACATTCTAAGAAATAGTATCCTGCAGGTGATACTAGGATGGTCGTACCTGCAAGCCAATTAGATCTTTTGACTGAGCATGAGCTAGTGACATTTTCTTGATTTGGGCTTCTAGCTTTTCCAGTTCACTAACAATGCGCTTTATATCAGGCCGTTCCTTTCGTTCAGCCTTAACACACCTTAATGCTATATCGGCACAAGCCGTCACTTGCAGCATGTCTGTTTCTTGTGACAAATATCCCAACGTACCCTGAAGCTTTGCCTTCCACTTTTCAGTTACCTGCAAAAAATTGGCATAAAGTTACAAGCTGAGATAGGCTAGAGATGTTTGTAGAAAAACTGACATATAATATAAAAACAATAATAATTTCCCTTACAAGCTTAATAAACTGTTCGGGAGGCATTTCATCAGGGAGTAGTAGGCTTTCTTTCCGGCCAGCATTTTAATAATTATGACCCCTAAACTGAACACGTCAAACTTGCTTGATACATACTGATGGTTTATGTATTCGGGTGGCATGTAACCTCTTCAAGATATTGCAAAGATGAAATTAAATATACAATTAGTGAAGTAGAAATAGACCATTGATTATATTTAGAGCATTACCAAATAATTGCCTATGGAAGTGATGCATCTGCTTACTGTGTTCCTTTTTGAATCTCTGTTTTATGTGTCTCTGTTGAAGCAACAAGTTTGGACAAACCAAGATCTCCGATTTTTTTGGTGTCATCTTCTTATCCAGCAAAATATTAGCAGGTTTTAAGTCCATATGATAAATAGGTTTCCCTGTGAAGTATGCAAGTATTTTAAGCCCTCACATATCCCTCTTATAATTTTGTAACTTGTCGCCCAGTCAAGATCACAAGATTCATCTGCAATTATATAACGTAAAAGGACAAACATATAGAATTGCCGAACTATTTGCATGCATGATAAATGTTCGAGCAAAATAATATTACCTGAAATATGTTTGTCAAGACATCCTGGCATATATTCAAAGCAGAGAACTCGATCAACATGTTCCGACGAATTGACGGCATGCCTTTGCGGTCAATATACTTATGTTCTGATACATAGCAGTAGCCTAGTAACGAACGATATTCTGATGTTCAATCTCCCTAAGGTTAAGGACTTCGTTATCAAATTCCTTATCATCTAGCCGCCCCTCAAGCTGATGAAACTTCTTTACAGCAATCTCTTTCCCATTATGCATGGCCTGTGGTAATGTATTGTAGATTGTTAGATAATGGAAAAGTCTCGGCCTCTACGACCACATAAAGCCAATTGCTTGTTAGATAGAATAACATATACTTTAGCAGTAGAAAAAAGAAAAGGTATGAGAATGATGAGAAAAACTAGAAAGACGGTAGTGTGATATCAGAACAAATAGTGGAACCGGCATCGCCAGGAGGCAAATGAACACAGCTTCCTCTATGATGTAGAAGCCGAGTCCATCTCAAGGCAGGTTCGGGGGAATGTGCTCAGTCACAAGCCAAGGAAAAGATATTCTCGTGCAATTCTTTCGCTGATGGGTAGAAACGGATTTGGGAAGTCTGGGATGGAGCGCAGAAGCTGGGAGGACCAGAATGACCAATGCTTCCATGGCATGGCTCGCGCAAATCGGTGTCATGATCAAGCACGAGGTTGATCAAGTGCGTGGTGGAGCCACCAAGTTCTGTCACTAATTTCGTGAGTAATCATATATTAAATTATTCATTCATATACCTGAAACGAGTGACTAGGTTGGCTCAGTCATGTCTTGCTAAAAATCTCTAAATGCCCTAGGGCGCATGGAAATACAGATCACGTCGTCATTGTATACTCAAACTGCTTCTACCTTAATACACTCATGCGCAAGTTTGCTATGCAAGTATTCGAGAAAAAAGTACCGATTGAAGATATATATATGATTAATCATACCCGGTAAACATCTCCATATCCACCACTGCCAACTTTTTGCGCATCTGAAAAGTTGTTTGTAATAGTTCGAAGCAATTCGAGTTTAACAACCATGTCCCCGCCCGCAAGGGTCATCTTGGATCCTGCTTATTAGACAGCAAAAACACCTATTCAGTTAATATGTAGTATAAGATTCACACGTCGGTGTGGCCAAGAGGCTCTTCCGAGCCTTAGGCAACCATGGGGAAATGTTGAACGGAAGAGTAGCAAGAGTAAATTTCACATGCTTTCATATAATCTGTATACAAGGCTGAGGTGGGGAAAGGTCGTCGAACGGATCGGAAGGTGCTATGGCCTATGCTTGTGTACAGAATTTTTTTAAAAAACAATTATAGTAAAGAAGCAAAAAGACTTACCCGCTAGCCAGCAATAAGATTGAACACAAAGGGTGGTGAAGCTGTCCCTGTGCTTGGGCCCGCGGAAGGCGCCGATGAGGGTGAGCTTGATGCAGGCCACCAAGACGCACACGTCCCGGTTGTTTCTCCTCGAGTTCCTTAGACAGGCGTAGTGCCCCGCACCCAGCCAAGCAGCCGCCGAGCTTTAGCACGGTGCAGTGGCTGGACGCTGGCGTTGAGGCCAAGGCGGAGGGCAATAATGGCAGAATGAAAATCACAGGTGAATCGATCAAGAGCGTGACCCACCACCGTCTTCCTCCCCAACACTACAAAACCATAAAATTTGTCTTCCTCCCAGGCCACTACAGCACAAGTGGACATGGAGATGCGCGTAAGCAAGGTAGATAAAATAAATAAAGTAGCCAAAAAAAAAACAAATGTGTTGCCATTGACTGAAGACTGCTGTTGATAGGGTGGAATTGTGGCAGCTTTGAGGAAACGGGGGCGCATGCTGACAGTTTGTCACTGCCCAAGCCCAATAAAATTGCAGATCAGTTTTTTTAAGTTGTACTCCCTCCGTCCCTAAATGTTTGTCGTTCTCGCTTCGAGAAACTAATGCCGGCAATTATTTATTAAAATATATAAATATTTATGCTAAGTAATTGGTATCATCGGAAAGATCTTTTCGTCTAGTTTTTTAACAAATTTATTTGAAGATTTAAATGTTGCACGTATTTTTGTATAAACTTAGTCAAAGTTGTGGCACGAAAACCAATGGCGACGGTCAAATAGGGACGGAGGGAGTAGCGGCATGTGAACGGACGGATTCATTGAAGCGATCGACAAGGTCCCTTTTCCGGCTGGCGTTCTCATGTCCACTTTGTTTCCATATTGTGAAATCCAATTCGGACTCCACGTTATTGTTTCATATATGAGTTCATAGCACTCAAAAAGTATCTAACTTATCCCTCCATCTGTTCACAAGTATATAAGTTCATAGCAGTTAAAATCTGACAGTACATCACGACCCCTTAGGGCGTCTGCAATAGTTGTTAAATAGCTAGCCTAGAACGAATTCTATTTTCTATGAGGACATCTTTAATGACAATTTGCAAATAGTAACAAAGAAACACTTTCATTGACTATCAAGAGGTGAGATAAAATAGCTAGTGACTCATAAATAGCTACTTTAGCACAATCTTCTAAAAATATCTCTCTCACATAACTCTCCACTATAGTGTTATTTGTTATTTATATGTCACATCAACTAGGTATTTGCATGTTGCCATTCATAACCAATACAATTCCTACTAGACTAATTATTCGATAACCATTGTGGCCGCCCTTATAGTTAAAGACAGAGGACTTAACTTTTACAGACTACATGCTTCCCTAAATTAAAATTTGACCATTTATTTATATTGTATTGTATTGTTGATATTTATAACTAGGCGGACTCCCGCAACGCGAACGCACGTGCTCACACTGGGCAAAAAACCCGATACCTGTACCCAAAATACCTGAACCCGCACCCGAAATATCCAAACCCGCTCTACCCGATCTATAATTCGGATACTCATTCTTATTACTGGATATTATTTCGGGTAACACCTCCCGGTACCCGAATCACCCCAAATTGATTCGCGAGATTCCCCAGTGGCGTGAAACTGTTATCCAGTATCCCCTACTCCCTCTCGGCTTCTCCCCTGTTTCCCTCCCTCTCATCTCAGGCTTCTCCGAAACCTAGCAGCCGCCGCCAAATTAATACATGCGGCGTCGGCATGGCCGATCGGGTTATCGTGGAATCAAGCCATGCGGGGACCTCGTTAAGCCTCATGCGTGCCATGGTGGAGGTCGAGACTCTCCGCCCTCTTCCATCTGCCCTCTTCCTTCTCTCACTTCCGTCTCCGATGCGCGCCGGGTCAGGCCACCACACGCCATCCGTCTCCAAGGCAGCGTCCGCCCGGCAAAAGTGTCGCTCGCCCCGAGAGCGGCATCCTTCCCCGCATAGTTGACCTCATTCGATGCACCGACATCGCTGCGTGTGCTTCAGCACCTCCGTCGTCACGAATCTCGGATAGATTGGGTACACCCGAACCTAAACCGAAATATTAGGTACCCAAAATATCGGGTAGTGTCTTTTCGGATTGAATATCGGGACCGATTTCTATTACCAATTTAAGAATATCGAACTACCCGACCGGAAATTTCGGGTTACCCGAATCGCCCAGGGTGAGCACGTGACATGGATGATGCGCCACGGCGATGGTGTAATACGTGGTGGCTGGCTCCACGCACACGGGGACAGGGGAGGAGGGGCACACAGCGGCAGGCACAACACTCGGCTTGGGGCTGGTGCACGATGAGGAGGTGCGACGGCCATTGGCGGCACGCAGATGGACGACAGCCTCGTGTGGCGTTCTTTCTCATCTGAGTGACAGGTTGGTATTGACCCACCGCCCCAAGCCCCCTCCCCTGCCATGAGCTTTGGTGGCCAGACCCCAGCGGCAGTGCCAATCTTGAGTTGGTCGAGTACAACTTGAGGTCCTCTACATTTTTGGTAATCCAGATTTGGTGGAACTAGAGTGTTTGGGAAACTTTCCGCGGACTGGAGTTGTTTTTCGTGATTTTGGAGCTTGTGGTGTTGTCCTAAACAGACCCTTAACATCTTGCGTGACTTTGCGCAATGTGACCATCTCTCCAGCGTTGCTTCTGCTGTATACCGTGTATGAGTTATCTGGCGCATGTATCCAGCAATATATTTGCCACAAGAATCTCAGGGTTTCTAATTGGTTGCTAATTAACCTAACTGTTGCTATGCTGTCGCTTGTCCTACTAATTGGTTGCTAATTATCCTGAGTCAGAACATTTAAGTTTGTGAAGGCTCTTGGTAGAACTATTTGGAAATCGGCTGTTCATTTGTTAATTTCTTGTCCTCTGGTTCCATCCTTCCTGTATTGAATTCCAAGGATGCCGTTTCTGTTTTCAGTTAGTTCCTGTCTACTTGCAGTTCTGCACGTGGGATGTATAAGATCAAGGCCAATAATGCTTGGCTATAAGTCAAGCCAAGTCATCTAAAGCCCAGCTTATAGCCGGATGTATAGAATAGTTGATCTCTTCTCATGTTCCAAGAATAGTTTTTTATGTATTTATAGGAAGAGAGAACTCTGGAATGAGAGAGAGAAAGAGAGTGGTGCCCATGCAAATATATCTCGATTTCTGTGATCAGCTCGGCGACGGAACAAGCACATGTTCCACTCTCCTCCACCTCGGATGTGCAGCTCATGTGGCCGGCGTTTCACCCACAGCTGTACTTGCTCTAACGAATCCATGTTCACAGCTGAGAGCAAGTACTATGATTTAGCCAGGAGCCGGCGGTAAGCTTTGCCACATCACTCATCAAAAAATTTGGTACAGTGAGAAGGCTGTTAGGCTGGCTGTATAAAGTATTTTAATATTTAATACCGGGATGTGTGTACTTATCAACTGGGATCTATTGTGAACAAGAAGTAGGCAGTGGATGTGGCTCCACACAAATTTGCAGGCAGTGTGCATGCCTCAATGGTGTGGCTGGCGCACTGGATCAGGAGCAAAGTAGGCAGAGGATGAAGCGCCGGCTTTGCCGCCCGCAGCAGGCTGAATGCGTGCTTTTTGTCCTCGTTTCTTGTGATTTAGCCGGCGAAGAGTTTAGCACCGGCTTAGCCCTCTCTCTCCTTTTCTCTTCCTGCCACATCAGATTTTTATGACGTGGACATCTTCTCAGCCAGCTGACTAGGCACTATAATACTTGCTTTGATGGGGCTTCATGAACAAATCACATATCATTTTATATAAAGAAATTGTAGTGAGTCATAAATCACAAGAGGAGACAGCGCTTGGAACAACCATACAGTTTGTCTTCCTCCTAGGCTATGACCATCCAGCAAAAAGAGGACATAAGCAGGAGTCAACAATGCACCACACTAACCTGGGGAAATGTGGAATTAGAGCGAGATGACAGAACTTTGGCAGCAGGATTTTAAAACATGGAGGGGCGAGCGTGGAAGATAAAATAAATAAACTGAAAATAAAGAAAAAATGAGTAGTTAGCACTGACAAAAGACTACAGTTTTGAGGAAATAGGGGCACATGCTGACAGTTTGTCGCTGCCCAAACCCAATAAGATTGCAGACAGGGGCGAAGCCACATTGAGCTTGGGTGGTGCACCGGCACCAGGCAAAACAAAAATATTTAACACTAAGTAGCTTAGTTTGACCATATAAAAGAGTTGAATTCTACACTGCTGTTAACGTTGTGCACCACCATGAAGTTAATACGAGCTTCGCCCCTGATTGCAGATCTGTTTTTTTTTAATTATTAGTGGCATGTGGAAGGACGGATTCATTGAACCCATCGACAAGGTCGCTTTTCTGGCTGGTGTTCTCATGTCCACTTTGTTTCCAGATTATGAAATCCAATTAAGATGCTCCACGTTATTGTTCCACATACACATCCATCCACAAACAAATAAGTTCATAGCATTCAAAAGTATCTAACTTATCCAGCAGTACGGGTGTGATTGGTTGCCCGAACCGGACGGTGCAAAGGGCCATCCGGCTCGATATGGTGCACTCAACCCATGTTTGGTTGCTAGCCCCTCCGTCCTGGATCTTCTTGTACGCAGGATTCAAGCATCCCATATGAGCCGGGATGACTTGGTGCATGCATGGCGCAAAGGCCCACCTGTCGGCCACCTAGAACTTAGATACATGTGTGCAACCAAACACGACCTGGTCCCGTGCTGGACCGACCACAAATACTACAAAACACAGCAAAGTGTATAGTGTCACCAGGGCTGGGAACAGCCTGGACAACCCTTCCATCACATTTGCCACTCTAGCTGTTGCTTGTCCTACTCTATGATGTCTATCGCGAGTCACAACAGTTAAGTTTGTGAAGGTTCTTGGTAGAACTATTTGGAAATCTGTTGTTCATTTGCCAATTTCTTGTCCTCTGGTTCCAACCTTCCTGTATTGAATTCCAAGAATGTCGTTTCTGTTTTGAGTTAGTTCCTCTCTACTTGCAGTTCTCCATGTCGGATGTATAAGGAATCCATGTTCACAGCTGATTGGGCTTGATGAACAAATCACATACTTCATGCATTTTATATAAATAAATGGTAGTTAGTCATAAAACACAACAGGAGACAGCGCATGGAACATGCTGTCATTGTTCTGTGTTTCATCGCATGAACCTACCGTGTGTTCCATAGGAAAATGTTAGTTTTCTATTTTCAATTATCACCCGTCCCTATCCATGCCATAGGAAATGACCAAATTACCCCGACCGGTCCCTCAAAGGGAAAAATTGGAACCATCCACTCGTGCTTACGAGCAAGTCTAGACTTAGCACAAGTCGCACGAGGTGGGCGGCGGTCGCCATAGAAACGCATTAGGGGACAGAGGTGGCCGGCGGCCAGCAGTGCGGCGGCGGAGACGCCTAGCTGGACAGTGGCAACCTTGCTATCGTTGTTGCAGCCGTTTGAATCGCTTGTAAGGCTGAGCGGATGATTCCAGCTCAGTTTGGCTTGGATTGTGATTAGAGTTAAATGGAAACAGAAAAGGATAGAAGATAGGAGAATTTCTCAGATCAAAAGAATCTGTGTTACCAGGGTCAAATTTCCAAAGGCGTATGGATCCGATGTCAAATGTGACAGACACACATATCGAGTGTGCTCAATTTTGAAATTTCTCGATAGGTAAAGTGGTATAAAAATGGTTGGGCATCAAAAAGCTGATCCCACCAACCATGCGAACGAAAAAAAAATCAAAAGGTAAAGAAAAGGGAATTCGACCGGATCCAAAACAGCATGGTCCCAAAGTCCTACCTAATGTTTGTAGCTTCCGCAAGGACCCTTTTGCTTGCTCACGCAAAAGCCACTCACAGGCGCTTGACCTTGACCTAGGCCTCGCACAAGTAATCCATTCCCGTACTTATTCATTAATAATAGGAAAACGTTGTGGGCTCAGTGCAATTTCCTGCACAAGTTGGCACTTCCATCTTATCCCTTGCCAGCTGCCGTCTTCAGTTCTTGCATCGATGAAGTCCTGATGAAGGTCTTCTCCTGCAGGTTGGTGCTAATTGTGTTTTCAAAGGAGTGGTTAGTGCTAATCGATTTTCTGTCATCTTTACTCGAATAAATTTGGGGGTCAGCTAAAAGGATTTCTGCTGCCAAGCGTTTCTTGAATTTGTTGCCTTACCGATTAGTTAAAATGTTACTTTGTTTTTCGGAATGATTATTTGGTTACTGCATCAGATCTATTCAAACTTCAATCTCTACTGAACATGCCAGGATCTACAAGTGAATTTACTTATATATAGCATTGGATACAACCAAAGTTTTTTTGTCCTATACACTCTTGTCCAAACCATAGCGACTCATTTTTTGGGAACCTTCTTAACGCAGGAATTGAGCACATATCTGGACATCTGCAGCAGATCCCAATCGTTCTGTGTAGAGCAGCTACGAACTTCGCTGAGGATGCTTCCGTAGCTCATGACTTCATTTGGATTTATGCAACAACACTACAATTAGGCAAGTTAATTTTTCCTTTCTCTAGTTTCACAAGGGCGCTTTGGAATGCGAATATGGGGGACAGTGATGTGGATTATAGTGTCCTGGAGCGTATACTTGCTGGAAGCGAGGAACCCAGGGATCTCCCATTGGAAATTTTAAAAAGTATCACAGATAATTTCTCTGAAGATAGAAAAATCGGATGCGGCGGATTCGGTGATGTTTACATGGTAAAAAACTGTTTTTCTGGAAGAGAATACTATATGATGCAGAGCATGTCAACATTTCACTCTGCTGTCTGTTTCTAAGCAATATTCTTGGGGGTGGTTTATGCCTTATTTCTTTAACTTCGCATTGCATTATATATGCCTGAAGTTTTTCATGATGATCAGGCTACTGATGGAGCAATTCTTGTGAGATTAACAGGGGTAAACTTCGGTGACTGGAGTGTTGCTGTGAAGAAATTAACAGTGAACAGCTCTAATATCGAACGTGAGGAAAAGCTATTTTATCGTGAGGTTGAATGCCTGTTGAAGATTATTGAGCATCCAAATGTAGTGAGGTTCCTTGGCTTCTATTCTAATACACATCATGAAGCGAAAAAAACACAGGAACAGAGAGAAAAGGCGTCTTGTTGAGATAAGAGAAAGATTACTCTGTTTCGAAAGTATATAAGCAGTGGATGCCTTGAAAAACATATCACAGGTATGATAGTCTTCAATTTCATGCACTTGGGTGTCAGTTTTCAAAAGCTCTCTACGAAATATACTAGTTTACTGTGCACAATTTTCTGATTTCGAATCAACTAGAGGAGGAAATATGAATATATACTTCCAGAACTATTTGCTGAACGGAAACCCACGTTTCAAAAAGTTCATAGGAAGCAACGAAAGACAAGTTTCTCCTAGACTCCTAGTAACGAGCTATAGGCAAGTAGTTGGATGCTAAGGCAGACATGCAAAATGTTGGAGGGCTCTGAGTATTTGAATCTTAAGAAGAAATCTCCCGTTGCATATTTCAAATGAAAAATCTAGTGGGCTTCTCTGTAAATCGTTTTTCATAGTAGTATGTGTATGTTGTGCATGTTACTTCACTTAAAAACTTCAAGTCACTGTTGACAAATTATTTGGGACAAACTTCATTGCAAATGTTCTACCAGTTTCGGCGTTCTATTTTGTTTTAACCTTTTTCTACAGATGAATTAAGGGGACTTGAGTGGTATAAACGTTATCAAATAGTCAATGGAATATGTGAAGGTTTGCAATATCTTCACAATAAAATGGGTATTATTCATATGGATCTCAAACCGGCAAAATATACTGGTAGATACGGACAATATGGTGCCAAAATTACAGATTTTGGTCTAGCAAGGCTACTTGAAAACAATTACACTACTGGCACCCCTTTATATACCAGGTAACCCGTGCCCCAGAAAAACAATTTGAATTTACTGTTACTCTCTTTGCAGTTACGTTTTTCAGGAAATACATTCACTCTTACATTTTTCGAATATTCATGCAGAGGATATTGTGCTCCAGAATACTTGGAAACTTTGAAGCCAACATTCGAATGTGATATTTATAGTTTGGGTATTATAATAAGAGAAATAGTAACAGGGCGACACAATGAGATTCCTGTTAAAGACCGTGTAAGAGTGATTTCTCTCATCATCCATGTGGACCTTTTTCATACTCCAGTAATGTTTGGATGTACATATTTTCCCACTTTCTGGAGTACTATCAATAATAATATTCTGTTGGATGGTATATCTATATTCAACCATTATTAATCATTTGGATTTAAAAGTTGGGAAAACTGTGAAAATAAGGATCTAAAAGTTGTGAAAAAAATAAAATGGATAAACCTTTTCAATATAATACAATGAGACATACAAGTTGTGTATTCATTCAGATGTAGTTGTTCATATTTTTCTGCCAAAATTGTTGTTTTAGAAACTTTCCTTGTTTTTAGATTGACCATGAGTAAATGAATGCAATGTAGGTGATTCGAAGATGGAGACACAGATGGAGAAAATCAAACACCTATACACTACTACATGACCAGCAATTAAGTAAATGCATTGAAATATCAGAGAGGTGCACTCGGAAAGAACCAGGAAATAGGCCTATTATATCGCATATAATCTAGCGATCTCAATGAATCTGCAAATACAAATGTCCACATACCTGCAGCTAACCAGGTAAGCACGTCTCCTCAGAGAATGATCAACACCTGGGCTGTATTTATGTATAAACATCTCATCAGTTGTAACATCTTGTTGGGACCTGAAGAACCTGAAACCATAGTAATTAATAAGTGAATATTTTCTATTTGTGATCACAAGTTTACAATAAGACTCATAGACAGTAATACTAAAAGGAAGGCACTATGTATGTCGGAGACCGGCTAGATTGGGCGGAACTAACACTGATCGTCGACCGTTGAGGTGGAGAAGGAGGCGTAGGGGGCTGTAGTTTCCCTCGACGGCCGCGGCCCGGCGGCATGGCGGCAGCGGGGGGCGTAGGAGCCGTGGGCGGAGAGGGAGGCTTGTGGCGGTGGCGGCGCGGCGGCGGCGGCGCGGTGTGGAGTGGCGTGGCAGGCGCGCGTGCGGGCGGGGAGGCGGCGGCGTGGAGCTGGAGAGCGAGATAGATACAAACTATTTTTATTGCTTGCTTATACCTAATGAGATTGCATGCCTCTGCTTATATAGCCCGGCTAGTGGGACTTGTAATCTAATTGGAATACCTTTTACAAGCAATATTTATTTATTTCCTAACAAGGACCTTCCTTATAGATTGGAATATTTCCTTTTACACACCAAAAGTCCTGTAAGATAATCCTAACTTGAAGACGAATCAGAGTCGGATTCGGAGGGGAGGATGGTGGCGGCGGGGCGCCGGCTCCCCCCCCCAGCGTGCGGCGCCTGGCCCCTCGTGGGCCGGCGGCAGCGTTAGGCCCTTTACCCTTTCTGGGCTGGCCCAATTCTAGGTCATGACAATATACTTTGTTGCAAATGATTGTGTGGTGTAGTGCAGTGATTAATGCACAATATCTGGAGACATGTAAATTATAGTATATAATAATAGAGGCTAGCTATGACATAAACAATATAGGCTATGACCCATGAATGGTAGACAGGGAAGGGATTTATATATTCAAGTGTTTTTTGTCACAGTTACTATCTTCGGACTATGATGACATGTTGGGCATTGAGCCGCTGGAGCTACAGTTTGCTTTTGAGCTTGAGAAGGAAATATCAAAGGAGGTTGTGCTGAACAATGTGACTGGTAACTGCATTGCCTTCAACATCAAGACGTCAAGCCAAATGCCGTACTGCACACAGCCAAACAAAGGAATTGTGCTACCAGGATCCAAAATTATTGTTAAGATTACACTGCAAGCGCAAGGGACAAGGACAATGGGATCTTTGTCTCGTGCAGATGAGTTCATCGTGCAGAGCACAAAGGTGGTAGCTCGCCTTACAGATGAGGAAATCACTGAAGATAGATTCAATGAAGAGGCGGGTAAAGTGGTTGATGAGGTGAATTTGACAGTTGTATATGATTACGGGCCAGAGAAACCGCAAGCTGATCAGTCACTTGAGCCTGTCTCTAAGGTATGTATGTTAAAGGTTGATACGACTTAATTAGCATTTTTTGTTGTTACTTGTGCAAGTTGTGCTAACAACCAAATTAATTCTGTGTGACAGGAGTTCACATGTAGCAGCTCCAAGGACGTGCGCCTTGATTGCCGCCCAATAGAAAGCACATCAGCTACCAGAGGGAGCCGTCAGTATAAAGCAGAGGAACGAGCAGCCGTAGATATCATGACGGGGGCCATGGGAGGCCTTCTCCCCAAGCTGGGCAAGCTCCTCAAAGGTGAGCATAATCTGCCAGAGGATGTGATGGAAGACGTTGAGTCTCTTGAGGATAAGCTGACGGACATGCACAATGCTCTATGCTCTGTACCACATGACGTGATGCACAGGCTTGGCCTACAGGAAAAGAATTGGGCTAACAAAGTCAAGAACCTCTCTTATGACATAGAGGACATGGTTGACGACTTGCCAATAAGCATGGATGGCTCGGATCCTATCACCAACCTGGAGGGCTTCCGAAGCCATGTCAAGAAGGTGCTGAAGCAAGTTAGGAACCTGGCCAACAAAAGTAAGGGGCTCAAGCTCAAGCAAGTTAGAAATAGGCCTGTGAGAAGAACTGATGATGACCCTCGCATGTTGGATTTTTATAAAGATAATAAATATCTGGTTGGAATTGATGGGCCACGGGACAGCTTAGTGAACAAGCTAGCAGGCGGGGATGATGTGTCCAAAAAAGATGCTCAAGATCATATCAATCTATGGAGAGGGTGGGTTAGGCAAGACAACTCTTGTGAAAAAGGTGTTCGACAAGCTTGCTGCCAACTTTGTGCTTAAGGCTTTTTTGTTTCGGTGGGTCGTGAACCTAACATCAAGCGAGTTCTGAAGGATATTCTGTATAAAATTAACGAGAAGCATAACAAAGACATTCACAACTCAAAACTGCCACAAAGCCTTCTCATTGATTGTCTTCAAAATCAACTTAAGAACAAGAGGTACGCACACATGGCATGCCTATGAATTAAATGCCTATTTTAAATACAATAGAGTAATATACAGAATGTTGGCCCGTATATCACTTTGGACCATTCTATTTCTACTAGGTCCGCTCTGTCCAAAATAAATCAAACTTTCTTTATGTTTAACCGAATATATTAAAAATACTAATATTCTACTTATAATTCTTAATAAGTATCATTAATTTAATAAGGAATATATCGATATTATAAGTATGTTGTGAGATACAAATATTGATTGTTTATATATAGATAGTAAAACTCAAAAGTTTCACTTCTCGAGGAGTAAAATGTGTAGTTATTTTGGGATGGAGCAAGTATGCATTTTCGAGTACATGGACTAGTGATATATAATCCGCTGCAAGCTAATTAACAAGTAGTAGAGTTTACCCTATATTATATCTCTAAGTAGCTCCTTTATCTACAAGTAAATTATGCTTTAAGTAAATTAAATAACTGACTTGCTACATTCTCAAAACTCATATTCCAAAAGATAAAACCTCTACATCATAATAAGTATTATGACACATTTGGTCTCATTTTTTTTTCCTAGAGTGATATGTTGGTTATGTAGCTAAATTGACCTGCCAAAATCCACGCACATACGCCACAACAATCATCTTGAATCTTCTCTCCTTAACAATGACAGCAAATAGTCTCCTCCTTTCTCGCTACAATGGTGATGACCATTACATATTGACAAGCATAGGATTCCAAAGTAACGCTTCTAAGGAGGAACGTGACACCATCGGTGCCACCATCACCCGACTAGAAGATCAAGGCATAACACCCAGGAACAACATGCTACACAAAGAGGAGAGATTCAATCGATAGATGCTTCCAAGGAAGAATCGCGGCACTTGAAGGCCTCACCGCCCCCTCGGTCCCATGGACACAGCTTTTCGCCATAATGCCTCACCCCCCGTGCATGGCCAATGCCCGAACAATATGCACACCCAATAGTGGCTAGGAGAAGGGACAATATGTCCCTTTACTTTTTGCTGAACTTTAAAAACTCTATTTAACTATTGATCAAATCATGTGCATGATTATTTTTGAAAACTAATCAATGAGTCACTTAAGGATCTTGTGCTGTCCATGTCTTTTGAGACTGAACTATTAATTAGTTTTATCATGCATGTCAAGATGGTTATCATGCATATATTTATCAAAGAAAGCCTATATACTTTATCTAATTATTTGGTATTTTTTTTCACGTGAATAGGTATTTTATTGTTATTGATGATATATGGGATATAGACTCATGGGAACTCATCAAGTGTGCTTTGATAGATAATGACAATGGAAGTAGAGTAATGACCACTTCTCGAATTTATGATGTGGCTTAAAAGCAGTGATGAGATTTTCAAGTTAAAACCACTTTTAGATCATGAGTCCCAGCAACTATTCTATGCAAGATTGGCAGGTAAAAGAACAAGTGTTTTTGATCAACCGGATGAGCAGTCTACTAAATATATCTTGGGGAAATGTGGTGGTATACCATTAGCTATAATTACAATAGCAAGTTTATTGGATGGTAAACGAGTGGAGGATTGGCGTACGGTGTACAGTTCAATTAAGTTCGGGCAAGAGGATAACAAAGCTGAGGACACCAAAAAGATATTGTTGCTTAGCTACTATGACCTACCATATCATCTAAAGACGTGCTTATTGTATCTAAGCATATATCCAGAAGACTGTGTGATTGAGAAAAGAAAAATTGGTGTGGAAGTGGATAGCTGAAGGTTTTGTGCAGCAAAAAAAAAGGAAGACACTATTTGAGGTCGGAGAAGGTTACTTCAATGAGCTTATTAATAGAAAACCTCATCCAGCCAGAAGAGTTTATTGAAGATTGGCGGGAGCATAGTGAGATTGAAACTGGCACCATAGGTGCTTGTCGTGTTCACGACATGGTTTTTGATTTGATTTGTTCCATGGCGAAAGAAGAACACTTTGTTACTATATTGGATACTGATGCAGAACATTTATCATCCGAAAATAAGGCTCATATACTAGCAGTCCGCAACAGTGTTCTGAAGCAGCGTGGTATGGTTAATACGTGCATCAAACAACATGTTATGAGGTCATTCAATGCAAGCGGCAACAGTTGTGAGCTTAGTCGGATGGGGAAAAGACTCGTTACTCCCAAATTTTCGGTTTTTGCGTGTCTTGTCATTAGAGAACTATGAGATATCAATGAAGTGTCTCAAGAACGTTGCACAGTTACGTCACTTGAGATGCCTTAGCCTAGCTGGAACGTTTTTTACCGAGCTGCCCATGGAAATAGGGGATTTAAGATGTTTACAGATATTAGACTTGATGGAAACCGAAACCAGTATCTGTGAACTGCCACAGAGTGTTACTCAGCTAAGAGAACTGAAGAGCTTGTTTTGTTATAATAACTATGGGGAGACATTAAAATTGCCAGAAGGGATGGGACGCCTGACGTCATTGGAAGAGCTCCGCCTGTCCTGTCTTCTCGTCAGAGACATATATCAGTCAGACAATTCGTCAGACAAACCGTCAGTCCACTTTGAAGAAAGGGGTACGTCAGATGTCTTCTTTCAAGAATTGGGTAATCTGACAGAGCTCAGGGTGCTCCAACTTGGTACACAGGGATTCTCTGGAAGCTTGCAGAACAAGGCCTTAGTGGAGTCTCTAAACAAATTGAAGAAGATAGAGGAACTAGACATTTATCAAGGCAGAGGTGACCTGGATCATTTCACCATGTGGAACGATTATTCGCCCTGTAAAGTACTACTCCGTCATCTATGCCTAGAGAATATTAAAATGCCGGTGTGGATCGACGCCTCACATGGGAATCTCTTCTGCTTGGAACTGCATCTGAACGATATGACAGCGCAGGATGTAATCCAGCTTTGAAGTTTGCCAGAACTCCGGTCTCTTAATCTCATCCCCGCATCCCCTGAGGACTTACATGGTACCATCGTTGCTTATTCTGCTGGTGCATTCCCCAAACTGCGCCACCTCCGAACAAAATTCTGGCTTACCTTTGTACCGAAAGCAATGCAGTGCCTCGAATCTCTCACCTTAGACATCGACTTGTTAGACGGCTATCTTGAATTCAACTTTGATAGCTTGCAGTGCCTCCATTCGCTTGAGAAAGTATATGCATATTTCAGCAATTTTACATATCCGAAGACGGAAGAGGCGAAAGCAATAAAGGAAGCACTAAGGCGCGCAGTCGACAACCATCCCAACGGCCCCATCCTTGATCTCCATTAAAGGTACCTAGTTGCCTAGTTTTAATTCGTTTATGGCATGTCTCCTAATCGGCCGCTCTTCCGCTGGTATATATGGCAGCGATCTCTAACGTACATTTATAAACAATGCAGGTTTGGTATAAACTATGCAGGTTCGGCACCGGTCGTGAATATTCTAGCGGATGCTCTGATCCGTCCGGCTATGATCCAATGGCGGTCTACAAGGAACATTTCAAGTCGATGACCCGTCTTCAAAACCAGGTGAAATCAGAGGGTTTCAATTCTGCAGCAGCATCTCTACAGCAACCGAGGATCTGATTCATATAGGTGACACGTAATGATCCGGTAATTACTAAAGGCAAAAAGATGATCCGGTAATTACTAAAGGCAAAAAGTATTGGCTTTGGGCCCCTTTTTGCAATCAGAGGAAGCACACAACCATCATTTACAACAAAATATCACAGAAGTATGGACTTCACTCAAGCTTGTTTTCTCATGTTAAACAAATCGTTGTCGTCATAAACTTTTGTCATGTATTTTGTCTCTCTTTTTTTCCTGAGGAAAACAGAGAACTTTTGATATTCAGAAACAATGTTATATTCCTGAATGATAATCAACTCAATAGATGCTGTTGAGCGAAACTGGCAAATCACCGAATATCTGTTGTGTACGGCTCTGTCTTAGGTGCTGTTTGTTCGGAATATTTTGCATCGCAATTGATTCACAGTGTTATTCAGTCATGTTTGTTCATTTCTGTTTGGTTAAGAAATGCTGCAATCTGTTGCGCTCACGGCTTACCGCCCATAACTCACGACCTCAAACGATTAGATCGCTGGCAGCTGTCTGCTCAACCAAACGATCACAGTAAATTATTACAGTTTTCAGGCTGCAGTTTTCAAAAAAAAAAAAAAAAAAAAAAAAACAAACAGCACATTAGTGTGGATCACCTTCCACTCTTGCATCGTGTCTCAGCGTCTCAGGGGCCAATCAAGCGCCTACACTACAAACGCACATGAGAAGCCGACCACTCACAACCGTGCAGTAATCAGATTGCAGCATACATGTACCGACATGATTCTGCTGCCATGCTCATGCCCCCTTGACAAGCTAGCGATTCGAAGGCTTCGTCAATGTTTTGTGTGCCAGCTTTCTGCTGATCTGCTGATGGCGATGATCTGCTGCCACTTGGGATGTGTCGTCGGGTACGTGGCCAAGATCAGCGCTCTGAGCATCGTGATTGTACGTGTTGCCAGAGCTGCTCTCTTGCCGGTGAGGAAGAGCGGGTGTGTGCCCAGGGGGTGGCCACCGGGGTCAGCGGGTTGGCCATGTAGAAGGTGTAGTAGAGGGATGTCGATCTTGTAGAGGCGCGCGGCAGCGGCACAGGCAATGCTATGGTGCGCGCGGAGCAGAGGGGCTTGAAGATTCCTTGTCTCACGTGGGCAATCTAGACGCGACGGTCCAGTCAAATGCTTAGATCCCGTGCATTGACTGTGTTTGTTATCACGAAACAACGGCGGACTTTTGTGATGACGGTGTACAAATTTCAGTTTCTTACCAACTGCCGGCTGCTCTGTTTCCTGCAGTCTTCGTCTTCCACAGTTCCATGTTTGGATAACAAAGGACATGGTGAAGGTCAGGTTACTTCCGACTTCAGTCGTTGGTGAGTGTAGTGCAAACAGCAGTTAGCAGAGGTCAACATTTGTCTCCATTGTGGACTAAAGGCTATTTCAGAATGATGAAAAATTTTCATCCTTTTCCTCAAATTTTGTATTGGCGGGGTACAGACTAGTGGTCGAGTGGCCACTCCCGAGGGTGGGAAGCAGAGCACTTGGCCTGTAGGAAGGGTGAGCCGTGCCCAAGGTGGCGCTTTTTTTTTTAAAAAAAAACAAATCGCGTTCTTTATTTTGTTTGGGCTTAATTTGTCAATATTGTCTATAAGCAACCACACATCGTCCACACGTGGCAGAATAGAACCCTGCCAATTGCCGAAGGCTTTACAGGCCCAGCAGGGACCGGCGCATAGCTGGAACACACACTAATCCATGACTAGCTAACACATGCCTACGCCAATACAATTCATACACACTACTAATCAAAAACGCTAAATCCATCTGTGTTACACGGTCTCTTTTTTTTCCCCTCCGGTCGTCACTCGAATCTGTGGGCTGTTCGATTCCTGTGTCTTCTGAGGGTTGGCGTACAAATAGTGAGGCCAGGACCAGCTCCTCTCCAATGGCAAGGTTCTGTGTAATAGTCATGTTGGCTAGGCCGTAATAGTCATGTTGGGCCGTCGCACAGGGATGTCCTGAGAAGGCCCGCTGCCCGCGGCCCATGCTGATTTCAGGCCGTGTTATGCTCTATGGCGCTAAATTACTCCTCAGTTAGCTGATTCAGCGTGCTATTATCACGGATATTAGCGGAAAAGGATAGTTTAGCCGCAAAGGTTCACGATCCTAGTGTTTTACCGGTTATGCATAGCATGAAAATCTTTCAGTAAAATTGTGATCCCCTATATTTGAAGACAAATGGATTAGCTTTTATACTGTCTGCTAAATTGAACTTTGACAATTATTAATTTATTCTGTATCATATTGTTTGCATTTATAGTTACATGGTAATTTAATAGTACATTTAATTTTAAGTCTAACCATATCAAACTTATGTCATGATAATTTAAAATTATTCACTATACTATTGGTGAAAGATTTTAGTGTTTAAATCTTGATATGTGAATACGCCTTACAAAAGAGACCATAGGTAGTATATTATTAGATATGCCTGCAGCTTTTTGATCTTTTTAGTGAGATAAATTAGCTAAAGATTCATATTCAGTTCAGTACTTCAGTTCTATATTGGCCTTACAAATCCTGAAAACATGTTTGAGCTTCTAGTTTGTTTCAACTACTTTAACAGATGGAGAAACATGTTAACTTCAATTGCTCAATTGGTAAGATTTCTTTAGGACCTTAAATCAAAAGTTGGGGCCTTGATTTGATGACTCTTGCAACTATTCTTAACATATCCTCTCACTTTCTTTTAATGTAACCATCTCAGAATTCAGTGTTGCTTCTGCTGTATACCATGCTACGAGTTAGCTGCCACATGTATCAAAGACTACATTTGCCTCTAGAATCTCAATGTTTTGGGTTGCTACTTAAGCTTTAGTTTAGATGTTGCTATGCAGTCGATTGTCTTACTTTATACTCAGTCATAACACAGTTGAGTTTGCGAAAGCTCTTAGGAGAAATATTTGGAAACCTTTTGTCGATTTGGCAGTTTCTTGTCCTCTGTTTCCAACTTTGAGATTATGCCTGGCCTTACCGAAACTATGAACCCATGATGAACCAAATGTATTACAGTGTACTAATCCAAGACAGGAAGGCATCACGACTATGTTTTGTTACATTGGTGTTTCTATCTTAGGATATAAACACTTCCTTGTGGGATTAAGCCGATAATGAACTTAGTTTCAGTTTAGTGAGCTGAACGTAGAGGTGGGAAGGTAGGTCACATAGCTTGCAAGGGAAAAGTTTTATGTGTACACAGCCAAGATAAAAGTACTGAAGCTGGTCACTATGTGTAAATAAAAATTCCAAAGCAAGTCATGAAAACTCCTGAAGTTATGTGCCAATTTAATCAACTGACCATAGTTGTATTACTAAGAATATGTTCTTAACACGTAATATTTGTCTCTGCTGCACACAACCCAGAACAGTCAAATGGGACACAAAAGGAGGGCATTTTCAAGAAAAATGTAGAATAAAGATGGCTGTCATGCTAATTCAAAAGACAGTGATACATTGAACCACAGAAAAATCATTGAAATATTATGCCACTAACCTGTACAGCAGAAGCGAGGCACTGACACAGCCTATTACTCCAAGTTGGTGTAGCGTCACACTAACTTAATTGCTTTCAGTCAACTACCTTCCATGGTCTTGTACCTTTTAAATGGCAAACCAAGAATCTATCATTGTTTCTATCAAATCACACAGCAACTACTCATAAGCCATAGATATTATGCGCTTACACAGTTCAGTCCTAGACTATCGTTGATCCGAATAGCAATGGCATCGTCGACCTGAATGGCCTTAAAAGCATCACAATACTCATGGTTAGCAGTAGGTATCATCAAGGATTAATATCAGAAGGGTTTGAAGGTATGAAACATCGTCAGTTTTATATTGTAAGAAAGGTCTGTTACAGTAGAGAATGGAGCTATGAAACATCACAAATTAATGGAAGGACCGTCACCTCCAGGAGTACGGAGTAGAAATACAAAAAAAAACATTAATCATCAAACTGCACCCTGCAATAGATAAAGATTGATTTGATTAAATTAAATTTTTGTAGCAGCACATGAGAAGCAATCACAAGAAGCATATTATTTTTAAATAAGCTGCTCTCAGACACATATAGAAAATAATTTTGCAGCACATAAAAGAAAAACCCAGTGTACACATATAGATAATAATCATGTGCTGAAGATTAGGTAACTGGACATACCTCAATTAAGTGGGCTGCATCATTCCAATGATCGTCGAAATTGGTGTCTCCTCCGTCTACCAAAAAATCTGCACATTGGTACGTGGCTTCATGTCATCAAACATTGAAGAGAAAGAACAAAGCAAAATACAGTAGAATTTTACAATATTTTTTCCCAACACAACTGCCATAGCTATATTTTTTATCAATTAAAAGTAGTCTTGGAATAAGGATGAGCCAATTTTTTAGTATCAACTAAAGAAGGTACTCTATCAACCATCTGAGAATTGGGACCTGTGCATACATTTTGTGATTACACCAGAGCAAACTGAACTGCATTGGCTGACAAGGGAAAACAGCTCGAAGAGGCATTTTTACCTTGGCAGTTCAGGAAGCAGCTATAGGCTGCATGAAAATTCCACTATATAGTTAAGAGTTTGTGTTAGTACCTGGAAAAAATATGATAAATGCAGTTCCCAAAGTTACAATTCAGATGTTGCCATTAACAAAAAAAAAAAAAAAAAAAGATAGCAAAGGATAGCTATTTTTATTAAGCAAAGATCTTCGAATCCATTACCTTTTTATTACACAAACGGTAATGCAAGTAATATATGGGAAAAAGCAGAGGCGACACAGATGCCCATTATTCTAACCTCTAATTAACGATTGCTATGTAACTTAACCTAGCAGAGCTGAATGACTTTTAGGCATCTACTAAAAACCTCTAAATTGAATAATATTCAGGCTCAACAAAGATGCTTGAACAATTCGTTAGAAGGTATCCTCTCAAATATGTTACCATCAGTCCTCGTCGAGGCAGCAGTAGATGGAAGCTAATTTAGAGCATTTAGAGCAGATATTATGTCAAGCATGCTTACTAATATTAATTTATGAATGCACTGTCTTGTCTATGGACATCAATTGATATGGACCGTTACTTCTAATCCTCTACTAAGAAAAGACCCTGACGTTTCAAATAACATTCATGGAGCTAAAGTAAGTAGAAAGAGGTTTTAATCACATACACACGGAAACGACCCTGACTTAATACAGTTGCATGATTCAGAGCATAAAAATTAGACATGAGCAAACAACTACCTGCATTCCATGCTGAGTGTAAATTTGTGGTGGAAACAGGGCCTACCCTTAGTAGTGTTGTTGATGGCAATGGCAATTATTACACAAAAGCATAGAGCTTGGACACAAACAGATTTTGCACACAACATATGCGTTCCCTCAAACTTTATCAGTGCTCTAGTGCAGATTAGGGGCAATAAATAGAGAGATTAGGGACACAAAAGCATAGAGCTTGATTTGTTCATCAGTGCTCAATAAATAGAGAGATTGAAGAGATGGGTATGGAGATTAGGCTAAGCACCTGTCTTTCCTTGGATGTATGGAATCAATCCCTCAAAATCACAAGAGAGAGCAGGGTGCGGTGCAGCAACATTCGTCAAATTGAGGGAGCTAGGGTTTCGTGGACCACACGCCGAACGCCGGAGCAGCCAGTGCTGTGGGGAACGAGGCCGACGACCGCCGGCGGTACCGCCGCGTCGCGGCGGTGACCGGGCCGACCACGCGGGGCCCGCGTGCACCGGCACCAAACCTTAGGGCAGGTCGACCACGCCGAGAGGCGCCGCCGCGAACACCCATCGTGGGCGGCCGCCGCCCTGCCCGCGTGCGAGGGAAGGGCCCAGAGTGGAGGGGGGAGGTGGTGGTGGAGGCGAGGCGAGGAGGAGTCCGGCGGCGGCCCTGGCGCTCCCCGTGAGCCGCCGGGAGGACGGCAGAGCGAGAGAGCGAGAGCGATTTTTTTTTTAACGATGGATTTGGGGAGTGAAGCTGAGTTTATATTGGTCCAATCGATTGGAACGAGAAGCTACTAAGCCAATTCTAATCGGAAGCTGATGCAGGTAGAATCTGCTTTAGTAAACCGTGGCCGTGTAATTAAAAATCTGACGGCGGTAAAATTTCAGCCCACGTGGGCAGGGGTTCTAACGCAGGAGCTATTGACAGTTCTAGAGTTTTAATTAACCAGCACAAATCAGTATATCATAAGCTGCGCCGTCCTGCCGCTCGATCGAGAGGAACAAGGGACCATGGGATAGGATGGCTCGGCCGACATAGTCATGTTGGGCCGATGCATTCTGAGATGGCCCGCCGCCCGCAGCCCATGCTGATTTCAGGCCGTGTTATGATCTACAACGCTAAATTACACCTCAGTTAGCTGAGTTAGTGTGCTACAATCACGGCTATTAGCAGAAAGGTGAGTTTAGCGGTAAAAGGTGACGATCCTAGCGTTTTACTGGTCATAGCATAAAAAATTTTTTCAGTAAAATTGTGATCCCTTATATTGGAAGACAAATGGATTACCATTTATTTATACCGTCTGCTAAATTAAACTTTGACCATTATACATTCATTTTATATCATATTGTTTGTATTTATAATTTCATGTTAATTTAATAGTACATTTAATTTTAAATCTATCCATATCAAACTTATACTATCATAATTTAAAATTATTCAATAGTCTGTTGGTCAGAGATTTTAATGCTTAAATCTTGATATATGTATACGCCTTACGAAAGAGAACTTAGGGAGTGCATTATTAGATATGGCTGCACTACTTAAGTCTTATTGGCCTCGTGGAAATTAGCTGATTGACCGCAAATCCTGACAACATGTTTAGGCTTCTAGTTTGTTTCACTACTTTAACTTCCATTGCTCAATTGGTAAAATTTCTTTAGGGCCTTGTTTGGGTCCGTGGTCGAGTCTAGTTGCTGGTTTAGTTTTGTGTTCGTCGTCTTAGTTCAATCGCCGGTCGCTGTGATTTGTGTTTTCCGCGGCTATCACATCCACGGTTCCATATAACAAGTCGCACCAACCACATAATCAATTAGGTGGAGGTCTTTCAGTATCCTACATTGCAATAGCACAGCACGCAACCACAAAATGACTTGAGCTGCTCCAACAATTGCTCGCACACAGACACAGCCAAACATGCATAACTCCAAGTTGTAGAAAAACAAAGCAGAAAACACTGGGTAGGACACAAGCATGAGCGAAGAAGTGCACTCACCAGCACCGCCACCGTCCAGCCGCTCGGTCGAGAGGAATGAGGGACGACGGGATAGGATGGCTCAGCCGCCGTAGTCATGTTGGGCCGACGCATTCTGAGATGCCTGCTGCCCGCGGCCCATGCTGATTTCAGGCTGTGATATGCTCTATGGCCCTAAATTACACCTCAGTTAGCTTAGCTGAGTTAGCGTGCAATAATCACGGCTATTAGTGGAATGCAGAGTTTATAGCGGTAAAAGGTGACAATCCTAGCGTTTTACTGCTCATAGCAAAAAAAAATCTTTCAGTAAAATTGTGATCCATTATATTTGAAGACAAGTGGATTACCATTTATACCGTCTGCTAAATTAAACTTTGACCATTATAAATTTAATAATTTATATCATATTGTTTGCATTTATAATTTCATGTTAATTAATAGTACATTTAATAGTAATTCTAACCACATCAAACTTATACTATCATAATTTAAAATTATTCAATAAACTATTGGTCAGAGATTTTAATGCTTAAATCTTGATATATGTATACGCCTTACAAAAAGAGAACTTAGGGAGTATATTATTAGATATGGCTGCACTATTTGAGTCTTATTGCCCTCATGGAAATTAGCTGATTGACCGCAAATCCTGAAAACATGTTTAGGTTTCTAGTTTGTTTCATTACTTCAACGGATGGAGAAACATGTTAACTTCAATTGCTCAATTGGTCAAATTTCTTTAGGGGCTTCTTTTGGATCCTATTAGTTAAAAAAAAAAATATTTACAAAGTCCTTTACAAATCGATAATAGAATACTTTTTATTTCCTCTAAAATCACCAAACAAGGCCTTACTGTTTTGGATATATCTATTTGATATTCACTTTAAATTGTAACATCCAAATTTTGGTCACTTGTATGAATTACTAATATTAGTTTGAATTAATGTAGTATCGTGTAGATTACAAAGAGTATATATTGTTTGAAAAGGGCGAGAAATGAGCGGGGCCCTGATTTAACAGCTTATATTGGAGTTCAGCTGAAAATCAGGGCACTCAAAACTGGAGGAGACCTTAAATCAAAAGTAGGGGCCTTGTTTCGATGGCTATTGCTAGGGGTGCTCTTAACATCTACTTTCAGTTTCTACAATGTAACCATCTCAGAATTCAGCGTTGCTTCTGCTGTATGTATACCATGGTACGAGTTAGCTACTACACGTATCAAGCACGACATTTGCCTCTAGAATCTCAACATATTTTGGGTTGCTACTTAAGCTTTCGTTTAGCTGTTGCTATGCAGTAGATTGTCTTACTTTTTACTCAGTCATAACAGTTGAGTTTGCGTAAGCTCCTGGGAGAAATATTTGGAAATCTTCTGTCGATTTGGCAGTTTCATGTCCTCTGTTTCAATCCTGCCAGTGTTGACTTGCAAGGATGTTGTTTCTGTTTTTAGTTAGTTCCTCTATACCTGCAGTTCTGCATGTGGGGTGTATATGCAATCCATGTTCACAGATGATTGAACTTTATGAACAAATAACATACTTCATATTAATATAAATAAATGGTACTTTTTCATGAAAAAATATAATAATATATATGTTTTCAAAGTACATAATGTGATGAAATCTAAGAACCCATCACCTGCGCTAATATAAGTACTAGCGTGTGTAAATTGATCTTGTGCAACATAAAGAATCACTAGGCAGTTTCTCACGACGTTTCAGTTTCTGACTCTAGTGACCTTTTTGCGGTTAACCCTGGATTCTCCCTCTTGTGCCCGCCAATTGTTAGTAGTCAGGGGATGCATATGCCCTAAGTTGATCTCGTGCAACATAAACGATAGGCGCGGTAACCTCATCCACCACCTCCGTCATGATTTTCTCGAAGAAGTCTTCAGTGATCCCTTCATCGACGATGATTCTAGTTCTTTGCCGAGGTTAACGCTCTGTACTAGGAGCATGTCATGGCATTGCATATTTGGTGGTGCATCCTCCCCAGTGCTCGCAATGTCACAGAGACATAGCGCTTGGAACATGGTGGCATAATTCCTCCGCTGGGTTCTGTGTAGTACTTGGTCTCGTTAAGCTTTAATGTTAAATGCAATGGAGCCACCGGTCTTGTTTGTTAGCTGTAGGCAGCAGGATATGTCCTTTCTTGCCTCGAATAGAAACCGCAGCTCCAGTGGCTGGATCGATCGCAAGAACATTTGAGTCGGAGTTCCTCTGGCACAAAGAAGTGATTCTTATTTTGAATGCTAGGTTGTTGATCGTGTTAAAAATGTAATCTCTTATTGTTAATTTGAATTTAATGTTTGAGCATAGGAAATACATTTTTAAAAACATCCTAAGCAACAGTATCCTGAAGGTGATAGCAGAGAATGGTTGTACCTGAAAGCCAGTGAGATCGCTTGACTGATCAAAAGCCTTTATCTGGGCTTCTAGCTTTTCTAATTCATTGACAATGCCCTTTATATCAGGCCTTTCCTTTCGTTCTTTCTTCACACATCTTAATGCTATATCTACACAAGTCTTCAATTGCAGCACGCCTGTTTCCTCGAAGCTTTTCCTTCCACTTTTCGTTACACTCCGCAAAATTGGCAAATAAAGATACAAACAAAGAGAGGCTCTAGAGATGCTGCAGAAAAAACTAACACATAAGATGGAAACAATAATAATTTGTCTTACAAAACTCAAGTAAACTGTTCGGGAGTCATTTCATCAGGGGAGTAGTAGGCTTTCTTTCCGGCCAGCAGTTTAATAATTATGACCCCTAAACTGAACATGTCAAACTTGCTTGATACATAGCGATGCTCGATGTATTCGGGTGGCATGTAACCACTTCAAGATATTGTAAACATGAAATTAAATATACAGTTAGTGAAGTAGAAAACAGACTATTGATTATGTTTACAGCATTACAAAAATAATTGGCTACGTAAATGATGCGTCTACGTACTCTGTGCCTTTGAGAATCTCAGTTATATGGGTTTTTGTTGAAGCAACAAGTTTGGACAAACCAAGGTCTCCAATTTTTTTGGTGTCATGCTGTTATCCAAGCAATATATTAGCTGGTTTCAAGTCCATATGGAAAATAGGTCTCCCCTGTGCAGTATGCAAGTGATTTATGCCCTCGCATATCCCTCTTATAATTTTGTAACTTGTCGCCCAGTCAAGATCACAAGATTCATCTGAAATTAATGGAAAAAGGAGAAGCATATAGAACTGCCGAACCATTTGCATGCATGATAAATGTTCAAGTAAATTAATATTACCTGAAATATGTTTGTCAAGGCTTCCTTGCATGTATTCAAAGCAGAGAACTCGATCAACATGTTCAGCTCGAATTGGCGGCATACCTTGGCGCTCAACAAACTTATGTTCTGATACATAACAGTAGCCTAGTAACCGAACGATATTCTGATGTTCAATCTCCCTAAGGTTAAGGACTTCATTATCAAACTCCTTATCATCTAGCCGCCCCTCAAGCTGGTGAAACTTCTTCACAGCAATCTCTTTCCCGTTATGAATGGCCTGTTGTAATGTACTGCTTGTTAGACAATAAAAAAATCTCTAGCCAATAGCTTATTAGATAGAATAACATATACTTTAGCAGTAGAAAAAGAAGAGATATGAGAATGTTGAGAAAAAACGCTTGTCACCAGAGCAACGGAATAAATTATGGTTGCTTAGACCCAACAATTCTTTAGGCACACCCACTCGGGGAAGGAACCAATTTCCCTAAAAAGACTAGTCCCATAGAGGAAGGGTGGCTCTCCCTTTTAAGGTGGTTTCTTCCTCCCAAGCTATGCAAGGTGGGATTATTCAAAGACTCACATAGTCGCCGCTCAACTACAACTGGGTCACTTGGCGCCTTTTTTGTTGCGTCTTTGCCAGTGGGTAATAGTGGAGGATGTCCACAATATTCCAACCCCTGTAAATAAGGGCCCAACTCTGATATCAAATGATGCATCCAGCCCAGGTGGGGTTGCGGAGGCCCAAAAAGTTAAGGTGCCCAGACCCCAATAGTTCTTTAGCCACGCCAACTCGGGGAAAGGCCCAATCTCCTTAAAAGACTAGTCCAATAGGGGAAGGGTGGCTCTTCCTTTTAAGGTGGTTTCCTCCTCCCAAGCTATGTAACGTGAGATTATTCAGAGGCTTACATCACTGCTTCCCAATTATAACTAAGCCAGTTGGCACCTTTTTTTACATATTTGCAAGCAGGTAATAGTGGAGGATGTCCTCATCAGCATCCCTATTGGCACTGCCTGTGTTATGCGGCTCCTATGACCCTGCTTTGCCAAGTAGGCCTACTACTGTGGTGGAGCCACCATCTGAGGTGGCAATGTGCGCCCCGAGCCGGCCGAGCCACCGCGGCTCCGCCTTTACGCCGACCTCAGTGGTCTCAGGACGGAGCTGCTATGCCTACATCTGATGGGGCTCAAGGATGTCGGCTTCGGTCCATAGCCGACGAGTCGTACGGACATGCCGACTATCAAGGTCGGGTCTAGGGTCCACATACCATTAGCCAAGTCGTCCGACAACGCATATGATGGCTCCACCCCGGCTCCACCCGATCTTCTCTCCACGCTGTGAAGAGCTGCTAGTGCCACAACCACCTCTCAGTGATCACTATGCTAAAGTCAATCACTATTTTCTTGTGCTTGACCGCACCCAGTTCAGGTACGCCAGAAGTGCGGACACTAGACGACAGGGACCTAGGCAAAGATAGCGGAAGCGCAGCCAGCAACACCCCTAGTTGGTGCACGGCCCGCTTGCCGGAGCAATGGATGATTACGCATTACTTGCCCACCGCGTGCCTCGATCGCCACATATGGGTTTCCACCCCAAACGATGATGGGTGGTGTGACATTCTTCCAAGACGTAAGAAGCATTCAATGCCACTCAATTGAGCTTCGCCCAAAGCATCTCCTCAAGGATCGGAGGATCCGCATATAATTTGATGAAGATATTTGCATTGAGTAGCGACCGCCGGGCTGCCATAGTGATGTTTGCATTGCCATGACTTTGGACACCTCGCCAAGGATTGCAAGCGTCCATGGGTCTATTCGACTTTGGTGGTGAAGAGTGCAAGGTCTCAGCACTCTACTCGTGACAGCCCCTCATATTCAGCAAGCTCAGGGGGTGCCACACAAGGAGCTATGGGGGTACCTGACTAAGCTCAGGGGGTGCCACACAAGGAGTCATGGCAGTCAACCACATCGCCACACTGCTACTTCTAGCTTTCTCGAGCTAGATTCACTAGCATTGGCGTTGTGCATGAGCTAGGGGCCTCCCGCATAGGTCGCCTTGATCGACTAGATGTTGGAGGAGCTCACCGCCTCTTTCATCGTGAGCTGACCAATGAGAGAGCTAGCACGCATGAGCCAGCCTACTCTTAGGAGATGGAGGCATCATTGATTGGTACCCCTTCTCCGGCAACGATACGTGAGCAAAACTAGCCGGGCCCGACCCGACCGACCTCGAAGGGTTTTGGCCCGTCCACGAACCTTACTAGACAGGCCCGCCCGGCGAGAGATTTTGAAGTCTCGATAATTTGTTTTTTCTTGGCTCGAACCCGCCCGAAATACATTTTTAGCTATTTTGTAGTGTAAAATGCGCGGCAGCCCACCCAAGCTCGGGTCCGGCATTAGCCCGCCCAAAAAATGATAGGCCCGACTTGCCTGTGGGACGCCATTGGCAGGTTTTTTTCGTCCAAAATAATCGGGCTTTTTTCAGCCTGGCCCGAAATAGGCCCAGATCGAAAAATGCTCCAGGGCTGGTAGAAAACTCTTCTCAGACACCATAGTAGGTTCGCGAAGTCAGCAGCAGAGAAGCACAGGTTGGTAGGTTGTAGCACCGCTCCTAGCTTGGTTGTAGACTTTTATGTAATATCAATGCCTAGATTTGTTTGCTAGGATGGTTCAAGCTAAGGCTGTAAGACATTCGAGGGCTCGTCCTTTGTATCACACTTCTTAATTACAATGAAATGCAAGTGTTCGCATTTTCGAGAAAAATATCAGTACACAAAAGGGATCCACCGTGGCATGGCCTGGAGGCAAATGAACACTACTTCCTCTATGATGTAGAAGCCGAGTCCGTGGCCACAGGCAAGTTCGGGGGAATGTGCTCCAGTCACAGGCCAAGGAAAAGGATATTCTGCTGGCACATAGTGCAATTCCATTGTCGATAAGTAGAAACGGATTTGGGAAGCCCAGTTTGGAGAGGAGAAGCTGAGAGGAGCATAATGACCAATGCTTCCACGGCACGGATCGCGCAAGTAGGTGGGTGTGATGATCCAGCACGATGTTGATCAAGTGCGTGCGGGTGCCACCAAGTTTGGTCATTAATTGCCTGAGTAATCATATATTCAATTATTCATTCGTATAACCGAAACGAGTGACTAGGGTGTCTGTGTCTCGACCAGTGATGTCTTGTTATAAATCTCTAAACCCCCCAGGGGCGCATGGAAACGCAGAACAAGTCGTCGTTGTATACTCAAACTTCTTTTAATAAAATCATGCGCAAGTTTGTTGTGTATCTATTGGAGAAAAAAGTATAAATAGAGGATATATATGTGATTAGTCATACCCGGTAAACATCTCCATATCCACCACTGCCTACTTTTTGCGCATCTGAAAAGTTGTTTGTAATAGTTCGAAGCAACTCGAGTTTAACAACCATGTCCCTCCCCGCAAGGGTTATCTTGGATCCTGCTTATTAGACAACAAAAACACCTATTCACTTAATATGTAAACGAGCGAATACGATCTAAGATTCACGTCGGCGCCGCCAAGAGGCTCTCCTGCCTTAGGAAACCACGGGGAAATGTCGAACAGAAGAGTGGCAAGAGTAAATTTGACATGCTTTCACATAAATTCTGTAAACATCGCTAACCTGGGGAAAGGACGTCGAACGGAAGGAGCTATTGTTTTACTGCTTAGCGATCAGGCCATAGGATTTGCAAAACATGGAGATAAGGTAAACGGCTGGCTACTATACGGACATACGTGTATAAGTATTTATAAAAAAAACAATGATAAATAGGAAGTAAAAGACTTACCCGCTAACCAGCAATAAGATTGTACGCCAGGGTTTGCTTGACAATAGTGGTAGAAAGAAAATCACGGATTAATCGAGTGCGTGACCTCTCCTCCCTTTTCTTCCCCGCCCAACACTACAACCATACACTTTGCCGCGACTAACCAGCACAAGAGGACATTAGCAGGAGTCCAACAATGCACCACTAACCTGGGGAAATGTGGAATTAGAGCGACATGCAGATCTCAGGAAGCAGGATTTTAAAACAGGGAGAGCAACGGTAGCCTGCAAACCTGCTTTCCAGCTAACCGCACAACCACCAATGGTGAAAAGAACATGGATGTTGCGAAGCTGTGTTCCTCGGAGACCTGGTGTTACCAGTCAACTCCTACTTTTTCTCATCTCCTCTCATTTGAAATCAAGTGGAATCTTCCTCCACCCGCATGCATAGGGTGTGTTTACATCACCAAAATTTGGTGCAAAATTCCTCAGAAGACGTCACATCCGACACTCAGAAGACGTTTCGTTTGTTAGTGGTAAATATTATCCTACCATGACGTAATTAGGCTCAAAAGAATCGCCTCGCAACGTACATCTAAACTGTGCAATTAGTTTATTTTTTTACCTACATTTAATACTCGATAAATGTGCCGGCATTTTGATGTGACGGGGAATCTTCTTTTGCATAAGAGTGAAATTTTTGGGGGAATTTTGGGATCTAAACAGGGCCATAATTCAAGTCTTGCGGAGTCTGCCTATACCTGAACATATGCATGTGGTGCTGCAGCATAGGGCCGGCCGGGCTCTGCAAAGGCTGGTGCACTTCATCATCCTACCCTACAGGGGTCCGCGCGTAACATGTCCAATAATAGCAGTAACTTTGTGCATGGGATGTGGGATGTGACATGGCCACATGCCAGGGGACGAAGGTGGGCCAGCTGAGTGCCACCAGCAACGTTAAATAGCAGTAGTACGACCCGTTTGTTCACGTGGGATGTTAATCAGGTCATCAAACAATCTTACTGCTCTTACTAAGAGGCTCCAACAAAGTCTCCACGTTAATCCTCATCGATGCATTAAGAAAAAAGATATATATGCTAGAATTTTTCACATTAATCGGGAACATCTAGCCGTTAACTCTATAGGCTCCAACGATTTATAACCATCAGATGTACTTTGTTTTTCTTAAAAATTACCCACTCTGCCATTATGTTTCAAATAAAAGAAGTGACAACCAGATAAATCTATTACTTTAAAACCTACTCCCTCCATCCTAAAATGTCTCCTGTCGCTTTTAGGTTTTGGTAGCACAACTTTTGACTCGATCTGCACAAAATACGTGCAACATTTATATCTTTAAATAAATTTGTTAAAAACTAGGTTCAAAGATCTTTCCAATGATACTAATTATGTATGATAAATATTAATAATTTTTAATCTATAATTTTTAAAGATGTTTCTTGGGAACCGCAAGTGACACATATTTTGGGGACGTAGGAGTATACGCATTAAAAAAAAAAGAAAGAGAAAAATAATAAATGCATTATTTTTTTCCTGGAGCACCGTACCTTGGCTTAGGGTCCTTTTTTTTTTTATCAAGTCGAAGGGAAAACCCCACCCTTCTATTTTTGGTATTTTTAAATAAAGCCCCAAACGAAATTCGCTCCCTTTGGGATTCGAACTCGGGACCCGAGGGGGTGCCTCTAGAGTGTCCAGCCGGGCCGGGGTAACCAACCGAACCCAACATCATTTGGTCGGGCTAGACGGGTCCTAGGCGGTCATCGCACTTGCCGCCCCTATTTCGTCCCCGGCCGACTCGCGCTCGTGGAGGAAGGCACCCATAGGCCACTACTACAGATTCGATTCATCACTACGCGCGCATCACCGCCGAATTTAGTCCACCCGGCAACAAGTGATGAACCGATTCAGCGCCAGAAATCGAAAATCCACGACTCGACCAATACCGGGTAGTGAAGATTTAGATCACCACGCAGGGTTGAATCGATTCTCCCAAGAATGGTCTTGACGGACACGCATCACCGCAGGATTGAAATAAGAACCGAGTGGACAATGGGTACAAGTGTCACCTTGGATCAAGATCTCAAAAGCAATATGGATGATCAAAAGCTATTTCGGTCATTGATTGGAAGCCTACTCCATGTGACCGCATCAAGACCGGATGTTATGTTTAGTGTATGTTTGAGTGCAAGATTTCAATCCTCACCGAGGAGAAAGTGATCTCAAAGCCGCAAAGAGAATATTGAGGTATTTGAAGCATACACAAGATGTTGACTTATGGTATCCTAAGGGTCTACCTTTGAACTTTTTGGATATTCTGACACCGACTATGGTGGTTGCAAGATCAATAGAAGAATCACTAGTGGCACTTGTCAATTCCTTAGAAGATCTCTTGTGTCATGGTCCTCAAAGAAACAAACCTGGCTGAAGCCGAATACTCCCTCCGTCCCAAAATGTACGTCGCTTTTCGATTTTCGTGCCACAACTTTGACTCGATTTGTACAAAAATACGTGCAACATTTATATCTTCAAATAAATTTGTTAAAAACTAGGTTCAAAGATCTTTCCAATGATACTAATTATGTATGATAAATATTAATATTTTTTAATCTATAATTTTTTTTAAAGTTGTTTCGGGAAGCGCAAGTGACAAACATTTTGGGACGAGAGGGAGTATGTTAGTGCGGAGAGTTGTTGTTGCCAACTACTTTGGATGAGGTCCACATTGAAGGATTATGGATTTGACTTCAACAAAGTACCGTTGTATTGTGACAATGAGAGTGCTTGCAAGATGACTCAAAATCCGGTGCAACATACAAGAACAAAGCATATTGATATAAGTCACCATTTCATTAGAGAACATAAACAACAAGGAGATATTGCAATCCATCCAATTGGTACCGAAGATGAACTTGCTCGATATCTTTACCAAGCCGCTTGATGAGAAGAGATTTTGTAAGCTAAGAAATGAATTGAACATTCTTGACTTCTCCAATATGAGTTGAATGCACCCCACATATGTGACATGCCTCTCCACCGAGCCAAAGCAAAGGTATATTTGTTTGACATGTCATCATGATAACTATGGACTTGTTAGAACATATAGACATACGACTTGTTCCTTAGGTTGCATTCATGGAAAAGCAATGAATTTCAATGTATGTATGACATCACTATTGCTTTATATGCTTGATTGATCTAGTGATGACATATGACATGCTTGTGAGCTTGCAATCTCAAGTCTTGAATTTGGATATATTGTCAAATATGTGGTTCAACATAGACATGATAACCCATTCATGAGGTGTGAAAAAGCTTGTCTTTGGTTCAAACCGAATTACGTGTATGGCAAGCTATCCAAATTTGGCCAATTTGAAAACTAATCTTTCCAATATAGAACATGATCAAACCTTTTATGTCAATCGGTGAAAAAGGGGGAGAGATTAATGCATAAAGATTATAAGGGGATCAAATTATTTTGAAAGCACACAAGTAGGGGAGCAAGCTCATAAGCCTTTTGTTGCATTTGTTTGTGCACTAACATATGACTTGATCTTGCACATGTATTTAAATTTCATATATACATGCTTGTGTGCTGTATGCTAGTAGTTCTTGGACTCATGATTGATCAACTAGCATGCATAAACTATAGTGTGTCATATTAAGTGGTATCTAGATATTTTGATTTCCTCTCTAAATTCAAGCACCTATGCTTATAATAAAATCTCACGTGGTACTTTGAGTTTTTGATGAAATATCTAGCTATCCATGATGCTTGTATGGTGAGAAAGGCGCAACTCGATTGGTATCACGCTTCAAAGGTCCATTCTTTCACCATAGCATCATTTTGGTAACATGGCTCACTCCCTAATTTCAATATTCATACATGTATGCAAAGCTTCGTTCCAATCTCTCGACATACATGTAGGGGGAGCTCATGCTATCAAAACCGAACTTATGATGATTGTCCAAACCTATAATCATGAGCAAATTACTTGGACAACCATGATGAGTTGAAAATACTTTTATCATAAAATCTTTATGCGTGGTAGTCATCAATTACCAAAAAAAGTGGGCGATTGCGAGATCTCTAGATTGGTTTTGGCTAATTAGTGACATCCTAGGACTAATCTCTCTATGCTTAGTGTTTGATTTAGTTGGAGATTGGTCAAGCCAAGGTTGGTGCATGATGGTCATGGTCGATGGGTCGAGGTGATCCAAAAGTTGATCAAGTGCGCAACTTGGAGTGGTTCGAGGATCAAAATTGGCTCAAGGCAAAGGTATATCCATAGGGCCATTTTGATTTTGCACTCAAGACACCATAGAGGGTGTGAGTGATTTAGGATCGATAAGCCGTACTATAAAGAGGGGAAAACTATCGTACATATCGTTGCTCATGTGCCTCTAGGTTCAAAATCATTTGCATGCATTCTAACCTAGAGAGCTAACTTCGCACTTGGAGAAAATGTTTTCGAAATGCTAACACATGGTGTCGGGGTGCTCTTCGACATGTTGGTAACATGAAACAAGTGACACAAGTTGGAGAAATGTCGAGGCGACACAAAATGATAACACCAGCGCAAATGAACTGCGGCCGGACGCTGTTGCACGCATAGCCGGGCGCGTCCGGGCGTAGTGTTGTGAGGCGAACCGGCCGCTACCGGGCGCATCCGCCCCCTCACGCCGACGCTGGCTCGACCAGTCCGCGGCGTCCGGGCCGGTTGAATCACGCACGGCACGCCCCGGCGCGCGTCCGGCGAGCCCCGTATGAAGTCCAAGTAAGCATTTTTTCGGGGTCGCGCCGGATCTTTGCGCGCCGACGCAGACGGCAAGGCGCCCGGCGCATCCGGCGATGTTGTTTTCGGGCCGACCGTTGGATGTTTTGAACGGGCGCCCGGCACGTCCGGGCGTGAAGCGCCTGGCGCGTCCGGCGCTGTACATTTTTTGACAAATTCGAAAGTAACAACTCTATATTCGATGGGATGTCTATATATATGAACTTGGCCAGTATTTGAGAGCTCTCTTGGTCATTCTCACACATCCTAACACACTTTGAGCTGAGCAAACTCCCTCCTCCTCTCATCCTTTTCTTGTGAGCATCATTCTAGAGAGTTGAGGTGATTCAAGTGCATCTTGCTTTGATCTTTGCATCTAGAGGAACTTGGGGAATGGTGTGAGCCAGGTGGATTGCTTATTGCTCTTGGAGAGCACCACTCCTAGATGGCTTGGTGATTGGTGGAGGCAAGAGAAGGAGATTGTTCTTGGCCACCTCGGGTTGATTTGTGAAGAGACCGTGCATCCTCGTCGGGATGACGAATTGCAAGGAATACACTTTGCTTTCGTGCCTTGGTGTTGACACCTGTTATAGCATAATATTACTAGTCAACTAAACATGGAAAAAGGGCATAATTTGAATATCAACATAGACTAGGGGTTTAACTAACATAATTCCATGAGTTTTGGTGATTTATATATTTTCAGGGACTAAACAGAAAAGCCTAGAGATTGCAAGACATATGAAGCATAAATATGTCACAAACATATTCCAAGATAGCACCATTGTAAAGAGCTCATCGAGACGATCGAAACGGATATATTGTCTCGCTATATTTATAGTCCGTAATCAAAAGATATCGATTTGCAGAGTAGAGTTTACTAAAACGGTCATAACTTTCTCATACGGACTCCGTTTCCCCGCAAAATACCAATCATTATGAAGCTATCGACGAGACCAACGCACCCACAAAATATGAACACATAATTCTACAAGAGATTGGCGGCCGCCAGGCCTTTTCTCGCCGGCCGCCAGGGTTCTAAGCCCAATCCAGCCCATCTTCATATGTCGGTTTGCAACCGACTTTGGGGTTGTATCTACATCGTTGCCAAGGTCGGTTTGATCCAAGGGCTATCGTTCATCGCCAAGGGCTATCTAAGAAGACCCCCGCCCCCAGAGTGAAACCCTAACTCATTCTATTCTCATTCTAATCATTAGTTTTTTGATTTGTAGAGGTGTCCCATGTAAGGATAACCTCTCTTTGGGATTAGTGAATTAGATGTAGATTAGAAGAAGATTAGCTATGTAATTAGAACTAGATTAGCCATGTAATTAGAAGTAGATTAGATCTAACTTAGATCTAATCAAGACTAAAGGAGAGTTGAACTACACTTTGGTTCTGGAGATGTCAACACAGTTTGGTATGTTTCATATCTTATCTTTGGATGACTTGTGTTTTATATATTTATCTTCTCTATTTAATCCTATACCTTTCATATTTGGTTAAGTATAGTTGTTATGTTATTGCATGGGATCTCCTTTCGTATTGAGGGCTCTAGTTATTCGCAGTAGCTAGAGTTGTAATCAATAGAATAGACTTGGTGTCTAGGCTATTGGTTACCCGAGGTTGCGCCCAAACCTACGGATAGTTGTGGTAGCCCTGGGGGTGACAAACTGTAAGGCCTGTGTAGTCCACCACGTATGGGTTGGTGTTTTTGTAGAGCTTTAGGGCAGCTTTCTCCCAACTACCTTCTTCCCAGTCTTTCTCGAGAGTTGGAAAGGAAATGTTGCTCCAAAGTGCAATAGTGTAATTGCTATCATAGAACCTTAGTAATAGAGAAGTGCAATAGGAACCTTAATCTCTCTTTGACCTCTTGATTAGTTTAATTATTCTTTGATATTTTAGGTAGGTTATTATTTTATGCTTTCTTATCCTCTTACAATTACCCCTCACTATAGTCTAGTGATTTGTTAAGTTAGTAGATGCATGATTGTGACTTATTAGAATCTCTAGTCAAAGCTTCCCCGTGGATACGATACTCTAGAATACTCATCCTAGGGAAAAAGCTACAATAGTAAGTGTTACTGCGCGCTGCGAATCCTTCATATTCTTTTAGCACTTAACAAATGCCAACACTTGGGTACCTCTCTTTGCTTTGGGTGGAAGTATCCTAAAGGCACTTGGCTAGGAGTGAGCTCCACCTTGCCCCCACACGTGAGAAGGTCGGCACAACAGAGAGTAGCTTGACGGGTGCTCAAGGGAACTTCAGGTTAAATCATTGTGTCTCTACATTATTATTGTTGTTTCTTAGTGATTGGCTTCATATTGGTTATCTCATTATATCGTCCTTAGTGATTGGATTGACTTACCTCGACAAGTCGGTATAATTAACCATCTCCCTACTTTGCACTTACTTTGATAAATATATAGTGCTTGTGTAGAGTTGACTAGGTTGTTTAGTTGCTTAGACTTGTTTAGAATAATCTAGTTTGATCACCTAGATATTAATGTATGATGCGTTTACGGATTTAAAAGAGCTGAATTTCATGAATAAATTCAAAAAATATAAAAAAATTTAAACAAAAACGCCGGTCGGCTTGGGCCCGACAAAGTGAATGACAAACAAAATGGTAGTGTAACTACACCAAACACTATCGGTTTGAATTACAAACTGTCATCGATGACGTAAATAGCATTGGTCGCATTAACCAACCGATAGTGTCCACTTTAATAACGTTGTTGGGTTGAAATCAACCGACGGTGTTCACATAAAGTTCGTTGACGTGTCCAATGTAAACCGACATTGTTAGCTCTTCGATACACCGTCGGCAATATCTAGCCCGATAGTGTTATTCTATCATTTCTCGCCGGTTCGTTAAAGCCCGACAAATTGTTTTCAATATCAACTCTCCCGCCTCGACTTTCGAACCGCAAAAGGTGTTCGGTGGACGCTGTGCTACCGGTTTTATATCGATCCGGCAATCTCTCTACAAATCACCACCAATTGTGTTGACCCCGGTAGTGTTTTGAAACCCACATCAGTACCACTTTGGTTCTACCGGTTGTTTTTCGCCGATCAAGTGGAGTTTGATCCCGGTAGTCATGTACAATTCTCGTAGTAGTGGGCGATGTTGTATTGAGAGGTGGAGCTGCAGCCTCGAAGTCGTTTCTACATTGAGACCAATAGCCAGGACCAAGAATTGATGGACGATCGATGCTTGATTACCGGCTGATTTGGCTTTTCGAGGTCATCCTCCATGCCGGGTGAGAAAACAATTAGTCGCTTGATTATTATCTTCTTTGACCTTATATAGTAGCATGCATGTTGGCCGGTGTCAAAGTTTGCCGATAGAGAAGGCTTCGGAGTGACATCTAGATGATCGAGCTGGCGCCAGATTGGGAGAGGCGTTGCGACATATGATCAGGTGATACATCATCGGTAGATTCCCGCCTTATCACGGCGTGCCCGTGACGTGAAGACACGAGGCAGGGCATCGACATGGTCACAAGAGGCGCCGCATGAGGACCCCGAGCCGCCTAAGCACTTTGCAGAGGCACGGTAGGGAGCAACATGTACTCGCCCGCCCAAAGTCATCGAGCGTCTCACCGTCGCCGGCAAGAGCCAGGCCCCGGTATGTGTGCTCCCTGCTTGTTCAGAGCCGCAGGCGACGTCGTTAGCACACCTCGCCCCGCCCTCGTCAGCGGCAGCCTGTCCCGCCATCCCTTATTGGGCTCTACTTCAACTACCCGGGCTATGGATCACGCCACCACCCAATGCTCCTCCATGCCCTACTACCTCTTTTGCCTCAACACGAGGCACCGGGCGAGGGACCGTTGTGCACCGACATCACCGCCCCGCCACAATGCCTCTCCACGTGTCGAGCATAGGAGCCTCGACACTGCGCTAAGGAGCCTCGACTCTGTGCTCAAGACCGCCATGTCATCGACAACCATGGAGGTGGTCAGGTCACTCGAGGGGAGGGGAGGCCGCTGGTGCCTCCCTTCTTCATCAGTCGGATTCTACGCTCGGCCCTATCCACATCGGCCTTGGCCCGAATAGGGGGTGGCACAATGCCAACGATGAAGATGTGAAACGCCATAGTCACAGACCCACTTGCGGTCGAGCCGTGTGTGGGGGCGGAGCCTCCTGCTCGGGTAGACCCAATGCTTGATGAGCTCGTGGCCTCCCTCACAATGCGCTTGTCTGTCACACTCGGAGCTCCGCATGGCCTGAGTCGCCTCTCTTGCCGCCACGAATGGTCAAACTCAACTTCGCAGTTGTTGAAGTATCGGAGGCCCATGCAGTGCTTGAGAACCCCTTGTCGCCAACCCGTATGGCTCAGATCAGCCCTGTGGAGGCTGAGGGGCCCTGTGACAACACTGCGATAGACAACCTTCCTTCGTCGACTCCCCTTGCTGCCACACCGCCCGCCTCCGCGCCCTCGTGGCTTCAAGGCCGTAGTAGCCGATGCCGGCCTTCTTCGACTCCTTTATGTTGCCGTTGGAGGAGCCTTTGATCAAGTCTCTCGCTCCACCTACGGACTTTCCAAAGTCGCCGATGATCTTTGGTTCCTACGTCGTAGTGATCGGTTGGTCGCCAAATCAGCCAACCGTTACCCTTATCCGATGAAGTAGGTGTGGCGGGGGTACAGATGAACAGGTTGGAGGGGCATGCGGATCTTGTGGTGACTAATACTCCGGACACCGCTATCGCCACCATGTTCCACCAATTCTTCGGTGCAGAGGTCCCGCGCTGGCGGGGCAGAGGTGATTCGCGCGAACTTCCCCATGCTTGATGCTTGCCGGAAATGGAACTTGGCGAGTCAAGAGCCGAAGGATCGCACGAGTCTTAAACTACGCGGTCGTCTTTGTCGCAAATAGTTTTCTCGTTAGTACACCACCCTAAGATCCACCGTTTTAGCCGGTGACATTTGTAAGTGTTCAACCCGTTTGGACAATGGCGCATCACCGTTTGGTCACACGAGGGCAATGTTACTTTTTTCCCACTTCTCGTAATGCAGCAAGTGCAAAGCACGCTTTCGAAAAAAAAAAACAAAGTTTCAAATATCAGTGCAATGATTTGTACTAGTTACGTTAGTTGGATACATTCACACTAAAAAACAGGAGAAGATTGCTTGAGGCTTGAGACTGTTGTGGGATAGACTCGGGGATTGAGGCGCTGCCAGTTGAGGCGCGAGGCGCAGGCGGTTGAGCACGTGAGGCACATCGTCGGAGTTGGATTTGGGCGGCGAGGTAGACCTCGTGCACCGACCAAGCAAGGCAGCGGTAGCAAGCAGGGATCAGGATCAGAGTTAGGGATGATAGGCAGAGTCAGATTGGCGACGGCATGAGCCCATGTCGCCATGCAGAGGAACGTGAGATTAGATGGGTTATGGCCTTCTGAGAAAATAAACGTAAGACATAAAGTTTGGCATGTTGGTGAGAATTAACGTAGAGCTTACGTTGGAGCCTCCAATTAATAATAGTAAGATTACTCCAGATATAGTGTTTTGGTACATTTAATACTTCAATATGATGGGAATCTTAGAATTTCAGGCCAAAATTCTGAGATGTAAAGACACCCGATATAAGAATTAGCGTTAGGTGCGGATCAACTTATCAGCGTGGTGTTGGTCTTTGAGGAATCAAGCACAAGTGCTTTAACAGCAGCAACTGGACCCCTGTCCTCGCCGAAAGCGCCCCTACTTTAACCGCGTCAAGTGGAGACTTGTGTTTCGTGGTTTTTTCGTGGTTCCTGTTATGAATGCATCAAGGAAAACGAGAAGGTAAAGGCATGTTCCCCAATGCCTTTGCGTACTGCCTTTCACATGGGTGGCCGGCTGCCATGGCTAGTTCTGCCGAGGCACCAGATGCTAGGATGCGAGATGGGGAGAGCTGGCTGGGTAAGTGGCAAATCTATGTGACCAACACCATAAATATATGGAAATATATGGACCCTGGGCAACTGTCTGGGCTCATCGTGTATAATTCTACGTACATTTCTACTATGTAAACCTATATTGAGTGCATGAGATTCTCTGTTTGGAAAATAAATTCTTGGGATGACGCGCTAAATGCGCCCTCCTCATGGCCTCGTCCTAAGGCAGGGCCCTCGCCAACGCGGTTCTGTCCGCCGCGGTCCCACGGTTGCCTTGGAACGAATCTTTTGCGCTACGTACTGTGCTCCTTGTTTCCCCGTGACTTTGAACACCGGCGGGGACGACCTATCATATCATCGCTGCTTGCCCCCGGCGAGCTTAACTTCATCTCTTTGTCCTTACAATGGTCAGGCATCGCCCGCTGGTGGGGGCCGACGACTGACTCAACTGGTCAAGGTCTCCTCCAACCATGCATGTTCCGTCGTCCTCTCCACTGCAGGAAGCGGGCCTTCTTGTGTCGGCTCCATTATTGCCTTTTGCTGCGCGCTGAGATCGAGCTTGACGCGTACTGGCCGTGGCTAATGCATGGTTTGGGTTAGCCCCCTACTAATAATGGTTTCAAATCTCAACAAGACAACCATCTTAAGCATATGCACAGTACAGTGCATGTGCCATTCCCGCGATTGCAGACATATATACGCGATAGCTGAGAATCCAAACAAAGTCTGAAAGTCACCACAAACTATGCAGCGCCAATGCAAAAAGGCACCATAAGGTAGTTTTCTTTTTTTAGATAATGGATTTAAAAATCCGGCTTCATCTATCAAAAGATAGAATCAGACCAATTATTACAAAGAACTCAAAAGACACCATGAGGTAGTGCAAGCAATACATAAAGCCTCCTCAACCTTTTGAACAACATAAATACGTTCCAAGCTTTTTAGAATGTATTGACGGACCACAGAAAGGTCCCGAAACAAAAAAAATGCGTCCAGGGGGAACTGCCCACCCGTGTTCCGTTAAGAAGAACAACACAGCATCAGCGGCGGAAAAACCGTCAAACAGTGTTGCCAGCGAGGGGGTTTTTCAGGTGCAGCACCCAGGGCTCAAACCCCTGGCGGGAGCTCCTTGCAGTGCTAACGGCCCTTAGTGCTAACGGCCCTTACGGTGCCTCTGGAGCCGCCCTTAAAAATGGTTGTTGTAGTAGTGAAATTGGCAGCGGTTCGTTTATATATAACACACATGTAAGTTGATTTCCTTATAGATGTGTTGTCCAAAAATTCTCACAAAGGGAACCAACATATTACAATGAGTGCTACTGGCACACTACCGGAACCATGGCCGTTGCCATGTGTTCGGCTCTTAGCCGAGTGCCGGCGTCTAGGAAACACGGCAAAAAAATACACTCGGTATTACACTTCGGCTTAGGCTTCGCCGAGTATATTGTGGCCTTTGCCCTGAACCCTAAACCCTAAACCGGTAGTGCACATTATGATTCAAAGTTACATTTGATAGTTGTAAAGATGCTATTCCTTAACGGGGATTTATATGAAAATGTTACATGGCACAACCTAAGTTTTTGTCGTGGTGAATAAAAGAACGCAAGGATGCCACAGATAGAAATGATTTATGGATCAATTAGAATGTTTGGGTTTAAAGAGAACGAGAGGGACAATAGCATTATGTAAAGTTCAAGAATGGGGAATTCATTTCCTAATCCTACATATAGTAGTGGTGTTAATCCACTGTTGGAGAAGAAGAAGTTATTTTCCTCAAGTTTCATTAACAATGATCTTGGTGAAGTGATATTAGTTCTAAGAAATGAAACTTATCGAGCTAAAAGAAAAGAGGTACCAGAATTATTGCAGAGGCATGCGAATAAACATAAGCCTGCTCCTATGGTCAAGGTTAATAGTTTGGGAACTGTAAGTGTTTCAAGTACCAACGAAAGATCGATCAAATAGATATGGTACAATATGCTTCAGCTCTGCTGGAAGCTTAAAAAGTGAGGGAGTGAGAAATTACCCTGACGTAACATCCATCTGGGATATTTTAGCAGAATTCTTGGTCCACGCATGCGGGTTTAGGCAAGGGTTTCCTTGCTCGCACAGCCAGCCCTGCACATGCACATGGCTGTCCGCCGTCTCACACCATGCCCCAATCACAGGTTCACCGCCCCTCACAAGATGCCACGTACAGGCGCTTGACCTTGACCTGGGCCTCGCACAGCACATGGCTTCCCTTCCTCCTCGGCTGATGTGGGAGTAAAATAATCCCCTCCAGCTGCCGTCTTCAGTTCTTCCATGTAGTAACAGCGTCCATGCTATCCTGATGAAGGCCTTCTCCAGCAGGTTTGGTGCTAATTGATTTTTTACTCGGATAACTTTAACGTCCATCTCATAGGATTCCTTCTGTCAAGCGTTCTACGAATCTGCTGCTTTACAAATTATTTGATTACTGCACCAGATCTATTCGAATTTCAATCTCTACTAAACCTGCCCAGATCTTGGTGTGAATCTACTTGTCTATAACCATTATACAAGCAAAGTTATTGTCCTGTTTACTTTTGTCCAAACCTGAGCAAGTCGTTTTTGGGAACCTTCTTAATGCTGGGCTTGAGCACATCTCTGGACATCTGCAGCAGATCCTCATCGTTCTCCGTAGAGCAGGTACGGACTTCCCTGTTAAGATGCTTCCGTAGCTCATGAGTTCATTTGGTTTTATGCAACAACGCTACAATTCGGCAAGTTAATGTTTCCTTTCTCTAGTTTCACAAGGGCGCTTTGGAATGCGAATATGGGGGAAAGAAATGCGGATTATAGTGTCCTGGAGCGTATACTTGCCGGAAGCGAGGAACCCAGGGATCTCCCATTGGAAATTTTAAGAAGTATCACAGATAATTTCTCTGATGATGGAAAAATCGGTTTGCGGCGGATTCGGTGATGTTTACAAGGTAAAAACTGTTTTTCTGGCAGAGAATCTTACTATTACTAATTGGCGCTCCAACGGAGCTTCCACGTTAACTCACTAATCGGGGCCCAACGGAGCCTTCCACGTTAACTCTCACCGCCAAGCGCTAAAAAAAAGAAAAATATTAGAAATTCTCACGTTAATCGAAAGATCTGGCCATCAACTTAATCGTCATTATATTGATAGCCGTTAGATCTATTCTGTTTTTACATAGAAATTACCCACCTGCCATTATGAAATATAACATGTTATTATTAAAAACTGGCTCTCACGCATACAACTAATCTAATTAAAAAAACATAAATCAAATTGCCAACCCATCCAATCTCATCGTGGTATTATTAGCCAAACGTACGTTCCGCCGCAGACGCCGGCCAGCACGCCGCGCCCAAGCCTCGAGACACAGGACCGGCGCTGCCGTGTTGGCCCCAAGACCGTGCGCGACGGCGAGCCAAGCTAGAGAGAGTTACAGTCGGTAGCCGAGCAGAGAGAGCGATGGCGCGCCGCGTTGACGGTGTCACGTGGACTCATGACGGTGAGGATGACCACCGTACCATGACAGCGAAGGAGTAGGAGAGGCATCGTGGACAATGATCAGAATCAATCCAGTGGTCCAGCCTCCAGGGAAACTCGAATCTTGGGAATGACATCGCTGATCGACGATCGTGGTCACAACAGAAACTGATCACGGCATGCCAGCATTGCCCATCAGCGCAAAGCAGTCGTGAGTTTTCCTCCTCCCTGTCCATCTCGGCCCTTCCTTTCCTCAGATCGTGAATTTTGCTAATTGGTAAAGTTTATTTTTTCAGAACTCTTCAATTAGACATTCGATCTGAGAAAAGCAGTGGATAAACCAATAATATTGGTAAGTCTCCTCTATTAATATTCGGAGTATTTGTATTTCTTTTGAATATATTTTAAAATGAATTATAATATGATTTAATGAATTGTAAATATTTACTGAATTGTATACGATTTTATTTGCACTGCATACCCTATCATAAAATCCTACTCCTAGGTCCGCCACTGCTTGGCAGATCAGTCATGTTGTTTCTGGCCGTCCCTGTGATCGATAGCTAATTTAGGTGAGCTTCTTTACAGTAGTAGCTCTTTGGTTTGCGAGTTTGGGCATACATGTTTTATATATTATAAATAAAGCACCAACTTGAGATGTAAAAGACATCCTGCAGCAAACTTGGCGTCCTTAGTCAACGCATGGGTGGAGCTATAGGTACGCTGCTCTTGCTGTAGGCGCAGCCTTTTAGGGGATGACAAGATCATTAACTACAGTGTTCACATAAAAAGGCGCCATGTCACCGATCAACTGCAGGTATGGTACTCTCGCTCACTCATCCTATGATGCACCCTGCCAACCTCTACTTCACAGTTTTGGCCACATATTCAAATTAAAGTAAAGAACAAAAATATCCCATGTTTCAAATAGGATTGTAGGTGACAAATAGAGGATAACATGAGACGACCTATCTGAAAAAAGTGCACCAGAGGAAGAGTTAAGAATGCTAATCTCCATTTGTATTCCTATATTTTGTTAGCACGTTATTGCATTAAAAACAAATTCTTCCATTGTACTTTCCATCCGTGAGGAAATCTTACTTAAATTAATTTGCCAGATGTTATTTAATGTTGCATATATATAAACATGTTACATTGTATTATATTAATTGAGGAACATAAGTAAATCTGCTTGAGATGTAAAAAAGACGCCATGCCGCAAACTTGGTATCCTTTGTCAACGGACGGGTGGAGCTACAAGTACGCTGCTCTTGCTGCAGGCGCGACCTATGGGGACGACAGTGTTTGCATAAAAGGTGCCATATCACCAATAAGCTGCAGGTATGGTACTCTCACTCACTCATACTATGATGCACCCTGCCAACCTCTACTTCACAGTTTTGGCCACATATTCAAATTAAAGCAAAGAACAAAAATATCCCGTGTTTTTAATAGGATTGAAGGTAATAAATACAGGATAGCATGAGACGAAAGGAAGAGTTAAGAATCCTAATCTCCATTTATATTCCTATATTTTGTTAGCACGAGTTTATTTCATTAAAAACAAATTCTTCCGTTATACTTTCCATCCGGTGAGGAAATCATATTTAAATTAATTTGCCAGATGTTATTTAATGCTGCTTATATAACCTAGAAACATGTTACAATGTATTTTATTAATCGAGGAGCATAAGTAAACCAAGTAAAATTTGAAAAAAATATAACATAAAAGATTTCAACTGACTAAAAATAGCGGCACCTCCATGTTAATTTTAACGAGGTACTTTAGAAAAAAATAAATTTTAGAAATTCTAACGTTAATATGCATTGGATATATTTGTTTCATCAAAGAATATGTACATCTACCTTTACATGAAGAATGCATAAAGTAATCCTTCAATCTGCAACTAAGAATCCACCTCTGGCGTTGTAAAATAATTAAAAATAATCCACTAAATTTGAATCTCCATTACGTTACACACTTCTTCCATTATGGAACAATTCAAAATAACTTGCTATCCTTGCATGTAACTTACACACATCTGTCAGTGGAAAAAGATAATTTACAATAACCACCCAATACGTTTTTTATGAACCACTTCTGATGTATTAGGAAACAATATGCAAAGTACCACATGCGTTTGCATTCAAATGACCCATATATGCAATCATGAAGTAAAATATAAATTCACAAACTTAATTTGTATCTAAATTAGCAACCAAAGCCTATCTAAAACTAAACAAAATATGGAAAAGTCTCAAATCTACATTGAAATACTAAAATAAGTTATCAAGAAAAATAATGTTATATCCATAAAGTATATGATGTATATTTTAAACTACACAATTATACAATGGTTAAACTAAAAGTAAGAATCAGTGTATATTTTCCATTGTGCATGCACAATGTAAATCGGCAAGATAAATATTTACTTCAACAGATTTATCAAGTGTGTAAAAATGTTGTCTAGACAAACCATATAGCAAAGATAGTGATAACTAAGTTAAATATATTAATATTAATACTCCATGATATATATAATAGGTATCATAAGTTGTTATTCTAAAAACAACTTCATAGACTTTTGGTTACAATATAGTGTCTTATTAGAATTTATAATAAAATTTTAAAGATGCGTATTTTATAAAACAATGCTATTACAAATACAATTATGTGATATTGTCACAAAGGTGCAAGGTGAAATGTCTATTTATACAATTGTAAGAACCAAGAGACTAACCTAGGTCCTATAGTGTTTTTAATAAAATTTTAAATGAAATTATCAAACAAATATATAATAAGCACTAGCACTCAACTTAAAAAGAATTGCATTATATAGAATGAAAAATGAATTTAAAGTATTCATGATGGCACACAAAGGTACATATTAATAGCATATATAACATAAGATTATGTTTCCACTATATATGTATTACATCATGAAAAAAACTAAATCAAGTAAATATCTAAATTGAAGTCCCAAATGGGATCTCCATGTTATTCCTTATCGGGAATTCGACTAGAAAAAAATCGACAAAAAGTCCAAAGCATCATCAACAATGTTAATGATAACCATAGGGCCTATGCTATTTTCTAAATAATGAGGCTCCTTTGTGAATGTGTAAATCAGCATAAGGCAACCCATGGATCTTTATTGGATATATAACATATGTAACCGCCTAGATTTACATCTAAAGTATCACTTCTAACATTATTAAAAGAACTAAAATAATCTCAAAATTCTACATTTAAACTATTATTAAAAATGAATAACCATAAGGCATATATATATATATGTTTCTACATTATCAACTTCTACTAATGACAATATATTAAATTTGATTAAAGCAAACATACATATTGTGCCATCATGCAGGTCAAATACATGTCCATACATGATGAATAAATATGTATGTTACATTTCAAAGAATCCATCAAAATATTTCTTGCATATTAATGATACTAACAAAATATTTAAAATCATTAACAACTATGACAAATAATTTATATAGGTTATTATGATAATTTATACACTTTAACTAAAACAGTTGACATATCTTTTATTAATATCATAACCATCATTTCTTAAAAGGCTCTTTGGCAACAATATTCAAACAACTGATAACCGGGAGGTTAATGTAGACTACAAGTGGCTTTAACGTCATGTTCTCAGAAATTCCTTACGTGAAATTAGTCACTATAAGGCTAAAATATTAATATGCTCTTGAGGTTAGCGCTACTACCCATCCTAAATCTACTGTCAAGCTCTAAACTGATCTTAAGCAACACAGTGCAGTCTATGACCTAAAGTTCTTATGTACCAATTGATAAGGTTAATAATAGAAGAGCAAAGTTTAGATTCTCATGATATCATATATAGATGAAAAGCAATTAGATGAGTAATTGATAAGCTTATAAAAAAACAGACAATACAAAGTATGTACTATGCATATTGTATTAGAAAATGAACAAAGGGAAAATATATAATTTAATACAAATAATTTAATTATCTAAGTCATTAAATATAATTAATTTTTATATCTCTTATAAGATTCTTGCCCGTGCGAGAGCACGGGTTGATGGACTAGTACATATAATGAAAAGCATGACAATATTTCGCTCTCCGCTTTCGTTTCTATGCAATATTCTTGTGGTGGTTTATGCCTAATTTCTTTTTACTTCGAATTGCATTATATATGCCTGAAGTTTTTCATGATGACGGGCCACTGATGGAGCAATTCTTGTGAGATTAACAGTGTAAACTCGGTGACTGTAATGTGAAGAAATTAACAGTGAATAGCCATAATATCGAACATGAGGAAAAGCTATTTTATCGTGAGGTTGAATGCTTGTTGAAGATTATTGAGCATCCAAATGTAGTGAGGTTTCTTGGATTCTATTCTAATACACATCATGAAGCGAAAAAAAACACAGGAACAGAGAAAAGGCGTCTTGTTGAGATAAGAGATAGATTACTCTGTTTCGAGTATATAAGCGGTGGAAGCCTTGAAAAGCATATCACAGGTACGATAGTCTTGAATTTCATGCAAAACCACTACTAACATTGATTTTGAAAGACACTGGTTCTATTTTTAGAGAGGGTATGAATGGTGCACCGTGTCCAGAAATTGTACAGGGGTCCAAGGGCCATGGCTCCCTTCTAGATATCGATTTTTAGTCTTTCAAGAAATTAAACAGCACTCGGATGTCAGTTTTTCAAAAGCTCTCTATGAAATACACTAGTTAACTATGCAGAATTTTCTGATTTCGAATCATCTAGAGGATGAAATTTGGATAAATACTTCCAGAACTAATTAGGAACGGAAACCCACGTTTCAAAAGTTCATAGCGAAGCAACAAAAGACAAGTTTCTCCTAGTAACGAGCAACAGACATAACGAGCAATAGACAAGTAGTTGGATGCTAAGGAAGATATGAAAAAAGGTTGGAGGGCTCTGAGTATTAGAATCTTAAGAAGAAATCTCGCCATGCATCTTTCAAGTGAAAAATCTAATGGGCTTCTCCCTTATTCATGTAGTGGATGGTTTTCTCTTTTTTAATTTAACCTTTTAGAAATAATTTCTAGAGGTGCAATCACACTCATGTTTTTGTGCATCTCTGTAAATCGTTTTTCGTAGTAGTACGTGTATGCTGTGCCGCATGTTACTTCACTCACAAACTTGAAATCACTGTTGACACTTTACTTGGGACAGACTTCATTGCAAATGTTCTACCAGATTTTTCCTCAAACAAAAAAATGTTCTACCAGATTCTGAGCTTTCTATTTTATTTAAACCTTTTCCTACAGATGAATTAAGGGGACTTGAGTGGAATAAACGTTATCAAATAATCAATGGAATGTGAAGGTTTGCAATATCTTCACAATAAAATGGGTATTATTCATATGGATCTCAAACCAGCAAATATACTGGTAGATAAGGACAATATGGTGCCAAAATTACAGATTTTGGTCTAGCAAGGCTATTTGAAAGAAATTACACCATCGGGCGCCCGTTTATATACAGGTAACCCCGCCCCCAGAAAAAAGAATTTGAAATTATTGATACTCTTTGCGTTACATTTTCCAGGAAACATTTTCACTTTTTTTTGGCATAACCACTCTTACATTTCCGGATATTCATGCAGAGGATATTGTGCTCGTAATACTTGCGAACTTGGAAGCCAACATTCGAATGTGATATTTATAGTTTGGGTATTATAATAATAGAAATAGTAACTGGAAGACACGATGAGATTCCTGTTAAAGACCATGTAAGAGTGATTTCTCTCACCACTCATGTGGACCTTTTTCCTACTCCAGTATTTTTTTGGACTTACATATTTCCCCACTTTCTCGAGTACTATCATTAAGAATATTCTATTGATGGTATATCTGTGTTCAACCATTAATAATCATTTGATCTAAAAGTTTGGAAAATTGTAAAAAATAAGGATCTAAAAGTTGGGAGAGAGTGAAATAGATAAACCTTTTCAATATAATACAATGAGTTATACAAGTTTTGTATTCATTCAAATGTAGTTCTTCATATTTTTTCGCCAAAATTGTTGTTTCAGAAACATTCCTTGTTCTAGATTGACCATGAGTAATTCAAAGCAATGTAGGTGATTCGAAGATGGAGATGCAGATGGAGAAACTCAGACACCTATACACCACTACATGACCAAGAATTAAGTAAATGCATTGAAATAGCGTAGAGATGCACCCGGAAAGAGCCAGGAAATAGGCCTATTATATCGCATATAATACGCGACCTCAATGAATCTGCAAATACAAATGTAGACGCGTACCCACAGCCTAACCAGGTATGGATGTCTCCTCGGAGAATTAACACACAGGCTGTATTTATGTATAAACATCTCATCAGTTGTAACATCTTGTTCGGTCCTGAAGAACCTGAAACCATAGTAATAAGTGAATATTTTCCATTTGTGATCACAATTGTAAAATAAGACTCATAATAACGGACAGCACTATATACTTCGTTCCAAATGATTGTGTGGTGTAGTAGTGTAGTGACTTGATGACTCATCCAAAGCAATAGGTCATGGTTTGATTTGTATCGTTGAACCTGAAATTGTGTGGTGTTTTCTTTCTAAATCCTTGGAGTCTTGGTGTGACTGTTCGCATCTGCTTGGGCATGTGATTTTTTTTATATTTTTTCGTAAGTTTGTTTCTAATTTTCATCATAGTCAATAGTTTTTATTAAAAAAAAAATATTATCTTGAAGATTAATTTTCCAGGGCATTTAAATTAAACAACCATTATAATTGTGTTATCTCTACACAACCGGTGGTGTAGTAGAGGTTCTTAAAATAATAGAGGGTAGCAATGACATAAACAATATAGGAAGGGAAGGGATTTATATATTTATATATTCAACTGTTTTTTTTTCACAGATACCATCTTGGGACTATGATGGCATGCTGGGCATTGAGCCGCTGGAGCTACGGTTTGCTTTTGAGCTTGAGAAGGAAATATCAAAGGAGGTTGTGCTGAACAACGTGACTGGTAATTTCATTGCCTTCAACATCAAGGCGTCAAGACAACTGCAGGACTGCACACAGCCAAACAAAGGAATTGTGCTACCACGATCCAAGAGTATTATTCAAATTACATTGCAAGCGCAAGGAACAAGAACAACAGGATCTATGCCTTTTACCGATGAGTTCATCGTGCAGAGCACAAAGGTGGCAGATGGTCTCCCAGACGAGGAAATTACTGACGATATGTTCAGGTACGAGGCCGGTAAAGTGGTTGATGAGGTGAATTTGATAGTTGTATATGATAACGGACCAGATGAACCGCAAGCTGATCAGTCACTTGAGGCCAATGCGTCAGTCTCTAAGGTACGTTATGAGGGTGATCTTAACGCACCACCCGGTACTGGAATGACAACATATACTTTGTTTTACTTGTGCTAATTAACTAACCTACTTTGCGTGACAGGAGGCCACTGGTTGTAGAAGCTCTAAAGATGTACGCCTTAATTTCCGCCCAATAGAAACCACTTCAGCTACCATCCAGTACAAAGCAAGTGAACGAGCAGCCATAGATATCATGACAGGGGCCATTGGAGGTCTGCTTCCGAAGCTGGACAAGCTCCTCAGAGGTGAGCATAAGCTACCAGAGGATGTGAAGGAAGACGTTGAGTCTCTTGAAGAACAGCTGACGGACATGCACACTGCCCTATGCAATGTACCACATGAGGAGATGCACGTGCTGGATCTACAGGATAAAAAATGGGCCAACAAAGTCAAGAACCTCTCGTACGACATAGAGGACATGGTTGACGGCTTGCTTATAAGCAACGAGGGCTTGGAGCCTATCACCGACTTGGACGGCTTCCGAAGCCTTGTACAGAAGATGCTCAAGCGAGTTAGAAACGTGGCTGACAGAAGTAAGGAGGTCAAGCTCACCGCTTCCCTGGCTAATCGGTCAGTGAGAAGTACTGATGTTGACCCTCGCATGTTGGATTGGTGTAAAGATCACAAATACCTCGTTGGTATCGATGGGCCACGGGACAGCTTAGTAAAGAAGCTAACAAGCGGGGATGGTGTGTCCAAAAAGAAGCTCAAGATCATATCAATCTTTGGGGAGGGTGGGTTAGGCAAGACAACTCTTGCGAAAAAAGTGTTCGACAAGCTTGCTGCGAATTTTGTTCTTAAGGCTTTTGTTCCAGTGGGTCGTAATCCTGACATCAAGCGAGTTCTAGAGAACATTCTCTATGAACTTGACAAGAAGGGTAATAAAGACATTCACAACTCAAAAAAGGAGCAATGGCAACTCATTGATGATCTTCGACATCTACTTGAGAACAAGAGGTAAGGCACAACATGCTGGTGGTCCCTGGCAGATTTACTTTGATGCCTATTTTCACTATACAAAATAATATTGTTCACAACCAAAAATGTCCGGGCATGATTTTTTATGACTTAAACGTGTCAAAGACGTTGTGGATGTGCTGGGAGTTCAACAACAGGGCCAAAAGATCGAGAAACCCGACAAGGAGAGCTGCCGGTCGGTCGGCACGCGACCGGACGCCAGGCCACAACCGATGTGTGTCCCGCACGGACATGGCGAAGGGTCCGGTGACCTAGGCAGAGGGAGACAAGCGGCGCGGACGCTGACGCAAAGCGGCGTCCGGCGGTTACCTGATTTGGTTGGGTCTTTCGGACCGCATCCGGAGGGGCGCTGCGGACAAACGGCTGGCGCCCGGCATGGAGTCCGGCGGTACCGGGCAACGCGATCTTTTACGGACTGCGCTCGGGGCTGAAGACCGTCACGGAGAGGGGGTGCGGACGGCGTCCGTTGCATGTGTGCAACGCGTGTCGGGATTTGCATGTTCGAACCGATCTTGTTTCTAGTCGCTTTATTGAAAGGTTTGGTGATCGGAAACATATCTAATGCGGTTTCGTGAGGGGATAAGACCACCCCTCCCTCTATATAATAAGAGGCTCATGGTCGATTTGATGCCATCTACATCTAATCGACACAAATGAATCTACCAACTCCCTTTTACCCTCTTCCAACCCTAACATTTGTCCGACGACGTTCTCGATGAATTTCGTTGGCGTTCTAGGTGGCCTTGCCGATCCTAGAAGACCCTTCGTGTGTGTTGTCCTGGACGGGTCCTTCCGGAGGGCGTTCCGAAGATCAGCCAAGATCAAGCTCCACATCGCTTCTACCATTCTATCGATTGGTTTGAGTGATCAAGCTGTGGCAGGTTGTTTGCAACCTCGTGAAAAAAAAAAAGCCCTACCGGTGTGTTGGTGCAAACCCTAGTTTGTGTCAACATACTTTTTGGCGACTCCGCTAGGGTAGACAAGGCGTCAACTCCAATTCAATCTTGAAACCAGCACTATGACTAACGGTGACGACAGCGGTAAGAGGTCCGAGGTGCATGGCGCAAATATTCGCCGTCGAGTCCATGGAGGAGCTCCACGAAGATCGAAGAAGAAGAGGCTCCAGGACAAGGTGGAGGCTATCACGCGGGCCTTCATGCAAAGTTGCTGCACGGATAGGCATGATGAGTCACTCATGTGAGTTGTGAGGACCACGAAGTCATCCCCTAATTGGCACAGGGGTGTGCAGGAGTACACCCGGTGGGTGGAGCCTGCGAGCCCCTAGCTAATTAGCAAAATTAGTGGGAAGGGAGGTAGATGGATTATCATGTTCTTAACCTAAGGGCTTAAGATATCCCAATATTTGGCTCTGGTCATCAAGAAATTGTTTTCTCCATAGCACAATATTTCCATTTCCTTTGGTTGAACTTTATACTCTTATTAATTATTAATCAAATCATTTACTTTACTATTTTTCAAAACTATATCAATAAGTTACTTAAGGCTCTTGTGTTGTCTTTGTCTTTGGACACTAAATCATGAGTTAGTTTTTGCCTAAATGTCAAGACGGTTACCATGGTTACTTTTTTCAATGAAACCCTAGATATTTTATCTAACTATTTGCTATTGTGTTGTCACGTGAATAGGTATTTAATTGTTATTGATGATATATGGACACAAAATCATGGGATATGATTAAGAGTGCTTTGATAGACAATGACAATGGAAGTAAAATAATGACAACTTCTCGTATTTATGATGTGGCAAAAAGTAGTGATGAGGTTTGCAAGTTAAAACCACTTTCAGATCATCAGTCCAAGCAACTATTCTATGCAAGATTAACCGGTAAAAGCACAAGTACTTTAGATCGACCGGATGAGCAGTCTACTAAATATATCTTAGGAAAATGTGGTGGTCTACCATTAGCTATAATTACATTAGCTAGTTTATTGAGTGGTAAACGACAGGAGGATTGGCCTCAGGTGTACAATTCAATTAAGTTCGGGCATGAGGATAACAAAGCAGAGGACACCAACAAGATATTGTTGTTTAGCTACTTTGACCTACCATGTCATCTAAAGACGTGCTTATTGTATCTAAGCATATATCCAGAAGACAGTGTGATTGAGAAAAGAAAGTTGGTGTGGAAGTGGATAGCTGAAGGTTTTGTGCGGCAAGAAAAAGGAAAACACTATTTGAGGTTGGCGAAGGTTACTTCAATGAGCTTATTAATAGAAGCCTCATCCAGCCAGTAGAGCTTATTGAAGATTGGCGGGGTAGCGAGATTGAAACTGGCATGATAGGTGCATGTCGTGTTCACGACATGGTTCTTGATTTGATTTGTTCCATGGCAAAACAAGAAAACTTTGTTACTGTATTGGACACTGATGAGAAACATTTTTCTTCCCAAAATAATGCTCGTATACTAGCAGTCCACAAGAGTGTTCTGGAGCAGCGTGACATGGTTAATACGTGCATCAAACAACAAGTTATGAGGTCATTCAATGTTAGCAATGGTTGTGATCTTAGTCAGATGGGACAAGCTCGTTCCTCCCAAGTTTTCGGGTTTTGCGTGTCTTATCATTAGAGAACTGTGACACATTTATGATCAACAACGTTGCACAGTTACGTCACTTGAGATGCCTTAGCGTAGCTGGAACTTTTATTTCCAAGCTGCCCATGGAAATAGGGGATTTAAGATGTTTACAGATATTAGACTTGATGTTAACCGGTATCGAGGAACTGCCACAGAGTGTAACTCAGCTAAGAGAACTGAAGAGCTTGGTTTTGTTTTAACTATGATTCGAGTCAGTAAAAAATTGCCAGAAGGGATGGGACGCCTAACGTCATTGGAAGAGCTGGGCCTGTCAATCTTATCGTCAGCGACATAGAAGTGGGTACGTCAGATGTCTTCTTTCAAGATCTGGGTAATCTGACAGAGCTCAGGGTGCTCCATATTGAGTTATGTGGATTCTCTGGCAGCTTGCACAACAAGGTCTTAATGGAGTCTCTAAACAAATTGAAGAAGATAGAGGAACTAGACATTTCTTATGTCGAGTATGGTTATGAAGAGTTCACCATGTGGGACGATTATTCGCCCAGTAAGGTACTACGTCATCTAAGGCTAGAGAGTATTGAAATGCCAGTGTGGATGGACGCCTCACTTGGGAACCTCTTCTGCTTGGAACTGTATTTGACGGATATGACAGCACAGGATGTAATCCAGCTTGGATGTTTGCCAGAGCTCCGGTCTCTTAATCTCAGCACCATATACCCTCACGACTTACATGGTACCATCGCTGCTCATTCTGCTGGTGCATTTCCCAAACTGCGCCACCTCCAAACAAATTTCTGGCTTACCTTTGTACCGGAAGCAATGCAGTGCCTCGAATCTCTCAGATTGGACATCAATGCGCCACCTCCAAACAAATTGGACTTTGATAGCTTGCAGTGCCTCCATTCGCTTGAGAAAGTAAAAGCATTTGTCACCCTTTTTATGAAGTCTTTTACGATGACGGCAGCACTAATGCGCGCAGTCTACAACCATCCCAACGGCCCCATCCTTGATCTCCATTAAAGGTACGTAGTTGCCTAGTTTTAATTCGTTTATTACATGTCTCCTAATCGGCCGCTCTTCCGCTGGTATATATGGCAGGGATCTCTAACATACATACATATATAAACTTTGCAGGTTTGGCACTGGTCGTGAATAGTCTAGTGAATGCTCTGATCACCCGTCTTCAGAACCAGGTGAAATCAGAGGGTTTCAATTCTGCAGCAGCATCTCTACATCAACAGAGCATCTGATTTATATAGCAGACGACGTCACGATCCGGTAATTGCTACCAAGGCAACAAGCAGTATTGGCTTTGGGCCCCTTTTGCAAACAGAGGAGGCACACAACCATCATTTACAAGTAACAACAAACATCACAGAAGTATTCATGGGAACATTCACTTCACTCAAGCTCGTTTTCTCATGTTAAGCAAATCCTTGTCGTCATAAACTTTTTTGTCATGTATCTTCTCTCCTTTTTGTTTCGTGAGGAAAAGAGACATTTTTTATATATTCAGAAACAATTGTTATATTCCTGAGCAATAATTAGCTCAATACAAGCTGGTGAGCGAAACTGGCAATTCACCAAATATCTGTTTGGTCGGACTATTTTGCCTCGCAGTTGATTCACAGTGGTACTCATGTTCATTTATGTTTAGTTTAGATATTCTGCAATCTCCGTCCATGACTGACCTCAAGCGGAGACAGCTGCCAGCGACGTAGTCCGTTTGACAGAAACAATCCCATTGCTGTTTATGTTGGCACTGGAAGTGCACTAGCGAAAGAGGACATTAGTGTGAATCACCTCCCACCCTTGCAGCGTGTGCCAGATTTCTGCTGATGGCGATGATCTGATGCCGCTTGGGAAGTGTCGGGTACGTGGCGAGGATCAGCGCTCTGAGCATCGGGATTGTACGTGTTGCCAGAGTTGTTCTTTCTTTCCCGTTAGGAACAACTGGCGGGCATGGAAGCTGTGTCCCACCCATGCCATTCAAACGATCTGGCACGTGCCCACCCATGCCAATGCCATTTAAAATAGAATACAACTGCAGAAGGCTTTTCAACGCCCCTCAGGACTTAAACACGCGCCTGCGCCACCACAATTCATACACACTACTAATCAAATGTCACGCGAACGAGCATCCAATTTGTCAACCTAATAATTTATATTTTTTAAAGGAAAAAAAGTTTCCTTTTGTCAAAGTGAAGAGTACCTACCGTGCAGAGCGCAGAGCATCCATAAACACTGCGAAGGCCACATCCATGAGAGCGTATCATATGCAACCATCGTTCGTGTGCAACCTATGCAACTTCCAACCACAATCGTAAAATCTGCATCCGATGGTCAGATTGAGAGGTGGATAATTATAACACTTAAACCCCCACCATTACATTTGCTAACAAAAAATAACCCCTAATCCCTCCCCTACGCCGTTTTCTCCCGTACTCCGTTTCCGTCGTTACGATGTACGCCCCGTACGCCGCCGCCGTATCAAGTCGTCGTTCCTCGTACGCGGAGATCCGATGCCCCCGCGAACGCCGCACCGGGGTGGCCTGCTTGTGCCCCTGCCTGCCTGCAAGCAGCAAGCGAGCGATTCATGCACGACGCACTGATGCGCGCCTGGCTCTGGCTGGCCGTCTCTGCCCCTCTTTCTCATTTAGCGTCCATGGAGATGTATCCCATTGCATGCAGGCAGTCATCGTCCACAAGAAAATTGGCCAGCACGTAACTCGTTCCTGCACAGCCGGAGTCATCAGGTTCCATGGCGACGTCGTACCTGCACAGCCGGCGTACCTGCACAGCCGGCGTACCTGTACTCGTACCTGCACAGCCGGCGTCGAGAGCGTCGGAGCCGCAGCACGAGGACGTCGGATCTACGCGTAGAGGAACGACGACTTGATACGGCGGCGGCGTACGTCGTAACGACAGAAACGGAGTACGGGACAAAACGGCGTAGGGGAGGGATTAGGTTTTTTTTTTGTTAGCAAATATGATAGTGGGGGTTTAAGTGTTAAAATTACCCACCTCTCAATCTAACCATCGGATACAGATCTTACGATTGTGGTTGGAAGTTGCAAAGGTTGCACACGAACGATGGTTGCGTATGATACGCTCCCCACATCCACATGCAGAGTGAAGAAATGGATTAGATTTAATTCATACGCACTACTAATCCTTGCCCTCTGGGAACTATACCTCAACGAATCTGTAGCCGCCAGCGGCCCGGCGAATTATAGCCACCACCCGGATTAGGCTGGCTCGGGTGTCATAGTCATATTGGGCCATAGCACGGGGATATTATGAGAAGGCCCGCGGCCCATGCTGATTTCGGGCGGTGTTATGCTCTATGCCGCTCAATTATCCCTCATTTAGCGATTTAGTGTGCTATAATCACGGCTATTAGCGGAAACGAGAGTTTAGCGGTAAAAGGTGACGATCCTAGTGTTTTAACGCTCATAGCATAAAAATCTTTCAGTAAAAATGTGATCCCTTATATTTGAAGACAAATGGATTAGTTTTTATACCGTCTGCTAAATTAAACTTTGACCATTATTAATTTAGTTTGCACTTATAGAGTCATGGTAATTGAATAGTAGATTTAATTCTAAATCTGATCATATCGAACTTATATTATGATAATTTAATTAAAATTCACTACACTATTGCTCACCGATTTAATGTTTACATCTTGATATATGTATACGCCTTACAAAAAGTGAACTTAGGGAATATATACATTATTAGATAGCTTATTGGTCTCACACCACTCATATTTTCAGCTGTTTTGGTCCACACCACTGAAACTTTACTAATTGGTCTTACACCATTGAAATTTTACACTTGTTTGAAATACGCCATTCTATCTGCTTTTGGAGGCTTTGGGCCCATCTACAGGTGTATGTATTTTCGTATTTCCCTTCTTGCCCCTCCCACTCCACTCAGCCAAAGTCACACATGCATGTGCTATTCCGTATTTCCTTTTTTTTAAAAAAATGGAAGCATGCTGCATTTAGATGGCGATGGCTGGCTGGTAATGGACGCATGCATTCAAATCAAGAACCGCATGCAAGTTATTATTATTCATAACAAATGTATAAATTATATCAAGCACCGCTGACAGCGTCCTTCACTGCGCTAGGAGGGGCAGGATGGGAAATAATGAAATACAAGCACCGACAGTGGGCCCAAAGTCTCTAAAAGCATATAGAATGGCGTATTTCAAACAAGAGGAAAATTTCAATGGTGTGAGACCAATTAGTAAAGTTTCAATAGTGTGGACCAAAACAACGAAAGTTTCAGTGCTTTGTGAGACCAATTAACCCTATTAGATATGGCTGCAGCTTTTTGATCTTTTAGTGAGATAAATTAGCCAGAGCTTATACTCGGTTCAGTACTTCAGTTCTATTGGCCTTACAAATCTTGAAACATGTTTGAGCTTCTAGTTTGTTTCACTACTGTAATGGATGGAGAAACATGTTAACTTCAACAGCTCAATTGGTAAAATTTCATTAGGACCTGTTTGGATCCTATTAGTAAAAAAAAAATATTTAGAAATTCCTTTGCATTTCATTAATAGATTACTTTATAATTCCTCTCAGTTCACCAAACAAGGCCTTACTGTTTTTATTCGGATATATCTATTTGATTCTCAATTAAATTGTAATATCCAAATTTTGCTCACTTGTATGAACTACTAATATTAATTTGAATTAATGTGTTATCAGGAAGGTCTATATTACAAAGAGTATATATTCTTTGAAAAGGACGAGAAATGAAACCAGGGGCCCTGATTTAACGACTTATATTGGAGTTCAGCTGGAAAATCAGGGCACTCAAAAAAATGGAGGAGACCTTAAATCAAAAGTAGGGGCCTTGATTTGACGACTCTTGCTTGGGGTGCTCTTAACATCTCCTGTCACTTTGTGCAATGTAACCATCTCAGAATTCAGTGTTGCTTCTGTTGTATACAATGGTACGAGTTAGCTGTCACATGTATCAAGCACTACATTTGCCTCTAGAATCTCAACGTTTTGGGTTGCTACTTAAGCTTTAGTTTAGCTGTTGCTATGCTGTCGATTGTCTTGCTTTATACTCAGTCATAACACAGTTGAGTTTGCGAAAGTTCTTGGGAGAAATATTTGGAAACCTTTTGTCGATTTGGCAGTTTCTTGTCCTCTGTTTCCATCCTGCCTGTATTGAGTTGCAAGAATGTCGTTTCTGTTTTCAGTTAGTTCCTCTATACTTTGCAGTTGTGCATGTGGGATGTATATGCAATCCATGTTTTCTGCTGATTAGACTTCATGAACAAAACACAGACTTCATATTAATATATAAATAAATGGTAGTTATTCATGAAAAATAGAATAATATATATATGTTTTCAAAGTACATAATGTGATGAAATCTAAGAACCTATCACCCGCACTAATATTAGTACTAGCGTGTGTAAATTGATCATGTGCAACATAAAGAATCACCAGGCAGTTTCTCATGAGGTTTCCATCGGCGCTGCAGTTTCTGACTCTAGTGCTCTTTTTTGTGGTTAACCCTGGATTTCTCTCTCTTGTGCCTGCCCATTGTTAGCAGTCAAGGATGCACATGCCCTAAGTTGATCTCGTGCAACATACACAATAGGCCGTGTGACCACATCCACCACCTTCTCCGCCATGACTTTTTCGAAGAAGTCTTCAGTGATCTGTTCATCAGAGGATGACGCTAGTTCCTTGCTGAGGTTAACACTCTGTACAAGGAGCATATCTTGGCACTGCATATTCTGCGGTGCCTCGTCTTGTGCTTGCAATGTCACGGAGACATAGCGCTTGGAACATGCTGGCATAATTCCTCTGCTCGGTTCTGTGGAGTACTTGGTCTCGTTAATCTTTATGTTGAATGCAATGGAGCCACTTCTCTTGTTTGTTAGCAGGCAGCAGGATGTGTCCTTTCTTGCCTCGAATAGAAACCGCAGCTCCGGGCTGGATCGATAGCAAGAACATTTGAGTCGGAGCTTCTCGCAAGATATGCAGGTATGAGCTTAGGGGAAACATTTTTTCAACATTCTCGAAACAATAACAACTAGGGATTCATATGCAGTTATGAGCTTAGGAAAAACAATTGTTTGAACATTCTAAGAAATAATGTCCCGCAGTGATACTAGGAAGGATGGTCGCATCTGCAAGCCAATTAGATCTTTTGACTGATCATGTTACCGACATTTTCTTGATTTGGGCTTCTAGCTTTTCCAGTTCATCGACAATGCTCTTTATATCAGGCCTTTCCTTTCGATCAGCCTTAACACACCTTAATGCTATATCGGCACAAGCCGTTACTTGCATCATGTTCCTTGTGACAAATGTCCCGACGTGCCTCGAAGCTTTTCGTTCCACTTTTCAGTTACCCGCAAATTTGGCAAATAAAGTTACAAAGAAAGATAGGCTAGAGATGCGTGCAGAAAACTGACAAATAAAAGGAAAACAATAATAAATTCTCTTACAGACTTAATAAACTGTTCAGAGGCATTTCATCGTGGGAGTAGTAGGCTTTTTCCGCCAAAGATTTTAATAATTATGACACCTAAACTAAACACGTCAAACTTGCTTGATACATACCGATGGTTTATGTATGGGTGGCATGTAACCTCTTCAAGATATCGTAAACATGAAATTGAATATACGGTTAGTGAAGTTGAAACACCAATAATTATATTTAGAGCATCACCAAAATAATTGGCTATGGAAATGATGCATCTACTTACATCGTTTCCTTTGCGAATCTCTGTTTTATGGGTTTCGTCGAAGCAACAAGTTTGGACAGACCAAGATCCTCCGATTTTTGGTGTCATCTTCTTATCCAAAGAATATATTAGAAGGTTTTAAGTCCATATGGTAAATAGGTTTCCCCCGTGCAAGTATGCAAGTGTTTTAAGCCCTCACATATCCCCTTATAATTTTGTAACTTGTCGCCCAATCAAGATCACAAGATTCATCTGCAATTATATAACGAAAAAGGACAAACATATAGAACAGCTGAACTATTTGAATGCAATATAAATGTTCCAACAAAATAATATTACCTGAAATAAGTTTGTCAAGACATCCCGGGCATATATTCAAAGCAGAGAACTCGATCAACATGTTCAAGCGACTAATTGACGGCATACCTTTGCGGTCAATATACTTATGTTCTCGATACATAGCAGTAGCCTAGTAACCGAACGATATCTCGATGTTCAATCTCCCTAAGGTTGAGGACTTCATTATCAAATTCCTTATCATCTAGCCGCCCCTCAAGTTGATGAAACTTCTTCACAAAGCAATCTCTTTCCCATTATGCATGGCCTGTTGTAATGTACTGTAGCTTGTTAGATATTGGAAAAGTCACGGCCTCTACGACCACATATAGCCAATTGCTTGTTAAATAGAATAACATATACTTTAGCAATAGAAAAAAGAAAAGATATGAGAATGTTGAGAAAACTAGAAAGACAGTAGTGTGATATCAAAACAAATAGTGGAACCGGCATTGCCGAGAGGCAAATGAACACGCTTCCTCTATGATGTAGAAGCCGAGTCCATGGCCACACCCCTGGTATTGTGCATATTCTCAAGGCAGGTTCTGGGGAATGATCTCAGTCACAAGCCAAGGAAAAAGATATTCTTGTGCAATTCTATCGCTGATGGGTAGAAACGGATGTGGGAAGTCTGGGATGGAGCTGTAAGCTCGGGAGGACCAGAACGACCAATGCTTCCATGGCACGGCAGCTCAAGAATCGGGTGTCATGATCAAGCACGAGGTTGATCAGTGCGTGCTGGAGCCACCAAGTTCTGTCACTAATTTCGTGAGTAATCATATATTAAATTATTCATTCATATACCTGAAACGAGTGACTAGGGTGGCTCATTGATGTCTTGTTAAAAATTCCTAAATCTCCTAGGGCGCGTGGGAATACAGATCACGTCGTCATTGTATACTCAAACTTCTTCTACCTTAATACAGTCATGCGCAAGTTTGCTGTGCAAGTATTCGAGAAAAAAGTACCGATAGAGGATATATATGTGATTAGTCATACCCGGTAAACATCTCCATATCCACCACTGCCAACTTTTTGCGCATCTGAAAAGTTGTTTGTAATAGTTCGAAGCAATTCGAAGTTTAACAACCGTGTCCCTGCCCTCAAGGGTCATCTTGGATCCTGCTTATTAGACAGCAAAAACACCTATATATTCACTTAATATGTATAAGATTCACACGTCGGTGTGGCAAGAGTGGTGAAGCTGTGAGTAAATTCACACCTATATATTCACACCTATATATTCCCGAGCCTTAGCCAACCATGGGGAAATGTTGAACGGAAGAGTAGCAAGAGTAAATTTCACATGCTTTCACATATAATCTGTATAGTGTATACAAGGCTGAGGTGGGGAAAGGTCGTCCAACGGATCGGATGGTGCTATGGCTTATGCGTGTGTACACAACTTTTTAAAAAACAAGGATAGTAAAGAAGTAAAAGACATACCTGCTAGCCAGCAATAAGATTGAACACAAGGGTGGTGAAGCTGTCCCTGTGCTTGCGCCATGAAGGCGGGGTGTGAGGGTGAGCTTGATGCAGGCCACCAAGACGCACACATCCCCGTTGTTTCCCGCGAGTTCCTTAGCCAGGCGCAGCGCCCGCACTCCAGCCAAGCTGCCGCCGAGAAGCCAGACGGTGCAGTGGACGCTGGCGTTGAGGTCAAGGCGGAGGAGCAATAATGGCAGAATGAAAATCACAGGTGAATCAAGAGCGTGACCCACCACCGTCTTCTTCCCCAACACTACAAAACCATAAAATTTGTCTTCCTCCCAGGCCACTACAACACAAGTGGACATGGAGATGCGCGTAAGCATAGTAGATAAAATAAATAAAGTAGCCAAAAATAAAAACAAATGTGTTGCCATTGACTGAAGACTGCTGTTGATAGGGTGGATTGTGGCAGCTTTGAGGAAACGGGGGCGCATGCTGACAGTTTGTCGCTGCCCAAGCCCAATAAAATTGCAGATCAGTTTTTAAGTTGTAGCGCCATGTGAACGGACAGATTCATTGAAGTGATCGACAAGGTCCCTTTTCCGGCTGGCGTTCTCATGTCCACTTTGTTTCCATATTATGAAATCCAATTCGGACTCCACGTTATTGTTTCATATATCAGTTCATAGCACTCAAAAGTATCTAACTTATCCCTCTTCATCTGTTCACAAGTATATAAGTTCATAGCAGTTAAAATTTGACAAGTACATCACGACCCCTTTAGGGCGTCTGCAATAGTTGTTAAATAGCTAGCCTAGGACGAATTATATTTTCTATGAGGACATCTTTAATGACAATTTGCAAATAGTAACAAAGAAACACTTTCATTGACTATCAAGAGGTGAGATAAAATAGCTAGTGACTCATAAATAGCTACTTTAGCACAATCTTCTAAAAATATCTCTCTCACATAACTCTCCACTATAGTGTTATTTGTTATTTATATGTCTCATCAACTAGGTATTTGCATGTTGCCATTCATAACCAATACAATTCCTACTAGACTATTTATTCGATAACCATTGTGGCCGCCCCTTATAGTTAAAGACAGAGGAATTAACTTTTACAGACTACATGCTTTCCTAAATTAAACTTTGACCATTCATTTATATTGTATTGTATTGTTGATATTTATAACTAGGCGGACTCCCGCAAAGCGAACGCACGTGCTCACACTCGACAAAAAACCCGATACCTGTACCCAAAATACCTGAACCCGCACCCGAAATATCCAAACCCGCTCTACCCGATCTATAATTCGGATACTCATTCTTATTACTGGATATTATTTCGAGTAACACCTCCCGGTACCCGAATCACCCCAAATTGATTCGCGAGATTCCCAGTGGCGTGAAACTCGTTATCCAAGATCCCCTACTCCCTCTCGGCTTCTCCCTGTTTCCCTCCCTCTCATCTCAGGCTTCTCCGAAACCTAGCAGCCGCCGCCAAATTAGCACAGGCGCGTCGGCATGGCCGATCGGGTTATCGTGGAATCAAGCCATGCGGGGACCTCGTTCGCCTCATGCGTGCCATGGTGGAGGTCAGACTCTCCGCCCTGTTCCATCTGCCCTCTTCCCTCTCTCACTTCATCTCCGATGCGCGCCAGGGTCAGGCCACCACACGCCGTCCGTCTCCAAGGCCGCGTCCGCCCAACAAAGAGTGTCGCTCGCCCCCGAGAGCCGCATCCTTCCACCCCTCATAGTTGACTTCATTCGATGCACCGACATCGCTGCATGTGCTTCAGCACCTCCCATCGTCTGAATCTCGGATAGATTGGGTACACCGAACCTAAACCCGAATATTAGGTACCCGAAATATCGGGTAGTGTCTTTTCGGATCGAATATCGGGTACCGATTTCTATTACCCGAATTTAAGAATATCCGAACTACCCGACCCGGAAATTTCGGGTTACCCGAATGGCCAGGGTGAGCACGTGCCATGGATGATGCGCACGGCGATGGTGTCTGTGTGTGGTCTGGCTCCCCGCACACGTGACGAGGCACACAGCGGCCAGCACAACACTCGGCTTGGGGCTGGTGCACCGAAGAGGAGGTGCGACAGCCATTGGCGGCACGCAGATGGACGACAGCCCCGTGTGGCGTTCTTTCTCATCTGAGTTTGACAGGGTGGTATTGACCCACCGCCCCCAAGCCCCCCCCTGCCATGAGCTTTGGTGGCCAGACCCCCAGCGGCAGTGCCAATCTTGAGTTGGTCGAGTACAACTTGAGGTCCTCCACATTTTTGGTAATCCAGATTTGGTGGAACTAGAGTGTTTGGGAAACTTTCCGTGGACTGGAGTTGTTTTTCGTGATTTTGGAGCTTGTGGTGTTGTCCTAAACAGACCCTTAACATCTTGTGTGACTTTGCGCAATGTGACCATCTCTCCAGCGTTGCTTCTGCTGTATACCGTGTATGAGTTATCTGGCGCATGTATCCAGCAATATATTTGCCACTAGAATCTCAGGGTTTCTAATTGGTTGCTAATTAACCTAACTGTTGTTATGCTGTCGCTTGTCCTACTAATTGGTTGCTAATTATCCTGAGTCAGAACATTTAAGTTTGTGAAGGCTCTTGGTAGAACTATTTGGAAATCGGCTGTTCATTTGTTAATTTCTTGTCCTCTGGTTCCATCCTTCCTGCATTGAATTGCAAGGATGTCGTTTCTGTTTTCAGTTGTTCCTCTCTACTTGCAGGTCTGCACGTGGGATGTATAAGAGCAAGGCCAAAGCCAACTCATCTAGAGCGCAGCTTATAGCCAGATGTATATGATCTCTTCTCATATTCCAAGAATAGTTTTTTATGTATTTATAGGATGAGAGAACGCTGGAATGAGAGTGGTGTGGTTCAGCGCATGCAAATATGTCTACGTTTCTGTGATCAGCTCGGCGACAGCAGCATCGCCGAGCACATGTTCCTCTCCCCTCCACCTCGGATGTGCAGCTGATGTGGCCAGCGTCTCGCCCACCGCTGTACTTGCTCTAAGGAATCCATGTTGACAGCTGACGGGGCTTCATGAACAAATCACATATCATTTTATATAAAGAAATTGTAGTGATTCATAAATCACAACAGGAGACAGCGCTTGGAACAACCATACAGCTTGTCTTCCTCCTAGGCCACGACCATCCAGCAAAAGAGGACATAAGCAGGAGTCCAAATGCACCACACTAACCTGGGGAAATGTGGAATTAGAGCGAGATGCAGAACTTAGGCAGCAGGATTTTAAAACATGGAGGTACGAGCGTGGTAGATAAAATAAATAAACTAAAAATAAAAAAAAAATTAGTTAGCACTGACAAAAGACTACTGCTTATGTGTTGTGGAACCCATCACTAATTAACAGCAGTTTTGAGGAAATAGGAGCGCATGATGACAGTTTGTCACTGCGCAAACCCAATAAGATTGCAGATCTTTTTTTTTTTAAGTATTAGTGGCATGTGGAAGGACGGATTCATTGAACCCATCGACAAGCTCACTTTTCTGGCTGGCGATTTCATGTCCACTTTGTTTCCAGATTATGAAATCCAATTAAGACGCTCCACGTTATTGTGTTCCACATAAACATCCATTTCTTAAACAAATAAGTTCATAGCATTCAAAAGTATCTAACTTATCCTGCAATACGGTGTGATTGGTTGCCCGAACCGGACGGTGCAAAGGGCCATCCGCTCAATATGATGCACTCAGCCTGTATACTTTTCTTGCATCCACTTATTCACTTTAGCTCCTCCGTCCTGGATCTTCTAGTACGCAGGATTCAAGCATACCATATGAGCCGGGATCACTTGGTGCATGCATGGCACAAAGGCCCCACCTGTCAGCCACCTAGAACTTAGATACATGTGTGTAACCAAACACGACCTCGTCCCATGCTGGACTGACCACAGATAGGACCAAACACAGCAAAGTGCATAGTGTCACCAGGGCTGGGAACAGCCTGGACAACCCTTCCATCCCGGCTCGCTGATGGTTGAGCAACCAATCACATTTGCCACTAGAATCTCTCGGTTTTTGGTTGCTACTTAAGCTTAGTCTAGCTGTTGCTTGTCCTACTCTATGATGTCTATCGCGAGTCACAACAGTTAAGTTTGTGAAGGTTCGTGGTAGAACTATTTGGAAATCTGCTGTTCATTTGCCAATTTCTTGTCCTCTGGTTCCATCCTTCCTGTATTGAATTCCAAGAATGTCGTTTCTGTCTTCAGTTAGTTCCTCTCTATTTGCAGTTCTCCATGTCGGATGTACAAGGAATCCATGTTCACCGCTGATTGGGCTTGACGAACAAATCACATACTTCATGCATTTTATATAAATAAATGGTAGTCATAAAACACAACAGGAGACATAGCGCATGGAACATGCTGTCATTGTTCTGTGTGTCGTCACATGAACCTACTGTGTCTTCCTTACAGCAAGTATTATAATGAGCGACTAGCCGGCTCGTGTCTACGTGAAGAAGAGAGAAGTGAAGAGAGAGAATAAAATGAGCGTCTCACGACGCGCCCGCTGCGGCCGGCGACTAGGCCATGCGCGTGCTGCAATTAGCTCCGCATGCAACTATGCCATAAATAATAGCGGGCCCGGCCAGCGTTGCCGCCGGCAGTTGGCGAGTAGCTTACGGAACTATTAAACTTGCTCTTAGGACAATGTTAGTTTTCTATTTTCAATTATCACCCGTCCCTATCCATGCCATAGGAAATGACCAAATTACCCTGACCGGTCCCTCAAAAAAAGCTGGAACCATCCACTCGTGCTTAGGAGCAAGTCTAGACTTAGCACAAGTCGCATGAGGTGGGCGGCGGCGGTCGCCATAGAAACACATTAGGCGACGGAGGTGGCTGGCGGCCAGCAGTGCCAGCGACGGAGACCGACGCCTAGCTGGGCAGCGGCAACCTTGCTATCGCTCTTGCAGCCATTTGAATCGCTTGTAAGGCCGAGCGGATGATTCCAGCTCAGTTTGGCTTGGGTTGCGATTAGAGTTAAATGGAAACAGAAAAGGATAGAAGATAGGAGAATTTCTCAGATCAAAAGAATCTGTGTTACCAGGGTCAAATTTCCAAATATGTATGGATCCGATGTCAAATGTTGACAGGCGCACCTATCGAGTGTGCTCAATTTTGAAATGGTTGGGCATCAAAAGCTGATCCCACCAACCAGGCGAACGGAAAAATAAAGAATTAAAAGGTAAAGAAAAGCGAATTTGACCGGATCCAATTGGCCAACGAGTGGATCCAAAACAGCATGGTCCCAAAGTCCCACCTAATGTTTGTAACTTCCGCAAGGACCCTTTTGCTTGCTCACAGGCGCTTGACGTTGACCTAGGCCTCGCACAAGTAATCCATTCCAGTACTTATTCATTAATAATAGGAAAACGTTAGGTGCTCCGTGCAATTTCCTGCACAAGTTGACACTTCCATCTTATCCCCTGCAAGCTACCGTCTACACTTCTTGCACCGATGAAGTCCTGAGTCCTGATGAAGGTCTTCTCCTGCAGGTTGGTGCTAATTGTGTTTTGAAAGGAGCGGTTAGTGCTAATTGATTTTCTGTCATCTTTACTGAATAAATTTGGTGGTCAGCTAAAAGGATTTCTGCTGCCAAGCGTTTCATGAATTTGTTGCTTTGCAAATTACTACTTAAAATGTTACTCTGTTTTCCGGAATCATTATTTGATTACTGCACCACATCTATTCAAATTTCAATCTCAACTGAACATGCCCGGATCTACATGTGAATTTACTATATATGGCATTGTATACAAGCAAAGTTAATTTCCTATACACTTTTGTCCAAACCGTAGCAACTCATGTTTTGGGAACCTTCTTGATGCAGGCCTTGAGCACATCTCTGGACATCTGCAGCAGATCCTAATCGTTCTCCGTACAGCAGGTACCGGCCTTAGGCTATAGCTGGTACGAACATCCTTGTTAACAAGCTTCCCTAGCTAACCAGTTTATTTGGATTTATGCAAGAACACTACAATTAGTTTCTCAAGGGTGCTGTCGAATGCGAATATGGGGGGCATAAATGTGGATTATAGTGTCCTAAAGCGTATACTTGCCGGAAATGAGAAACCCAGGCATCTTCCATTGGAAATTTTAAAAAGTATCACAGATAATTTCTCTGAGCTAGAAGAGTCGGTAGCGGCAGATTCGGTGATGTTTACAAGGTAAAAACTGTTTTCTGGCAGAGATTATCAAATGATGCAGTGCATGTTAACATTTCACTTTGCTTTCTGTTTCTGAGCAATTCTTGGGTTGGTTTATGCCTAATTTATTATTACCTCGCATTACATAATATATGCCTGAAGTTTTTCATGACGATGGGGCTACATGCTGATGGAGGAATTCTCGTCAAATTAACAGGGTATTCTCGATGACTGCAGTATTGCCGTGAAGAAAATAACAGTGAATAGTAATAATATCGAACGTGAAGAAAAGCTATTTTATCATGAGGTTGAATGCCTGTTGAATATTATTGAGCATCAAAATGTAGCCCGGTTTCTTGGCTTCTATTCTAATACTCATCATGAAGCAAAAGAAAACACAGGAACAGAGAAAAGGCATCTTGGTAAGGTAACAGAAAAATTACTCTGTTTTGAGTATATAAGCGGTGGAAGCCTTGAAAACTATATCACAGGTACGACAGTGTTGAATTTCACGCAATAACCACTGCTAACATTAATTTTAAAAGACACTGATTTTACTTTAGAGACGGTTTGAATGGTGCACCATGTCCAGAAATTGTCCAGAGGTCCAAGGGATGTGGCTCCCTTGTGGAAGCCGATTTTGAGAGGCTAGTCTCTTAAGAAACTGCATTTGGATATCAGTTTTCAAAAGCTCTCTAAATATACGAGTTTACAGTGCACAATTTTCTGATTTCAAATCATTTACAGGATGAAAGATTCAAAAATACTTTTAGAACTATTTATGGAAAACCACCTCTCAAAAGTTCATAGCAAGTAGTTGAGAAAGATATAGTGGGCTTCTCCCAGGATAGTTTTTTTTTTTTTTTTTTTTTGCCATTTTAAACTTTTGGAAATCATTTCTGCATCCCCACTCATGTGAACATGTTTTTGAGCATGTCTGTAAATCTTTTTTTTCTTGTAGTACATGTAATTTGTTCTAGTTACATCACTCACAAACTTGAATTCGATGATGAAAAATTATTTGGGACAAACTTCATTGCAAATGTTCTACCAGATTTCATGCTTTCCATTTTGTTTAACTTTTTTCGACAGATGAGTTAAGGGGACTTGAGTGGAATATACGTTATCAACTAATCAAGGGAATATGTGATGGTTTGCAATATCTTCACAATGAAAAGGGTATTATTCATATGGAACTCAAACCGACAAATATAATGGTAGATATGGACGATATGGTGCCAAAAATAACAGATTTTGGTCTAGCAAGGCTAGTTGAAAACAGTTACACTACCGGCATCCCTTTTTTTTTTCCATGTAACCCATGCCCGAGAAACAATTTAGATTTATTTATACTTTTTTTGCAGTTACGTTTTTCAGGAAATACTTTCACTCTTACATTTTCCATATATTCATGCAGAGGATATTGCGCTCCGTAATACATGAAAATTGGGGTGCCAACAATGAAATGTGATATTTATAGTTTGGGTGTTATAATAAGAGAAATAGTAACAGGCTTAAAAGGATACGCCTAAAAAGACCATGTAAGAGTGATTTCTCTCACCACTTTTGTGGACCTTTTTCTTAATCCAATGTTATGCATTTTACATATTTCCCATGTTTTTAATATGTTATATCATGTTAATCCATAAACCATATAGTTGAAATTATTAAAAATATGTAAACAAACAGTGAAAATAGGAATCTAACTGCCCATGTTTTTAATAATTTTATTATCCATTATCTAAAAAAGATATTTTTAGTAATTTTAACAATCATCTACTCCCTCCATACTTAAAAGAAAGACGTTTAGGACATCGACACGGTCTCCAATGCAACATTGACTTCCCTTTTCTATAAAAATATTTATTAAAAAATTATATATGTATACTTTTATGAAAGTATTTTTCAAGATAAATCTATTGATATGATTTTCACATTTCTAAACTCAACGACCTAAAAGTTATTCATGATTTATGTTCCCAATGTTCGACCCAAACCTTTTCTAAAATGTCTTCCTTTCCAATACGGAGGGAGTATGTGAAAAACCATGATCGGCAGTGCCATTTTGCATGTCTCAATGGAGATAATACTGCATGCCATGGAAAATCTAATAGTTGGGAAAAAAATAAAACCTTTTGGGGAGAACTACAAGCTATCAGGGAACAAAAGACAAACATACATGTTACTGGACAAACCTTTTTGAATTTAATATAATGAGATATACATGTACAAAATAACAAAGCACCGTTCCTATGTTCATATATAGATTGACATGATCTCCTTGTGTTTTCTGTGTGTGGTGCATGTGTTTGGGGGTCGTTTAGGGTGGGTGGGGCTTTTTCTCTATATATGGTATTGGACTTGAAAGCATCAATGGGCATATTGTTTTAGATGATCATCATAAAGTGGTTGGTGTGGCGGGTACTAGCTAGCACGACTAAGTTGTGTTTGTCCATATTTTTAGAAAATTTCCTCTTTCTAGAATTACCTTCAGTAGTTGAGTGTAATATAGGTGATTCGAAGATGGAGAACCAGATGGAGAAAATCAGCCAGCTATACACCACTACATGTCCAGCAAATAACTAAATGCGTTGAAATAGCAGAGAGATGCATGCACGAAGATCCAGAAAGAAGGCCTTCCATATCGCATATAATACGCGATCTCAATGAATCTGATGTTAACCAGGTAAGCTTTGTCTCCTCAGAAAAGAACATACAGGCTGTATTTGTTGTTTAAACATCTCATCAGTTGTAACATCTTGTTCGGCCCGGAAGAACCTGAAACCATAGTTATAAGTGAATATTTTCCATTTGTGATCGAAATTTTAAAAATATAAGACTCATTAATACTAGAGGGCAGCACTATATACTTAGTTGTAAGTGATTATGTAGTCCCTTTCAAAAAAATTGATTGTGCAGTGTAGTGATTGATGGCTCACCCAAGGCAGTCGGTCATGGTTTAATTTGAATCGTTGAACATGAAAGTGTGTGGTGTTTACTTTCAAAAAGCTTGGAGTCTTGGTGTGATCATTCGGCACCTGCTAGGGCATGTGATGTTTTTAATGTTTTTGTCGTAATTTGGTAATTTTTTTCTATTTTCATCATAGTCAATAGTTTTTCTTTATTTTTGAAAATAAATCTTGGAAATTAATTTTCTAGGACACTTAACTTAGGAAAACCGCCCTTATAAATGTGTTATCTCTATAACCGGTGGTGCCGTAGAGGTTCTGAAAAGGCTAGCTGTGACATAAACAATATAGGCTAAGGAATGCACAATATGTGGAGACATGTAATTAAATTCTAGTATATAATAATAAAGGCTAGCTATGACATAAACAACATAGGCGGTAGGCAGGGAAGGGACTTATATATTCAAATGATTTTATCACAGATACCATCTTGGGACTATGATGACATGCTGGGCATTGAGCCGCTCGAGCTACGGTTTGCTTTTGACCCGTTTAACGAGCAAATATCAAAAGAAGTTGTGCTGACCAACGAGACTGGTAATTACATTGCCTTCAACATCAAACCGTCAGGACAACTGCAGTACTGCGCACAGCCAAACAAAGGAATTGTGCTACCAGCATCCAAGAATATTGTTACTATTACACTGCAAGCCCCAGAGACAACGACAGTGGAATCTATGCCTCGTGCAGATGAGTTCATTGTGCAGAGCACGAAGGTGGTAAATGGTCTTAGAGATGATAAAATCACTGAAGATATGTTCAATGAAGAGGCAGGGAAAGTGGTTGATGAGGTGAATTTGGCAGTTGTATCACTATATCACATCACGGTGAGGTGCCACTAAGAAGAATTTAGAAGTTTTTTTTTGTACACGCACTATATCATATTTAACTCATATTTGATACCTTTAATTTTCATTGCAGGATCAGGAGCCTTTCCTACTTGATGTTTCTGAATCTGGAGGCGATGACAGAAATGATCTCGGGGCGGCTACTGCTCAGCAGGTTATTACTTAATTTCTTGCAGGTCCATGCATGTACTCATGTGATATACTCATTGCCGAGCAGATTAATTTACAGTCTTTGGGCAGATTGAGGTGATGAGGTGAATTTGACAGTTGTATCACTATATCACATCATTGTGAGGTGCCACTAAGAAGAATATAGAAGTTTTTCGTACATGCACTATGTCACATCACGGTGAGGTCCATGAGCAACAGGGTTAAACACAAAAACAAGGCACCACAATGCGGTGGAACGCACACATTCGTACTAAGACAGCCATTCTAGGAGTAGCCATGCAATGCCCCACAGACAAATTAAATAGATGCACTTGCAGTTATCTTTGCAAGCACTTGCGGACTATAAACGTGTCTATTTAACCATCGTTGTTCCAATGTTATGCGGCAACAATATCATATTTAACTCAATATTTGATACCTTTAATTTTCATTGCAGGATCAGGAGCCTTTGTTACTTGATCAACTCTTTTCTGAATCTGGAGGCGACGACGTAAATGATCTCGAGGCGGCTACTGCTCAGCAGGTTATTACTTAGTTTCTTGCAAGTTCATACATGTACTCATGTGATAGTCATTGCCGAGCAGATTAGTTTACAGTCGTTGGGTAGATTGCGGTGATGAGGTGAACTTGGCAGTTGTATCACTATATCACATCTTGGTGAGGTGCCACTAAGAAGAATTTAGAAGTTTTTCATACACGCACTATATCACATCACGGTGAGGTGCCACGAACACAAGGCACCACAATGCGGTGGAATGCACACATTTGTACTAAGACATCCATTCTAGGAGTAGCCATCCAATGGCCCACAGACAAATTAAATAGGTGCCCTTGCAATTATCTTTGCGAGCACTTGCGGACTATCAAACATGTCTATTTAATCATCGTCATTCCAAAGTAATGCAGCAACAATATCATATTTAAGTCAATATTTGATACCTTTAATTTTATTGCAGGATCAGGAGCCTTTGTTATTTGATCAACTCTTTTCTGCATCTGGAGGCGACGACGTAAAAGATCTCGAGGCGGCTACTGCTCAGCAGGTTATTACATAGTTTCTTGCATGTCCATGCATGTACTCATGTGGTAGTCATTGCGAGCACATTAATTTACAGTCTTTGCGCAAATTGAGTTGATGAGGTGAATTTGGCAGTTGTATCACTATATCACATCATGGTGAGGTGCCACTAAGAAGAATTTAGAAGTTTTTCGTACACGCATTATATCACATCACAGTGAGGTGCCATGAGCAACTGGGTTAAACAAAATACAAGGCACCACAATGTGGTGGAACGCACACATTTGTACTAAGACAACCATTCTAGGAGTAGCCATCCAACGCCCTGCATACAAATTAGATAGGTGCTCTCGCAATTATCTTTGCGAGCACTTGCAGACTATAAAATGTGTCTATTTAAGCATCGCTGTTCCAAAGTTATGTGGCAACAATATCATAGTTAACTCAATATTTGATACCTTTAATTTTCATTGCAGGATCAGGAGCCTTTGTTACTTGATCAACTCTTTTCTGAATCTGGAGGCGACGACGTAAATGATCTCGAGGCGGCTACTGCTCAGCAGGTTATTACATAGTTTCTTGTGTGTCAATGCATGCACTGATGTGATAGTCATTGCCGAGCACATTATTTACAGTCTTTAGGCAAATTGAGGTGATGAGGTGAATTTGGCAGTTGTATCACTATATCACATCACTGTGAGTTGCCACTAAGAAGAATTAAGAAGTTGTTCGTACACACACTATATCACATCACGGTGAGGTGCCATGAGCAACAGGGTTAAACACAAATACAAGGCACCTCAATGTGGTGGAACGCACACATTTGTACTAAGACAACCATTCTAGGAGTAGCCATCCAATGCCCCGTAGACAAATTAAATAGGTGCACTTGCAGTTATCTTTGCAAGCACTCGCGGACTATAAAACGTGTCTATTTAATCATCACCGTTCTAAAGTTATGCGGCAATAATATCATATTTAACTCAATATTTGTTACCTTTAATTTTCATTGCAGAATCAGGACCCTTCGTTAGTTGATCAACTCTTTTCTGCATCCAGAGGCGACGACATAGATGATCTCGAGGCAGCTACTGCTCAGCAGGTTACTACTTAGTTTCTTGCATGTCCATGCATGTTCTCATGTTATAGTCATTGCCAAGCAGATTAATTTACAGTCATTTGGCAGATTGAGCAGAGCCTACTCCAACCAGCTTGGGACTAAAGGCTATGTTGTTGTTGCTGCTGCTTTTGTTGTTGTTGTTTGGGCAGATTGAGCAGGACACCTCAGACGAACAGATTGAGCAGGGGAAACGCCGCGACAAATACTATATGAGTGCCTTCCTATTTGTCCCCAGCATGCTCGGCGCGTACATTGCTTCTGCGTCAACAAACTTCTTCTGGGCTGCCTTCGCAGTCTACTGCACCGCGTTCCTTGGGAAGATGGTGCCAAGGTTGCGGGGCAGTGCTACCATGGTCTATGTCTCATCTTTCCTTGTGGTGCTAGGGTCATACTTGCTGCTCCTAACGTCCAACAAGAAGCTCTACGCTTATGCCATTGTACCTACACCACTCCCCATCATCGCTGCCCTTGCTGCTCGATACATGCAGCAGACGGTGACGCAAGCTACCAATCAGAAGCTCGAAGAGATATTCGATTGGTCCGCCGGTGTGGCCATCGCCGGGGGATTAGTCAGCTTTGTTTTGGGACGTGTCATGGGGCCAAGCCAACATACAGCTGCCATCGCCGTAGTAGGCTTCTTCTTCTTCTTCATGGTCGCTCTCGGGATTTACCTCATGGCGGTCACAACAGTGAGAAGTGCGGCGCTCACTGCCCATGCGCCACATCTGTTTAAGCTGCTGATCGTCTTCATCGCGGGCACTGTTATCACCACCTTCATTGCCAGTGTTCACCACTAATGTGAGAGGATGTGACTCATGCATGCATCTCTTTAGTGCCAACCTAGTAGCTATAATAATGTACATGTCTAGAATCGGGAAAAAAAAAGTACAGAACCAAAATATTATGGATACTTCTTCAAATATAAATATGTTTCAAGTAATGTGATAAAATATACAACACATGTAATATACTTCTTCAAATGTTTCGAGTAATGTAGCTATTTTGCTAGTGCTATTTACAAGCACAGAGGTACTGGGTCAAACTGACCGAGTCATCAAGGCCCTAACAACCCAACTATGGAAGTTTAAGTATATTGATCAAAGGCCTGTTCAGATAAAGTAAGGTGGAAGGATACTGTGACGAGGAATATATAGTATTTGTTTTCCTTGGGCTAATGATAGGGTAGAAGTGTATATGATTGTGTTTAGGCTAAATTCTATGTTGAGGCGCTCATATAATTAGATGCCAAATATAAATGAAGTACTCAAATTTGAATTTGTCAAAATGACCTCGGATGTAGAAATGACCAGAATAAGTTGTATATGTTGAAAAGCTATGAATAATTGTTGTTAACAATTTTTTGATTTGAATTCATTTGATGCTTGAAAATGTAATTTGATATTTAATTTTAATTTTTTGTGTGAGTAATTTAATTTCAAACTGTGAAGAGCACTTATTTTCTTTCTTTCCTTTGGTAAACTTTATAACTAGTCTTTCTCCTCCATACTAACTTCAAATGTGATGGTCCTTTTTTCTAAAATTTTCTAAATTTTGTTCTATCAAGATATTATGTTCTTACATTTGGTTATCTTTTTTCTTGTGTGTATTTCAGAATTTGTATTTTAAAAATGACAACTTCAAACAACATTTCCAAAAATCAAGTGGTTTCTCGAAGAAGTCATAAACATAAAAGTTTTATGACTCATCAAGATTTATAATATTTGTTTTTGGTCATTTTTCATATGACAAAGTGAAAGTAACATCATTCACAAATCTTACATATCTCTCTTGTAGTTTCACCATACATGACAAACAAATGACCAAATGACTAAAAGTTAATTTTAGGTCTTGAGAAGTTATATTTATTCAATTTCATTCTATCAAGAAAAACTATGTTTGAACTTATCCAATTTAAAAGTTGAATTTTTTGAAAGATCTCGGATGAAAAAACAACAAAACAAACTTTATAGATCTTGAGATGTTATGAAACTTTGGAGTTGGCAACTTTTTTTATTTGAAATCATCATGTCATGCAAAACTATGTTTAAATTTTGTAAATTAAAATTTGAAGTTGTCAAACATCCTTAAATGACAAAATGAAAATTATAGATCTCAAAAAATTATAAAACTTTGTAGTTGACAACTTTTTGATTTTAATTCATCTCGTGATGCAAAACTATGTTTGAATTTATCAAATTTGAAATTCAAATTCTATAAATGATCTCAGATGGAGAAACTACCTAAATAAAAGTTGTAGATCTCGGAAAGTTATGAAAAACTTTATAGTTGGTAACCTTTTTGATTTGTATCCATATATTCAGGGGCCTCAAATAACCAATTTAGATTTGGTTTTAGTATAACTAGCAAATTTGCCCGTGCGTTGCAACGGGAGTCTTTCAATCACTATTTTCTCTTTGCCCTAACAAACTTACTTTTTTTTACCTCATGTATAACATACACATGACACCACACTACTAATTAAGTATCACTGTGCGTTGCAACAGGAAAAAAACTATTGAACATTGATGCAAGGTAATAAAGTGAATGGTACATATCTACTTATGCTTTGAGCTACAAGTCTTTATTTTTTTTTCCTTTGCTGATAGGCTTCCCCGCATCTTTTTAAGCCTTTCCTGTTTTCTTTTTCATTACTCATTTGTGCATACGGCTCTCTGTCTCTTTTCCTTTTCTTTTTCTTTGGCATCCATTAACGTATCCTTTACCTGAGTATTATTTGTAATGTATGGATCTTCTGTACATTAAAAGGAGTGAGTGTATAATATATAATATAGTGTGATAAAATGCTAGAGAATAAATTTTAAGCAATATTGAAGTATTTTTTAATGATGCCAGTTGCCTCTATGCCACCTAGAGCATGTACAACTTGACAAGCATCATGAGCTAGGCGGTTTCAGGAGCAGGTCTGGCAGGGCTCGGCGGGGACGCCCCGCCATCCTCTAGTAGAGGCCGCAGCGGGATGCCCTCGACCCGGCAGCGCTGGCCGCAACTTGCGTTGCAGGGGGTGGTTGCTGGTTGTCGATATCCATGATGTTGGAGAAGTGTTTGCTATTTGCTATTTTGAATTCTGTGGCGGCGAGACGCTTTGTTGGCCGGCGCTCTCATGTTGCAGGGATTATATTTGTTTTTCTAGTCCGTATACTTATACACGGTTGCAAGGATTGTAGTCCTACATGGGATAGGATTGCTGCATGAGTCCTACATGGACAAGGTACATATACGTTGTATGAGTCCGGACAAGGACAGATATGTTTGTATGTACGTTGTATGAGTCCGGACAAGGAACGGATAAGTTTATATGTAGGCAGAAATTTTCTATACCCATGAAACATATGACGTGTGATTAGGCTGAAGGGACAGGCGGACAGATTAGGGGCAGATTGACAGAAATTTTCGTGTTTTATTATTAGGTATAGAGGTATAGATATGTGGGGAACTGAAATGGAATATAGACACAAATGACGAAGTGGTGTAGTGGTAGAAGAGGCAATAGGCAATGGGAGGTAATAGGTTTGAACCACGGTGGACGCAAAGTGTGTGATTTTCGCAAAAAAAAATGTGTGACTTGTCGGTGGGGGCCTTCCCGGATTAAAAAAATATTTTGCTATTTTTTTGGCTTTTTATCTGCAGTTTCTAGAAAATGATTTGTAGCCAAAACTGGCCCTACAACTGGACTATTTGTAAGAACACACTGGTAACCACCCTTTGTGGCGTAGTGATAGCATTTAAATCTATATGTTTGGTTCTTTCGATCATTCAGAATGTGATCAGAACTGATAATCTTAAGGAAGTACTCTATCAAAAGAGTAATCTGGGAATAGAAAATTGACAGAGCCTTATCATTTGTTCCGGTTGTCCTCTTACATAGAAATATCATGGGTGCAACTAACACCATGTGTAAGTACACAAGGGTTATCAAGAACATGGTGATGCTTCACTTGTTCTCTATGAAATGTTGATCTGCAGGCGCTAATCTGTGAATTTGTAGAGCTACCGTATCTTGATATTCACATAAATGAATTCCACACAGTCCATCATGAATACACTGAATTAGTGCCGTCAAGAGAAGATGATCCCTGTACAGATGAAAACCAAGAAAGTGGAAAGTATGGATCAGGGCAAACATACTCGTGCCATATGCTCACCCATGATGACGCAGGTCATAACATGGCATGTACACAAATGAATCATACAGACCGCGATTCCACTCATATGGTCTAAATATTCCTAAATACTGAACCTTTGAGGTGCTCAGGTGATAGGCCACAACTGATTCCGTGGTAGCCAAGATTTGTATGGATGAAATCCAAGAAAGTCGAAAGTAGTTTTCAGGTACACGTGGTGTTCCTCATTATCATTGTCCTCCTTCCCATATGCACTGCTGCAAGCAAGGCCATCGTCGTCCGAGCTCCAGGCAAGTTTCATACCATACTCTCCTTTCTCCAGTCGTAATAATCATCCAAGATCTAAGGACCACTTCCCAGGTTGCACCATGCTTCAATGTTGTAACACCCGGTTTTAAGGACAAAACCAAGTATACACCATATGTGAGCCCTGGAAGTCAAATCTCACATATAGCTACAAAAAAAAGGTAGTATCAATTCACAATGCTTAAAAATATAACATACACAATATAAAACAATATAACCTCAGCTAGCGTAACGCGGAAAACACTTCGATCTTATGGGTAGACTCCACGGGGACCGACCGACCTGGTTGATCACAAGCCTAAACATCTCCCCGAGGTGGGGTGAAATAGCAAGAGTGAGTCCATGTCGAACTCAACAAGCATAGCTGGGTATTCACATACCTTTAAACCATGATCATCTTAACATAAGTAATGTAAAGCATAAAATGATAAACATGAATGATAATAAACACAAGTCATTATCCTTAATGCTATGGTTCCAGGTCGCCGCCCGTGACCTTGGGCAAGGCTAGTATACCAGTTTCTCAAACTCTGCGCAGAGGTGTACACTTTCACTATGAGTCATGATTCCCAAATGCAAGGGCGGATCAAACCCAGGCACCAAGAACCACTAAGAAGCCCCTAAAGGTTCGGTCTAACAAGTTGGGGCAGCTAAGTCGCCGGACATAGAACCCCCTTCCAATATGGCACATTACGCAGCCTATACACATATCTTCAGGATAGAGAGCATCCTATATCCATTCGGCAATTCCTCCAAGTTGCTAGAAAAATGATCTCTAGGGAACTAATGTCGAGCCATATAACCCTCATAGCTGTATTGTAATACCCGGATTCGCTAAAGCAGACAAGTCCCCATGTTACTAACAAGCATATTCACGTTTATGGCATAAACATTCATTAAGTTATATGATCATGTTAAATACGATAAGTAATTCCCAAGCTATACTTGCCTCTTAAATTTCCTCCAACTTTCCAATACTTTGCTCCTGAGCATCATCTTTTGATCTTCAACACTCACAAGCGGTCCTCGTTCTACTCGTAGCAAGCACCACACATACAAGCAAGCAAATAGAATATACTAAGAACAATACACCAATCATAGTGAAAGCTAAAGGAAAACTCGTTGCTACGGACAAGAGAACACAAGAAACGCCGATAACGGAGCTAGATCAGAGAAGCTATCAATTAAACAAGATTTCCTTTAATGAAATAATATATTAGAATTAATCTTGAACTTCAAAAGTTGGAAACATGATTAAAGATGAACATTTGAGAACACCTAGCAGGATTTAAGATATGATGGAAATAAGATAACGGCAATGATGAGCATATACAACTACGCCTGAGCAGCTCCATGATGTATATGAAAGATAAAATTTATTGGTTGAGGAATAAATAGAGAATGATGATTTATCATGCATGAATGACCACTCATGACATCAACATAGTATTTGATCAATAAAATAATGGGACAAGGGACTAATCTGGCCGCTGACCTTCAGTTAATCCTGGTGCACGTTTGCACATGCTTCGCCAGCCAACATGCTTCAGTAGCATGGACAAAGACGCTCGGACTTGCAGTTGCTACAGCCGAGGAACATGCTAGCAAATATGGAAACAAATCGATGATGAACTGGTACATGGCCGAAGATGATCTGAAACGGTCAGACGTCTATATAAGAGATGGCAGGGCATAACACAAAATAGGATGTGCGGTGGCCGGACACGGACTTACAAACTCCAAGTGGTTCGATGGGTTGGCTTGCTACCGCAAGAGATGGTTCAGCACGAGGTAGCAAAACATCATCTTAGAGTTCGGCTTTTGACTAGCAAAACACATGCACGTACATAATTGCTGCTTAGTCTTAATTGAAGAGAGAAAGGAGAAAAAGATAGGAACCATATGCATGTTCAGTGCTCACCGATGACAAACAACGATCGATGACTAGAGTTCTACAACTGCAAGAGCAGGATGGACGGCGGCAGCCAAGGCGACGAAATCTTGACAGCAGGCCAGCAGCTCTCGGTCAGGCAATAGCCTTAGATGCTCTAGTTCTTCGTTGTTGGGAAAAGCTGAATCAAAGACACGTGATGACTAGTAGGAGATACAACTGGGCAAGAATGAGAGAGCAATTCAGGTACGTAAAGACTTGTACCTACATAGGATCAAACGTGACTTGTAGATTCACGGCAATAAAGATCGACGATGTACAGCTGGCGGCAGCCGGGTTTCATTGACGTGAAGCTCGTCAACAGTATGCAGACGTCGCCACGTCGGCGAGGCAGCAGGTTATACGGCCACGCGTGTTGCCGATCGGCAAGGACATGACAGCAGGCAGATTCTTCCTGTGATCCACGGTGAAGTCGTGTGAGCAACAGAGAGACCAATATCAAGAGGCAGAATTAAGGAGATGGAACCTACGGCTTCATCACCTTGATGCCAGGCTGGGCAACGGGCTCAGAACGACGGAGAAACATACAGCACGTAGAGATCGGCGCGGCAGCTTCAGCGAGCGGGCTCGACTCCTCGGCAAGATTCAATTGGACAGCAACTCGAGCTAGGGCTTAGATGGTGGCGTGTAGATGGAAGAACAGGGCGCATAGGAGGTTCTCGGATACTTATAGGGCTGCTCAGCCATGCCCTACGGAGAGAAATCCCGAAACACCCGGGATCGGGCAACGCGATTTTGGTGCCGGCCGAGTCCAGCTTGTGCACGATGGAGGAGAATAGCGGTGAAAGCCGGAGTGGGGCCAGGCTGTCAGCTTCTCTGCGGCTCGGAGAATTGGACCGAGACAAGAGGGCCCAAGAGAAGAACGAACAGGCCTACGAGGAGTGCTGTATACTACGTAAAGGAAGTAAACAGCCAATCAGGCCAAAAGCAAAATAGCTCAAATAAAATATATTTATATTTAGAGCAAAAGAGAGATCTTGGGAAACAATGAGAGAGTTAAGTTCGGAAACCAAACAATTGATTCCAGAAGACGATATAAAGGTAGGCTTTTGAGTGGAATTAGAATAGGATTAGATTTTATCATTATTCTCGGAATTAAGTAATTTCAGGATTAAGATAATTCTAGAAAAGTCTAGAATTAATATTTAAACCCTGAAAGATACCTAATGGCTCCGAAAACTTAGGGAAAATTCCCAGAGACACTTTGAATCATGATGAAGCCAAATAAAGTGTTTGGAGCTCATGAAAAGATATTTGAGATGATCTAGAAAAAGAAAAGGCTCACAGGAAAAGCCGAGAAATCCCTGAAAAGGTTTGATTTACGGATTGATGTTATTCGATCATAGAAAAGTGATTTGAAGTTGAGTCTAAGGGTTTCGAGAAACTTATAATGAAAGATTAAATGGAAAGCTCAAAAATGAATTTAGTGTTTTCTATTCACAACCCAAAATTCAAAAATTTGGGGTGTGACAAATGTCCATTCTGATCCTACCCTTGGATCGTGCTGCTGCGACTCGTGATCCTTGAGCATCCAGACTCGAAGCCGAGGGGTGTCAATTGCCACAAAGTATACATCGCCTTTTGATCTTCCCAGATAAGATTCCACGCCAGTCTTGTAGCAGTCTGAACGGTCTATAGGCGATTTTATTACACGGTAGGAGTAACTCCCAGTTGACAAGGATATTCTGCAAAAAAAAAAAAAAAAAAATGTCAAGTTTCTTGCATGAACCCAGTACTACTACTGCTACCAAGAATAATCAGAAGTAGTACTACTACCAAGAATATTCAGATTTTGCAGAAATTAGCTTTGGTTCGTTACCATTTGCTTAGGCATAATCTGTAATTTTTGTTTTTGATAATAAAAAATCCGTCTGATAAAACTACAAACTTTGACAAATCATGATCCATGTTGATGAACAATTGTTTTCATAGTCAGACAAGGATAAAAAGCAGATGTGTTATGACACAAAATGAACGTTATAGTGATCCTTGCCGATAGACCGCATACCGCCACCGGGGCTGGGGGAGAATAGCGCAAAAGAATCCATCCGCAGATCGGCGACGACTCCAGCCGCCTCGCCATGGCGGACAAACACTCTCTCCTGCCACCGACCGCTCCTCGACGAGAACACGTGCCACGTCCAACGGGAGGGCTGTCGTAACCTGATCGCGATGATCAGCCCGAACGAGGATGAACGACGTCGCGTCGGCGGCGTGGTGATCACGGCGTAGACACCGAACACGGCGAGTAGATTGAATCGTGGACAACAAATGAACACGCGAGAAAAGTAGAGATTTATGCTGCGGATCGCAGCCTTGCTTGGTCCCCTTTATTCATTATATATAGACTCAAAGAGTCCTAGCTCCCCACGCCGTGAACGTCCAGGTGCGCTACGCCATTGCACCGTGGCGAGCGAGCACCACATGCGCCGAGCACGACACGGCGTGGTTCAACCAACTACAAGACCGGACAGATTACAATCTAGCATGTCATCGATCGTATCTATCCCAACTCTAACCAACTCGCTAATCTCTAGAACAAAGATTACAGGGACCTTGCAACAAGATAACTAACAAATCACCCCCTAGCTTGTTGCACCTCCACGACGCCTAGAGCACTTCTATGCTCGACGAAGTTTATCCTCCCGAGAGACTTTGTGAAGATGTTCGCGAGCTGTCCCTCCGTTCCTACATGCTCCACCTCCACCTTGCCCTCCTCAATGCATTCACGAATGAAGTGATACCGTGTATCAATGTGTTTACTTCGATCGTGATGCACAGGATTCTTGCTCAATGCTATTGCCGATTGATTGTCCATCAATAGCCTCACCGGCGCCACTTTCGTCCCCAACGGATCAGCGTCGGTCGTCCTAGCCACACCCCCACGACAAGGCTGCGGTACGCTGCTGCCACGTACTCGGCTTCACATGAAGACAATGTCACAATTTTCTGCTTCGCGGAAGCCCAGTCACCAAGTTGCCACCGAGGAAATATACAACACCACTTGTACTCTTTCTATCCTCAGCATCTCCTGCATAGTCACTGTCACTGAACCCGATCAAGATTGGTTTCAGTCCAGCACCTTTGTCATATCTGCAACCATAACCAGCTGTGGCCTTCAAATATCTCAGAATACGTCTGACTGCAGTCCAATGAGTCTTGTTTGGTGCTTCCATGTACTGCTCACCACTCCTACCGAATAAGCAAGATCCGGTGCGGTATTTACTAGGTATCGGAGACTTCCAATTAAACTCCTATAAGCTGTTGGATCTACCACAGCTTCACCTTCTCTTCTCTTGTACAACTGTAACCTTGGTTCCATCGGTGTATCACAAGAATTCTGATCAGTCATGCCAGCACTCTCAAGAATCTTAGCTGCATATGCACTCGACACAATGTGATCATACCATCTCCTTGCTTCACTTCTATCCCCAAGTAATAGCTGAGGAGACCAAGGTCACTCATGCTGAACTTCCTCTTCATCTCTGCCTTGAAATGCTCTATGTCTTCATGACATGGCCCCGAGATTACCAAGTCATCAACATATACTCCGACAATGAGAAAAGAACCCTAACTGCCTCTTCTGTAGACTGCATGACCCATTTTGCTTCTTTCAAAGCCGAGAGCTAGTAATTCCTTGTCAAGTTTAGCATTCCACACCCTAGGTGCCTGCCTTAAACCATACAGAGCTTTCCTTAACTTCAGCACTTTGTCTCCATTGCCGACAATGAAACCAGGAGGTTGCTTGACATACACCGTTTCAGACAAGTCTCCATTCAAGAAAGCAGATTTGACGTCCATATGGTGTACTTCCCATCCACCTTGTGCTGCCAATGCTAACAACACTCTCACTGTTTCTATCCTGGCAACTGGAGCAAAAACCTCATCGAAGTCGACACCCTGCACCTGTGCATAGCCCTTGGCGACTAATCTTGCTTTATGCTTGACAATCCTACCCTCTGGATCTTTCTTCACTTTAAATACCCACTTAAGACCTATAGCCTTGTGAGTTCCTGGGAGATCACTGACATCCCACGTTCTATTTGCTTCAATAGCCTGCATCTCGGCCTTCATGGCATTCCTCCAGATAATTCGCCGAGCTTGCTCCACCGAGCTCGGCTCTTCTGCTGCTGTTAAACACACCCCGCTATACTCCATCTGAACTTCATTTGTCGAGCCAAGTAAGTCTGGTATGGACCGATATCGCAGTGGTGCACCTTCTGAATCCATGGAGCCTCCGATTGGGCGGTGAAACCCATCAATTTGATTGCCTCCGCTTGATGCAAGAGCGAGTGCATCGGGGTATGTGGTGACTCTACACCGCCACCCCCATCGCTTGGAATTGACGCAGCAGGCGAGCCCGGCTCACTACCTTCCCCGGAGCTGCTTGAAACGCCTGAAGTTTTCAAACCCGAATCGCTGAATCCCCTGTTGTCGGATTTGCTACGGTCGCCATCATCGGGCCACACAATACCGAACCCCGGCTCCGTTTCTTCGATAATTTCGATAGCGCCTGTTTCATTCACCCCCCAATTCCAGCGATTCTTCTCGTCGAATATCACATCTCTGGAGATGATCAATCTATTGTTATTTGGATCATAGATACGATAAGCCTTAGATCCCTTCTCATAACCAAGAAACACTCCAGGAATTGATCTGTCCGACAGTTTGGACACCCCCGGACCGACTTTCTTCGCATAGGCCTTGCACCCGAACGTTCGAAGATGTCGAACCACCGGCTTCCTTCCAAACCAAGCTTCAAACGGGGTTTTTCCATCCAGGCTTCTTGTAGGTGATCGATTCAGCAAATACACTGCCACAGACACTGCTTCACCCCAAAACCGGCCAGGCACCTGCATACTTTTCAGCATGCATCGAGCCATTTCAACCTTTATGCGGTTCCTCCTCTCGACAATGCCGTTCTCGGCGTGGAGTATAGGGTCTTTGCGGCGATTGTGTTTGATGCCATGTTTAGTGTAGAAAAGCGTAAACACACCTGAATTAAATTCACCACCTCGGTCTGTCCTGAATGCCCTCAACCTCTGTCCTGATTCTGCCTCCGCGTCTGCCTTCACCTTCTTGAAGCATTCAAACGCCTCATCCTTCATCTTGAGCAGCTCCAACCACATGTACCGGCTGAAGTCATCGACGACGAGCAGAAAGTACAGCTTCCCTCCTGGCGTGGCGGCGTGGCCGGACCACCACAGATCACCATGCACTAGCTCTCAAGCCGCTGCTCGCTCGATACGCCGATGCCACGGGGAAAAGGGGCTCGGTGATGCTTCCCAAGCGCGCATCCATCACAAACCTGCTCTCGGCGTTGGATCATGGGTATGCCATCCACCATCTCCTTTGCTCCAAGGTCATGCAGCGACCTGAAATTTAGATGACCATACCGCGCGTGCCAGAGCCACGATGCCTCGTCCATCTTTGTCAGCAAACAGATTGGTGTTGTGAGGTTCACCTTCATGATGTATAACCGGCTCTTCCTCTCCGCACGAATCAACAAGTTGAGCGTTCCACCCGATCGCTCAAAGACATGCATGACGCCATGGTCGATCTCCACGCGGCACCCAGCTTCTTCCAACTGTCCCAGGCTCACGATGTTGCACCGTAGTGAGGGTATATAGTATACCTCAGTCAGCACTCGATGATCTTGATTTTTGCCGGTGATCGTGACTGCACCAATCCCGCAAATTTCCACTTTGGAGCCATCTCCAAAATGTACTGCTCCTCTGACAGTCTCGTCAAGCGACGCCAGCGACTTTCTCGCACCCTGTCATATGATTCGTGGCGCCAGTGTCCAAAACCCATGCCCCTTCTTCGTACTTCGATGGGAACACACGTTCCTGGTTGAGGAACACCTCCTGTGTCGTTGCTGCTTGAGTGCGAACAATGTTACACACCTGTGCCACCAACAGCGCGCCCTGGTCGCCTTCCGTGTTGGCATGATGAACTACCTCCTGTCTCTCTTGCTTGGCACCCTTCTTCTTGCATTCTTTGGCAAAATGACCGAAGAGTCCACACTTGTAACACTTCCCCTTTCGCCTCGGCGTGCCCATTGAGGTTAGTTTAGGCTCGAGCCCTCCCCTCCACCATTGCCTGCGTGCTTGCTAGACTTGTCCTTCCTTCCATTGTGGCCACCGCCACCTGAACTCGACTTGGAGCCTGAACCAGATGAATCTGTCATCCGGCTCCGATTTCTTGCAGCCCACTCCTCTTCTGTCAACAGAAGCTTGCCGGCCTTCTCCGTGACTTGATCGACCGAGGGCTCCATCCTCTCCTCAGCTGCCCGTAGGTGGCTGATCAAGTCCTCGATCGTCAGAGTTTTCATGTCCTTCACCATCTCAATGGCTACCGCCACCTGAGCGTAGCGTGAGGGCACCACATGGAGAAACTTCTTCACCATCCGCGCATCGGTCACGCTTTCCTCGCCTAGACCTCGCGGTCGGTGACCAACTTGGTGATTCGGATAGCAAAGTCGTCGATCGTTTCGCTGTCTTGAACGCGATCTGCTTTCGAACTCGCTTTCAGCGGTTTTCTGGCGCATTGACCTCCTTGACCCGCTCCGCTCCAAGTCACATGGTCTTGATTCCTTCCCAAGCCTCTTTTTGCCGTCTTCTTGTTGAGCGGCATGGAGTGCATCTCTGCGGCACTCCACGAGCATTGCTCCCAACGCCAACCGGTCTCGACGCCGTTCAGCTTTATCTCCCGCCTTGTCTCCCTCGATCACATCCCAGAGAAACATGGCCTCAAGATTGCACTGGATGTGCGACGACCAGCCCTCGTAGTTGGTTCGGGTTAGCATCGGCCAGGTCAAGTTACCTTGCGCTGATTGAAAGCCCTCTCCATTTGCATCTGCTCCTTGTACGCATCACCCATGGCGTCTCCGATTGCGTTCTCGTCTCTCTCTTCTCCGATTCGGGGAACCAATCACCTGAACCTCTCCTACTCCTCGTCACAACCTCGAACAACGCCTCCCGAGCTCCGATACCACTTGTCGTAACCGATCGCGATGATCAGCCCGGAACGAGGATGAACGGCGCCACGTCGGCGGCGTGGTGATCACGGCGCATAACACGAACACGGCGAGTAGATTGAATCGTGGACAACAAATGAACACGCGAGAAAAGTAGAGATTTATCTTGCGCGGATCGCAGCCTTGCTTGGTCCCCTTTATTCATTATATATAGACTCAAAGAGTCCTAGCTCCCCACGCCGTGAACGCCCGGTGCGCTACGCCATTGCACCGTGGCGAAAGCACCACATGCGCCGAGCCACGACACGGCGTGGTTCAACCAACTACAAGACCGGACAGATTACAATCTAGCATGTCATCGATCGTATCTATCCCAACTCTAACCAACTCGCTAATCTCTAGAACAAAGATTCTGAGGGACCTTGCAACAAGATAACTAACAAGGGCGGCCACTCTGTGTCTCCGGCGGTGCGCCTCCGCAACGGATCGATCCCCGCCTTTGGTACTCCTCGGCACTAGCTTGAACATGCCTCCGCTGGTACTCATCGATGTAGGGCGGGCGAAAGAAGTCGCGGCATCTCGTGATGAACATGCCAGTCAAACACGATGCGCCATAGGGGCTCTACCCGACGGCGTGCTCGCGGACATCCTCGGCCGTCTTACGGCGTGCGGACTCGGAGTCGCGGTCGCGCCCCGCAAGGCATGGCGTGACCTCGTCGATGGCGTGAGCTCTGCTGCGTATCCGACACCTCCTCCCGCACTCGGTGCTAGGCCTCTTCTTCAACTCAAACCACCCCGGGCCCGTGTTCTTGTCCGTCGGCGTCGAAATCCTCGCCGGAGGACGGCGGCCCCGGCCGGTTCATCGGCCGGCAAGTTCGTTTCGTCCCAGCTAGAGCGCCCGGGGCTGGGTTTGATGTCGTGGACCACCGCAATGGCCTGCGTCCTCATCACGGAGAGGGCGGCGAGGTACCGGTGGTGATGCACGTATGCAATCCCGGCGACGCGGTGGTCGACACGCCGCCACCGCACCCTCGCTGCACCGCTACAATAGTGACGGTACTTGTGTCGCCCGCGTTCCTCGTGTTTGACCCTTTTATGTCACCGGAGTCCAAGGTCTTTGTTGCGGCTGAGGAGCCATGGAAGGGCGGTCGAGATTGACGCGATGCCGCCCGGATGGACGGCCGCCCGTCGGCATGGGCGGCGTGGCATGAATTCTCATCAAGCACCGGGCGTGGGAGGAGAAGGTGTTTGTCCGGGAAGGCGGCGGCAGGGACATATGGGGACTTCTGCTTTGAACAAATGGGGCAACCATGTCCAAAGACTGTACCGCCGCTATCTTTGCTGCATCTTTGGAAGGGTGCACTCTACATACGATTCCCAGCGAGTCATGGCCTTGATTAAGCATGGACTTCATTGACGGCCTCCCAACGTCTGGATCGTGGCGTATCATGGTGGTCGTCGATCGCTTCAACAAATATGCCCATTTCGTGCCCTTTGCGCCATCCGTACTCAACCAAGTCGGTGGCTCGGGCCTTTATGGATAATATCTTCGCCATCATGGGTATCCCGAGAAAATTGTTTTGCATGAGATGCCGTCTTCACCGGTTTGTTTTGGTAGGAACTATTTCGCCTCACCAAGGTAGATGCGTGCTTGAGCGGTTCATATCATCACGAGACGGATGGACAAGCGGAGCGGGTCAACCGATTGCCTAGAGGCGTATCTTCGTTGTTTCATCCACTCTGCCCTACTAAATGGCTCAAATGGCTCACGCTAGCCGAATCTTGGTACAACACTTGTCCCCCCACTCTTCTTTGGGTCGTTCCCCATTTGAGGTGCTCTATGGCCATCCTCCGAGATACTTTGGATTGTTCGAGGAGGCTGCCCGCCGGTACATGATGTGGAGATTCTCTTGTCGAGCGCAGAACCATGGCTATTTCCATTCGTCGGCATCTCCTTCGTGCGACAACGGATGAAGTCGCAGCCGACAAGAACCGATCTGGCGCATATTCAAAGTGGGTGACTCTGTGTTCTTAAGGTTGCAACCTTATGTGCGGTCGTCCATCGCCCCAAGGTCGCATCGGAAGCTCTGCTTCAAATATTTTGGCCCTTACAAGATCCTCGAGAAGATTTGGTTCGGTGGCGTACAAGCTCCAGTTACCGGCATCTTCCTCCATTCATCCGGTATTCCATGTTTCCTTGCTCAAACCTGCTCCTCACGCTCTTTGCTGTTGTTTCCCCACTCGCGGATGATGTGGAGTTCACGGTGCCGATTTGTCTTTGCAACGTCGCGTTCATAATCGTGGTAATTCTTCTATCTCCCAAGCTCTCATCAAATGGTGCGGCATGCGGGAAGAACTTGCAACTGGGGAAGATTTGGTGGCCCTCAAGCAACAGTTCCGTCTGCTCCGGCATGGGGTCATGCCGTGTCTCAAGGAGGGGGGTGTCGGCATCCCCATCCTGGTGATCCTCAAGCTGCTCCGAAGCCCGGGAAGGAAAGGCGGACCAAGAAGCCCAACGTTCGCCTCGCTGGCCCGAGTGGGCGTGCTCGGCGTGCAAGCCGCAAACGGCACCGTGCTTAAGTAGCAAAGTCGGAGTCGGAGTCCGTAAACAAATTTATCAAACATTCTAAACTCAAACTCAATCGGTCCCTCTTTGGGTTTCTTCCTCCTATCTCCTTCCTCTCTCTCCCGTAGTTGGTAGATCTCGTCGGAGGCCGCCCGTGCGGCGGGCTCGACAGCGTCTTGTAACGGATCGTCCCCGCTGGTACTCCTCCCGGCACTAGCTTGAGGGGAGCCACCAGAACCATGTAGTGGCGCGACACGGCGGGGCTGAACATGAGGTACGCGGCGAACGACGCCGCGACGGACGCCGGCGAAGCTCCGGCGGCGCACTCCACCGCCGCTGTCGTGGGGTTGCACGCATACAAGTCGCGTACTTCTTCGCCCCAAGACAGGACCAGGCCGTTGCGGTGGTCCGCGACCTTGTAGTTCCGGAAGGTCTCGCCGCACGATGTAGCTGAAGTTTGCCGTCGACACGGGGCCCGCCGCCGCTGCTGATGTAGGGCGGGCGAAGAAGTGCGGCATCTCGTGTCGTGATCGGCGTAGTTGGCGAACATGCGGACACCTTGCAGACGCTGTTAGAACAACAACGCTGAACGCGGTGTTGTCCATGACGTGGCGATCACGGCGAGGTTGGTGGTGATCACGGAACGCCGGTTGTTCCCGGCGAGTTATGTGTCTAACCTAGATGGAAACAAGTCACAATGCACAAGAGTAATTTGCACTGCCTAACACGCAGCTTTTGACGTTTATTACCTCGGTATTTATACAGGACTCAACTGGACTCCGAGTCCCCACGCCATGGCGACCGGTGAGCGCGATAATCGTTTCAATTCGCGGAGTCCGCTGCGTGCGTGCGACGCGTCCGTCATGGCGTAGAAGTAACAAACTTCACCTGGATGAGTCCTAAGCTAGCACGCCTTGGCTCAGGCCCTCCATCTAACTGACTCGATCTAACTTAACTAGATTACATAAGGACTCTAGTATAAGTTTAGCTAACAGACGCACCGGCAGCGACTCCGCGAGGCTGCTTGGCAAGAAGACGGCCGAGGATGTCGGGCGCAGCATGTCGTCGGGTAGAGCCGCCCGGCGGCACCGCCGCGTCGGTCTCCATGTAGAGGCTGCACCACCGGTGGCAACGCCGCTTGATTTGTGATCCTGAACGAACGCCGAGATAGATATTATGATCCGGAACGAATGTTTTGCAACAAAGCCGGACCTAATCCGGATCCAACATCTACATCGATGTATAACATATAATTTGTTTATTCATTTGACGTACCCAAGATTTCTGGACGTCTTCGTTGCTGGCCGATCTGTTGTCCATGGAGATATTATGATCTGTTGTCTACCCGACGACTTGGTCGCGGTTATCCTCGGCTATCTCCCCCGCGCCGTAGCCTCGCGGTGTGGCGTGGCGTCTGCAAGGCGTGGCGCGACCACATCGACCAGCTCAAGCTACTGGTCCAGATCCGACCTCTCCTCCCGCAGTCGGTGCGCGGCCTCTTCTTCAACTCAAACAACCCCAGGCCCGTGTTCTTGTCCCGTCCGGACGCCGGCGTCTTCGCCGGAGGTCGACGGTCCCGGCCGGTTGGTCGACGGCAAGTTCGTTTTCGTCCAGCTAGAACGCCGGGCGGCTGGTTTGATGTCGTGGACCACTGCAATGGCCTTGTCCTGATCGTGGAGAGTGGCGAGGTACCGGTGGTGATGCACGTATGCAATCCAGCAACGCGGTGGTCGGCACGCCTGCCACCGCACCCTCGTGCTGCCTGCTACAACAGTGACAGGTACTTGTGTTGCCGTGCGTTCCTGGTGTTTGACCCTTTTTGTGTCACCGGAGTACAAGGTGCTGTTGCAGCCTGAGGAGCCATGGAAGGAGCAGGTCGAGATCGACGCGTGCCGCCGGATGGACTGGCCGCCGTCGGCATGGGCGGCGTGGCATGAATTCTCATCAAGCACCGGGGCGTGGGAGGAGAAGGTGTTCGTCCGGGAAGGAGAGGCGGCAGGGACATATGGGGACTTGAGCCTGAGGCGGCAGTACCGCAGCTATGCTGCATACTGGGAAGGGTGCACTCTACATACACTGCCCCGGTGAATTTGTATCTAGGTAAATAAATAAATCTCAATCCTTTCTTCCGACCAAGGATATGTATATATTTAGTAACGTTATCTCTGTGTTTGTGTGTGGGTGCGTGTGTAATTTTGCAGATTATCCTTGCTCGATGATAAGTATAGAGTAATCAAATCGCCAATAAAGCTTGCCGATTGCATGAACAAAGTACCGTATTTTCATGCACTAGGTAAATCGGAGAAGGGAGTGTACTTTGCAGCTCTCGATCAAATCCAAGGAACTTGGTCAAAGCATCGCTATAGTGATGCTTTGACCAAACTTCAAGTCTGGACTCTCAGAGAATCCAGTAATAACCAACTGGAGTGGGTGCCCAAGGATCAAAGTAACCTCAACAAGCTCAGTACATACTCATGGTGGATGGAAAACAATGAACTCGATGAAACAAAATATTGGACTGCTTCAGATCTCGAACCAGAACAAAATGTTTCATGGAACTCCGAAGACGATAACATTGTTGATGTTTCAGATGATGAACAGGAGGCTGAACAATATGTCAAATTCCTTGAGTTTCATCCATATAGGGAGGTTATCTTCTTGAGTTCCAGCTCATGTTCCAGCGATACTGTGGTGGCATTTGATCTGAACAGCCCAAATGTTCAGTATTTAGCAAGAGTAAATTATTGCATTCTGGAATCGTTTGTGTATACGCCCTGCTTAATTGGAGATTAGCAGCAGTCATGCATGTGTCTGAGTGATATGAACCTTTTGTTCTTCTGAATGATTCTTGCTGTCACTACTCTTCATGATATCAGTAGTTTATTTATATCGTGTGTCCTCGAATGTAATTCGTCATTGATTGGAACGCTGCTCTTTAATTTCTTTTTAATACTGAGTTACTGTGGTGTCTTGGAACATTTTGTCAGGAACTGATATTCTCTACTGCGTCATGGTGATGAACATACCGACACATTCAAGTGAAGGGATTTTGTAAACCTTTTTTAAAAAATGTACCAGTCTAGTAAAAAATGTGCCGGCTCAGTTGAAAGCTACATGTAAGACAATTCTGCTGTAGTTCAAAACTGGAATTGGCACACTATCACTCATCGTGTCGAGTTCTCAAAAAAAAAAGTGGTTGTTGGAGCACATAGAATCACATAGCCAGTCTACACCAAACACCAAGAAGGACGGCAGAAGCTGTAAAGAGAGGTGCCACGGGCCGGCCCAACTTAGGAAGCGGACATTACATCCAGAGTTCTTCAGCCCAAATTGAGGAAATGTGACTATTTAGCATGTTCGACACTAGCTAGTTCCGTGAGGCTTTTTGGTGAGCTTTACTGCTCGACTCTAGTTCCAGCTAGATCATGTGAAACTAGCTACTAGTGTACGAGCCACACTAATTACACTGTATAGAGTCCGTTCGGCTGCTCTTCTCTCGGTTTACTTCAGTTTATTTTCTGTCACATAATATTATTAAATTAACTGAAATCAGCCAGCTTATTAAATCAGCCGAACAAATTAACGACCTGTACCAGAGAGATCGATCGGCCTGTCTTATCGCCGACAGCGGCAGCGTGCGACCAATAAAATTACTATAAGCTTCTGATGTGCCACGAATCCTCTCATCCCACCGTCCGACTTTCTGGATTGTGCGTCAGCTCTGGGTCAGATGTCCAACTTGCAGCCTATATATCTCGAGAAGTCACCACGGACAGAGAAAACGCGTAAGTTATATGGCGAAAACATTCTTGATCTGATATTTTCTACAGCGTATATATATACTTTTTTTTTTGAGAATGACACAGTACAACACAGACGCTCACAACACGCACGCACACTCACCCCTATGAACACACGTACGTAAACCCTACCCCTATGAGCACCTCCGAAGGACTGAGCACCGGCAGATCTGGAGATTCTCGAAGTCACCATTGGCGCCTCGTCGAACGTCGCTAATTGGGATGATGGAGGGAAGACCCAAGATATATCAGTAGAAGAAAATGTTTCCTGGAACTCCGAGGACGATAACATTGTTGATGTTTCAGATGACAACCAGGATCCTGAACAACATGTCAAATTCCTTGGATTTCATCCTTATAAGGAGGTTATCTTCTTGTCTTCTGGCGATACAGTGGTGGCATTTGATCTGAACAGCCCAAAGGTTCAGTATTTAGCAAAAGTAAATTATTGCATTCTGGAATCATTTGTGTACACGCCCTGCTTAATTGGAGATTAGCAGCAGTCATGCATGTGTCTGAGTGATGAACCTTTTGTTCTTCTGAATAATTCTTGCTGTCACTACTCTTCGTGATATCAGTCTAGTTTATTTTTACCATGTGTCCTTCAATGTAATTGGTCATTGTTGACTGAAACACTTCTCTTTAATTTCTTTTGAGTACCAAATTACTGTGGTGTCTTGGAACATTTTGTCAAGAAGAACTGATTCTCTATGTACGTCGTGGTGATGAATATACCCCTGCATTCAGGTGAAGGGATCTTGTAAATCTATAGAAAAAAAAATATACCAGTCTAGTAGAATTGATAGTTTAGATGCACATATCTGTGAAACCTATCTGATTTCATGAGCAAAAATATCGTAATATTACTTATTATATATATACATAGAGTATATATGCGTACCTATATTTTGTTTAAATTTAAATTCTTACACCTGTTGTCTATTTCATCTCATAACGCTAGACTTGGTGGTCAAGCACCACATATGGATCTATAGCAGTCAGCAGAAGGCGCGGATCCAGAGAAGGAGCCGGCGCTCATCCCGCCGCGAGCTTGTCATCGCTGGGTAGTAGACGTACGTGTGGCCGCTGCGTTGCTGTTTATGGATCCTGACTGCCGTTTCTCCTGATGCGTCTCTGGGCTCTGCTGGCTCAGTTGAAGGCTACATGTGAGACACAATTCCGTGGTAGTTGAAAACTGGAATTGTCACAGTATGACGGCGGGGTCTTGATCTTGATATATCTCTCATGGTGTCAAGAAGTGGTTGGTCGAGCACATGGACATAGCCATGGCACAACAAACACCATCATCGGCAGTTTCAATTCTGGGCTGAAGAACTCAAAAGTTTTTCATATTGGGTTTCTTGTTCTGGATGTAATGTCCGCTTGGTAAGTTGGGCCGGCCCGTGGCACATCTCTTTACAGCTTCTGCCATCTTTGCTTCCTGGCCGATGACGGTGTTTTCTTTTTTTTGAAAAGCCTTTGGCGAATTTTATTGATCGGTAAACATTGTTACATCATCTACCAAAGCTTGAAAAATACAGCCAGGGGCTCATAGCCCATTAACGAAAGGAGAGGAAAATGTAAAGAGATCGCACCACGGATGGAGAAACGGTAATGCTGTGAATCGATCGTCCGATCCTCTGCCTTCCACACTACTACATTTGTCTTCTGTAGGGGCGGTTCATGATGCTCAGTAGGGGCGGTTTTTATAACCGCCCCTAACTCTCCGTTGCTACAGAGGTCTTACTGTAGGGGCGGTTATTCAACCTGGGCGGCGTGGCATGAATTCTCATCAAGCACCTGGGCGTGGGAGGAGAAGGTGTTCGTCCGGGAAGGCGAGGCGGCAGGGACATATGGGGACTTGCTGCTGGACAAATGGGGCAACCATGTCCAGCACCTGTACCGCTGCTATGCTGCTGCATACTGGAAGGGGCACTCTACGTACATTGCCCCGGTGAATTTGTATCTAGGTAAATAAATAAGTCTCAATCCTTGCTTCGGACGATGGGTATATGGATATATTTAGTAACTTTCTCTCTGTGTGTATTATTTTGCAGATTATCCTTGCTCGATGATAAGTACAAAGTAATCAAATCGCCACTAAAACTTGCCCATTGGAAGAACAAAGTACCGTATTTTCAAGGACTAGGTAAATCGGAGAAGGGAGTGTACTTTGCAACTCTTACTAGTGATGCTTTGACCAAACTTCAAGTCTGGACTCTCAGAGAATCCAGTAATAACCAACTGGAGTGGGTGCCCAAGGATCAAAGCAACCTCAAGCTCAATACATACTGGTGGAGGGTGGAAAACAATGAATTCAATGAAGCGAAATATTGGACTCCTTCAGATAAATATTGGACTCCTTCAGATCTCGAACCAGAATATTGGAAGTTGCATTGGGATGATGGAAGGAAGACCCAAGATATATCAGTAGAACAAAATGTTTCCTGGAACTCGAGGACGATAACATTGTCGATGTTTCAGATGACAATCAGGATCGTGAACGATTTATCAAATTCCTTGGATTTCATCCTTATAAGGATGTTATCTTCTTGTCTTCGGCGATACAGTGGTGGCATTTGATCTGAACAGCCCAAAGGTTCAGTATTTAGCAAAAGTAAATTATTGCATTCTGGAATCGTTTGTGTATACGCCCTGCTTAATTGGAGATTAGCAGCAGTCATGCATATGTCTGAGTGATGAACCTTTTCTTCTTCTGAATAATTCTTGCTGTCACTACTCTTGGTGATATCAATCTAGCTTATTTTTACCATGTGTCGTTCAAATGTATTGGTCATTGTTGATTGGAACACATCTCTTTATTTTCTTTTAAATACCAAATTACTGTGGTGTCTTGGAACATTTTGTCACGAAGAACTGATTCTCTACAGCGTCATGGTGAAGAACATACACCCGCATTCTTCAGGTGAAGGGATCTTGTAAATCTATAGAAAAAATGTACCAGTCTAGTAGACTTGATGGTTTAGATGCGCATATCAGTGAAACCTATCTGATTTCATGAGCAAAAGTATCTTAATATTACTTATTATATTCTATACTATAAAAGAGCGAAGGAATTGAAGGCCACGCGTCGCGATCTCATCCATCCGATCTGTTTGGATTTCCCATCCGATGGTTTTCACATATGGACCGACCTTAGGTTACGGGTGTTTCGCTTCAACTCACACCAACTATGTACGGGCGCGAACGCGATGGGAATAGCGCCTCCGAAACGGCGCGCGCTCTCCGATACGGCGCGAGATCTTTCCTTCCCCGCGCGGTGTCCTCCTCCACGCTTCGCCTGCAGACCATCGCAGTTCGCCTCCGCCCTGTGAAAACCGTTCCCATCGCCCTTGCTGATCGCCCCTTCCGCCGCTTCGCCCGGTTATCGGTTCTCCGCCACACGCCCGGCGGCAACAGCGCCCATGGTCAGTTTCGCACAGCGCCGCTGGACTCCCAATCGCCAGCGCGTCATCCCAGGGAGCTCGGCGGAGGTGCGGCGTGGGTGCTCCGGCCGGCCCCAGCGATCGAGGACGGCCTCCTCCGCAGGAAATCAAGAGGACGCCCGCTGGAGTTCTGCCGCGCGGCGTACGCCTGGAAGCGCTCATCCCTGTCGCCGACTCGCCGTCCTCTTCGATCGTACCTCCCTGAAACGGCCCAAGGCCAGCCCGTGAGAGCTCCCATACTTCTTCACATCAGAAGCGGCGATGACGACGGTTCACATAAGAAGCAGCGACGACGACGGTCGGCGTCGGTAAAATGTAGCGTACGTACCCTAGATATTGTTCCGCTGCTTTCAACTAGACACGCATGCCTCTCCACCATCTCGTCAAACTGCGTTGGAACCGGCGATTAGAGAAGCTTGGTTTGGCACATGTGGCATCCTTTATCAGCCTGTCCGTGCGACAACTGATCAAGCCGAAGTCCTCCAGTTGAACCTTCTCACAATCTCCATCATTACTCTGCTATCAAGTGCTCAGCGTAACTAATAATCTGCATATAATCGCAGGCACAGGAAGTGGAGCCATGGAGGTGCAAGTCGCCGGCGATTAGCCCAAGTACACAACCCATCGAGTCGGACGGCCATGCACGCACAAAAAGCCAAAGTACGTACTTTGTAGCTACTGCTTTTTATTTATTATTATTATATATATTTGATAGATTTCACTCCAATCCATTCCACATCATGCGTGTTCTTATTTAATTAAACCGTTGTCATCCTGAGCTGTCCGTATTTAATTACTTTGTCTAATTCTAAAGTTAGTAGGAAGTATGAACCACAATATGGATTTTGCTCAATTTGGTCATGATCCTGGCTCGCCGTGTATAGTCAATAATAGAAGAAAACTTTGCTAGCAGCATTAACACACTTCGTATCCAGATCCCGGCAGAGCCCGGCAGCGGCGTCGGCTTCGTATCCAGATCAAACTGCCGGCAGTCATCACTGCGGACGAGACCCTGCCCACGTACGTAAACCAAAACCTTCAACGTGGACGCTTTGTAGCAGGGCTGCATCAAGCGACGACCAGTTCGCATGCATTTGCAGAACCATCGATCTATCCGGCGAAGTACAGCTGCAGAGCCACCAGCAGCCACGCGCGTCTTCTATTCAGGTATGTCTTCTATCAATTAAATAAAAGCCTATTTTGAGCGTTAAGTTTGGTTCAGTGTGTGTCATGGTTGTACTTTTGCATACTACTAAAAAATATACCTAGAATGACGTACATGCATGTTCAATCAAAAAGAACAAATACACAATGTATTTCTATCTGAATTGTTGTCATCTATTACACAAATTGAGCAATTGACTGTAATCCAAATACACATTTTAAAACACTATCTGAATGCTTGTTAACTCTATATAAATTCTCTTGAATGTGTATTATTGTTTATTGAAACTTTCAAAAAGAACTTTTCTATCAGCACATGTTGTATTGACTAGCATGTTGGGTTCAACATCTAATCCTTTCATACAGGTTATATGATACGGGCATAAAATCCATGGGATGTACTCAAACAAATGTTGGCAAGCTAACTTTTGAACGAAGAAAACAACAACGTAGAGAGGTACGCTAGCTGCATTATCTCCTAATAAGAAGGGAGAAGCTCGGGCCAAAAGACGTGATCGTCGTAGGTAGTCGATCTAACTTTTTGAAGGACGAGGTTGGTTTATCAAAACTAGAGGAAGCTCGTGCTAAAAATCGTGAGTATCAATGAAATCATTTGGCCCGTTTGAAAGCTGAGGCTGATGCATCCAAATTAGATGAAGCTCGGAATAAAAATTGTGAAAAACAACGCAAACGTCAGGTTCGTCTAGAGGCCAAGGTTGTTGCACCCAAATTAATTTTGTCATGAAACTGATGAAATTGATACTAGAATGGACAACGAAGGTAATTCTTCTAACAGGAAACAGGACATGAGTTCAAATGTTGATAATATAGGTAGTTTTCTTTCTTTTATCTTGTCCACTTTTGGTTTTGCTTTCACTCTGAATTGTTGGCAATTTATTTTAGTGATGAAAAAAATATATTTTTAGTATTTATAGGTCAAAGCACTAGAGATTAAGACACTCATGAAAAGCACATGGCCAGGGAGAGCTATAGGCATGCAATGTCTGGTGATAGAAAGGATGAGATCCTAGAGAAAAAATGTCTATCGCGCTAAACAGAGAGCAGCTAAATTGAGTGTCGTCACCAAATCTGAGAAATTCTTAGCATCAACTGTAGGTATGTCAGGTATGATAGAAATTAATATATTACTATTATTGTAACTACATGTGTAGTCTCAAACATGTCACATATGCTGATCCAATTTACAACCACAATCCAAATGCAAAATATGTGAAGAAACCCCATTGCATTTCTGAATACTTACAAAAGCAATGGCCAAGATATGAATGGAATGAAGATATTTCCATATGGCGTCACATTATTTTAAATGTTCCTGTTTACAAGAGGTAAGCTTATTTTATTTGGTAATATAGCATTTACTTTACGTGTTCGACTCGATTTTGTTATCAGGGAACTATCAGGTTATCTCATTTCCTTGTTCGTGTCTGCATGGAAAGATGAAAACTGCACATTCCACACTTATTAAACGTAGAAAAACATTAGTATCCATATTACTTTTTATTTTTTATAGTTTTATCGGTTATATGCAACTTATATAGTCACTTTAAAGCAAGCAATCAAAGGAAAATGATAGCAGTTTCTCGCCGATGCCCGATGGGGCAAAAGTAGAGATGTCACATGCAGGTTGATTAAGTGTGTAAATAGAAGATGTAAATAAATAATGCCTTTTTTTTGCTTGATAGTGGCTTGGGATCAGTGCAAATAAAAAAAGACTGTGCCTGTAGATTGCACAATATTAATTAGAAATTAGAAAGAAGAGAACTCTTTGCATGTTATTATAGAAAATAGGACCAATTAGTAGTGAATCCCAATGAATCTATCAAACAATCTAAAAGATATCTCATATATATCTAGGTCATGGCGTCACATTATTTTAAATGATATTCCTGTATACAATAGGTAAGCTTATTTTATTTGGTAATATAACATTTACTTTACATGTTCAACTCGATTTTGAACAAACATTATGTTTATAGATAGATAGATAGATATATTGCTTAAATTCACTAATATTTGTGTTATCAGGGAACTATCAGGTTATCTCATTTCCTTGTTCGTGGTCCGCATGGAAAGATGAAAAACTGCACATTCCACACTTATTAAAGGTAAAAAAACATTAGTATCCATATTACTTTTTATTTTATACAACTTATATATTAATTATTATTATATCACAAACACCATCTGTACAATCTGATAAAGCATTTTTTAGGACAGCTATTGACTATTGATGAAAATAAATGTGAAGATAACTTACACGCTGGAGTTCAAGACCTCATAAGATGTATAAAAAAACTCAAATTTAGAGAACTAGAGTTCAAGACCTCATTAGCTACATGTATAAAAATACTAAGATTTAGAGATAGTCAAGTAACTTTCTTATATTGTCTATGTTGTAATTATTATATAAATGTAAAACATTTATGTTCATTTATTACAAGACTTGAACAAGCTAAGTATCTGTCCAAAACATTTACTTACCTAATGGGTCTTAATTATTTCATCATTTACAATTAAGTTAGTGAGAATTATTTGAATGGTTATATTTTAGTTAGGCACGTGCGTGTCGCACGTGCATCTCTACTAGTATACATAAAGAGTATATGCGTACCTATATTTTGTTTAAATTCTTACACTTGTAGTATATTTCATCTCATAACGCTGGACTTGGTGGTCAAGCACCACATATGGATCTATAGCGGTCAGCATTAGGCACCCGATCCGGAGAAGGAATCGGCGCTCATCCGCGGTGAGATCGTCGTCGCTGGGTAGTAGACGTTTGCTTGGCCGCTGCGTCGCTGTCTATGGATCCTGACTGCCATTCCTCCTGATGCATCTCTGGGCTCCGCTGGCTCAGTGGAAAGCTACATGTAAGACAATTCCGCGGTAGTTTAAAACTGGAATTGGCACAGTATCACTCATCGTGTCAAGTTCTGAAAAAGAAGAAGTGGTTGTTTGAGTACACCAAACACATCGCCAGGAAGCAAAGACGTACGGCAGAAGCTGTTAAGAGATGTGCCACGGGCCGGCCCAACTTACGAAGCGGACATTACATCGAGAAGAATCAAGCAACCCGAGTTCTTCAGCCCAGAATTGCGAAACCGATCCAGCACATTAACGAAAGAAGAGGAAATGTGACGTATTTAGCATATTCATCCCGATCGATAAGGAAGAAATCCATGGGGCTTTTTTTTTTTTGAGATTAAATCCGTGGGGCTTTGTGCTGTGCTTTTTGCTGCTCGACTCTAGTTCCAGCTAGATGCTGTGAAACTTCATATGAATCCCCTCATCTGTTAGACTATCTAGTTTTGATGAACTTACAAATTACTCATCTCTATAAGATTTTTACGTGCCACCAATCCTCTCATCCCTCCGCGCCCTTGCACTGGCCAACTTGCTGCACTACCGGAATCAGAGGCTTTGCCGAGTGCCCACCTCTATGCTGAGTTTTTTTTTTTTTTGGCCGAGTGCTGGATAAGGGCACTCGTGCCTTTTTTTGGCACTCGGCAAAGCAGTTTTTCAAAGCAGGGTTCAAATAAAAAAGTTTTCAACTATAAAGTTTCATAACTTCTCATGCATGCTCTACAAAGTTTATTTTGGTCATTTCTTCATTTGACAAAGTGTTAGTAACGTTGTTCACAAAACCTTCATTTCTCTCATATCCTCTCATAGCTTCCTGGAACTAGAAGTGAGATTAATGAAATTTACGAACAATGTTACTCTTCATATCTCTCATATACTCTCACAAGACGTATTGTTATTCTTTTTTTTAGAAAAGGAAATTATTTTATCATGTGTCCTTCATTGTAATTGGTCATTGATTGGAATACTGCTCTCTATTTTTTTTAATACTGAACTAGCAAATATGTTTGTGCGTTGCCACGGAAGACAACACATACTGAAATTGGGAACTTCGAGATGTTCTAACTTGTTTGACTGTGAATCTTGAGTCTATGTTACGTATGAGATACATAGAGTAATACCCAATATGTACTGTAATCTAAATCTTTATTAATCATCGTCAATACGAATTTCGTACAGAGTCAATGCAAGTGGCATGGCCCTGCACATATGTGAGCTGGACTCCAACTCCAAGATAGACTTGGAATTCAATTTACAATAGAAGTAGAAGTCTAAATATGTATAGGAATATAATTATTAATAGACATTGGATTATGAAGCAGACATGTATTCATGACTTCAGTTTGAGAAGAAAGAAACAATCAGCAAGGAGAAACACAAGCTGGAGGCTTTGACGCAATGTGAGTTTGGACTCGTATACGATGCATGGGGCCTAACTTTCCAAAACATTGTGGATAAATGAAGAGTCCTTTGTTTAGCATTGGCGGTGCCCTCGTGGTATGTCCAGGGGACAAATCAAGATTCCTTTGTTTTAGAGAACATTGTGGACGAAGATTACCATATCAAGTTTATCTAAAAAAAAAAATAAAGTAGATGGTTTTCGATGGGCTCTTTTGTTCGTTTATGGTGCAAGTGCAAGATGAGCACAAAGAACACTTTCTATCAGAGCTAGTGCGACCTTGTACTAGTTGTGGTGATCTTCCATTCTAAGTGGGGAGCAATTTTAATATCATCAAAAATCCATCCAAGAAAAACAATTCAAGGTATAATGACATGCATATGGCCACTTTTGTTTAATGCGGTCATTGAAACATTGTATCTAAAAGGGATAGAGCTGATGGGGAAGAAATATACATGGGATAATTATGCGAAGTGCCAACTTTTGAAACGTTGGATCGAATTTTGGTAACAACAAACTGGGAACAAAAATTTCCTTTTGGTTTTGTCCGGGCACTCACTCGAGATCACACTCCGCTTCTTCTAGATGGGGGGGGACCATCTCATAGGGGCATTGCTAGGAATTTCAAATCGAGCTTGGATGGCTACCTCAAGATGGTTTTTTTTTACGGTGGAAGAGGTTTGGGAATCTGAGAATAGGGATGGGTCACCGATAAAATGTTGGCAAAACAAAATAAGAATATTAAAACACTTCTTTAGAGGATGGGCTAGGAATTTAGTCTCACAAAAACAAGTGCCACAAATCTAATCTCTTAACTAACATAGATGCTTTTAGATAGAAAGGCGGGAGATATGTTTGTTGTCCCCATAAGAACAAGATCTTAGATATCATCTAAAAGAGGAGTTAACTAAGTTGTTGAGAGAAGAGGAGATTTATTGGATCCAACAATAAAAAACAACGAGGTTATTACAAGGGGATGATAACATTAAGTATTTTCATCTGGGTGGCAAACAAGGGGCATAGGTAAACAAAAATTGTACAGTTAGAGCACGAACAAGGAGTCATTGTTGGAGATGCGAACCTAGAAAAATTCATAACTGAATACTACAAAGGACAGTTCAGACCTCATACACAAAATTCTTTCTCAATGGATGAGACTTTGAGATATGACATCCCTCAAGTGTTGGAGGAGGAGAATTTAATATTGATGGCTCCATTCGGTGAGGAGGAAGTTAAATTGGCAATTTTCGATACTGAAACACAACAAGTCACCCGCGATGGATTTCCCGCTAAATTCTATCAATTTTTTGGGAGATGGTGAAGTCGGATTTGATGAGCTTCTTTCACGATTTCCTTTGAGGGAGACTACCTATTCATAGTCTAAATTTTGGGATATTTACTTTATTACCAAAAGTTACCGATGCAGCTTCGGATCCAAAGAATATAGACCAATATGCCTCTTAAATGTAAGCTTTAAATTTTGTACAAAAATAATAGATTATTGAAAGTGGCAGATAAATCAATAGGGCCATCTCAAAGGGCTTTCATTCTAGGTCGCTATATAATGGAAGGAGTAGTGACTCGCATAAAACAATTCATGAGTTACATAGGAAAAAGAAAAATGTTGTTATTTTAAAGCTAGACTTCGAGAAAGCTTATGATAAGTTAAAGTGGCCTTTGATACAGCAAGTTATTCGAATAAAAAGGATTCTCACCAACTTGGTGTAAATGGATTTTGAAAGTCATATCTAGAGGGAGTGTTGCAAGTGAAGGTCAGCGATAATGTAGGCCACTATTTCCAAACAAGAAAAGGGGTGCGTCAAGGGACCCACTGTCCCCGATCTTGTTTAACATAGTGTTAGATATGTGGGTTGTCCTTATTGCTAGAGCTAAAGAGGCTGAACAAATTAAGGAGGTTGTCCCACATCCGATACATGAGGGACTTTCGGTCCTCCAGTATGCAGATGATACTATCATCTTTATGGACAGTGATCTTGAGAGGGCCAAAAACATGAAGCTCCTACTATGTGCTTTTGAACAATTGACATGACTTAAGATCAACTTTCATAAAAGTGAATTGTTTTGTTATGGGGTAGCCAAAGTCATTCAACTTGAATATACACAATTTTTTGGTGCAATGTGGGATCTTTCCCATTCAGGTACCTAGGAATTCCTAAGCACCATAGAAAGGTTTTGAATAAGGATTGGAAACATTTTGAGTAAAAAAAAGTTTGACATGGGAAAAGTATAAGGCTCTACGGTGCATTCCTCTCAGAAAATATTTCTTCAGTAGTTTTATAAGTTAAATACATACATCATATTTCCACCATCTCCTCTTAATGAAAAATGTGCTACGACATGATTCAAAACAAAATCCCATATCTCCATCACTGCCGATGGCAACTGATGTTTTTTGAAACACTTTGCATGACATGTCCAAAGAAATTTGTCAAAGGTTTTATCTAAATAAGATACAGTACTTTAAGGTACATTATTGTCTAAACAGTATAAATTCGCTTTTAGGCATTGGGATGCATTGGCACAGCATATGGTGCACAAAATTAAACCTATGCATGGGTGATCCCCGCATGCAGCATTCCTGCCCCAGATGTTACTCGTACTTATCCTTTTTGTGTGCTTAAATCTTCCAAATCTCAGTGGTCACGGAGAGAGATAGAGACGACGCCTCGGTAAGAACAACACTGAAGTTCACCGTATCGATCACTTTACCAGGCTCTTCATTGAAGATATCTCCACCTATATTCGTAGCTACAAGACTCCCATCAACCCTGGTGCTTTTCGACGCAGAACTCGCCCCCCTGCACCGATGATCCGGGAGTCCCTTGTCTAGTGCCTGCAACGATATGATAACACTGCACTTGGACCGTGGTGGAATAGTACCTTCGTTTGCCTCTATGCAATACGGACGCAGGCTGGTGGTCGAGATTCTGAAGGCAAAGTGATCATCCGTATCATTGGTCAGCTCAACAGAGCATGATAACTGCTTGTTAAGCTCTAATGGTACAAGAATTTCGAGTGGCTCAATTCCCAGCATGTCCTCCAACTCCATGCATTCGGTGCCATCGCTTATTTCGGCGTAGCAACTGTCCATTTGATTGAGATAACTAATTATATCCGATATATTTGGCCTATCTCTTGGGTCTATCTGCATGCATCTTCCCACCAAAACGAGGCATGTAGCCACTTGATTGTACCCTAGTTTTGCATCCTTTGCTGTCTTATTCCATCTATGCTTCCATTTTTTATGTACCTGCAATAATTCATGGATAAATGTGATTTAGAATTTCTGAACCAACGAGGTCCTTAGTCCAGTCCATTTGAAATCAGTAGGAGTACTTTGTTTGTCATTCTGATAAGACTTTATTACTGGTTATCCTCTGAGCAAAAGCAAGCTAACAACCTTTTATTTTCCAATGCCTAGAAGTCCCTGTGTAATTTATTTGGTATTTTTTTCTTTCTTTGTTTGATGAGGTTTCTCTGTAAAAATGTTGCACACTTATTTTAATAAAATTCCAGTAGGCGACAACCCCTTGTGTTTCACTCAAAAAAAAAAAAAAAATCATTTATGTGGCATCAAATCATACAGCGTAAATAATTTCCTCTTTCATTTTAATCAAAACAATATTAGTAATGTAATATGGGAACCCTGTATTATTATTTCAAGAAATTGTTGGTCAAGTAACCAAACAAATATGGTTAACAATTTTGAACAAAGTGAAATGCTTGTATTTTCAGTTACTCGAGGAAACTGCCTATGGTTAGCATTGAGTGCTTGATTTTTTCAGTTTAAATATTAAAAATAGAAAATCACGAATGTGCTTTACGTTTAATATACAAATGGTACCAGGTCTAATTAACCCAGACCGTCGCAACCTTGGTGTTTCAAAAAGTATAACCAGAAATATGGTTCACATCAATTATTTGAATTTTCTCTCTTGGAGTTTCTTTGTTCAATTATCGATTGTTTTTAAAACTACACATGGGCCTTGACTTCACACATTTTTTTGTATTTAAATACACCCCTAACTTATACAGTTCCTAGAACCAAATGTTGCCATAATAATAAATTGAAATGGTTTGATTCCATTTCCCCCTTTCCATGGTTGTTTGAAGCATTATATTAATTGATACTTTTTGGGGCAACTTACTTGAGTAATGTTTGGATCCTTCCTACTTCCGGTCACCAGCTCTACAATTATAACACCCAAACTATATATGTCCGATTTAGCGAGACATTTTGCCTCCAAACAGTACTCGGGGAGCACAAGATCCTCTACGTGAAAAACCAATGGTTCGACAGATTATGTCAATAAAAGTTCAATATTGCAAATATCAGAATGAAAAAATGTTTTCTGAAAATTTTAAGCTTACAGAGTTACAAGACGTTTTGAGCTCCTAGTTTGTGATATGTTGTCTAATCTCGATAGACCAAAATCAGTTATCTTTGGCACCATGTTAGTGTCCAATAGTATATTGGCAGGTTTGAGATCCATATGCATAATATGACATTCATTGTGAAGATGATGCAAACCAGCACAAATTCCTTTAATTATGTCATACCGAGTTTGCCATTCAAGTCCTCTTAATTCATCTGCAGAAGCAAAAGTTTAATTAAGAGCTAGACGGAAGCAGTAATCCTCTAGTGTTTGATTTACTATGCGAAACTGTGTATATGCATATTGATTGTTGAGACATTTGATTTGTCCAATGTGTTCCATATAATTGTACCACATAGCATAATAAATAATAAGTAGGGTTGAAAAGGAATAAGAATGGAATAAATGAAATACATGGATCATCAAGTTTAGTCTAGTAAAATGTGCCTTATCATACCAGTAAGGTAGCTCTCAAGGCTTCCATTAATTAAATATTCAAAACAGAGCAATCTTTCCCGAACCTCGCCATATTAATAACGTTTCCTTGCATTTTGAGTGCCCGTTCTTCTGTATGTGAACAGTAGCCTAGAAATCGTACCACATTTTTATGGTTAACCATCATCATGCTTTTAACCTCACGATGAAACATGTCGTCTTCAATTGTATGGCTGTTCAAAAGCCTTTTGACAGCTATAATCTGGTTTCCGGGATGCCCCTGCTTAAACTTTCTTGTGAGAATGATCATGATTATCAGATCAAATTAGTCCTCGCTTTGTGTATAACAAGAAAATAGTTCACCTTGTAAACCACTCCGCATCCACCACTACCAATTTTGAGCTCATCGAGAAATGTTTTGTGATGAACTCCAAACATGGTAATTTTAGATCCCTCGGGCTCTCGCTTCCACCGAGTATAGACTCCAACGAGTTAAGCTCCATGTGCATATTTTCCATTCTAAGTAAAAAAAAAGTATAGTGTGTCATCAAATCTATACTTACTAATAAAGTAGAAAATTTTTGGTTCACCGTTTTTTTTGTCTGCCAAATAACTTCTAATTTGATGGGCTAATTTGCCGTAAATGCACGTAGCACAATCAGTGGCTCTTCCTTTTCGTACACATAGCCTCAATAAGCATTTCTTGGAAAGGCTATTTTTTGGGTGCTAATTCACTTTATCCCCAATTAGCACTAGTAGTTTGGCTCCTTTATGGATAAAATGGGCTAAAAGAGAGGTGCTACAAATTAGCACACATGATCCAAACAAGCCTCACTTTTTGCCTCTAGTTTCTAAAATCTGGATTGAGCAAAAACTGGCGGGGTGTTTGGATCCCTTGTTTTTAAGAATGTGGCTCATTTGATGCACTATAGGTCACAAAAACTAGCAAAACTCGGTATTAATAGCTTCATAATTTTGCAGAATATGGCAAAATTTGGCAGCAAAAACTGGGGATGTTTCGATCCTACCCAGTTTCAAAAAGCCAGATTCTTTAAAACTGGCAAAAACTGAAGGGATTCAAACTGAGCCTTAATTGGCTCCAGCTAGTATCAAGCAGTTATAAATATTTTTGAAAACAAGTATGATAATAGCAATAAATCTACTGCCTGCGCAATATGGATCTAGTTGAATTAACACAAGAAACTGCTCCCAAGTGTATCTACTTCACATTATTCAACAAATAATTCCTCGAATCTTGCATTTGCATACCTATAGTTTTGACGTAAGGATTCTCGGTAACTTGGCACTAGCCTGAAATTCACAGCACAAAACATATAACTCTTAGCACTTTAATTTATCATGTTGCAAATACGTAGAAGAAATGCATGTCCGAAATAAATGGGTTCTTATAGGCTATACTCAATAGGCAGTGTAAGCACATCCACCACCTTCTCTGTCATGACTTTTTCAAAGAAGTCTTCAGTGATCTCTTCATCAGACGATGATGCTAGTTCCTCGCTGAGGTCAACACTCTGTACAAGGAACACGTCATAGCACTGCATATTTGGCGGTGCCTCCTCCTGTGCTCGCAATGTCACGGAGACATAGCACCTGGAACATGCTGGCAGAATTCCTCTGCTGGGTTCTATGTAGTATTTGTTGGTCTCGTTAGTCTTTAAGTTAAATGCAATGGAGCCATCCGACTTGTTTGTTAGCTGCAGGCAGCAGGATATGTCCTTTCTTGGCTCGAATAAAAACCGCAGCCCCAGGACTGGATCGATGGCAAGACTCCTCTGCAACAAACAAGGTATCACGATTCGTGACTCATCATGTAATTGTCTATTGTATCATAGTATGTAAAAAGGACTGCTAGGGCTTTGTATGCATGTACTCATGAAAGTGTTGTTTTAGACTTTTCATCGTCCTATTCAAAAAAATTATGTAAATATTATTTATTTTTACTATGACTTATCTATCATTGATGATGATTTACTTATTTTATAAATTGCTTAAATTTTTTGAATAAGACGAGTGGTCATACCAAAGTCTGATTAGACACTTTCAATTGGACGACGGGAGTATGAGCCTAGTAAAAACAATTTCCTGCTGTAACTTCCTAAATAAGAAACAGTATGCAGGAGGTCATAAGCAGAGCATCCAGCAGCTGCTACCAGAATGGTGACATGCAAGCCAGTTACCTCTTTTGACATATCAGAGGCTGGTGACATTTTCTTTATCCGGGCTTCTAGATTTTCCAGTTCATTGACAATGGCCTTTATATCAGGTCTTTCCTTTCGTTCATCCTTAACACATCTTAATGCTATATTGACACAAGTCTTCACTTGTAGGATGTCTGTTTCTTGTGATGAATATCCCCACGTGCCCTGAATCTTTTTCCTTCCACTTTTCAGTTACCTACACAATTGGCAAATAAAGTTACAAATAAGACAGGCTCCAGAGATGTGTGCACAAAACCTAACACATAAAATGCAAAATACAGGAATAAAATCATGATTTCCCTTACAAATTTAATAAATTCTTCTGGAGGCATTTCATGATGGGAGTAAAAGGCTTCATTTCCAGCCAGCATTTTAATAATTATAACCCCCAAACTGAAGACGTCAAACTTGCTTGATACATGGCGATTCTTTATGTATTCGGGTGGCATGTGATCTCTTCAAGATATCGTAAATATCAAATATACGGTTAGTAAAGTTGAAACAGGCCATTGATCATAATTGGAAAAATAACTGGTGTGTGTACATACTCTGTTCCTTTGAGAATCATAGTTGTATGGGTTTTTGTTGAACCAACAAATTTGGACAAACCAAGATCTCCGATTTTTGGTGTCATGTTGTTATCCAGCAATATATTAGCAGGTTTCAAGTCCATATGTAAAATAGGTTTCCCATGTGCAGTATGCAAGTACTTTAAGCCCTCACAAATCCCTCTTATAATTTTGTAACTTGTCGCCCAGTCAAGATCACGAGATTCATCTGCAATTAACGGAGAAAGGACAACCGTATAGAACTGGCGAACCATTTGCATCCATGATAAATGTTCCAGCAAAATAATATACCTGAGATATGTTTGTCAAGGCTTCCTTGCATGTATTCAAAGCAGAGAACTCGATCGACATGTTCAGCTCGAATTGGCGGCTTGCCTTGGCGCTCAATATACTTATGTTCTGCAACATAACAGTAACCTAGTAATCGAACGATATTCTCATGTTCAATCTCCCTAAGGTTAAGGACTTCGTTATCAAACTCCTTATCATCTAGCCGTCCCTCTAGCTGGTGAAACTTCTTCACAGCAATCTCTATCCCATTATGCATGGCCTGTATTAATGTATTGTAGCTTGTTAGTTAATGGAAAAATCTCAGCCTCTACAGCCACACATAGACAATAGCTTGTTAGACAGAATAACATATATATATTGTAGCACTAGAAAATGAAAAGAAATGAGAATGTTGAGAAAAACAGTAGTCATATAAGTACAGATAGAGGAACCACTGGCACGGCCTAGAGGCAAACAAACACTGCTTTGTTTATGATGTACAAGCCTATTCCGTGGTCACATCCTTGTATTCAGCACTTTCACAAGGCAGGTTCGGTGGAAATGTATTCACAGACACAAGCCAAGGTGGTGACGCGACACTAAGGTTCCATGCCAAGCACACCGTGAGGGCCTTGGACGCCCACGAAGGTTGCAATCAACCTTGAAGTAGCGAACACCGCAGCATGATCGACCACGAACGATCAAGAGATCGTTAGGGCTGATGTAGAGCTTCGATGACGGACGGAAGAACCTCGAACGCACCTCCAGGAGGACGCATGTGAGGGATGCCCTAGGACCGACAAGGCCGCCTATAACGCCGACGAAATTTGCGGAGAACGCCGCAGAACAGCATGGTAGAGAGGAAGTTGACCTACAAGCAAGACGGTTGTAGATATGTTTGTCGATTGGATGTAGATAGGATCAAATCAGCCATGAACCTCTTATTATATAGAGGAGGGTGGTCTTATCCTTTTAGGAAACCGTCCTTGGACGTTTCTAATCTCCAAAAACTGACCAAAACACGATTAGAAAAGAGATCGGTTCGGGATTGTAAGAACATGGCCCGTCACGAACTGACCGGATGCTGGATCAGACCTGACGGGACGCGGTCACTAGAGTCCGGTCGATTCTAGAGAGCTCTGAAACACGCCGAGAACGCCTGGGACGCTCTGACCGGACGCATGACCGGACGCTCCAACAATGATCGGACGTGCTGGTTGCCAAAATGGACCTTCTTGACCGGACGCACATGTGGTTGACCAGACGCTCCGGTCGCCCTGTCCGGTCACTTTCAGAGAAGCCCGTTTTCATCTCCTCCAAAATTTGGCTAAGTCTATGCCATTTTTGGGTGTCAACACAAGGAAAATGATATTCTGCTGGCCATGCAATTCCAGTGCCTATGGGTAGAAACGGCTGTGTGGGGAGTCATGATCTGGCACAAGGTTGATCAAGTGCGTGCTGGAGCCACCAAGTTTGGTTACTAAATTCCTGAGTAATCATATATTCACTCATATAACTAAACGAGTGATTAGGGTGTCTCAGTGATGTCTTGTTGAATCTCCAAATCCCCTAGGGCACATGGAAACATAAACCACATCGTTGTTGTATACTCAAAACTACTTCTACTTTAATAATACAATGATGCGACCTATTCAAAAAAAAATAACACAATGATGCGCAATTTTGTTTGCGTGTATTCGGGAAAAAGTACAAATAGAGGAGATGATCAGTCATACCCGGTAAACATCTCCATATCCACCACTGCCAACTTTTTGCGCATCTGAGAAGTTGTTTGTAATAGTTCGAAGCAACTGGAGTTCAAGGTTCATCTTGGTTCCTGCGCTGAGACAGTAAAAACACCTATTCATTTGATAAGTAAACGAATACAATCTACGGTTCACGTCGACGCTGACATGAGGCTCTCCTGGCTTAGGCAACCGTGGGGAAATGTCGAACGGAAGGGTAGCAGGAGTAAATTTGACATGCTTTCAAATATAATCTGTATACATCGCTAACATGGGGAAAGGTTGTCGAACGGAAGGAGCAATTGTTTCGCTGCTCAGAGATCATGCGATAGGATTGCAAAACATGAAGGTAAATGTTGGCTACTACATGCGCGTATATGTAACTTTAAAAAAATATGGATAAAAAAGAAGCGAAGAGACTTACGCGCTAATCAGCAATAAGATTGTACACCAGGGTTTGTTGGGCAATAAGGGTAGAGAGAAAATCACGGGTTAATCGAGCGCGTGAGCTCCTGCCCCTGTTCTTCCCCAACTCTACAACCATACAGTAGACTTTATCTTCCTCCCAGGCAACGAGACTATCCACCACAAGAGGACATTAGCAGGAGTCCAACAATGCACCACTAACCTGGGGAAATGTGAAATTACAGTGAGATGCAGATCTCAGGATTTTAAAACATGGAGGTACGAGCGTGGTAGATAAATATCTAAAAATAAAGAAACAAATGCCTAACTAAAGACTGCTTCTCGTAGGGTGGACTGTGGAGCTCATTACTGCAATTAACAGCAGTTTTGAGGAAATAGGGGTGCATGCTGACAGCTTGTCGTAGCCCAAGGCCAATAAGGTTACAGATCCTTTCTTTTTTTAAGTACTAGTGGCATGTGAACGGACGGGTTCATTGAACCAATCGACAAGGTTGCTTTTTCTGGCTCGCGTTCTCATGTCCACTCTGTTTCCAGATCAAATCCAATTCAGACGCTCCACATTATCCTTTCATATACACATTCATCATCCAGAAATAAATACTATGTTAATAGCATTCAAAATATTTAACTTGAGAACTTATCCTGTGCACACCAACCTTACGTGCAAACATGCAAACTAGTCATCTGGGCGCTTGATTTCTCATCCGATGGCCAGGGAGCAAGGACTGGAATTTTTACAAATACACGCCCGCACGCGCTGGTCTTTTTGCAAAATCCCCATGCGCTGCCTGGGGCATCCAGCGCCCGGCCCATTCTCTATTCGCGAAATCGGTCTCCTCCATCGGCCGCGAAGCCGCAAGTTCAAATTTAGCATGCCTGATGCATGGTCGAACCAAGAGCATGGTTTAGTGAAACCTGAATGCATGGTCGAACCTGAATGCATGTTGGTTCACAGAAAGTATTGAATTAGCGGTGGCGTCGAACATGCAAAGGCGGTGACACAATCCCACGGCGGACTGGATTCCGGGCTAGGGGAGCCGCGCCCGGGTGCAGGAGGAGCCGAGCCGGCGGTCGGACTGGAACCTTAGCCGGCGGGCAGTTCGGTGGCAGTGCAGAAATCAGCAGGGGCTCACGTACCGCCGGTTGGTGCGGGGCGTGGGTGGAGGAGAATGGGAGCCAAGTCACGTGGATCGCGCGGGGGTTTTTCGAAAAAAAAGACCACACGAAGTCGCGGGCATTTATTCATAAAATTTTGGTCTTCGCTCCCTAGCCATCGGATGGGAAATCAAGTTTACAGAAGACTAGTGTGCACATTTGCACATAATGTTGGTGTGCACAGGATACGTCTCATTTAACTTATCCTCTCCATCTATTCATAGATATATACCGTCTCCGTTTCTAATTATAAGTCTCTTAACTTTCTGTTTGATACATTTATTTTGCTATAATTCTAAATCTTGTCCTATCTTATGTTTTATGCTTCTAAAGAAGCACTCATAGTGGCTAGCTCATAAGCCAGCTCTTAGCATTGTTTTCATATTTTCATAGAAGGGACAAAAAAGTTAGCTCTTGACAAAACTAAATATTTGGCTGGAAGGTGCAAAAGATGTACTCGGGTTGGCTAGATGGAGGGAGTATTTGGTAACTACGGTTTTAAGGCTGGGTAGACCCATATACTCTATATAAGTTTGATCTCCAATAGGTTCAAAAAAAAAAGTTTGATCTCCAATAAATCACCACAAAAAAAAATACATCTACTTTGGTTTGGGTTTATTTTACAGCACAGTATCTCATAGTTCTTGCCCCCACCTCCTCATGCACACGCCCTCGCCGCTGCGGATCGAGCCCTCCGCGCCGCGGGTGCCTCACCGTCTACGCCCGGTCGGACCTTGGCTCCGGCCACCGCCCGTGTCGGGGCCTCGACATCCTGGGGGTGGGTGATGTCGCACGTACGCCTCCATCCAGTCCGGGCTCGCCTGGAGCAGTGGTTGGCGCTGCTTGGCTGCTCGGGGACGGAATCGCCCTGTCTGCGCCCGTCCGCCCACGATGCCGCCCTTCCTAAGGATCCGGGGGCACTGACGATCTCGGCCCAAAGACAATTGTTGTTGATTTAGCTATGTACAAATCGTTTAATGCTTGCAAGTGACCCAAAGACCATGTTTGCATTGTGTTGCTAATTGATGCAATGCAAAACAGATCCTTCCGATTAAATCATATATTATATTTCATAAACCAAAATCAAGCGAACATGCAGCAACCACCGATGAGAACGAATGTGCATTCGGTTGTCTCAATGTTTCTGTAATCAAAATAAAGCGAACATGCAGTACTGAAAAATAGAATTACAGAAACATTCGGTGAATCAAAATCAAGCCAACAAGCAGCCGGCACCGATGAGGACGTACTGCAGGGAAAAATCGCACCAAAAAACAAGCGAACATGCATTCAGTTACCAGTTTTAAGTCGCTGAACAGCGACAGTCACTTCTCATATTGAGTCCGAAGCTACGTCAATCCTAGCTAATAAATCTCACCTCTAAGGCCATGGACGCATGCGAAGCCATGTGCTTACCTCGTCGAATGTGTGTGCCTGCTCGCCCTGTCCGCCACTCCCCGCTCGAGTGATGCATCTTGCTCCCACGCAGCTACGGTGCTGGGGCCCTATTCCCGGTCCCCCTCCGGTGCATGCGTCCTGCTTGTGCCTCACCAATGCGGACTGCGGTGCCGGTTGTTGGAACCGGGGATTGATGAACGATCGTAAGTACAAGCACAATAGACACAGAAACTCGACAATGAATGCCGCAGCGACAAACGCCTGTATCTTAGCTATTATTAGTGAACAAACACACGACTCGAAAACACGAGAGGAGACTCATCGGGCGATGTCGCCGCAGCGGCGAGACAATGTTGGCACTCTCTGTTTCTCTCGGCTCATCTTACACGCAAGGATTACATGGCTTTTATAGCTCCTCTTAGCGACGCTAGCGCCACACAACTCCCACCACATCGATCTTCCTGCCGATTGTCGGCCCTAATGGAGAGGGGGGGGGGGGGCAGGTTGTTTGATTGCCAAGGGCCCAAGACGAGAAAATACAACGGTCTGCTTTGGATGACTTTAGAAGAGATTACTTCATAGTTATGATTGATGTTGCAATTGTTTCATTGACAAGTAGATTTGAGCTAATGAAAGCATTTGATGAAGTTTTTGGGTTTTTGTTCAACTCGGACGAATTGAAAGCCTTAGATCAAGTTGATCTTTGGTCACACCGCAAGATTTTTGTGGATAAATTTTCTCATGGTAACTCATCCGATTTTGAGATGAATGATTGCTTTCAAGAATTAAATGTAGCCTGGCACCCCTGGACAGGGAAAAAACCGCCACGGTTAAAATAACCGCTATGGATCTACATTTTGATCCATAGGGATGAGACGGAAGGATTGCAAAACATGGACATAAAGGTAAAGCCGTAAAGGGCTGGATCCTGCGTATGCACAAACATAATTTTAAAAAAATGATAAAGAAGAAACAGAAGACTTACCCGTTAACCAGAAAGTCAGAGGTTAATGGAGGGCGTGATCCTCCTGCCTCTTCTTCCCCAACACTACAAGTCTACAACCATACTTGTATTTCTCTTCCTCCCACAACTATCCAGTAAAAGAGGGCATGTGGAATTAGAGGGGAGATGTGGATCTTAGGCAGCATGATTCTAAAACATGGAGGTACACAGGCAGCATATAGAAGTGCCTGGTAGATAAAACAAATAAATAAATAAAATAAAGAAATCAAAGGCGTTGGCAATTGGTCCGAAGTGACTGCTGCCTGATACTCCTCTGTCCCTAAATGTTTGTCTCAGGAAAACCATGTTTCCCACAAACACGCTTCACGGGCGACAGACATAAAGGAACGGAGGAAGTAGGTTCGATTGTAGAGCCCATTATTCTAATTAACAGCAGTTTTGAGGAAACAGCGGCGCTTGCAGACATCTTGTTGCTGCCACAGCCCAGTAAGATTGCAGATCACTTTTTTTTTTTTTTAAAAAAAGTAGTACTCCGTACTAGTGGCACGCTGAACAGACAGATTCCTTGAATCGACAAGGTAGCCAGTGTGGCTCGCGTTCTCATGTCCAGTTTGGATTTAAATCCGATTCAAACGAACCACATGCTATCATGTCCTATATACATCCATTCACAAATAAATAAGTTCGTAGATAGAATTGAAAAAACAATCTATCCAAGCAATAGCACATAACCACAACTGCTCCATCAACCATCAATCGCTGCAGGCAAACGGGCAAACATGCATAACTCCAAGCATCAATCGCTGGCGCACAGGCAAACGGGCATAACTCCAAACAGTATAAGAAACACAAAGCCGAAAACATTGGCCGCATGCAGAGCAAAGAGCACTCACCAGCTCTGCCGCGTCCTTGCCCTCCAGGAACGCCATCTCGGCGAATCTGCAGCCGCCGCCGTCCTGCCGCTCGGTCGAGAGGAATGGGAGGAACTGGATAGGACGGCTCGGCCGTCAAAGTCATGTTGGGCCGACGCAAGGGAATGTTCTGAGAAGGCCCGCCGCCCGCGCGGCCCATGCTGTTTTCAGACCGTTATGATCTATATATGGAGCAAAGGATAGTTTAGCAGTAAAAGGTGACGATGATGCATAGCATAAATATCTTTTCGGTAAAATTGTGATCCCTTGTATTTGATGACAATGGGATTTGCTTTTACACGGTCTTCTAGATTAAACTTTGACCTTTATAAATTTATTTTATATTTGTTTTCATTTATAGTTTCATGGTAACTAAATAGTGCATTTAATTTTAAATCTAACCATGTCAAATTTATACTGTGATAATTCAAAATTATTCAATAAACTATTGGTCAAAGATTTTAATGTTTAAATCTTGATTTGTGTATACGCCTTACAAAAGAGAACTTAGGGAGTATATTATTAGATATGGCTGCAGCTTTTAGATCTTTTTTATAGTGAGATAAATTAGCTAAAGCTTCATATTTGGTTCAGTACTTCAGTTCTATTGGCCTCGTGGAAGTTAGCTGATTGACCGCAAATCCTCAAAACATGTTTGGGCTTCTAGTTTGTCTCACTACTTAACGGATGGAGAAACATGTTAACTTCAATAGCTCAATTGGTAAAATTTCTTTATGACCTGTTTGCATCCTATTAGTTAAAACCAATATTTAGAAAGTCCTTTTGCATTTCATTAATAGATTACTTTATAATTCCTCTCAGTTCACCAAACAAGGCCTTGCTGTTTTTATTTGGACATACCTATTTGATTCTCCATTTAAATTGTAATATCCAGATTTTGTTCACTTGTATGAACTACTAATATTAATTTGAATTAATGTAGTATCAGGAAAGTACTTTGTAGTTGTGCATGTGGGATGTATATGCAATCCATGTTCACCGCTGATTGGACTTCATGAACATATCACTGACTTTTATATTAATATAAATGTAAATAAATGGTAGTTATTCATGAAAATATAATAATATATATGTTTTGAAGTACATAATGTGATGAAATCTAAGAACCCATCACCCACGCTAATATAAGTACTACTGTGTAAATTGATCTTGTGCCACATAAAGAATCAGCAGGCAGTTTCTCATGACGTTTCCATCGGCGCTGCAGACTCTAGTGATCTTTTGCGGTTAACCCTCGATTCTCTCTCTTGTGCCTGCCCATTGTTAGCAGTCAGGGATGCACATGCCCTAAGTTGATCTCGTGCAACATAAACAATAGGCCGTGTGACCACATCCACCACCTTCTCCATCATGACATTTTTGAAGAAGTCTTCAGTGATCTCTTCATCAGAAGATGATGCTAGTTCCTTGCTGAGGTTAACACTCTATACAATGAGCATGTCTAGGCACTGCATATTCGGGCGGTGCCTCCTCCTGTGCTCGCAATGTCACGGAGACATAGCGCTTGGAACATGCTGGCATAATTCCTCTGCTCGGTTCTATGGAGTACTTGGTCTCGTTAATCTTTATGTTGAATGCAATGGAGCCATTTGTCTTGTTTGTTAGCTGCAGGCAGCAGGATATGTCCTTTCTTGCCTCGAATAGAAACCGCAGCTCTAGGGCAGGATCGATTGCAAGAACATTTGAGTAAGAGCTCCTCCGGAAGATATGGAGGTATGAGGTTAGGAAAAGCAATTTTTTGAACATTCTCAGAAACAATAACAGCTAAGGATTCATATGCAGTTATGAGCTTAGCAAAAACAATTTTTTGAACATTCTAAGTAATAGTATCCTGCAAGTGATACCAGGATGGTCGTACCTGCAAGCCAATTAGACCTTTTGACTGATCAGAAGCTAGTGACATTTTCTTGATTTGTGCTTCTAGATTTTCCAGTTCACTGACAATGCTCTTTATATCAGGCCTTTCCTTTCGTTCGCCTTAACACACCTTAATGCTATATCGGCACAAGCCGTCACTTGCAGCATGTCTGTTTCTTGTGACAAATATCCCAATATACCTTGAAACTTTTCCTTCCACTTTTCAGTTACCTGCAAAAAATTGGCATAAAGTTACAAGCTGAGATATGCTAGAGATGTTTGTAGAAAAACTGACATATAATATGAAAACAATAATAATTTCCCTTACTAGATTAATAAACTGTTCGGGAGGCATTTCATCAGGGGAGTAGTAGGCTTTCTTTCCGGCCAGCATTTTAATAATTATGACCCCTAAACTGAACACGCCAAACTTGCTTGATACATACTGATGGTTTATGTATTCGGGTGGCATGTAACCTCTTCAATATATTTCAAAGATGAAATTAAATATACAATTAGTGAAGTAGAAACAGACCATTGATTATATTTAGAGCATTACCAAATAATTGCCTATGGAAGTGATGCATCCGCTTATTGTGTTCCTTTTTTGAATCTCTGTTTTATGTGTCTCTGTTGAAGCAACAAGTTTGGACAAACCAAGATCTCCGATTTTTGGTGTCATCTTCTTATCCAGCAAAATATTAGCAGGTTTTAAGTCCATATGGTAAATAGGTTTCCCCTGTGAAGTATGCAAGTATTTTAAGCCCTCACATATCCCTCTTATAATTTTGTAACTTGTCTCCCAGTCAAGATCACAAGATTCATCTGCAATTATTTAACGGAAAAAAGGACAAACATATAGAACTGCCGAACTATTTGCAGGCATGATAAATGTTCCAGCAAAACAATATTACCTGAAATATGTTTGTCAAGACATCCTGGCATATATTCAAAGCAGAGAACTCGATCAACATGTTCCAAGATTAATTGATGGCATACCTTTTATGTCAATATACTTATGTTCTGATACATAGCAGTAGCCTAGTAACCGAACAATATTCTGATGTTCAATCTCCCTAAGGTTAAGGACTTCGTTATCAAATTCCTTATCATCTAGCCGCCCCGCAAGCTGATGAAACTTCTTCACAGCAATCTCTTTCCCATTATGCATGGCCTGTTGTAATGTATTGTAGCTTGTTAGATAATGGAAAAAAGTCTCGGCCTCTACGACCACATATAGCCAATTGCTTGTTAGATAGAATAACATATACTTTAGAAATAGAAAAAGAAAAGGTATGAGAATGTTGAGAAAAACTAGAGAGACAGTAATGTGATATCAGAACAAATAGTGGAACCGGCATTACCAGGAGGCAAATGAACACAGCTTCCTCTATGATGTAGAAGCCGAGTCCATGGCCATACCCTGGTATTGTGCACATTCTCCGGGGAATGAGCTCAGTCACAAGCCAAGGAAAAGATATTCTCGTGCAATTCTATCGCTGATGGGTAGAAACGGATGTGGGAAGTCTGGGATGGAGCGCAGAAGCTGGGAGGACCAGAACGACCAATGCTTCCATGGCACGGCTCACGCAAATCGGTGTCATGATCAAGCACGAGGTTGATCAAGTGCGTGCTGGAACCACCAAGTTCTGTCACTAATTTCGTGAGTAATCATATATTAAATTATTCATTCATATACCTAAAACGAGTGACTAGGGTGGCCCAGTGATGTCTTGTTAAAAATCTCTAAATCCCCTTGGGCGCATGGAAATACAGATCATGTGGTCGTTGTATACTCAAACTTCCTCTACCTTAATACAGTCATTGTAACACCCGTGTTTTTGCATCATTTTAAAATTAACTAAAAATTTGAACTTTTCGAATTACAACTAAAACTCGATTTATTTTCCGCTAAACCGAAACCCTGTTTTAAAAAACCTGCATTCAAACTCTCACCATATAGAAAATTAGGTTCCTTTGCTTGTTGTTTGTTGAGCTTTATGGTCGCAAATCGAATGCAGGGGTAATCTCTAGATTTTATTTATGGAAGTAATCGCATGAGAAATGATTTCTAATTTATTCTCGGGAATAATATAGCGACACACATGTGTACCAAAAAAATATATATGAATATTTTTACAAGCATAATAAAGAAATATTCTCGACAATAAGTCATGGGAATATGGATGTGCTCGTGCAAATATTTATAATATATATACCACACATGAGGCAATAGAATTGGGAAAAGTGTGTGCATGAATACATATAAATATTTCTACAAGTGCAATTGAATAAACAATTTCATGAATAAAAATCATGAGAATGTGCATATGTGCTTGTACAAATATGTACAATATTTTTACACACCAAAATAGTAGAGAAAGGAATTAAAAGGGAGAGTAAAGAAAGAAAGGGAAATTAGAAATGGAAAAGAAAATCAGAAGTGAGCTCTAGGGCTCACTCCTCTCCTTCCCTTCTTCCTTCCGGCCCAGCCCACCTCCCTCTCTTCCTTCTCTCTTTTCTCATTCTCCCGAACGGGCCGCCCACTTGATCACCACATCAACCGCCCAACGACACAACCCGAGCCCGGCTCTCCTCTCCTCCCACCGACGCGTCGGGACCCACCCATCGCCGTCTACTCGATGGAGCGCAAAGGGCAACCCCGCTGAACAAAGACCGGCGGACCCAGCTGCTCCCCCAATCGTGTCGGGCAAGGCGGGGCGGTGTAGACCCAGCATACGTGGAAGGCTTGAGCTCCACGCCGAGGCGTCACATCAAACCAGGCCAGCTCGCTTCTTGCATTGACCCTTGCAAAGACCACGGCAACATGTGTGCGAAACCGACCATGGTAGCACGACAAACTGACCGCCCGGCGCTATTCAAGACGAAACCCACAGCGTCATCGTTGACACCCCCCGAGCCGGCCGGCAAAGACCATACACACAACGGCCAAAGTCCACGGCTCTGGCCCGGCACCACGAGGCGGAACAACGCGCTTTGCGCCATGGTGGGCGGCTTGACGCCATTATGGATGACGAGACCCGATGATGGCGGTTCGCGGACGCGGCGGCACCGCTCAGCGTCCGCGACCCGGCCAAGCACGGTCGAGGACCACGAACCACGAGGCACGGTCGGAAAATATCACCATGGTGGAAAAGATCTCGCCGGCGACCCTCCCCCGCGACCTACCTATAAACACCCCTGGGACACCAATCCGCGCCCCCCTTCCACCAAGCTCCGCGGCGACCTAGAACGCGAGGTGCTCGCCATATCTTCCCCTCCCCTTCTCCCCTCTCCCCGGAATCCGGAATTCCCCCAAATCGGAGGTTTCGATCGCCAGTAAGATCATGGTGTCGCCGTCGATTTCGGCCGCCAAAGGTCGCAATTGGTCGGTCCAAGACGCCGAATAAGCCGTCCCCTTTCATTTTCGTGTGTATTGTCTCGCTACCGTGTTGCAAAGCCCCATCTCGAAGCACCGCCCCGCCGAGGAGCCGCCGTGGTAAACGCCCCACTCCGCTACCCTAACCGGCACCACCATGTTTGGGACGACGAGGGAGATCTCACAGACCCCACGTGGCAAGGTTCCGGGCAAGGACGAGACATCCCGACGAAACTCCGACGGCGCGCTGTTGACGCTTGTTATCATATAAAATTATTAATCAATTAAACATGAGAAAGGGGTATAAATAATAATAACAACCTAGAATAAGGGGTCACTAATATATTTCCATCAGTTTTGGTAAAGTTGTGAATTGCGGGGACTAAACAGAAAAACACCGTAGTTCGCGAGCCATGCGGCCTACGCAACGCAACGCAATCCAACTCCGAGAAAGACTCTAGAAGGCTCCGGATTAATCCCGACGTGGACCAAACTTGACACCGAAGAAAACATCATCTAGAAGACTCGAGAAGCCACGACGCACGACGGGACCCAGGGGAACCCCACGGGCCGATCGGCCCAATAATGGGGCGATCGGCCCGCGCTTGGCAGCCCACGCAGCCCGGTCTCCGGAACCTTCCTCCACCGCCTCTAAAACGCAATCTAAACCGGTTGTTTAATGACGGTTTGATCCGAGGGCGTCGGTAGAAGCACGAGATGGATCAAGATCCAACACCGGATTAGTACCACATTGCTCGGCCAAGCTGAAGGGACATGAGAAGACCCATATATAAAGACCCTAGACTCCCTTTTTCGATCATCAAGTTCTTAATTCAACAACAACGCTTCAAGATCCAAGTCATATCCCACATTTGTAGAAACATCGCTTTAGGAAGAGTAGCAATCAAGATTAGAACTAGTAGGAAGGGAGAAATCCGCTCGGATCGCCGAGGCCGGCTCAAGATCGGGGGCCTCGTTCTTATAAGTTCTTCATTGTAAGTAGTCTTCAAGTTCCGCACACGTTCTTAATATGAATATCTTGATCATGTTTATATTCGAGATTATTTGTTCTAGTATTTACTTTGATTACATGTTTAGCATAGTTGAATTATCAAGTTATGTTCATGCATGGATTCGTATAGCGCCATCCTTTTCGCTCGAGGGTGAGTGGTAGAGATGATGTAATCGTGGTGATTAGATCTTATTTACCGCGTTTGCACCCTATGTGCCGGGTCGTGTGGTAGATCGTGGTGGTGACAAAGACCATTGAGTCCTTTTGCAATCCATCCCCCGTATGTAGGCCTAGCGGATGATATTATTCGGGTTGTTCTAAGTTTTCGCCTTAGTCTTCACGGATTTCGTTCTCATGTTTGGATTTAATTAGTCTTTCTTCAATGATTGTTAGATGTATTGCACTAATTGAGTAGATCCTAACTTATAGTTTAGAGTTACATATTGGAGTTTCTAATGCTAGCTAGCCTATGAATTGCTATCGATCCAATTGTTTGACACTTTCTATTTTAGCCCACTTAGATATGACTTTGGTTGAATCTATTTATCAAGAACTTTATCATTATCTTTATTGTGAACTTTGATCCTTGTTTAATTAATTGATAAGTTTAACACTTAAGCTTTGCACACGAGAGATGATTAAGATGTTTAGCACCTATGCATAGTTAATTCATGATAGAAGACTTCTTTCCTGTGGTAGATATAAATTCAACACCTGGTTCTTACTCCCGGTTAAAATGCTACAATGGTATATTCGTACTCGTGCGCTTTTGCGGATACCCAGTTTATAATTGTTTATTTACTTATTAAGAAGTTATCAAGGCATAGTACGAATATTTTATTCCTTGCATATTAGTAGTTTAACTATAGGGATGACAACCTTTTCGATATATGCTATGAACCGCAATGAATATTTCTTTTTTTAGTTTTATCCGAAGCAACATCTCGATATCTTTCTAAATGCCATTACTAGTTAGTGACGTTAGTGTTGATGCTCACTAACTCATATTTTTATGCATCAACAATTCATGGAAAAGGACTAAAATATAATTAGATAACCTTATTAGGGGTTTCTACTAATGATTTCCATGAGTTTTGGTAAAGTTGTGATTTGCGAGGGACTTAACGTAAAAACAAGCCGAAATGACGTGTCATACGACCGACGTAACGTAATGCAATCCAACTCGAAACAAGTCTAGAAGGCTCCGGATTACTCCCGACGTGAACGAAACTTGACACCGAAGAAAACATCATCTAGAAGACTCCGAAGCCACGACGCTTCGGCGGGCCCGAGTGGGACCCACTGCGGGCCGATCGCCCAATAATGGGGCCAATCGGCCCCGCTTGGCGGCTACGTCGCCCGGTCTCGGAACCTTCCTCCACCGCCTCTAAGACGCAATCTAATCCGGTCGTGTAATGTCGGTTTGATCCGAGGGTGTCGGTAGAAGCACGAGATGGATCAAGATCCAACACAAGATTAGTACCACATTGCCGACGATTTGGAGAGGCATAAGAAGACCCATATATAAAGACCCCTAGGCCTCCCCTGAATCAAACAATCCAATATGATCTCGAAGCCTCAAGTCATCATCAAGAAGGAGATCAAGAAGAAGCCAAGAGGGGAGTAGAAGAGGAGACACCAAGAGATAGGATAGCTAATTCATAGCTCTAATCTAGAGCCTAGTTAAGATAGAAAGTCGAAGTTTAGAGAAGAGAGAGCATCCGCTCCGTTACGGATCTCGTAAGTTACACTATGGATCAATATTATTATTGTTCTCATACACCTTTGTGCTATTTCATTACTATGTATGCAATTAGTCTACTTATACTTTATTCTAGTCATAGCATATTTGATATGATCATTATTCATGATAATTCAACGCACTTATTCGTAGAGCTCCTAGTATATTACAATTTGTGTGTGCTAGGTAGTAGAAAGTATGTAAGCATGGTGCTTAGATATAATTTACTTGCGGATTCACCTTATATGCCGGGTCGTGTGGTAGATCGTAGTGGTGACAAAGACTATTGAGTTCTTTGCAATCCATCCCCGTGTATAAGACTAGTCGATAATGGTTCTTGGGATTATCTTGTTTCGTTTTCGATTTTCTTAAGTAATCTTGGGTGCACATTCTTATTTATGGTTTTGATATATATATGATCTTATGCTATGCCTGTCTAAACATTTTGTAGATTCTTTGTATGCTACCTAAGAACTGTCCCTTTGTCATAAATCCAATCCTAATCTTACTAGGAATTAATCTTATCCTATGCTCACCACGTGCACCTCTACTGTCTCATATACCTTATTATTATCATTATTATTATTGGCTCACCTTGTTTAAGTATATGCTAAGTACTACAAAATCTCATTAGTCTTCTATCACTACCTTTAATCAAATGAATTGTTTGTCATGTCTTCCTCGTGGATTCGATATTTAAAACCCCTCCCCGGGTGAAATGCTCACTTTGGACATCCGTGCGCTTGCAGATCTATAATTATTTCTCTGTAAGCATAACAAATACCAACAAGCATTTAAAGGCGCCGTTGCCGGGAAGATTTTGATTGCTATTCTTTTGATTATCGATAGATGAATACTAAGTGTGGATTTTGCTACTTAGCATCTCTCGCTAAACAGATTTACCCGTTTATTGTCTTTTTCTATCTTATTCGCGAGGGTATTAACAGGTTTGATTGTGATTCACTACACTTAGATCATCTGAATCAAGTCAACCCAAGAAGCTACACACCAAGTCCTGAAGCCATGCACGAAAAGGCGTTGCGAGAGTTCTACGCTCCAAACATCAAGAACATTCGCCTTTGGACCTACACTTCCAATCAATCATGAGTTTGAGCTCAAGGCAAGCCTCATCAACATGGTGCAAGCTAACCCATTTGAAGGAAAGACACATGAAGATGCAAGCACTCATCTCCAGACTTTCATGGAGATAGGCGCCACCATCAACATCAAGGACATTCCCAAGGACACGATCCTGCTCCGCTTATTCCCTTTCTCACTATTGGGAAGAGCGAGGCAATGGTTCTACTCCAATGAACAAAAGATAAACACATGGGAGAAATGTTCTACCACATTCCTAGCAAAGTTTTTCCCCACAGGCAAAACCAATGCCTTACGTGGAAAAATTGCCAACTTTCAACAGCAGAAGGGAGAATCTATTCCAGAGGCGTGGGAACGTTTTCAAGAATACAAATCAGATTGCCCTCACCATGGAATGGAGGAATGGATGCTCTTACAAGGATTCTACCATGGACTAAATCAAAAACCAAGAGAGCATCTAGACGCCACTGCTGGAGGATCATTCCTATCACTCACACCAGGGAAAGCCGACATACTTATGTGCAAAATATCGTAAAAATCAATTTGGACCTCAAGAACACCCAATACTTTGTCATCAAAGTGAAGAAGTACAAGAAGAACAAGGAGAACTGAAGGCAAGATCAACCGGGATGGACATGCTACTAAATTGGCTAGAGGAGCGAGCCAACTACAAGAAGGATCGACAAGCTTTACAAGACTACATGAACGCTTCAAAAAGTTCAAGCTTGGTGGTTCACAAGTCAAGACCTAACCCAAAGAGAAGACCAAGAACCACGACCAACTTACGCGGGTAAGTATTCAAGTAATAACTTTAACTCGGGTAATAAATTCAAGCAACCTTCTTTACGAGAACTAATTGAAGAGCAAGTTAAAATTAATGATGGTTTCTCTAAGAAGTTAGTTGCTAATGATAAAATTCTAGAAGATATAAATGCTAAAATGGATAACTTTTCTGCTATGATAAAAGAACAAATTGCTTTTAATATCAAACTAGAATCAAAATTATCAAAATTGTCTGCTGCTATGCCTGTTGCCACTAATCATGAGCAGGTACATAACATCCGAACGAGAGGTGGTAAGCAAACCACCGATCCACCGTACCCGACGGGCGCAGTAAGACCTTCAGCTAGGAAACCTACGGCACCTGCAGCTCCTGCACCACCCGTAGTACCGGCCAACATTCCAGAAGATAAGGACGACGACGTAGAAGAAGTTGTGCGCCAAGAACCCGCAGGACAAGACTTTCACGACACCAACTTCCTACCATATCCAAGAAGAATTAGAAGACCTCAATTTGATGATCAATTCGGCAAATTCGTAGAGGTAATCCAAAAGCTTTATGTCAATATACCTCTACTGGATGCCATGCAGGTCCCGACATACGCCAAGTACATAAGAGATATCCTGAACAAGAAGAGACCGCTACCAACTACAGAGATCATCAAGTTAACAGAAGAGTGTAGTGCGGCAATCCTAAACACATCACCTATCAAGAAAAAGGATCCAGGATGCCCCACTATAGAGTGCTCAATCGGAGATCAATATTTCAACAATGCACTCGCGATCTTGGAGCAAGTGTCGGGCAGTGATGCCCAAGGTTGTCTTCGACAAGCTCAAGCACCCTACCTTGGTTCCAACATCAATGTGTCTACAACTAGCGAGATCAATCGGTTCGTTATTGCGTCGTCAGAATCGCCGAGAATGTTCCGGTGAGGATCCGGGAGTTCTTTGTACCCGATTGACTTCTTTGTACTTGGACATGCACCCTGACTCGAGGGGTCTCACTAATTCTCGGACGACCATTCCTAAGCACCGCCAACGCTCACATCAACGTCTATTTGGAGAAATCACATTTGAGATCAACGGAAAGGAGGAGAAGTTCGCCTTCAAACCCGGACGTAACTCGCCACCAATGCGAACATGATCGATCAAGAGAAGACGATGCCGGACGAACCATCCTCTCCGATGGAGGATGCACAAGAGGACTAGAAGATTTGAAGGTCCCCGCTCGAGGACCTTAACTACGGACCCTCACCCGGCCAGGTAATTCGGTAAAAATCTAAAAATCCAAAAATATTTTATTCCTTGCATTTATTTTCGCGATTTAATTCTCAAGACTTTTACATTCACCGTAAAAAAGAAAATTTACGCCCCATGATTAATAATTTTTATGAGTGAAAACCCGTATAATTACTTTTTTTCGTGGTGGCATAAAAATAATTTTTACTTCTTGCTGCTTTATTTATTCATTTTTATTCAGAAAATACAAAATAATGCAACCTCACAAGTGGGACCCACATGTCATAGGGACAAAACATCAAATCACCACTTTCTTTATTCCCTTTTCTTCCCCTCCATCCATTTTCCACCCAAAGCACTCCACTTGACCAAACAAATACTATTCTAGCGTGGAATTTCAGCAAAGTTTAGATGGTGGAGAGGGCACCCGAGTGGGACCCACTTGGGGGCCGATCGGCCCCACTATCAGGCCGATCGGCCTCCTCCTCCTTGCCCTATAAAAGGGGCAGCCAGCCCCTTGCCATTCTCATCACAAGCAACACAAATTTCTGGTTTTCAAGGAGAAGTAGAGCTGCCTCGAGCAGAGATAGGAGAAGGAGAGAAATAGAGGAGAAAAGAATAGAAAACTAGGAAGAGGAAAAATCTTCGGAGATAATCCTCCTTTCCAGCCAAAAACCCTCTAGCCAATCTTCTTCCCCTAAATACCAGCCATGTTTGGAAGGCTTCTCAAGACACGCTCCCGCTCCCGGGCTAGTTCCGGGCAAGCCATGAGCTTGGACACCCAAGCGACACCATCGCCGACCGCTTCTCCATCACCAATGGCCTCACCTAGCCAAGGTAAAACTCTAACCTTGGACGTACACCTCCATACACGAGGAGGGGAGAGAGAGAAGTCGGTATAACAAAATGAAAAATAGAGATTTTGTATTAACTCCCTATGCTAGATAACGAATTCATGGACCATACAGGGATTTTACCGGAGTTTACATATATTTTTCAGTTATTAGGTTGGTCATCTTTTTACGACACCTCTGAAAGGGGGTGCCGGCTTCTTACTCTAGAGTTTCTATGCACTTTAAATTACACTGAGGATGGGAACGGGGTAACCTTCAGGTTATTCCGTCAACCATACACCATGACTTGGAAACAAACCGAGCCTTTGCATTAGGTTTTCGCATCAAGCTGCCCCATAGATGTAACCTCCACCTTGAGTGACTTTAACAGGGAGATTTTCTGGCAAGAAATTACGGGAAAGGGCATGTTTCATCGGCCACGCACTAATGATATCCATCTCCCAACTTTAAGATTTCTGCACAAATGGATGGCCCTTGTCCTCTTCCCACGAAAGGACAACATCACCGCATCTAACGCCGAGCTGGCATTCTTATATGTCGCTGTTAAGAGAACATCCGTCTCACCTGTTAAGTCATTAGTGGAACACTGGCTGTCGCTTCCCAACCTAGTTGGGGACATAAGCTGCACATCTCTAATCACACGAATAGCAGTGATCTCGGCCTGCTTGGCGACGACACCACCATCATTGACATAAACACTCCACGGGAGATTATAGGGTACGATTATTTCAGGCAGGGCCGTTGGGTAAGAAAGGATCAAGAGCAATACTACTACCTTCATAATAATGACGCAATCCCGCTTCCTAACCCGGGATTGGGCATATATGCTGTGCAATCTTTTTTGATACATACGCAGGCACAGCCGGTCCACCGTCAGCCATCCACATCAACCAGAGCTTCGATGTCCCATTACAGAGGAGCTGACCAAACCCAGGAGGGTGCAGCATATCAGGCGTACGAGGGCTTCGTGCCACCGTATCCACGCCGCGCCTACCCAGGAGGACCGATGCCCACACACGAAACGCCCAAAGGTAGTAATACAGCATTTATACCGCCCCGCCGTTCTTTTGCAGGATTCGAGTACCGCGACCCAGCAGTATTCCGCCAAGGTATGCATAACAACATGCGCACCGTCATCGACACTCAGAACACCCACTCCGACCTCCTTTACAATCAACAAGAGTGGATGCAACAAAGGGGAACACAGCTGGACGACATCCAAGACACGGTGGAGACTAATACTGAACAACTGGAAAGGCTCTTCGGCCATCTGAGGCATGGGTAAGTGCAACAAGCAGCTTGGGGGAGTGGTCCCCGTTAAAAACCACAGCTGAGGGGAAACCCTGTGTTCAACACCAACCAACCAACGGACCCCGGGGAAGGAGTGCCCCGAGGTAATTACCGTCGACCCTTGGGGAAGGAGTGCCCCGAGGTAAGTATCTATCTATCTATTTGGGGAAGGAGTGCCCCCGAGGTAAGTATCTATCTATCTATTTATATTACTATGGTTTTTAATTATTTAGGCTATATATATATTTAGGTTTGTTTAGCTAGCTAGTATAAATAAAGTTTAGTTTTTTGATTTATATATATATATATAGGTGTGCCGAATAAATAAAAAAAAAAAAATGAGAACAATAATAAAAAGAGTGATGAATTATGCTATAAGAACATGATAGATGTTGCTCCTCCGTGATAAATGCCTAGTTTACCATCTTTACTTCTCCCGTAACATGGATATAATTGTTTAGATTCTAAAACATGCTTTGAGCTTGAGTTCTCGTGGGAGTATGATCTTAGATTTCAAGTCTAGGCAATTGGTGATATGATATGATAAAAGTTGAGCTACTATCTATCTTGTTCATACGTAACACTTAAATTCGGAGTATTAATCTTTGAAAATTCTAAAAATGATGAGTCTCCCCTGTATGACATAAGCCTGATAAAATAAAATAAATGCCTTGTTGAAAATATGCTAAAGTTGTTTCTGTTATATATCTCTCTATGCTTTCAAGAGACTTGGGCATGACAAGTAAAAAAAAAAAAAAAAAAAAATATATATATATGATGAGAGAAAAGTGAGACGAGAAAGAGGGAGAGAAATGAACAAGTGTTCTACTAGGCGAGAAGGGCCTACCTCCCTAATAAAAAAGAGATGAAAAATGGACAAGTGTTCAGGGCGAGTAGAGCCCACATCTCAGAAAAGAAAAAGAAAAAGGAGAGAGAAGAATGTGACAAAAGTCAATACGAGCGAGAAGAGCTCACCTCTCCAAACAAGTTGTCTTGTAACCCAAGGTTCTCTTAAAATTATTGCCATAAAGAGAGATATATTTTCGTAAAACAAAAGAGGCAAAGAAAAAAAGGCTAAGAAATTAAATGTTTACTCTTATTCTTGTCATCTGGGAACACTCTGTGCTTTCACCTTGAAAAAAATCTTTTGTAAAAACTCCAGAGTTATAGTGAAACCACGAACTTGAGACATGGTGTTTGACTTAATTGTTCTATCTTTCAATAGTCCAAGACTCATGTATGATGAAACCCCATGCTCTCAAGTAGATATAAGCAAGTTTATGATTCTGAATTTTTCATCCTACCTTGGTTGAGATTTGATTTGGTAACACACACGTAGTCTTGCTAGGGACTAGCAAGAGGTAAGCTTGGGGAGTTTGTTGATGCTCACTAACTCATATTTTTATGCATCAACAATTCATGGAAAAGGACTAAAATATAATTAGATAACCTTATTAGGGGTTTCTACTAATGATTTCCATGAGTTTTGGTAAAGTTGTGATTTGCGGGGGACTTAATAAAAAAAATAGAAATGACGTGTCATACGACCGACGTAACGTAACGCAATCCAACTCGAAACAAGTCTAGAAGGCTCGGATTACTCCCGACGTGAACTAAACTTGACACCAAGAAAACATCATCTAGAAGACTCCGGAAGCCATGAAGCCAGCGAAGGGGCCCGCAGTGGGACCCCCCCCGGGCCGATCGCCCAATAATGGGGCCGATCGGCCCCCTTTGGCGCCACGCAAGCCCGGTCTCGGAACCTTCCTCCACCGCCTCTAAGACGCAATCTAATCCGGTCGTGTAATGTCGGTTTGATCCGATGGTCATCGTTCGAGATGGATCAAGATCCAACACAAGATTAGTACCACATTGCTTGCCGACGCTGGAGAGGCATAAAAGAAGACCCATATATAAAGACCCCTAGGCCTCCCCGAATCAAACAATCCAATATGATCTCAAGCCTCAAGTCATCATCAAGAAGGAGATCAAGAAGAAGCCAAGACAGGAGTAGAAGAGGAGACACCAAGAGATAGGATAGCTAATTCATAGCTCTAATCTAGAGCCTAGTTAAGATAGAAAGTCGAAGTTTAGAGAAGAGAGAGCACCGCTTTCAGGTGCTCGATACGTAAGTTACACTATGGATCAATATTATTATTGTTCTCATACACCTTTGTGCTATTTCATTACTATGTATGCAATTAGTCTACTTATACTTTATTCTAGTCATAGCATATTTGATATGATCATTATTCATGATAATTCAACGCACTTATTCGTAGAGCTCCTAGTATATTACGGTACGTGTGCTAGGTAGTAGAAAGTATGTAAGCATGGTGCTTAGATATAATTTACTTGCGGATTCACCTTATATGCCGGGTCGTGTGGTAGATCGTAGTGGTGACAACACTATTGAGTCCTTTGCAATCCATCCCCGTGTATAAGACTAGTCGATAATGGTTCTTGGGATTATCTTGTTTCGTTCCCGATTTTCTTAAGTAATCTTGGGTGCACATTCTTATTTATGGTTTTGATATATATATGATCTTATGCTATGCCTGTCTAAACATTTTGTAGATTCTTTGTATGCTACCTAAGAACTGTCCCTTTGTCATAAATCCAATTCTAATCTTACTAGGAATTAATCTTATCCTATGCTCACCACGTGCACCTCTACCTGTCTCATATACCTTATTATTATCATTATTATTATTGGCTCACCTTGTTTAAGTATATGCTAAGTACTACAAAATCTCATTAGTCTTCTATCACTACCTTTAATCAAATGAATTGTTTGTCATGTCTTCCTCGTGGATTCGATATTTAAAACCCTCCCCGGGTGAAATGCTCCTTTGGACATCCGTGCGCTTTGCGGATCTATAATTATTTCTCTGTAAGCATAACAAATACCAACAGCTAGAAATACCAACAAGCATTTTTGGCGCCGCTTCTTGGGGAAAGAAAGTCTATAGCCCAATAAAATAAAAATATAGGATTAACTTGCATACATCTCTCTCACGCATTGTAAAGTATTAAATTTATCAATTGCTTAAACAAGTTTACCCTCGTTATTATTCTTTCTATCTATTTTAGGGTAATGTATGAAAAGGAATCTTCCTAAAACTTCGGTCCGATCCGTAGAAAAACTCTTGAAGGAGGCAAGATCCAAGTTGAAGTCTCAACCTAAGATCACTACCTCGGAAGACTCCTCCTTTGTGCGTAAGCTTAGCACCCATGTTCGAAGTCATGGCAAACAAGACCCTTCGCGAGTACTCGCGACCGACTACGGCCAACATCCGCCTGACCGGGCCGGCGGTCGATGTGGGAGACAAAACTTTGAGCTCAAGCCCGCACTCATCAACATGGTACAAGCTAGCCAATTACGTGGAAAAGCCCATGAAGATGCCAATGCTCACCTACAACACTTTCTAGAGATGCGGCACCTTCACCATCAAAGATGTCTCAAGTGATGCAATCCTACTGCCATTTCCCATTCTCACTCTTGGGGACGAGCGGCAAAGTGGTTCTACGCCAACAAAGACAAACTCACTACTTGGGCACTTTGCTCTCATCGCCTTCCCGGCAAAGTTCTTCCCTATAGGCAAAACCAACGCCTTACACGGGGAAAATCTCAAGTTTCCAAAGAAGCAACACGATGAATCCGTTCGCAGGCGTGGGAACGCTTCCAAGACTACATCATCAATGCCCACACCATGGAATGGAGAACTGGCTACTCATGTAGACCTTCTACCCACGGGCTTAACAACAACACTCGTGAGACCATGGACGCCGCTGCTGGAGGTGCTTTCCTGTCCCTTACACCGAATCAAGCTACCGACCTTGTGGAGAAGATGGCGTCAAACCAAGCTTGGAATGAGGACCGCCAACCCCGCAAGAAAAGAGAGGGAATGCACCGGTGAAAGAGGTAGACATGCACCCGCCAAAATGGACTTAATTATGAAGAAGCTTGAAGACAAAGCTCCCGAGAAAAAGGAAGTCATGCAACTCTTCGATTCCCGCATGACATGTGAAGAATGTGGCAACACCGACACTTTCGGGCAGCCAATGTCCCAGTTTGGAAGAGGACGTGAACTACATCAACAACAACAACAACCAAGATCGCCCCCCGAATCAAGGATGGAATCAACAGAGACCCAACTACCAAGGTAACTACTCGGGTAACTATCAAGGTAATAACTCTTTCAATAATTTCCCACCTTTAAGAGAGTTAGTACGAGAACCAAGGTAGACTTATGGATAATCTGGCCTAAGAAGTTAGCTTCCAATGATAAAATGCTAGAAACTATTAGTACTAAAATGGAAAGCTTTTCTTACGCAATAAAGAACCAAAGATAGCTTTAATAAAATGATAGAATCTCAGTTATCTCACCGGCTTTATCTGCTCCTATGCCTAACCTGTAAGATTGGCCAACCGGAAGAATTAGAATCGCAAATCTTGTCGATATGTACTATGCGTGTATTCGGACCAAGGATGCACGAGGAAGACGGACCAGCTGACCGGGTATGCCCGCCAAGAAAGGAGATCCGGGGAGACCGGTCGTCACCATTGAAATCGGCGCCTGTACATACGACGCGCCCTGCGACTTTGGCTCAAGTGTCAACATCATGCCTAAGGTAAACCTTGAGCCAGGTTCAGATTTATTATACACAACTATGTGCCTACAACTTGCAGATCAGTCGCTATGCTATCCCGAAGGCATCCTGGAAGACGTTTGTCTTTACATCGGTAAGCTCTATGTGGCCACCGACTTCGTGGTCCTCGATACGGGCAAAGGTAAGAACGCCCCGATCATTCTGGGCCGCCCCTTCTTGGCTACCACCAAGGCCATCATCTACGCCGACACCGCAAAGATCGCCTTCACCGTCAACGGACAGAGGGAGAGATTCAACTGCAAACACAAGACCCTAGCTCCCCGCTCCAACCGCACCACTACCGCATTACAAGTACACGCACCAAATTGCCGAGAAGAGGACAAAAAAGAAGAAGCAAGAACAAGAAGAACCGTCAACCTCGACCACACGTGGAACGAGTCTTGATGATCAATCAAGTCCCAACAGAACGCAAGACTCGGCGCATTCCACCACCATTAGAGAAGCTAGACGACCCTGGAGTTCCGTCAATCCATTGCTCCATCAATCAATGGAACTTCCGGCCAAGTTGTCCGCGACACGGATCAGCATCAACTTAATGTCAAAGGTAATGTATCAATTAATATATGGTAATCCGCCTTTGTGTTCCACCTATGTAATGTTGCAGATGGCGGATCAATCACACCGATTCCCGGAAGGTATTGTAATTAAACGCCCCCGTCAAGATTAAAGGCGCTATGTCCTCACCGACTTTTAGTCATGGACATGGGAGAAGAAGAACAAGATCCTCCCATAGTACTTGGAAGACCGTTCTGAACACTACAAGAGCTATCATCTACATCGAACGGGCGAGATCCACTTCCGGCTTCAAGGTAAAAAGATACTGTTGTTTCTTTAATACTTACACTAACAATGAACAGCCCCGAAGAAGGACCAAGAGCCGTAAGCGTCTTAAAACTACAATGTGTTGGACTCGAAGATGGAGCACATTAAGAGAATAGAGAAAGACATCAAGGAAAAATACACTCAGCTCCTACCCATATTGAACGCCAGACCGGCTACACCGAGAGGTCTCCACCAAAGAAACAATCTTGAAAAAGAAAGAAAGCCGCGCCGCTAAGAAGAGCAACAAGAGTACACCTTCGGAGACCGACCGGTTTGCCGGCATCAACAAATGAACAATCGACTTCCTCGGCTGCCGTCGTCGCCACCCTTTGAGATCATTGAAGGACCCTTACCAGGTACAACATTTATACGAGGGCCCATAGACGACACCACACCATGGGAGTAAGTGCTCTAAACTCGCCGAGAGGTAACTTTCGGTATTTATCTCGCATATTTAATTTTACGCAAAGCATATTTCAATTAGCATGTTTACTATAGCATTTTTACTTTTCTAAACCTGCACTTAGAAAATCTCAAAAATATGTTGCTGCATTTGCATCGTTTTCCTAAAGCCCCATGCAAGCACTCCTTGCTTTGTGGCGGCATAAAAATAAAAATACAAAAATATTGCACTCATATGTTTTTGCATTAGCATCCCTATTGCATAGAAAAATTCTCAAAAAAATATGTGGGCACATGAAGGTCCACACCTTATAAATATAAAAATGAAAATCCAAAAAGACGTGAGCACATGAAGGCTCACAATAACATCCTAGAATTTGTTCCTTCGGGTATGTGCAAAACTAATATTAACAGGGAGAACATTAAAGGAGACCTCGAAAGAGAGCAAGCTCCAAGGATAAAACACAGGACTACTTCAAGATCAAGCTTGGGGAGAGCACCCCCATTTATCACTATAAGTATCACTATCCTATGTCTTATTTATTAGCTAGTTATATTTGCTCAGAGTTAATGAGTCTTAGTTAATGAGTCTTAGTTAAAAGTCTTAGTGTTAAAGAGTCAAATAAATCTTTGGAACTTGCTAGATTACTTTCTTCCTTTTTTAATTATGATCTTGATGATATATGCTAAGGAAATGATGAATAGTTGCTCATTTAATTCCTCTTAAAAGTACTTACATTTTGGACTTAGATTCTCCCAAAGCTTTAAATGCTTAATTTGCTCTAAACCCAAACACTGTGGGAAGCACATGCTTAATCTGAAGTCTTAGCATTGAAAGATAAAAGTACATGAAAAGTTGAGCTACTGTTTTATCATATTCCTAGAGATACCCGATTCCCCGGTTTTTATCTTTGAAAATTATAAAATATTACATGATGAGTTCCTTAGCTATGACCCTTAAGAGTTTATCATTCGCATCAAGATCATCACACTCCACTAAATACGCTACTTCTAACCCGAAGTACGCCTCCCCATACTCCATTAAGCCGCTAGCCATAATTATAAAAATAAACTCTTGCAATCTTTGGATATGTCTCTCTCAGTGTTTTTATGCCAAATAGAGGCTGGGCTACATTCAAAAAAAAAAAAAAGAGAAAAGAGAGAAAAAGAGAGAAAAAGAAAAATAAATATCTAGAGAAAAGTGAGACGAGAGAGGGAGAGTAATGGACAAAAGTCATACTAGGCGAGAAGGGCCTACCTCCCTAATAATAAAAATATATTTAGAGATGAATAATGGACACGTGTCCGAGGGTGAGTAGGGCCCACATCTCTAAGGAGAGAGAAAAATGGACACAAGTCCGGGGCAAAGCCCACCTCCAAGAATGGATGACCTGTGTCCTAGCAATTTTAGAAAGAGAGATATAGTCCAAGATGCTTGAGAAGAAAAAATACTAGAAAAAGGCTAAGGCTATTTACTACCTTTCATCCTCACCCACTTCACCACTATCATCCCACTATGTATGTCCTACCACATGTGAAACTTCACTACCACCATCTACTTAAGAGGGTCATACATAGGATCTCTCGAAGTTTCTTTTTTGAAAAAATATGGCAAAACCTCGGGATGATAGTTGATCAAAGAACTTGAGACATGGTACTTAACTTGATTGTTTTATCTTGCTTATGATTCGTGAAAAGGCTACGCCCCATGGTAAAATGTGTATGAGCAATCCGGTTAAGAGGAGAATTTATTTCTAATAAACATAGTACTTCGAGGTATGAAAGCGTAGTAGCAACTCCCCGATCCTACTATAGCATATAGCTTTGCTAGGGACTAGCAAAGGGTAAGCTTGGGGAGTTTGTTGACGCTTGTTATCATATAAAATTATTAATCAATTAAACATGAGAAAGGGGTATAAATAATAATAACAACCTAGAATAAGGGGTCACTAATATATTTCCATCGGTTTTGGTAAAGTTGTGAATTGCGGGGACTAAACAGAAAAAACACTAGAGTTCGCGAGCCATGCAGCTACATAACGCAATCCAACTCGAGAAAGACTCTAGAAGGCTCGGATTAATCCCGACGTGGACCAAACTTGACAATCAAGAAAACATCATCTAGAAGACTCCGTAAGCCACGACGACGACGACGGACCCGAGGGGAACCCCCACAGGGCCGATCGCCCCCCGCTTGGCAGCCACGCAAGCCCGGTCTCGGGAACCTTCCTCCACCGCCTCTAAGACGCAATCTAAACCGGTTGTTTAATGACGGTTTGATCCGAGGGCGCCGGTAGAAGCACGAGATGGATCAAGATCCAACACCGATTAGTACCACATTACTGCTCCGCCGAAGTTTGAAGGGACATGAGAAGACCCATATATAAAGACCCCTAGACTCCCTTTTTCGGATCATCAAGTTCTCAATTCAACAACAACGCTTCAAGATCCAAGTCATATCCCACGCCAGTAGAAACATCGCTTTAGGAAGAGTAGCAATCAAGATTAGAACTAGTAGGAAGGGAGAAATCCGCTCCGGATCGTCGGAGGCCGGCTCAAGATCAGGCCTCGTTCTTGTAAGTTCTTCATTGTAAGTAGTCTTCAAGTTCCGCAGACACGTTCTTAATACGAATATCTTGATCATGTTTATATTCGAGATTATTTGTTCTAGTATTTACTTTGATTACATGTTTAGCATAGTTGAATTCATGTTATGTTCATGCATGGATTCGTATAGCGCTCATCCTTTCGTTCGAGGGTGAGTGGTAGAGATGATGTAATCGTGGTGATTAGATCTTATTTACTGCGTTTGCACCCTATGTGTCGGGTCGTGTGGTAGATCGTGGTGGTGACAAGCACCATTGAGTCCTTTGCAATCCATCCCCGTATGTAGGCCTAGCGGATGATATTATTCGGGTTGTTCTAAGTTTCGCCTTAGTCTTTACGGATTCTGTCCTCATGTTTGGATTTAATTAGTCTTTTCTTCAATGATTGTTAGATGTATTGCACTAATTGAGTAGATCCTAACTTATAGTTTAGAGTTACATATTGGAGTTTCTAATGCTAGCTAGCCTATGAATTGCTATCGCCCAATTTGTTTGACACTTTCTATTTTTCGCCCACTTAGATATGACTTTGGTTGAATCTATTTATCAAGAACTTTATCATTATCTTTATTGTGAACTTTGATCCTTGTTTAATTAATTGATAAGTTTAACACTTAAGCTTTGCACACGAGAGATGATTAAGATGTTTAGCACCTATGCATAGTTAATTCATGATAGAAGACTTCTTTCCCCCGTGGTAGATATAAATTCAACACCTGGTTCTTACTCCCGGTTAAAATGCTACAATGGTATATTCATATAAATAGGCGCTTGCGGATACCCAGTTATAATTGTTTATTTACTTATTAAGAAGTTATCAAGGCATAGTACGAATATTTTATTCCTTGCATATTAGTAGTTTAACTATAGGGATGACAACCTTTTCGGATATGCTATGAGCGCAATGAATATTTCTTTTAGTTTTATCTCGAAGCAACATCTTATATCTTTCTAAATGCCATTACTAGTTAGTGACGTTAGAAATACCAACAAAGCGCCGCCAGGCAGGCGGGCGACGGAACCGCTCGTGTTGCCGCGTCTCGCCGCGAACGGCGTCGTGCACGGACCAATCGGAAGTTGCCACGTAGCTCCCGCCGTTCCACGCCGTCACCAACAATTAAAGGCGACCCCGTTACCACGTGGCGCTTCCGTGATTCGCCACCGTGGCATCCACGTGGACCGCGTGGCGCCCCTCGTGTGGAGGCATATTCATGTGTACACTACTGTAATTACTAGGTGTACCCGGTGTTTGCACGCGAGGATGCTACGAGTGGACCTTAGGTGTCGAGAAAAATTCTCAAAAAATTTGTAAATTCATTATTTGATTTATGGAATTTTATCATGTCATTAGTTCTATTTTTGTTACATGATAAAATTATATTATAATATTACCCTAAAGATTTAATTAGGGATTAATATTATAAAATCCATTTCTCATGCAACTTAACTCCGTTTCGCTGCGTGAAAACGACTCCCATAATTCATCTAAAATCTAGCTCTATGCATCTAACCCATTGCCACCATAATGTTCTATGCTTGTTTTGTATGCCATAGTTCAAGCTAGGGTTTATCGCCTTGACGCAAATAGACTCGACGACCGATTAGGAGTTTCCGTCCGAAGTACGCTAGAAGACGTTCGACGCCATGCCGATTTGTAAGAACCTCCCAGGCAAGTCCTTACCCCCTTAATCATGACCTTAATTAATATGATAAAATAATGATAAAGATGAGGATAAGTTGATTAGTAAATAGAGGTACGAGCCCGATAAAGTAGCTAGGGAGTCAAACCGGATGACGTAACTATCCACGTTATCTACGCTCATACGTTGTAATCAAGAGGAACAAGAGAATGTCTAATGAACCCTAACCAACAAAATAGGTGAGTAGTGGTAGTCTGGTAGAGCCTAAATACCACGTCGAGAATCGCCACGAGGGGTTCCTGCGGAGAGATACTCGCCTCCCCTAAGGACCGGTTCATAGACCTTGTACCTAGTTAATATTACGCATGACAGCCACACGCCGGGATGGAGCAGCTTGATTTCACACCCGTTGGGTTGAGGTATAACTGGAGCCAAGGTGGCCGGAGTAGCTTAACCACCGATTAGGAGCCAGCAGACATGGGGAGAGTGGCCCCATGGTCAGCCTGGCGTGGATGCTTTGAGTGATCTTCCACGTAAGTGTGTGGGCGCAGTGGCGCAGTGCTAGAGGCACATATTGATGATCTATGATTGGGTTTTGTGTTGACAGTATAGGTTGGGTAATTAGTTATTACCTGTAAAGCCGTGGGTGATTTGGTATCACCGTATTGTCTAGGGTGATGCGTCATCCTTAGGGTGATGTGTCCAACCCTTGAGAAGTCGTGGTAAGGATTATACCAATATACCTAGAAGGCATCCAAGCGGGTACGGAATCTCGTTAGGCCTGTCGAACCATGGCCATGGTGTAGACAATGTCTATCGTGTGGAGAAATTTGTACACCTCTACAGAGTTAATTGAATCTATTCGAATAGCCACGTCCTTGGAATGGGCAAGTGCTAGGCCTGAACATCTATGATTAGATATACACTTTGATGATGACTAACCTGTGGTGTCATGATAGCAGTGATGATATGAGATAAACCGGGAACTAGCAAGAGCAGTTTTAGAGACTCTGCTAGGGCCCAAACCCTTAATAATTACAACCCCCTGGTTGGGACTTGCTGAGTACGTTTGTACTCACCCCTCTATTTTTACAGATGTCGGCACATGTGAAGGTAAGATCGATGACAAGGTAGAGGACCAGCGTATCGTAGGAGTTCGTAAGGTGTTTGCTTAGGAGAAGGATGTTGAAGCCCAGATTTCATCCATGCACAAGTCCGCTTCGCGGAGTGCGGGCAAGTGTCATAGTTAATCCACCGCTTCTCGGTTGGGCAACTCTGATGTTGTAACCCGGCTTGGTGATCCTTCGTCGCCACTGTAAGCCCCTTTCCACCCTATACTTATATAGCTCGGTTTACTATTAATTCTGCTTACCATTATCTGTTACTAATAGACGTGTTTGTGGCGTGATCCTGGTGCAAACACGTGTGATTAACGACCCATTAAAAGTGGGGCGTGACAGTCATGCGCAAGTTTGCTGTGCAAGTATTCGAGAAAAAAGTACCCATAGAGGATACATATGTGATTAGTCATACCCGGTAAACATCTCCATATCCACCACTGCCAACTTTTTGCGCATCTGAAAAGTTGTTTGTAATAGTTCGAAGCAATTCGAGTTTAACAACCATGTCCCTGCCCGCAAGCGTCATCTTGGATCCTGCTTATTAGACAGCAAAAACACCTATTCACTTAATATGTATAAGATTCACACGTTGGTGTGGCCAAGAGGCTCTCCCGAGCCTTAGGCAACAATGGGGAAATGTTTAACGGAAGAGTAGCAAGAGTAAATTTCACATGCTTTCACAAGTAATCTGTATACAAGGCTGAGGTGGGGAAAGGTCGCCGAACGGATCGGAAGGTGCTATGGCTTATGCGTGTGTACACAATTTTTTTCAAAAACAAGGATAGTAAACAAGTAAAAGACTTACCCGCTAGCCAGCAATAAAATTGAACACAAGGGTGGTGAAGCTGTCCCTGTGCTTGGGACCGCGGAAGGCGCCGATGAGGGTGAGCTTGATGCAGGCCACCAAGACGCACACGTCCCGGTTGTTTCTCCTCGAGTTCCTTAGATAGGCGTAGTGCCCCGCACCCAGCCAAGCAGCCGCCGAGCTTTAGCACGGTGCAGTGGACGCTGGCGTTGAGGCCAAGGCGGAGGGGCAATAATGGCAGAATGAAAATCACAGGTGAATCGATCAAGAGCGTGACCCACCACCGTCTTCCTCCCCAACACTACAAAACCATAAAATTTGTCTTCCTCCCAGGCCACTACAACACAAGTGGACATGGAGATGCGCGTAAGCAAGGTAGATAAAATAAATAAAGTAGCCAAAAAAAAAAACAAATGTGTTGCCATTGACTGAAGACTGATGTTGATAGGTGGATTGTGGAGCCCATTACTCTAATTAACAGCAGCTTTGAGGAAATAGGGGCGCGTACTGACAGTTTGTCGCTGCCCAAGCCCAATAAAATTGCAGATAAGTTTTTAAGTTCTAGCGGCATGTGAACGGACGGATTCATTGAAGCGATAGACAAGGTCCCTTTTCCGGCTGGCGTTCACATGTCCACTTTGTTTCCAGATTATGAAATCCAATTCGAACTCCACGTTATTGTTTCATATGTACATCCATCCACAAACAAATAAGTTCACAGACTCAAAAGTATCTAACTTATCCTCTCCATCTGTCCACAAATATATAAGTTCATAGCAGTTAAATTCTGACAGTAAATCACGACCCCTTAGGACGAATTCGATTTTCTATGAGGACATCATTAATGACAATTTGCAAATAGCTAGGTAGCTAAGGTATACAAATAATAATAAAGAAACACTTTCATTGGCTATCAAGAGGTGAGATAAAATAGCTACTTTAGCACAATCTTCTAAAAATATCTCCGTCACATAACTCTCCACTATAGTGTTATTTGTTGTTTATATGTCTCATCAACTAGGTATTTGCATGTTGCCATTCATAACCAATACAATTCCTACTAGACTAGTTTGTTGATAACCATTGCGGACGCCCATTGTAGTTAAAGACAGAGGAACTAACTTTTACAGACTACATGCTTTCCAAAATTAAAATTTGACCATTTATTCATATTGTATTGTATTGTTCATATTTATAACTAGGCAGACTCCTACTTGGCGTTGCTGTCGGGTATGAAGGAGGAAGATAGAATATTAAAAAAAGAATCAAGAGATGGTTTTGCTTTATAAGAATATAAGATTTCACCTAATAACAAACAAAATGGAAGAGCCGGAGGAGCAAACATGCATACGCGTGGTATGCAGGATCATCTTGAGGAGATGATCAAAGGACAAGATGTTACATGTCCTAGAGTAGAGAAAGAGTGCTACGCAAACATGTACTCAGGCTTGAATTGAAACATCTTGTCCTTATTACCACGATGTTGATGCCGTGGTCGTCAGGCACTCCAACTCCTGCAGCGCTAAATAGTCTGTTCACTCACGCGTAGTCAGGCACTCCAACTCCTGATGCGTAGTCTGTTCGCTCACGGGGGCTCCCGCAAAAGTTTAACGCGTGTTCACTCTGCGCAAAAAACCCGATACCCGTACCCAAAATATCCAAACCCGCACCTGAAATATCCAAACCCGCACTACCCAATCTATATTGGGATACTCATTCTTATTACCAGATACTCCCTCTGTTATTTATTTGTAAGGCGTTTGAAGGTTTTTGGTTTTTTATTTTTTGTTAGGCGTGTAGAGGGAATTGAGGAGGTGAAGAGCTGAAGAGCCGTGCCGCATTTACTCCTACGCATAGAATACGAAGTGTTTGCATGCGCCTTTGCTAAATATAGATGCAGCCGCGCCTTTGCTAAATATAGAATATGAAGTGTTTGCATGCGTCATTAAGCTGCAGCGTTATTAAGCTGCACGCAGCTCAACGAATTGTCCTCTCACGCTTTACATTTCGTAATGGAGGGAGTATTATTTTGGGTAGCACCTCCCGGTACCATAAAAATCGGTAACGCTGTTGCTGGGCGTCCTACGCTGGCCGGACAGGCCCACCGACGCTCCCACAGCCCAGCTGGTGAATTCATCATTATTAAAAAAAAATACACATCCTTATCTATTCCCCTTTCTTTCTCCCCACCGACATAGAAACGCCGCGACCGCTCTTCTCGTGCGGCTCGCTGGCCTTGCGCCGCCGCTCCTCCCGCCGTCCCGCACCGGTGCTCCTCGTCGACACCGCCGCCTACCACGGAGGCCTCTACCTCCCTGCTTTCGCTCGCCCGTCGCGCGGCTGCTCCTCCCGCGTCCGCACTGGTGCTGGTGGTGCTCGTCGCCGCCTACCACGGAGACGGAGGTCACTCACCTTCCTGCTTGCTCGCTTGCCGCGTGTCGGTCAAGCGCCTACCGGGCTACCTCCCGCTTCTCGGCATCGACACGGGATGGGGAGACTACAACGTCGCCCGGTGAGAGCCGATGCACACCCCCACCGCGCCCTGTGCTCTCTCCTCCCCCCCTCAGCGGCGCAGCTCCTCGTGTCCCTCCTCGACCGCCCACAAGGATGTGCCCATGCCCGGCTACCAACGTCGATGGACCCGCGCCCCCCCCCGCCTAGACTTCGTGCAACAATTTGTTGCTGTTGTTTGTAATTATTGGCGTTTCACCAGCTTGTGCACATTGTTTCAATAGCTTGTTCCATGTTGTTGCAAATGTTTCATGGTGTTTCAACCTCTTTGTTCTAATGTTGCATCTGTTTTTCTTTTTTTTTTTTTTTTGCAATATGTGTTTTTGTGATGTTGCAATAGTGGATTTTAATATATTGCAACTTGGATTTTTCGATGTTGCATCGGTCATTTTGAGATGTTGCAACATGTTTTCACAGATGTTGCAATAGTTTATTTTACAATGTTTCAATCGTCAATTTCAAGATGTTCAGTTTATGATCTTAATGTTGCAATCACAGCGCTCCCAGCCGAGTTCGGCGTCCTCCCCTGACCCCCTTGACCGTGGTGTACGCTCCCACAACTATGCATCTCCTTTTCCCCCTTCTCTCGTGCCCGTCCATGCGGATCTCGTGGGACGCCGGCCTAGGTCCGACGGGACGGGAGCCACACGCAGGGTGCGGGATGCACGCCCTCATGTCGCATGGGGGGAGCGGTTTTTGCGGGCGCACCCGCAAGCGGGCCTGGGGTGGGGGTAGGGGTGGGCGTGAGGCGCGCCAGACAGGGACCGGGTGCCATGAAGGTACATCTCGTGGACGAGCGGCGGGAAGTGAAGACGTCGGGGGGCGCGCAACGAGCACTGAGCTGCTGGTCACGATGGGGAAGAACGGGTTGTCTATTGCTATTTGGGCCGCCTATTCGTGTTTGGGCTGATGCGAGAAGCGTCGATGGATCGACGTTGATAGGGCGTCCGAGCGGCAGCTTGACCCATAAAAATCTGATTCCCCAGCGGCATGCAACTGTTATCCGGTATACACTACTCCCTCTCGGCTTCTCCTGTTTCCCACCCTCACGCGTCTCGGGCTTCCCCGAAACCCAGCAGCCGCCGCCAGATAGCACTGCGGTAGCTGGTCGGGCATGGCCGATGGGGTTATCGCGGAATCAAGCCATGCGGGGACCTCGCTCGTCGGCGCGCCACGGCGAAGGTCGACTCTCCGCCCTCTTCCATCTGCCCTCTTCCTTCTCTCACTTCGTCTCCGCTGCGCGCCAGGGTGAGGCCACCACACGCCCGTCCGTCGCCAAGGCGCGTCCGCCCAACAAAGAATGTCGCCGCCCCCGAGCAGCATCCCGTCCACCCCACGTAGTTGACCTCATTTGATGCACCGACATCGCTGCGTGTGCTTTTGCACCTCCCATCGTCCGAATCTCGAGATAGATTGGGTATACTCGAACCTAAACCCGAAATATCAGGAATTGTTTTTTCGGATCGAATATCGGAACCAATTTCTATTACCCGAATTTAAGAATATCCGAACTACCCGATCCGAAAATTTTGGGTTACCCGAATGCCAGGGTGTGCGGCGTGCCATGGCCCATGGATGACGCCAAGACGGCGATAGTGTTCGGTGTGGCGGCTCCTCGCACACGGGGACAGGAGGGCACATAGCGACAGGCACAACACTCGGCTTGGGGCTGGTGCACGATGAGGTGCGACGGCCATTGGTGGCACACAGATGGACAACAACCACGTGTGGCATTCTTTCTCATCAGAGTTTGACAGGGTGGTGGTATTGGCCCGCCGCCTCAAGCCCCCCTCCCCTTGGCATGACCTTTGGTGGCCAGACCCCAGCGGCAGTGCCAACCTTGAGTTGGTCGAGTACAACTTGAGGTGCTCCACATTTTAGGTAATCCAGATTTGGTGGAACTAGAGTGTTTGGGAAACTTTCCGCAGATTGGAGTTGTTTTTCGTGATTTTGGAGCTTGTGGTGTTGACCTTAACAGACCCTTAACATCTTGTGTGACTTTGCGCAATGTGACCATCTCTCCAGCGTTGCTTCTGCTGTATGCCGTGTACGTATCTGGCACATGTATCCAGCAATATATTTGCCACTAGAATCTCAGGGTTTCTAATTGGTTGCTAATTAACCTTAGTCTAACTTTTGCTATGCTGTCGCTTGTCCCTATCCTGAGTCAGAACATTTAAGTTGTGCAGGCTCTTGGTAGAACTATTTGGAAATCGGCTGTTCATTTGTTAATTTCTTGTCCTCTGGTTCCATCCTTCATGATGTCGTTTCTGTTTTCAGTTAGTTCCTTTCTACCTGTAGTTCTAGACATTGGGATGTATAAGAGCAAGGCCAATAATGTTTGGCTATTGTTAGGTTGATCTCAAAGGGGCCCAGCCCACTGGCTGGCCCAATCCCCTTAGTCAGCCCTGATCGGACCCTAATGGTTAGTGGGTCTCCGTCGCACTGCGCAAATAAATAGAGGTGGGGGACCAGCAGCACAGTCACGAGAGTAAATGCGAGTTAGACAGCCGTCACTTCCCCTCACCATCACTCCCGAGGACTCCGCCGATCGGAGAGCGCCGCCAACGGCGGGAAGTACCACTACCGCCGTCACCGTGACACGGATGAACTCCTGCACTGACGGTTCTATTCTTTCACCTTTTACTATTGTTAGATGATTAAGTAGATTAGTTGATGTAATCTAGGATTACTACTTGTCATTATTATTGTTATTGTTGTTCCCAATCCGAATCTACTGCTAGGAGCCCAGCTTATAGACGGATGTATACAATAGTTGATCTCTTCTCATGTTCCAAGAATAGTTTTTTATGTATTTATAGGAAGAGAGAACCCTGGAATGAGAGAGAAAGAGAGTGGTGTGGTTCAGCGCATGCAAATATATCTCGGTTTTGTGAGCAGCTCGGCGACGGCAGCGTCGCCAAGCACATGTTCCTCTCTCCTCCACCTCGGATGTGCAGCTGATGTGGCCGGCGTTTCGCCCACTGCTGTACTTGCTCTAAGGAATCCACGTTCACAGCTGACGGGGCTTCATGAACAAATCACATATCATTTTATATAAAGAAATTGTAGTGATTCATAAATCACAAGAGGAGACAGTGCTTGGAACAACCATACAGTTTGTCTTCCTCCTAGGCCACGACCATCCAGCAAAAGAGGACGACATAAGCAGGAGTCCAACAATGCACCACACTAACCTTAACCTGGGGAAATGTGGAATTATAGCGAGATGCAGAACTCAGGCAGCAGGATTTTAAAACATGGAGGTGCGAGCGTGGTAGATAAAATAAATAAACTGAAAATAAAGAAAAAAATGAGTAGTTAGCACTGACAAAAGACTACTGCTGATAGGATGTGTTGTGGAACCCATCACTAATTAACAGCAGTTTTGAGGAAATAGGTGCACATGCCGACAGTTTGTCGCTGCCCAAACCCAATAAGATTGCAGATCTGTTTTTTTTAATTATTAGTGGCATGTGGAAGGACGGATTCATTGAACCCATCGACAAGCTCACTTTTTCTGGCTGGCGACATGTCCACTTTGTTTCCAGATTATGAAATCCAATTAAGACGCTCCACGTTATTGTGTTCCACATAAACATCCATCCACAAACAAATAAGTTCATAGCATTCAAAAGTATCTAACTTATCTTGCAATACGGTGTGATTGGTTGCCCGAACCGGACGGTGCAAAGGGTCATCCGCTCGGTATGATGCACTCAGCCCGTGTTTTGTTAGCTCAGCCTGTATACTTTTCTTGCATCCACTTATTCACTTTAGCTCCTCCATCCTGGATCTTCTCGTACGCAGGATTCAAGCAACCCATATGAGCCGGGATCAATTGGTGCATGCATGGCACAAAGGCCCCACCTGTCAGCCACCTAGAACTCAGATACATGCGTGTAACCAAACACGACCTCGTCCCATGCTGGACCCGACCACAGATAGTACCAAACACAACAAAGTGCATAGTGTCACCAGGGCTCGGAATAGCCTGGACAACCCTTCCATCCCGGCTCGCTGATGGTTGAGCAACCAATCACATTTGCCACTAGAATCTCTCGGTTTTTGGTTGCTAATTAAGCTTAGTCTAGCTGTTGCTTGTCCTACTCTATGATGTCTATCGGGAGTCACAATAGTTAAGTTTGTGAAGGTTCTTGGTAGAACTATTTGAAAATCTGCTCTTCATTTGCCAATTTCTTGTCCTCTGGTTCCATCCTTCCTGTATTGAATTCCAAGAATGTCGTTTCTGTTTTCAGTTAGTTCCTCTCTATTTGCAGTTCTCCATGTGGGATCTATAAGAGCAGTCACAATGCAGATTCTACCATAGAGTCTAAAACTATTTATTATCTCGGGTAATGTGGACTTCGAGTCCAAATAAGACTTAGAGTCTTGTTTTTTCTCCCTCTCTCTTCCATAAATATACTGCCACATCAGCAAATTGCAATAAATATGATGATAATAAATAAGCTTAGACTTTATGATAGAGTCTCCATTGTGAGTGCCCTAAGGAACCCATGTTCACCGCTGATTGGGCTTGACGAACAAATCACATACTTCATGCATTTTATATATAAATAAATGGTAGTCATAAAACACAACAGGAGACATGGCGCATGGAACATGCTGTCATTGTTCTGCGTGTCGTCACATGAACCTACTGTCTGTTCCTTAGGAAAATGTTAGTTTTCTATTTTTCAATTATCACCCGTCCCTACCCATGCCATAGGAAATGACCAAATTACCCTGACCAGCCCCTCAAAAAAGCTGGAGCCATCCACTCGTGCTTACGAGCAAGTCTAGACTTAGCACAAGTCGCACGAGGTGGGCGACGGTCCCCATAGAAATGCATTAGGCGACCGAGGTGGCGGCGGCCTGCAGTGCCAGCGACAGAGATGCCTAGCTGGACAGCGGCAACCTTGCTATCGCTGTTGCAGCCGTTTGAATCGCTTCTAAGGCCGAGCGGATGATTCCAGCTCAGTTTGGCTTGGGTTGTGATAAGAGTTAACTGGATGGAAACAGAAAAGGATAGAAAATAGGAGAAATTCTCAGATCAAAAGAATCTGTGGGACCAGGGTCAAATTTCCAAATATGTATGGATCCGATGTCAAATGTTTGACAGACGCACGTATCGAGTGTGCTCAATTTTGAAATTTCTCGATAGGGAAAGTGATAAAAATGGTTGGGCATCAAAAGCTGATCCCACCAACCATGCTAACGAAAAAAACAAAGAAGCAAAAGGTAAAGGAAAGCGAATTTGACCGGATCCAATTGGCCAACGAGTGGATCCAAAACAGCATGGTCCCAAAGTCCCACCTAATGTTTGTAGCTTCCGCAAGGACCCTTTTGCTTGCTCACAGGCGCTTGACGTTGACCTAGGCCTCGCACAAGTAATCCATTCCAGTACTTATTCATTAGTAATAGGAAAACGTTGGGGGCTCAGTGCAATTTCCTGCACAAGTTGACACTTCCATCTTTTCCCTTGCCAGCTGCCGTCTTCAGTTCTTGCATCGATGAGGTCCTGATGAAGGTCTTCTCCTGCAGGTTGGTGCTAATTGTGTTTTCAAAGGAGTGGTTAGTGCTAATCGATTTTCTGTCATCTTTACTCGAATAAATTTGGGGGTCAGCTAAAAGGATTTCTGCTGCCAAACCAAAGCGCCTGTGAGCAGGAACCTTCTTAACGCAGGACTCATTTTTTTGGAACCTTCTTAACGCAGGACTTGAGCACATCTCTAGATATCTGCAGCAGATCCTAATCGTTCTGTGTAGAGCAGGTACGAACTTCCCTGTTAAGATGCTTCCGTAGCTCATGAGTTCATTTGGATTTATGCAACAACACTACAACTAGGCAAGTTAATTTTTCCTTTCTCTAGTTTCACAAGGGCGCTTTGGAATGCGAATATGGGGACAGAGATGTGGATTATAGTGTCCTGGAGCGTATACTTGCTGGAAGCGAGGAACCCAGGCATCTCCCATTGGAAACTTTAAAAAGTATCACAGATAATTTCTCTGAAGATAGAAAAATCGGATGCGGCGGATTCGGTGATGTTTACATGGTAAAAACTATTTTTTGGCAGAGAATACCATATGATGCAGAGCATGACATCATTTCACTCTGCTTTCTATTTCTAAGCAGTATTCTTGTGGTGGTTTATGCCTTATTTCTTTAACTTCGCATTGCATTATATATGCCTGAAGTTTTTCATGATGATCAGGCTACTGATGGAGCAATTCTTGTGAGATTAACACGGTAAACTCGGTGACTGGAGTGTTGCTGTGAAGAAATTAACAGTGAACAGCTATAATATTGAACGTGAGGAAAAGCTATTTTATCGTGAGGTTGAATGCCTGTTGAAGATTATTGAGCATCGAAATGTGGTGAGGTTCCTTGGCTTCTATTCTAATACACATCATGAAGCGAAAAAAAAAACACAGGAGCAGAGAAAAGGCGTCTTGTTGAGATAAGAGAAAGATTACTCTGTTTCGAGTATATAAGCAGTGGAAGCCTTGAAAAACATATCACAGGTATGATAGTCTTCAATTTCATGCGATCACTAGTAACATTGATTTTGAAAGACACTGGTTCTATTATAGAGAGGGTTTGAATGGTGCACCGTGTCCAGAAACTGTCAGGGGTCCAAGAGCCACGGCTCCCTTCTGGATATCGATTTTCAGAGGCTAGTCTCTTAAGAAACTGCGATTAGATATCAGTTCTCTTAAGCTCTCTATTTTTTTTTTGCGAAACCTCTTAAGCTCTCTATGATATATACAAGTTTACAGTGCACAATTTCTGATTTCAAATCATTTAGAGAATGAAATATTCATAAGTGCCTTCAGAACTATTTAACAACAGAAGAAACCCACCTTTCAAACATTACAAGAAATAGTGCTTTACATGATGTTTTTTGGTGACATTTTCAGAAATCATCACAGAATTAAACCATCTGTGACTGTTCATAGGAAAGCAACGAAAGACAAGTTTCTCCTAGTATGAGCAATAGGCAAGTAGTTGGCTGCTAAGGAAAAGCTGCAAAAGGTTGGTGGGCTCTGAGTTTTTGAATCTTAATACGAAACACTCCTCTTATTTTGCATAAAAATATAGTGGGCTTCTCGTAGAATAGTTTTTTGGTTTTTTTTGCCATTTTAAATTTTTTGAAATAATTTCTATAGGTGCGACCCCACCCATGAGAATATGTTTTTGCCAATCTCTGTAACTCGTTTTTCATTAAAATCATTAGGGACAAACTTCATTTGCAAATATTCTACCAGATTTTGTGCTTTCTATTCTGTTTTAACCTTTTTTCTACAGATGAGTTAAGGGGACTTGAGTGGAATATACGTTATCAAATAATCAAGGGAATATGTGAGGGTTTGCAATATCTTCACAATGAAATGGGTATTATTCATATGGATCTCAAACCGCAAATATAATGGTAGTAGTGGATAACGATGATATGGTGCCAAAAATTACAGATTTTGGTCTAGCAAGGTTAGTTCAAAACAATTACACTACGGGCGTCCATTTTTTTTTCTAGGTAACCCATGCTCCAGAAAGCACATTTGGATTTATTCACACTTTTTATTGTTATGTTTTTTGGGAAATACTTTCACCCTTACATTTTCCACATATTCATGCAGAGGATATTGCGCTCCGAATACATGAAAATTGGGAAGCCAACATTTGAATGTGATATTTACAGTTTGGGTATTATAATAAGAGAAATAGTAACAGGTCAAAATGATGAAATGCCTATTAAAGATCGTGTAAGAGTGATTTCTGTCACCATACATGTGGGCCTTTTTCGTACTCTAGCAATGTTTTGATTTACATATTTCCCCACATTCTTGAGAAATACTTCACTAATAATATTCTATTGGATGGTATCTCTATGTTCAACTATAAATTCGCTGGAAGGGGTCAATCATTTGGAACTCTGAAATTACAAAAATAAATATGTAACAAATAGTGAAAATAAGTATCTAACTGCCCTTTTTTTTTCCGAAAGCGTGCCCGTTGACATGTATTGCATTAAGGGAAAACAGAGTTTTACACATTGCCCACTTTAGCCGAACAATTATCGCAGCGCAAGCATCTAAAAGCACACACATACAAGAATCGCTGGCTTACACGGCGGAGCGGTACCGTTGTACTAAAGAGGTAAACTAATGCGTGACAAGAGGGGGAAACAAAGCGACTACGGCTGCAGACAAGGACCTCCTTTAGGGGCCGGCCCCCGCCCGTGGCCACATGAAGGGGAAGAGCTTGCACGCATCTTGTCGCTTGCTCGGGATCGGAGCGTCGACACCGCCCGACCAGGGCATCCCTCAAGCTTGTTGAGCATCACCAACGCCGCCGCCTCCGGTGTGGATCGCTGGTCCTGTTTTCGTCATCATGATTTTGGGACGAGCGGAGGGGGGCAGCGAGGACAGGCTCGTCAGGCGGCGGGGTGACCGCCGCTAAGAATTCTTGGACGGAACGGCCAGGTGGACGCGCGCCGGCGTGCTCCCCATGTGACCCCTAGCGACGGCACGACATTGTATGGTGCGGGTGCCGATGGGGGGAGGCTACAGCAGCGGCGGGATGAGGACTCCATGTGGGCATCTCCCCGACTCCTCCCCGCAGCGAAGTCCAAGCGGGGGAAGGAGCATGCGCGACGTTCTCCCTCCCGGAGGAAGGCTCGGCGTCATGTGGGCATCTCCCGACTCCTCCCCCTCAAAGCGAAGTCCGAGCAGGGGAAGGAGCATGCACACGTTCTCCCGCCTAGAGGAAGGATCAACGTTCCAGAATGGTTCATGGAACCTGACGGCAAGCGTCGGGTTTGGGACAGGCACCACATCCTCGGGTCACATGGCCCACTTGTTCAGCTAAACACACCGCGCCTGCTTTTCCGGGCGGCGATCGTGGAAGCGAGGTTTTGTGGCCAGCCGTCACATGGACCTACCATTGTTGACAACCTCGACCTTCTCTTGCGAGATGGAATCTTGGCGGGTTCCATCAATGGTAGTGTAAACGAGTCGATGAAGGCTGGTACCGAAGCTCCTAAAGGCGCAGGGGCCCGGGCCGGCGGAACGACCGTAGGGGCAACCGAAGGAGTGCAAGGAGCCACATAACACACCCCCGCCGCCCCAACCACGCCTGCACCTATGGTGGACGCCAAAGACGTCGTGGGCCTCGACACCTCCGACATAGCCTGTTGTAGGTAGTCCCCATCCTGGTCGGCGAAGGGCTAGGATTTGCGTCGTGAAGTGGCGAAGGCGGGTCCGCCCAAGACCGCGGATCCTCCGAAGCCTCCGCCCCACGGCGTAGCGCCGACCATGCAGGTGGGCGAAGGTGGCTCAAGCTGCACCGCCAAGGGCAAGACACATGGCCACTGACGAGGGCGCATGCCAGCCTGCAATATCCGGCATGGTTGCCTGGTGGCACGACCCCGGCCGCTGGTGGGCGGAGACATGGCGTGGCCCGAGCCGCCGGAGAGCAAAAAATGCGTTGCGGCTTCCCCCGGCACCGCTGCATCGCCGCAAAGCGCCGCTAAGCTCCCGAGGTGCACCGCCTAGGGACGGCGCCGCATCCCTCCGTGCTTGCGCGTGTGCATGTGGGAGTGATGACCACGGCGGCGTTCACCATGACGAGACCAGCCCGTGCCGACTCGATGCCCCTGGCGGAGTAAACAGACACGGTGGTCCTCCGGCCACGTCCAGTAGCTGAAACAGGCGAGTTGGAGAGGCCTTGGCAAGCCGCCTCGCCCACATCGACATCGTCATCACTGTCATCCTAGTCGAGATGACGCCCCCCAACCGCAGATCTCCTTCGATCCCGCCCAAGGAGAAAGGGAAAAAGGGAGTGGAACCGGGGAGAGAGACCCGCGAGTGGTCAAGACCGCACTAGCGGCTAGGCCACGTACCCGATCGCCTCACCGCCTCCATGACAGCCCCTACCGCGGCAAGCGGGGCACTGCCATGGCCGCTCCACCGAGCGGCGATGAGGGGCGGGGGCGGAAGCACGGGAGGAGTCACCGCGGTCGGGCTTGGGCGCAAGGAGGCCTCCATGATCGCCGGCGGCTCCGACACCGCGTGACCGTCGGCGGGTTGAGGGAAGGGCGCCGCCCCGGTATGCGCTGCCCGAAACCGGGCGAGGGCCGCCAAGGCCGCGGGCGACGAGGTCCCAACCACCGGATCCGGGTGTAGCAGCCAGTCCCGCAAAATTGGTGGCGGAGAGGCCCGGCGGGCGGCGGCGGCACGCCCGGCGCCGCCCTAGCACGGGCCGCATCCGACGCTAAAGGCAACGGGGTTAGGCGTGGAGTGAGCAGGGAGGGGGAAGTGTGGGCGTAGGCGGCCGCCGGATCCGGTGTCTTATTTGCGGGGAAGGGCCGGCGGTCGTCCATCCGTGCCCCCAGCGCCGTCCTCGCGAGGGGTGGGGAAGGGGCGGGGGAGGAGGTCGCCGTGTCGGAGGTGGTGGGCGTTGAGGCCAGGTTGGCCGCTGGCGACGCCGGGCGGGCGGATGGGGCTCCGCCAGGAGGGGGGGAGCAACGGTCGGAGAGGTCCTTGCTCCGATTTCCGTTGCATGACTTCCCATGGTTTTTATACTTCAAATGATGATTTATGCGACAAATAATGAATGGTAGTGCCATTAGGCATGTCTCAACTGAGATAATGCTGGCATGGAAAATCTAAAAGTTGGGGGAAAAAATGGTTGGGGAGAACTACAAGCTATCAGGAAGTATAGGCATATATAGATTAACATGATCTTCAAATATAGATTGACGTGATCTTCTTATTTTCTGTGTGTGGGTTGTGCATGTGTTTCGGGGTGGTGGAGGGTGGGTGAGGCTTTTATATATATATGGTACATATGGGACATGAAAGCATCAATGGGCTGTTGTTTTAGATGATGAGCATAAAGTGGGTGGTGGCGCGTGCTAGCTAGTACTCTGAAATAACACTATTAAGTTGTGTGTTCATTCTTTTCGCAAAAAAAAAAAAAAAAAGTTGTGTGTTCATTGAAATGCAGTTGTCCATAGTTTTAGAAAACTTTCTTGTTCTAGAATTACCTTCAATAATAATTGAGTGTAATGTAGGTGATTCGAAGATGGAGATGCAGATGGAGAAACTCAGGCACCTATACACCACTACATGTCCAGCAAATAACTAAATGCATTGAAATAGCAGAGAGATGCACGCAGGAAGATCCAACAAGAAGACATTCTATATCGCATATAATACGCGATCTCAATGAATTTGCAAATACAAATGTCTACATACCCGCTGCTAACCAGGTAAGCTCGTCTCCTCAGAGAATGAACACCCGGGCTGTATTTTTGTATAAACATCTCATCTGTTGTAACATCTTGTTGGGCCCGGAAGAACCTGAAACCATAGTTACATGTAACTATTTTCCATTTGTGATAAAAAAATTAAATTAAGACTCATAGACTGAAGGACAACACTATATAACTTAGCTGTAAGTGATTCTGTAGCGTAGTGATTTGATGGCTCACCCAAGGCAATAGGTCATGGTTTGATTTGAATCGTTGAACATGAAAGTGTGGTGTTTTCTTTCTAAAAACGTGGAGTTTCTTGGTGTGACCATGGGGCACCTGCTAGGCCATGTGGTTTTTTTTATGTCTTTGTCGTAATTTGAAATTTTTCTATTTTTCATCACAGTCAATAGCCTTTTAAAAAAAACTTATCTTGAAATTAATTTTCTAGGGCGCTTAACTTAGGAAAACCACCCTTATAAATGTATCATCTCTGCAACCGGTGGTGCAGTAGAGGTTCTGAAAATAATAAAGGCTTGCTGTGACATAAACAATATATATCCTAAGTAATCCACAATATCTGGAGACGTGTAAATTCCAGTATATAATAAGATATGAACGGATTTATATATCCATCTGGTTTGTCACAGATACCATCTTCGGACTATGATGACATGCTTGGCATTGAGCCGCTGGAGCTACGGTTTGCTTTTAAGCATAACAAGGAAATATCAAAGGACGTTGTGCTGAACAACGTGACTGGTAATTTCATTGCCTTCAACATCAAGGCGTCTAGGCAACTGGAGGACTGCGCACAGCCAAACAAAGGAATTGTGCGACCAGGATCCAAAAATGTTGTTAAGATTACACTGCGAGCGCAAGGGACAACGACACTGGGATCTATGTGTCGCGGCCATGAGTTCATTGTGCAGAGCACAAAGGTCGTAGATGGTCTTACAGATGAGGAAATCACTGAAGATATGTTTGATCAAGAGGCCGGCAAAGTGGTTGATGAGGTGAGTTTGACAGTTGTATATGATAACGGGCCAGAGAAAGGGCAAGCTGATGCTGAATAGTCACTTATTGAGGCCAATGCGTCAGTCTCTAAGGTACGTTATGAGGGTGATCTTGTAACGTACCACCTGACGGTTACTGGAATGACAACATATACTTTGTTTTACTTGTGCTATTAATTAACTGGCCTACTTTATGTGACAGGAGGCCACTGGTTGTAGCAGCTTCAAAGACGTACGCCTTAATTTCCGCCCAATAATAGAAACCACTTCAGCTACCATCCAGTACCAAGCATGTGAACGAGCAGCAGTAGATATTATGACAGGAGCCATGGGAGGCCTGCTCCCCAAGCTAGACCAACTCCTCAACGAGGCGAATAATATGACAGAGGATGTGAAGGAGAACCTTGAGTTAGTTAAGAAACAGCTGATGGTCAAGCACATTGCCCTATGCAAGGTACCACATGAGGAGATGCACATGCTTGATCCACTGGATAAGGAATGGGCCAACGAAGTCAAGAAACTCTCGTACGACATAGATGATATGGTTGACAGGTATCTTATAAGCACGGGCTGGGGCATGAGGGCACAGGCACGGGACCCGGCTGGCTTTCGATGTCTTGTACAGGAGATGATCAGGCAAGTCAATAAAGTGGCCGACAGAAGTGAACTCAAGCTCACCACTTCTGTGGACAATAATCGGCCTGTGAGATGTACTGATGTTGACCCTCGCATGTTGGATTTGTATAAAAAACATAAATATGTTGGTATTGATGGGCCACGGGACAGCTTAGTGAAGAAGCTAACAGGCGGGGATGACGTGTCCAAAAAGAAGCTCATGATCATATCAATCTTTGGAGAGGGTGGGTTAGGCAAGACAACTCTTGCGAAGATAGTGTTCGACAAGCTTGCTGCTAACTTTGTTCTTAAAGCTTTCGTTCCAGTTGGTCGTAATCCTGACATCAAGCGAGTTCTGGAGGACATTATCTTTGAACTTGACGAGGAGGCTAATAAAGACATTCACAACTCAAAAAAAGAACGTAAAACAACTCATTGATATTCTTCGAAAACTACTTGAGAACAAGAGGTATGCACCCACAACATGCTGATAGTCCCTTGCACGTTTACTTTGATGCTTAGTTTGCACTACGACGTAAAATCTTTCACAAGGCCCTTAGGTTTTATTAACCACGGTTTTTTAAAAAACCATCATGGTTAATCGAGGCCAACCAAGCCAACCAACCAGGGACATTAACTATGGCAGTTTTTATAAAATAATCATCACACAAAACCCATTAGCGGTTTTATAAAAAAGCCCACCACCAAAAATGGGCCTATCAACCGTTGTTGTTTGTTTATAAGCTCGCCACGGTTAATACCACTGAGGCCTAGTAGAAATCTATTTCAACCCAAAAGACTTATTCACACATTAACTAAAATGCAAGATTAAGTGGCCACCACACTCTTCCTCTCCCACTCTTCATTCTCTCACCCACTCCCCGGCCTTCCCCACTTTCGCCCAAATCGGTGGCAGCTCCGGCCTCTCCTATCTCCCTCCCAACGGCCCTCCAACCTTTCCCTCCTGGTGGCGGTAGGGCCCGTGGGGCAACTACCGAGGGGTGGCGCGGGGTGCATCGGTGGCGGCAACGCGGCGGTGCAACTCGGCAGCGGTGCGCTCGGGGAACCTCCCCGTGTCTTTGGCGGCACTCGCAGGTGCATCTCGGTGGCAGCGTGTAGGGTGCAGCTCGGCGGCGGCGCTGGGCCTCGAGGTGGCGGTGTGGGGTGGTGCTCAAATCGGTGTGACAAGGTCAGCTCTCCATCCCCTTCACTCTCCCCTCTCTTTTTTCTTTGCATTTCCTTCGCCCTCTCCTTTGTCAATGTTACGATCCGGCGGACGGATGTGGGAGGTACAAATCTGGCAACGGCACCCACCAGATCCGGCGGCGGCGCTGCGGTGGCGTACAACATCATCAAGCCAGATCCCGGTGATGGCGACCCCTCTAGATCCGGTGGCGGCGCAAAGAAGCTGCCAAGCCCAGATCCCGGCCCGTTAGGGTTTGGGATCTTGGATTCTCTTTTTCTTTTCTATTTTTTTCAGGATTAACCACGGTGGTTTTACTATAGAAAACCGCCACGGTTAATGATTAACCATGCCGGTTTTCCGGCCACCGAAAAAACCGCCATGGTTCTATGTACATAAACTTTACAATTTTAATCAGCATGCACATATCCATACAATTCCACAACTAGCAACCACATTGCGTATCGACTTTGTATCTTCCCGCACTCAATCTGCACCTCATCGAGAGACTTGCAAAGTTTCTAAGCATATATGCCCCCTCTGTCCCAAGTAATTAATATCTTCGCATCTCATTTTTTGAGGAATTAAATTTTTTTGAATTGTGACCACTTTTATTAAAAAAATATACTAATATTATACTTATAATAATGCTTAATTAGTTTCGTTAAGTTTATAATGGAATTGTACTAAGTATATTAGATGATACAAATAGTGATAATTGTTTATATAAATCTAGTTAAACTCAAAAATTTGACTTCACAAGAAGCAAGATATGCATTTATTTTGGGACAGGGCAAAGCATGCATTATCGGAATACACAGAGACTAGTGATAATCCATTGGAGGTTAATTAGCAACTAGTGGAGATTATATACTCATTATTATATCACTAGGTACCTCCTTATCTACAAGTAGTTTATGCTTTATGTAAATTAAATAATGACTTCTTGATTCTCAAAAGTCACCTTCCAAAAGATAAACCTCTACTTAAAAATTGGTCTTTTAGGACACATTTGGCCTCATTTGTTTTCTCGAGTGATATGTTAATTGGTTATGCCCCCCAAAATTAACCCAAGCATTTCTCCTATTTCTCACCAAAATCACATAGACAAAAATATTGTACCTACTCAACATAGAAAGGTGCTGAACTTAAATGGGTGAATGATAGAGCAAAACACAAACCGCACTACAAACTGAACCACCCAAATTCTAACAACCGGGTCATCCGGTTTTGCAAATTTTAGCGTAAAAACCCTAGTAGAAATGCAATCCAATCAAATGAACTTCAAATTTCATGAAATTTTGCACAATAGCTTGCGAACTCATGTAAAAAATATCAAAGCTTCTACATGAATTTTGAATTTCCTATTCTGAGTTAGGATATTAACAAGAAAGCTCACAAAGACGATTTCAAGGTTCCAATGGGAATTCTATTAGAAGCAAGGCCTGGCTATGTCTCCGATAGTTTATTGCATATAAATCGAAAGCAAGAATAAATAAAAACTGCCTGGCTCAAAGAAATCGTAAAAATGTGAACTTGAGGTGAAGAAAAGATTTATCTTGAAACCAGCCCTGGTAATTAGGTGCTGGATCTAGCCCGTCATGAACCTATGCTCATAGGCCACAAGAATCACCTCCAATAAATGCCCAAGAACTCAGACCTAGTTCATCTCCAAAAGTCACCAACAAAAGGGTATGAAAATTCACAAAAGAAAAACAACAAAGGATTCAAAGGAAACATGAGTGATGAATTCCACATTAATTCATTATATATTACACAACTAAGAATTCACTTATGCAATAGATTTGCCTAGCTGCTAATATCCTCCAACTTTCGTGAATTAGAGTAAGATAAGAGGTGCCTATCTCTTTGGAACCTATCTCTTCCTTAGCAACCTTCTCCTTCGCGAAACCTAAGAAATGAGAGGGAAGAGATAGTTATCCTTGGTTGCCACGTAAACTATTTACAGGGCTATTACACATTCTAAGGATGTCCCTAGATTTAGACACCGACCACTTGACCACCAGGGGGGAAATGGTCCAAATTGTTCTTCCATGCAACGGATGGACATGACCCTTCATAAAGTAGCATTGCCTCTAAACATGCTCCCCTATTAGGCCACATGCTGCACCAAGATCCTGTGCGCGCTAGGTCATGAGGCCCAAACTTTAGAAGCCACTCTTCATGTAATTTAGGTCAAAACCACCAAAACATCCATGGCCACATAGCTGGTATGCAACCCCTCCGATCCGATGTTGATCCATGCCTACCATGGTTATTACACTGAATATATCCACCAATCATGATGGCTCAACATGACTTGATTCAACTTCATCCTCTTGGTCCCTTTATCCAAACCTACATGTTGAATCTTCACCGCATGTTTACCTTCTCCGTTGTTATTGGCACAAAGTGCCCAACCCTTACACATTCACGAGAGAAGAGTCATGTTGCACAACAACTCAACTTGACACCTTGGTTAGTCCAAATCTCTCTAGAACTGACTCTACCAAAGGTCGACCATCTTGCCTTCACAGTAACTCATCATGTATGACATGGGCTCATATCCATTGTGTCATCTCAATCTCCTGGTATGAAAGCAATGTCAACATTGAAACAAAGTGATGAACCAAGAGGGAAACTAAATATGAACTCACTCAAGTGATGTAAAACTAAAGGAAGGCAAGCTCAAATGAGAAATCTTGGCCTCTAAAGACATGGGCAATAACTTGACACAAACCAAGCAAATAAGCATATTAGTTCCTCTAGAAGACGCAGAATTCTCAACACAATCAGCAAATGGAATAAGACAAGAACAGTAAAAAAAAGATAAAATCTACCCCTTGGATGCAACTCCATAGAAACATGTGCATTGGATTCCAAATCTAGATGCAACTCCATAGAAACATGTGCATTGTGCTTATGTTTCTCTCCACTACTGTGACCATCCATGGCACATAGCTTGTATGCAACCCCTTTGATGCCGATGCATGCCCACCATGGTCATGGCTCTGAATCCACCAATCATGATGCCTCACCATGAGATGATTCAACTTCGGCCTCTAGGCCCCTTTATCCAAAACTACAAGTTGAGTCTTCCCTGCAGGTTTACCTTCTCTATTTTTGAAGACACAAAGTTATCAACCCATGCACATTCACAAGACAAGAGGCATGTTGCACAAGAAACCAACATGACACCTTTGGTCAGTCCAAATCACTCTAGAACCAACTCAACCAAAGTTCCACCATCTCAACATAGAACTCATCATCCATAACATGGGCAGATATCCATTGTGTCAACTGAATCTCTCCTAAAATGAGTCCAACGCCAACACTGACACAAAGAGACAAAATTAACTATAAACACACTCAAGTGCATTAAAACTAAAGGAAGGCAAAGAGCAAGGCACTCAAACTGGGCAAGCTTGATCTCTAAAGACATTGGCAATAGCTTGACACAACCACGCAAATAAGCACATTGGTTCCTCAAGATGTAGAAGGCTCAACAAAACCTACAAATGAAAAGCGACAAGACTTGTAAAACAAATAAAATCTACCAATTCGATGCAACTCCCTAGTAACATATCTATTGATGTCAAAATGTTCTCAAAGCACATATCAAAAATTATCTCCTTCAAATCTCAAAGCAGTGTCTTTAAATGCATATGTGTACCCAATAGGTATAGGCCCCAAGCGATCTTGAGATATTGATTGTGGGATCTTTTCGGTTAGGAGCTTCCCTCATCAGGACATCACATACCCCTATGTTTTACTCTCTTCATTCGGATCAGCTATCCCTCTATCTTATTTTTTAGCATCTTGTGTCATGATCATCCGGATGGTATAATTTTTTGTATCTCAAAATTGAGTAAACCAAGTCTATTCTCGTCATCTGGTCCGGATTTTCCACATGATGAAGTCAAATTAGTGTTGCACCATGTACAAGGCTATCTTTGTTTCTTGTATGAATCTGGCCAAAATTTCTAGATAAACCATGGTCTATGTACCCTTGATCTTTGATCATATAACATGATGTTGCTTCTCCATTGTTCATAGTATATGCACACCATATTATATATACTTTGGAACACATGTAAGGACACAAAACTTGTGGAACTCAAAATATATATAGCTATGGTAGTAAGACTATCCGCACTCATGTTACTGTATTTACTTCCTCTAACGGGAAAATTGTGTCCTGATCATCGATCTGCTTTATTCCACTTTCTCCAGCACTCATCCATCCTTTATATCTTACACTATAGCACGTGGGACCAATGCTGCCGGTTTTTTTCTTTCTCTCGGATAGTTCGCTCTCCCTAGACCTCAGTTCGCTCTCCCTAGGCGTGCTCTGCTTCTCCAAGCACTACGCTGAAGCCGTTGTTGCGCCCTGCTCCGCCACGACCCGCCCCGCCTGTGTTTTCGCCACGCTCTCGGCTCCAATGAGCACGGGCGGCATGCGCGGCGGTTTCTCTGTGGCTGGCCGGCGCTGGCCGAATAGCCCCACGCTCATCGACGGGCCTATACCGATGCTCCGGTGGGTTTCTTCCCCCTACTGCGGAGGATGTCGCCATGGACGAGGGCGTGGGCCTCTTCCCGCTCCGACGAATTGATTGCTGTGGATGCAAGCGGGTCACCACGGCGCCCCTGCTCCTGCCAAATGAGCTCACGATGGCGGAGCCCTACTCCTCGGTGGCGACGGCGGGCGGCGGTGGTGGCTAATGGGTGGCTCCATCTCAGTGGTGGTTCCATGACGCGGCTCCTTCAGCGTGCAGCTCCATGGCGTGGCACGGTGCTTCCCGGTGAGGGTGGAGTGGTTCCCACGGGCCTGTGCCACGTTGTCCGATAGCGGGGCCTCTCCACGTCCGCTTCGGAACAGAGCTGGGAGCGCCCGCTTCATTTCAACATGTCTCCCAGTACCCCGCTGCGGCCTTTCCAGACCGTTATCGCGTATGGCAGATGATTTACCGCCCCGGCGCGGACAACCTAAGCATGTAAATTTTCATTTTTGCCTTGTTTTGTTACTGAAAATTTTTGCAGTAATGATCTTGGACTAAACTCAAATATTACCAATGATTTTTATTCTTGATTCAACTTCTTACAACCAAATGTTCCTTCTTTGCCAAACAACTTGAATTAATTGACTATCGGATATTACGGTAAGCATAGTTACACAATATTATGTCAAGATGGGAATGGGCCGGCCTGGTCTTGGCCTTGGACCTGGCCCCCATGGCCTCAAGGCCAATATTAAGGCCACGGGCCGACCCAAAATGACCTTTGACTATGGCCCTAATGGCCCAATGGGCAGCATGGGTCGACCCATCGTTATGCAATCACATTTGTCATTTTAGCAAATGGTTACTGACGGTAAATAGTGTTTGTCCATAGACATAGGTCATTACAGCAACAACAAATAAGATTTCAGATTTCCTTTAAACTTTGCTGCCATATGTCCAACCAGATCTAGCAACAAGTTACAGAGGAGAAAAGGCTAGTGATTGAAAGAAAACTAGTGCCAGTCCACCACCACAAGGAGATAGTGGGCATTTTGGTTTTGGGGCGGACCTGTCATACCCCTTGGGCCAGTAGACCCTGGCTCTATTGGACCTTTTCTCTTAGTTGTGGCCGACCCATGTGGCCCATTGGCCCCTGTTCTTGTGCGTTGGGTCAATGGCCCAATGGGTGGACTCGGCCCATTCCAACCCGAATATTACGTTAAGCATAGTTATCACAATTTTCCTCTGTAGCACAATATGTCCAATTACAATTTGCTGAACTTTACAAACCCTTTTTTACATTAATCAAATCATATGCATAATTATTTTTCAAAACTAATTAATGAGTTGCTTGGGGCTTTTGTGTTGTCCATGTCTTTTGTGATTGAACCATTAGTGAGTTTTTTATCTTACATATAAAGATGCTTTTTCAACTAAAACCTAGATACTTTATCCAGTTATGTGGTATTGTGTTGCCATGTTAATAGGTATTTTATCATTATTGATGATATATGGGATATAAAATCATGGAAATCATCGAGTGTGCTTTGATTGATAATGGCAACGGAAGTAGAGTAATGACCACTTCGCGCATTAATGATGTCACAAAAAGCAGTGGTGAAGTTTGCAAATTAGAACCACTTTCATATGATCAGTCCAAGCAACTATTCTATTCAAGATTAACCTGTAAATCCACAAGCACTTCTGTTCAACCGGATGAGCAGTCTACTGAATATATCCTAGAGAAATGTGGTGGTCTGCCATTAGCTATAATTACAATAGCTAGTTTATTGGATGGTAAAGCGAGTGGAGGATTGGCCTAAGGTGTACAATTCAATTAAGTTCGGTCATGAGGACAACAAAGCAGAGAACACCAAGAAGATATTGTTGTTCAGCTACTTTGACCTACCATGTCATCTAAAGACATGCATATTGTATCTAAGCATATATCCGAAGAAAGTGTGATTGAAAAAGAAAATTAGTGTGGAAGTGGATAGCTGAAGGTTTTGTGCGGGAAGAAAAAGGGAAAACACTATTTGAGGTTGGAGAAGGATACTTCAATGAGCTTATTAATAGAAGCCTCATCCAGCCAGTAGATCTTATTGAATATTGGTGGTATCTTAACCGGATTGAAACTGGCACCATAGGTGCTTGTCGTGTTCACGACATGGTTCTTGATTTAATCTGTTCCATGGCAAAAGAAGAAAATTTTGTTACTATATTGGATACTGATGGGAAACATTTATCTTCCCAAAGTAATGTTAGTATATTAGCCATCCACAAGGGTGTTGTGGGGCAGCCTGCCATGGTTAGTACGTGCATCAAAGAAGATGTTGTGAGGTCATTCAATGCTAGCGGTTGTGATCTTAGTTGGATGGGACTAGACCCCTGTAACAAATAGCGCGCTAATAGCGGCAAATAGCGGCGCTATTAGCGCGCAGAACACACTGCCGCGACGCCGTTTAGCGGCGCTATAGCGGCGCTATAGCGTAAATAGCGCGTTAATAGCGCGCTAATAGCGTTTTCGACGCCCAAGCGCTAAATACCCTTAGCGCGCTATTTTAAACAGGGGACTAGACTCATTACTCCCAAGTTTTCGGGTTTTGCGTGTCTTGTCTTTAGAGTACTGTAAGGGAGTATCTACAGAATATGATTATCGTCTCAAGAACGTTGCACAGTTACGTCACTTGAGATGCCTTAGCCTAGCTGGAAGTTTTATTACCATGCTGCCTATGGAAATAGGGGATTTAAGATGTTTAGAGATACTAGACTTGACGGAAACCAATATCGAAGAACTGCCACAGAGTGTTACTCAGCTAAGAGAACTGAAGAGCTTGTGTTGTTATAGCTATGAACAGTCAGTAAAATTGCCAAAAGGGATGGGAAGCCTAACGTCATTGGAAGAGCTGCGCCTACACCTTGCTGTTGATCTTGAGTCACTGATAATAGATAATTCGTCGGATGAGGAGCTTGAGTCCTTTGCTGAGAAACATAACAGGATCACAGCGCTAGCACTCTCTTGAAGAACTCGGTAATCTGAGAGAGCTCAGGGTGCTCCAAATTTACACGTTTAGATTCTATGGCAGCCTGAACAAGACCTTAGTGGAGTCGCTAAACAAATTGAAGAAGATAGAGGAACTAGACGTTTCTAAATTCTCATGTTACAACGAGCCGTTGTTTGGTGACACCATGTGGGACAATTATTCGCCCTGTAAAGTACTACTCCGTCATCTATGTCTACATAGTACTAAAATGCCAGGGTGGATCGACGCCTCACTTGGGGAACATCTACTACTTGGAACTGAATTTGACGACATTGACAGTGCAGGATCTATTCCATCTTGGAAGTTTACCAGTGCTCCGGTCCCTTGATCTCAGGCTTAAATGCGCTAACAACTTACATGGTATCGTTGTTGCTTATTCTGCTGGTGCATTCCCCAGACTGCGCCACCTCCAAACGGATTGCTGGCTGACGTTTGTACCGGAAGCAATGCAGTGCCTTGAATCTCTCAGGTTGATCATCACAGTGCAGGGCCATGTTGAATTTGACTTTGATAGTTTGCAGTGCCTCCATTCGCTTGAGAAAGTAGGTGCTGAATTCTATGGTATGACATTACTGAAGACGACGGAGGCTGCAGCAATAGAGGCAGCACTAAGGCGTTCAGTCGGCAACCATCCTAACGTCCCCATCCTTTTTAGTAATTTCTAATACGCGTAGTGTACACTGTACAAGTCAGACACGTACGTACTACAAAGAATAAGGTACGTCATTGCCTATTTTAATTCTTTTATCACATGTCTCCTAACCGGCGGCTCTTCCGATTAGGAGACATACATATGGCAGTTGGAACTGGTTGTCAATATGGCAGGAATCTCTAACATACATATATAAACTATGCAGTTGGAACTGGTTGTGAATATTTAGTGGCTGCTCTGATCCGTCCCGCTATGATCCAATAGCGGTCCACAAACATTTCAAGTCACCCGTCTTCAAAATCAGGTGAAATCAGAGGGTTTCAATTCTGCAGCAGCATCTCTACATTAACAGAGCATCTGATTCATATAGCAGACACACGTATATGTTGTATTTGACTCTCTCTCTCTCTCTTAGGTGCAGTTTGGTCGGACTATTTTGCATGGCAATTGATTCACAGTGGTATTCACTCACCTTCTGTTTGGCTAAGATATGCTGCAATCATTTCACGCAGATTTTTTCCCAGCGGGTGGGTGGCCTTGTCGAAGGTGTGGGATGCCTACCGGGCCGCTGGCAGGGTGGGAAGAGTGGCCTCCTCCGGTTTTCCGAAGGGTCGGACGAAGCAGAGCAGCCGGCAGGGGTTCAAACCCTCTCACCGCACTTACCTGTGTAGGAAGGGTGAGCCGTGCCCAATGTGGCGCTTTTCAAAAAAAATGCGTTGTTTAATTTGTTTGCGCTTAATTAATTGTCAATCTTGTCTATAAGCAACCACACATCGTCTACACAAATAAAGACCAATTGCATCTTATCTTAATCTCCTGTTGGAGGCCTTTCACAAGGCCCAGCAGGAACCGGCGCATAACTGCATGAGCGGGGGGTAAGCTCCGGGGGGGGCTCCTCCCACGGCGGTGGCGGCGTAGGTGACATGGATGGGGCCGGGAGGACCGTCGACTACGGCGGAGGCACCTGACCGCGCATTGACGATGGACGATCGGCTGGCAGAGCCAGCCATCCCGGACACCATGACCGTAGAACCGGAGGCGGGAGGCCTGCAAGACGCCACCCGGATAGAACGGCGCGACAACTCGCAGCCCGTGAAGCGAACGGCGGCACATGGCCTTGGAACCCGACACCTTCAGCGGGCAGCGACGTGCACGATGCCCCTCGCGGCGACAGCAGTAGCATCACGGGGCGGAGAAGCGTGGGACGTGGTCGATGGAGAGACACCTGAAGCAGCGCCCCACAAGCTCCAGCGGAAGGGGCCGAGGGTGCGGACGGCGGTGGCTCGATCCCCGCTGCCGGGGGGGAGGACCTGCCGCCCGTTATGATCGGGGTGGCGCGGCGGTGGGGGCCCAGCCACAGGTGGACGGGCGCGTCCCGTCGCCACGCGCGACCGTGCTACGCCCTGAGGACCTAGGGCGTTGGTGGGCGGGGACGCGGTTGACCGGGGGCCCGAGGGGGGCCACACTTGCACGCCTGTCTTCTTCTTCATGCCGCGACGATATGCTCTCCTGCGCTTCCTCTTTGATGCGGGCCCATTGCCACACCCGGCTGCCCCACACCCGGTGGGCATGGCCGGGGCAGTCACGGGTGAGGCGTGGCGGGCCCGGAAGCCACACCACGAGTGGCCTCGGCGGGTCCGGCGACCAGCACACGATGGTCCTCCCCGGAAGAGCACTCGGTGGTGGCGGCACCCGTCCACGAAAGTGCGGAGGCGGCGGAGAGGCAATTCCTCGTGGAGGTCGTGGAATGCGGGAAGGGGCGTCGTCGATCATCGAACTGAAGGCTCGCCCTCTTCGGCGTCCATGGCAGGAACAAGCTTATGTGGACGGGGACCATGGCCCTCGATCGGCGCCGTCCACGCCGTTGAAGCTGCGAGGAGTGGGCGACCTCGGCTGCAAGCGGTCCCTCTCCCGCGCGCCGTGACTTGCCCACCACACGACTTCGACCTCCTCGACCTCAAACCAGGGGCGGGAGTGACCCGACGTCGGCTGGCTCACCAGCGGGGGGCGCCACAGGCAGGGCTCCATCAATGGCGGATTCGGACCACCTCCCGCCGAGAAGGGGAGGGGCGCCGCCACCAAAGGAGCTACGGTGGCGGGCCCGGACATAGGATGCTCCTCAACACGGTGCCACCGACGGCTCGGCCGCAGGCATTGGGTGGATCGAAAGCAGGGCGACACACCCGACCCGCCGAGCGCGTGGCGGGAAGGGGCGTGGCTTAAAACCGAGGGCAACGGGAGGCGCCGCGGATCCGGCGTGGCACGGCCGGATCCGCACCGCGGCCCGGCGGCTGCGGCCGAGAGAACCGTGGGCGGCGGCGATGAGCCCCAAGGCCGACCCATGTGCGGCGCTCACCGCGCGATAGCGAAGGGGGGAACGGGGAATGCCCGGAGAGAGGGCAGGGGAGAACTCTCTATCTCTCGAGCGAAGATCACTCATCGGGCCCGCCACATCCTTGCCCTCAGAACGCCATCTCGAGCGGATTGCCGCCGGCGTCCGGCCCTCTGTCAAGAGGGGAATGGGAGGAAGCGGGATAGGATGGCGGGTCGTGTTAAGCGGCCGACCACCCAGGGTGGGGGAGGGCGCCACCAGCCCCTCGCGCTGGGCCGGCCAAAGCCGCGCCCGCGCCTCAAGACGATGGCCTGTTCATCTTCCTCCCGTGCACCACGACCCCGAGGGCCGACGCCCGCCGCCGCTCCTCCACGACGCCGCCGCCCGCCCGTCCCCGACCCCGCGCCCGAAGCGGCGCTAGGATTTCGCGAACTCGGCGAGCTGGCAGCGCGCCCCGGCGGCGGCCCTCCCGCCTTCCGCGCCGGCCGGCCTTCTCCTACAACTCCGGCACCCTCCAGCGCCCGCGCCGCTCCCTACCCATACCCACCGGATAAACCGCCTAGCCCGCTTCGGCGGCGGGGCGCCGCCGTCGCTCACAGCCGGTCGATCCGCCACCACCCACCGCGTACAGACACGACCGCTGCCGAGGGCCAACTTGAGGCAGATTCTATAGCCGGGGGAGAGGAAGGAGGGAGCGGAGCTCGCCGGGCGACCTCGCCCGGAACCCTAAAGCGAGGGGAGAAGGAGGAAGAGGGAGGAGCACGACGGAGGAAGAGGGGAAGAGCCGCCGTCGCAGCCGGGCGCCGCGGGGTCGTGAGGAGAGGAAGGAGGGAGGAGGAAGGTGGAGAGGGGAATTGGGCCGGGCTGTGGGCCAAAAGGCCGAGGAGGCCGGATTTTTTCGGGTGGTCGGTGGATGTTTAAGCGCCGACCGGTCGCGATTAACATCCGCCTAGGATGGCTCGGCCGTCATAGTCATGTTGGGCCGACGCAAAGGGGATGTTCTGACAAGGCCCGCCGCCCGCGCGGCCCATGCTGATTTAGCACGCTAAGCATGGCAATTAGCGGAAATGATAGTTTACGCTAAAAGGTGACCATCCTAGCGTTCGTTAGCATAAAAATCTTTAACTCGCTATAGATGCTAATCGCTTATATGTATCTTTAAATCACTATTCAACCACCTATTAGCAGGTGAATCCAAACGCTGCCTTGCTAAAAATTAGCTAGCTAAAAAATAGCAGCTACTTTTAGTGCAAATAGATCCAAGCATGCATGCCCTTAAGTGGGGTGCCCCTCCTACTGACCAAGAGCCAAGAGGCAAAACCTAAGTTTATTTGTCCTGTTCAGCCATCCATGGGCCAAAAAGGAATTTTATTAGGATAGGGCTCCTAGAGAAATTTATTTTCTCGAACAGCAAAATACTGAGCATATTTCCTAGTCGTTGAGCTTTATGCGCAAAATCACATATTTCTTAATGTAAATTGTTGACTGGTAGTTATTCGTGAAACACATTAATGATATATTTTTTTCAAAAGTACATGAAGATGGAGTGGTACATACACCTATGTGGTTGCCTCAGCCGTGCTTGTATGGTAGGAGGCAAGCAATTCAATTACACGTCATAATCGGAAACCTTGAGGCAGAAAAATTACAGAGTGGCTACAACAACCTCGCGTATAGCAGCAGCTCAGCATATTTATTATTGATCCAAATACATAGAGTTCAAAGTTGCATCATCACACATCTTGGAACGAGTCTGAAAATACATCAAGTACACACGGCTGCCTTGGACATCATGCATGCGCAGGCAGAATCTAGAGATATGATGTATGCACTATACACCACAGCATAACCAACTTATACAATCATTTATAGTAGCTAAGCAAGCTCTGAAGTTCAAATAGCATATATGATTACATATTTGGGTATCAAACAGGCAATCGATCAAGGTACCGAAAGCATTTCGTGGCCTGCATGGTCACATGGATCAAGCGACCTTCAGGTAGTCCACCTCGAACTGGCACGCCTCGGTGAAACGCGCGGTGCCGACCAGAGCGCCTCCGGTAGTTATGCTGCAGCCCCGGGGGCCTAGGTTGACGGCGCAGCCCTGCCTGGCGAGCTGGCCGGTGGACACCATGTTCGAGTCCAGCCCAGGGACGTACCACACGTCGTCCAGGGTGATGTTCTCCGTGTGCACCGACTTGCTCCCGCGGACTTGCAGCGGCACCGCCTCTCCATTGGTGCCCGGATGGACCATGATGACCTAGCCGTCGTGCACAGGAATGTCGCTGCCCGTGAGCATAAGGCTCTTGTTGCCCGTCATATGATGCGGCGCGGCAGAGGCGACGCGCCAGGTCGCTTCAAGCGAGTGCCTTTGATCAGACTGTTTATATCGTCCTTATCTACTACAGGGAAAGATTCACTGGTGATAGCAGCAGAAAAAAACAAAAGTTACGTCACATAATATATATATATATATATACATATAATAAGTTACGACATGTCATAGTCATGTGAATTCTGAAGAAGATGAACACACATAATACTGCAACAGGCAAAGCGAAGGATTGGCTTAGCTCTTGCAAATCTGTTTTGTCACATTAGAAATTGCCCTGAAGTTGCCATCTTTAAAATCAATATTATAATCTTCAACATCCCCTTTTAGAATGGCCCGTGAAAATTAAATATCAAAAAATGTACTATCTAGCTAATAGAGACTCCTGAGACTCCTTGGGAGCTTCCATGTTACTTTTCCTGTGGCACGATAGAAAAAGAGAAGAGATAAAAGTGACCTTTTGGAGGATAATTGGTTGGAAAATACCAGCTTAGGTATTGTTTACTGACATGTACATGTCATTAATGAGCAACAATGAAAAATTGTAAGGCCCTGTTTGGATACATGGAATTAAATTCATCGTAATAATTTGTTTAAGAATCCATTTCCTATCTCTCACCCTACGATTTTTTTTTTTTTTTTGAAAGATCCTCGCCCTATGAATTTGAGGTAGGCTTATATGTGAGCTTTTGAAAAGTTGTGGAATCTCAAATTTCAAGCCAAATAGCCCAATTTTTAAAGTAGATTCCAATTCCTCCAAAATGAAGGGACCTAAATAGGCCCTAAGTGAAGTCTAGGATGGGATTGATTTGAAATTAACCTTTAGGAGGAGTGTTGAGAGTGATGAAAATCTATGGTGGGAATTGTATAATCTGCTGGATGAGATCTCGCTCTCTTCAGATATTGATCAGATTATTTGGAACTGCACTTCATCAGGAAAATTTTAGAGGAGTTACTCGAATCTTTATAAGCTATGTTTGGAAAGTTTGCGTCCCGCCAAGGGTTCAATTTTTTCTGTTTCTTTTGTCTAATTATAGCCTGTTAACTAGAGACACTTTAGCTAAAAGACAGAGATAAGTGATCCTACATGTCTCCTATATTCATAGAAATCTATTCCACATCAGTTTGTTGATTGCTCTGTGGCCAGATTTATCTGTTGGGCTCATGTTTGGGACAGGATTTTTTGAATCTGTTGCCCGCCCGTAGGTGGCCTACAAAATGCACAGAGTGACTAACACTTTTTCTTCAGTAGTAGTCCTATGGTTTATTTAGAAATTATGATATTAAATTTGTTTTCAGGGGATGAAATGGCTGGGTGTGAAAGCTGTGCTGCTGAGGATGTAAAAGATGCTAAGAAGTACTATGACTTTGGATCCGCATGATCAAGGACTGAATCTAATCAGTAACATTTTAAATGTATCTGAGATGCTGCCTTAAGGCACTTTCTCTAGGGCGGGCATGACGAAGCGTGGAGATTAAACTTGTTTCACTTTTTGAAATACATAAAAGCAGGGGAATCCTTTATACAAAAAAGAGACAATCCTAAAACTGCTCACACAAATTATATTTGAAACATGTAGTCATTTATTTTCTAGACTTAAATAATCCTTGATATATAGCAATCAGATCTATTCTGTTTTCTAATATAGTTATCCACCACTGCATTAAGGCAGTTGTATGAAGTAATATGTATCTAAACTTCCAAAGTATCCACCTAGTTAAGCTTCTATGTTTGGACACTCTAGATTAAGCATATCAAATAAGCAAATAAACCTCTAATCTTCATCTAAATTAAGCATCTATGCTTTCTATGCCATAGTATAAACTGACCCTCCAGATTTGCATATAAATTAACCAAAACAACATAAATGAGGTGTACAGGAACTTGGCAGTTCCTTGCAACTTCCAGCAGCATACGCACCAATCAGCCCAAGAAGGCAGGGCTGGGCAACCTGCAACGCATCACAATACTTGATGCCTCAGGTTCTGCACATCTTGGTGAGGAGCAGCATAAGAACAACCAGCGACGTGACACATCTTGGAAGAAATCCTGGTATCTCCGGGGATATGTGGTATGGGGGATTACTGCGTCACCGCCATGGGCACGGTAGTGATGCAGACCAGCAGTAGCATTTTCTTGCCAGAAGCCACCTGCAGGTGGGTTCGGTCCTGCTTGGTATATGATGCTCGCCACAAGAGTCAGAAGAAGAAGCTCAACGGATAGTGCAAGATACTGCCGACGCCGATCAGATGGAGTAGGATCCCGGTGATCTTCGGAATCAGCTTTGTCCAACTATTTCGAACACTTTTAAAGTGTTTCTTGGCTATTGCGGTCCATGTTTTCCAGGGGTTTGCTCAAGAACGCCACAACCTGATGAAGGCCTTTCCAGAGCAGAACAGCGACCACCAAAGCAGAGATGCAGATGAAAGTCGTGAGGCTTCCGCTACTCCAAATGGATGTCGTGACCTCGATGAGAGCCATGCCCGGGTGCACCAAAAAAAACCCACGCACGGAAGCCCCTGACAAGGGACGTCATCCGAACAACCCACGAACAGAAGCCGTGGCCTCGGCACGTCACGGTCCTTCTCATCAACAGCACGAGGGACCGCATGGTGTCGAAGCAGAGGAGCACCATACAGTAGCACATCAGGATGAGATCGCGGAGCTTGGTTTCCTGGCTGACCGACAAGGACGCACGCAGGGTGCTAATTAGGTCAGCTTGGTAAGCCAATCCCGCCTCAAGAGCAGCGAACACAAGAGTCAGGAATGCCACCTTCTTGCTGCCGTCTCGTGCAAACAACATGGTCAGCGTCACGTACTTAGCGGATAAGTATTTGCGCAGCTCCGAGAGGAAATTGGACTCCCTGCTGTCATGATACGCGAGAGGCTCCGCCTCCTTAAGAACAACACTAAAATCCACCGTATCGATCACTTTACCTGGCTCTTCATTGAAGATGTCTCCACCACCTATATTCATACCTAAAAGACTGCCCCCATATAATAACCTGGTGCTTTGGACGCTGAACTCGTCCCTGCACTGATGACCCAGGAGTGCCTTGTCCATTGCTTGCAACGATATGGTAACAATGCACTTGGACCGTGCTGGAACAATATTATCTTCGTTTGCCTTTATGCAATATGGACGTAAACTGGTAGTCGAGATTCTGAATGCAAAGTCGTCATTTGTATCATTGGTCAGCTCAACAGTGCATGAAATCTGCTTGTTGAGCTCGAAGGGCAGATCGATATCGAGTGGTGCAATTCCCAACATGTCCTCCAACTCCATGCATTCGGTGACATTGCTTGTTTCTGCGTCATTGATGTCCATTTGGTTGAGACAACTGATTATATCCGATACATGAGGCCTATCTCTTGGGTCTATCTGCATGCATCTTCCTGCCAAATCGAGGCATGTAGCTACTTGCTTGTACCCTAATTGTGCATCCTTTGCTGTTTTATTCCATCTATGCTTCCATCTTCTATGTACCTGTCATTAGTCACGGATAAACTTATGTGATGTTTTTCTTTTCTTAATACAATGGCCTGGGGCAGTCTAACCCCCCATAGGTATGAGTTTTTTTGAGTAACCAAACAAAATACGATTAGTAATTCAAGCAAAGGGAAATGCAAATAACATGCATCCAGAATTATTAGATAAAGAATAAACCAAGATAGCCACAGTATCATTCCAAAAATAACACAATGGACTAAATCCAAATTCCAACTTTTAGGTGTTCTAAAGTTCAGCATGCAGGGAGAAATTTGGATACTTCACTACCGGAACCACGTCTGTTGCCGTGTGTCCCTATCTAAGCCGAGTGCCATATCTCAGGCACTCGGCTTTAGAGCCTCTAAGCAGAGTGTCGTCTCCGGGGGAACAGGGCAAAAGAATACACTCGGCATTGTGTCATCTAAGCCGAGTGTCGACACAACGGACACACGGCAACGAAATTACACTCGGCATTGAGCCATCTAAGCCGAGTGCCTAACGTCAGCACTCATCTTAGGGAGTCCCCACATTAATTCTTTCCCTGACGTCACCACCTCTGTCAATTCGTTTGCTGAGTGCCTCACCCTGGCACACGACAAAGGAGCAGGCACACGGCAAAAAATGTTTTGCCGAGTCTGCAAACACTACACTTTCGGCTTAGGTCTATCTTTTGTCGTGTGTTTTAGGGAACACTTGGCAAAGAATTTTTTTGGCCCAATTACCTTCAAACTTTTTTCTCCTCAACACATATCACATTTCCTACCCCTAACAAAGTTTGGTGTATTTTTTAATTTATTTGCTACATATAACTAATTAATTGCATTTCAAACAATATTTTTAATCGGGTGAGATTTGAGCTACAGGTCATTCAAATATTTGGAAAAATTGAGTGTAAAATTGATATTCATGTTAGTCAACCTAATTTAAGGCCCCATGTATGGTATGATTACGGTTTTCAAACATCTCATTTTCGAAACACGACCCCAATCGTGTGTATGAATGGTTTTTTAATTGTATAAAAAGAAAACCACGTAAAAAAGTCATGAAATTCAACGAGTTGTCGGCATATCATATGTGGAGGCTGTGGAAAAAATTGAGAAGGTTTAGAATACGTTGTCATCTACGTTGCTCAAAACTTGATACATCGCCTAAGAAATTTCAGAGTTGTTGAGAGTGATCCCCCTCGGGGTCGACTTACAGCGACGGTGAAATTGTGATTCGACTTTGAAACTTTTCTATAGGCAAAAGATATCAAATATAATGTAATGTTAAAATTTAGGGATTTTTGGATCCGTTTGATAATTATTAATTTTTTTATTACGTGTATACAAATGGAATGTGAGCTACAACCACATAAAATGATGGTCCGTTTTCTTGAAATTATGAAATTTGCATTGTTTAATTAATTTTACATGGTATTTTCAAAGTTGAATGGAAAGAAAGTAGGGAAAAAAATTTAGGGAAAAAGAAAAACCGAAAAAGAAGAATGTTTTTTAAAAATGGCTTTTTTGCGAGTGAAAAACACCCTTGACACTTTCGGCTTAGAGGCAAGATATGCCAGTGTTGGCCATAAGCACTCAGCATAGGAAATGGCGGTTTTTTAGAAGTGGCGCACACGGCAATTTTTTGCACGAATCCTCGTTTCCTTGCCGAGTGCCTAGATCATGGCACTTTCGACAAAGAAAGTTTTGATTTTTTTTTTTTATTTTTGGTTTTTTGTTCTTTGTCAAGTGCCTAGATCGTGGCACTCGAAAAAAGAAAGAGGGTGAAGTAATTTTTTTAACTAAAACCCACCTTATCCCCTACCACTCTCACTCTGTTGCCTCTCCCTCCCTCACTCTCTCACTCCACCGCGCCCGACGCTCCCGGGAGCACCGCCGCAGCCCCACCATGCCCCGTAGCCGCCCCACCATGCTCCGCCCCGCCTCGCGCCGCCAAGCACCAACCAGCCGCTGCGCTTAGGCTCGCCATGCCTTCCTCCATCCTCCCCCACCGGGCAGCCCGCCAGCCCGCCCGTTGTTGGCCGTCCCGCCGCCCGCCCTCACGCCCGTCGTCCCACTTGCCCCCAACCGGTTCGCCCGCAGCCATCCCCAACCACCGCCCGTCCACCATCCATCCGTCCCCTCGGGGCCGCACCATCCCCGCCACCCCCCGGCCACATACCGGTGCCCCCGCTGCGCCGGCAACCGCCACCCCGGCCACGGCGGCCGCCACCCTAGCCTCGACGCTGTCACCCCGCCCGCTGCAAGAGAAGGAGGAGGAGAAGCGGGGGGGGGGTGAGGCCGACACCCCTCACGTACGGAGGAGGGAGGGAGGAAGGGAAAACGGGGGAGGAGAAGAAGAGGGAAGAGAAGAGGAATGGAAGAGGAGGAGAAGGCCGACACCCCCATTGCCATCATCCCTGCTCATCCATCGACGCCGTGCTTGTTTGCCATAACCCTTCCTCATCTGCGGTTGTCCGTGATCATCCGCCCACCGCACGAGCAAGGTGGTGTAGTGGTGGTCATGTTAGTATATGAATGTGTGCCGATAATGAGGAATTGAGTTCGATGTGTATGCATATGTGTTGGTCGGCCATCGTGCCGTTCTTTTTCTTGCAGGTATTGAAAACCTCACCATGTAGGGGAGGTTTTGTCAAAATTTTTAATTGAACCCATCTTTTTTTTCAGGTGACAGCTCGTCGGTGCCGAGCCGAGTACATGACTTCACCGCCCATTTGCTGGTGCGCTTTGCACCGCTAGGTATAACCCCTCTTCACGGATGATGCTCGTAGATCACAAAACCCACTTAGGCGTCTCCCGTTCGAAAGTGATACGGTTGGAAGTATGCAGATCTTTGCATGTGTAAAACCGTATCACTTTCAAATTGTCCACTTTTTTGGACTGCCTGAGGATGTGTAGAGGGGTTAGTTTACATTAACTCTACTCGTATCCAAGAAAGAATTTGGTCAATACCTCCCTGTTGTTCTCCGGATACACAATCTCCCTACCGGGACGTGTGTTTGGAGAACAGCGGGGAGGTGCTGCCGAAATTTTGTCTTGGATACGAGTAGTGCACAGGCACTAACCCCTTCTAAGCATCCTCGGGTGGGATTAGGACCTATCTTTAGCTATTAGATAGTAGGGTGTACGTACATGTAGAGATGCAATGGAGTATTATATTACTGACATGGAGTATATGGTAATGGATGGATGACTGTAGGTGGATGTACAAAGGATGGAATGCTTATGGAGCCTGGAGCACGTATGGGTGACGAAGACCAATGCTTTCTTGGAAGCAGCATTCTGGGGGCTAATGAAGATGCTAAAGTTTGATGTCCCTACAGCGAGTGTAGGAACAGACGTAAATAAGAAAAGTTGCAAATGGGTAAACACCTTGGCAAGCATGGATTTATGCCAGACTATACCTGGTGGACCCACCATGGTGAAGGACGTAGGAGAGATGAAGCTGTGAGACAACGCATCGAGGATCTCAATGTAGAAGGTGGGGTAGCGGACATGGTGGATGACCATCATGAAGCAAACTTTGGTGGAGGAAGTACGGAAAAGGGTGACCAGGTAGATGCAACTGCAAAGGCGTATTACGACATGTTGTCAGTGGCACAGAAACCCCTTCACCGCAATACAAAGGTCTCTCAACTAGATGCCATTGGACACCTTATGGTCTTGATGTCCCAGTGCCACTTTAGTCGAGACTCCTTTAAGAGAATGCACGTAGTTGTTGGCACTTTGCTTCTAGAAGGTCACGTCCTTCCAAAGAACATGCACGAGTCGCGGAAACTCCTAAATGTATTCAAGATGCCATATGAGCAGAAACATGCTTGTAAGAATGGTTGTCTTATTTAGGAAGGAACATGAGAATTCTACGCACTGTCCAAAGTGCAAATCCTCTAGGTACCTGGAGCAGGACATGGGTGATGGCCAGAAGAGGCATATAAAAATCCACGTAAATGTCCTACGACACCTGTCGTTCGTACCCAGGATCCAACGGCTATACATGACTGAGGAGTCCGCGAAGTAGACGACATGGCACAAAAACTGGACATCGATACAATCCAGACAAGATGGTACATCATTCAGATGGTGAAACATAGCAACATTTTGATAACATTCATCATGACAAAGCTCTAGAGGCTCGTAATGTACGTGTTGTGATGGCAATGAATGGGTTCAATCCTTATGGATTGATGTCTGCCTTGTACACTTGTTGGCCCATGTTTGCTATCCCACTCAATCTCCCCCCGGCGTCGTCTTCCAACGGCAGAACATATTCTTGTCGTTGATAATTTAAGGCACCACGGGAAGAATATGGGTGTGTTCATAGAGCCCATGATTGATGAATTGATCAAAGCTTGGGACAAGGGGGTATGGACATACGATCGAGCTACAAAGCAGAGCTTCAAGATGTATGTTTGGTACCGGTACTCCATGCATGACTTCGTGGCATATGGAATATTTTGCGGTTGGTGTGTTCATGGCAAATTTCCATGCCCAATATGCAAGACGACTCGAGGATTCTTTGGTTGACGAAGGGTGGCAAGTTTTTCTGTTTTGACCAACATCGACAATTTCTTGAACTTGACCATCCATTTATAGAAGACGAGAAGAACTTCATGAAAGGCCGTGTAAGTTACGGACCCTCCACCAGAGATGATGTCGGGTGCCGTGGTCCGTGCTCGGCTTGATGCTCTCATGGTAGATGACACATCCACAAATGGTCGCTTTGTGGGGTATGGCGAGGATCATGCATGGACTCACAAGTCAGGCTTAGAGAGGCTCCCGTATCATGACGATCTTCTTTGTCCACATCACATCGATACATTGCACACTGAAAAGAATCTCGGTGAGGTACTATTTGGAACAATCATGGATACAGATAAGTCAAAGGACAACGATAAGGCTAGAGTGGATCTGGCAGTGTTATGCGATAGACCGAAGGATGAGATGAGGCCTCCTAGAAATGGCAAGAAAATGAGGAGGCCTAAGGCCGATTTCACGTTAGCGAGGGGACGAAAGGAAGGAAGTACTAGAATGGTTTCGAAGATAATGTTCACGATGGGTATGCGGCGAATCGAGAGGAGTGAACTTATCGTCTCTACGAATCAATGGGCTCAAGAGTCATGACTACCATGCGTGGCTTGAGAGGCTTCTTCCGGTCATGGTTCGAGGCTATGTTCTTGATCATATCTAGCAAGTATTGGCAGAGTTTAGCTATTTCTTCCGCTAGCTATGTGCTAAGGAGTTACCTTGGGTCATGGTTGCAGACATGGAAAAGGCACTCCTGTGTTGGTCTGTAAGCTGGAGAAGATCTTTCCACCAGGCTTCTTTACTCCAATGCCACATTTGATTATGGACCTCCCGTATGAGGCATGAATGGGGGGCCTGTGCAGTACCATTGGTGCTATTCAATTGAGAGAGCCCTAATTGTTGTTCAGAAGAAAACTGGAAATAAATGCAAGATTGAAGCTTCCATCGCCAAGGCCTCGGTTCTGGAGGACGTGTCAAACTTCTCAACAACATACTATGGTGACAACCTTCCGCACATGCATAATACACTCCCTCGTTACGATGCTGAGGAAATTTGTCAAAGCTCAGCCTTTTTCGAGGGCAACTTGGAAGTGCAAGTGGTAAGACCAAGAAGACCTTGAGTCGTGCAAACTGGCGCACTATCATGCCCTATATACCGACCAACCTCAGAAAAATGGCGCCGTACATGTTGTAAGTCACTATTTCTCATCGTACTTATTCTCGAGTACTCGCTGTTCTGCATCCAACACCCTTCTTCACTCAAACCTCATAGGGAATTTACTCAACAATTCTGGAGGAGGAGGAGGGCGCCCAAACAAGATCATTTGAACACCCTTCTGAAATAGGGTGCGGACAATGGAAAACCTGATTTCATTTCTTGGTTCAAACAGAAGGTACGTTCTATTTTCTTGCGCGTACGTACTTAGTTTGACATTCCCATCCTGCTTTAAATGGGTTGCGAATGATATAACATTTCAGGGCCAAGACGATGTCAATATAGACCTAGAGTTGAGAAAGGTTTCCAAGTGGTCGTGAGTTTAGGGTCCCGTCATTTACGGTTATGATGTTAATGGATATCAATTCCACACAATAACCCACGAGGAGAGTCGACCCAATCGAAGAGCGACAAACACCGGACTTTTCACGCCTAGCCTTGATGGGGACGAATATTATGGAAGAGCTGAAGAAATATGCGAACTTACATTTCAGGGCCGCCAACCTCTTAATCCTATCGTTTTTAAATGCCATTGGTTTGATCCTAAAGAAGTAAGAAAATAACACGAAAAACTTGGGATAGACGAAATTTAACCGGATTCCAACTACCTAGGAGATGATATGTATGTTATAGCTCAACAGGCCATCCAAAATTATTATCTCCCATGGGCGTGCCAAAAAGATAAGCGTCTAAAACGTTTGGAGGTTGTGACCAAGGTATTACCACACGGTAAACTACCTATCCCAAACAATGAAGATTATAACTTTGACCCAGGCACATATGAGGGAGAGTTCTTTCAAGAAGTGGGGCTACAAGGAAGCTTTGTGATAGACATAACCGATCCAGTCGAAATGCAAGTGGACAATGAAAGGGTTGAAGATGAGGATGAGGGAGATGAGGTTGTAAATGCGAAGGACTTAGAATTACTTTGGCAATTAGAATTAGGCAATGTGGTCGACGTTGCTCCTGAATATGATAATGAAATCAACATAGAAATACACATGTATGATAGTGATGATGCTTCTCAAGATGACCTAGCTCCTGCAGAGGACAACGATGATTATTTCTAATTCATGTAATATGATGTTAACTTTTAAATATGTTATGTTCTTTTTCTAATCTGTCCTATTTATTTTTAAATCTCTTTCTAATCTTGTTTTTCATTATGATTTTTGCAGGTTGGTCAAAAAGATGCATGGTGGAGGCGGGATCTCAAAGGATTTTAGGCAGGTCATGTCCAAATACTGAGGGAGGTGAGCGAGTTAGTAGGAGCACGCAGGAGGAGGAGGAGACAGCTGGAGGAGGCAGGAGGACGCACGAGGAGGAGGCTAGAGGAGGAGGAGGCAGGAGGAGGCGGAGGCAGGAGGATGGGTCGTCCAGCTGCTCCTCCTCTGCCACCACCACAGGAGGAGGATTAGGATGAGGACAAAGAGGTGGAGGACGACGAGGAGGAGCAGGGTGACCAGAAGGACGACGAGGAGGACAGGGACGGACGAGGAGGAGCAAGGGCACTAGGAGGTGGACCTGGGGGGGAGTTGTGGTGCGGTAGTGGGGGCCTCTTCCTCTAGCAGGACTAAACCCTACCCGCAAGGGCACTGCCAAAGCGACCGATACCTTTAGAGAGACGCCCTATAGTGTAGGCCGGTGGTAAAAAGTAAGTAACAAGATAGTACTATTTTCTCATTTATTATGTTCAATCACTTTAAAAATTAAGACATTTTCTTGATTATTTGGGTAGGGGTTTCTTGCTTGTGCAGGCAGGTGATCACAAACGCCATCCCCATGGCATTATCGGTGTGTGGTTGAAGGTGAGCAGCCGGCCTGGACGTTTGAACAATACAAGGTTAAGGCCGATACACACGATCGGGATGATCACATGTACGATAGAATGGTGAGCGTATGAGAAGTGAGGTGTGGGTAAGTATTTGTTGGTGTTTCTTACGCACACGAGAGAAATCCGCAAGCGCACGGAAATACGGTTGTAGCACTTCACCCGGTGGTAGCGTGGGGTATCGTATTTTTCACAGGGGATGGTCGCGCGGTGGCTTTTTAGGTCTATGTCAACCTAAGGCAAGGGTTTGTTTTCTAAGAGTAGCGAGGTATCTATAGGCTAAGTTTTCCAGGCGGTGATTCCTAAAGTCATTTGTCCGCTCACTTTCGGGCACCGCCCACGCTCAAAACAGTGTCCGGCAATTAGCTTTGCTGCGCCGCACCCGAACGTGGGGGGATTTCAAGGGACGGACAAGGCTTGTCACGACCAAGCCGCCTACCCCCTCAACCGTGGGATGCGCCACAAAAGGTAGGTGAACGCTAGTCCAAACACCACGTTTGCACTATTGGTCACAGTTCTTGATGTTGGCCAAGGTTCCCCGGTCAAAGAGTCCCTCCACCAAGAACTAACGTAAAATGATCTACCAATCCCGCAAGTCTACAACAGCTAAGAAATGTACGAAGGAAATTAAGTAGCTGCAAGATAATCACAAGACTCCTTACCAAAGTGTAAGTAGCTTGCAGAGAGGTACAAGCCGGGCGGGTACCGACAAGTCCAAGACTCCGTCCTCCTAGGAACCGCGGAACACCGGGGCGAACAAGCAACTCCGGGTAGAAAGAATCAAGCTTCTTTCTAGCCTTTCCCTCTCTCACTCTCTAGAATTGGGAGATAGAATAGAAGAAGTAGAAGAAGAAGAAGATCTAATTCTACTCTCTTGCACAAGTGGACTGGTTTCTCCTTTGAATTTGTATTGCTTGATGAGAGGGAGAGATGGGGTCTATTTATACACAAGGGGAGGGACCTAAGTGCTAAAAAAACACCCAAACCGACCGGGGAAAACCTTCCATGTACACCAAACCGACCATCCCACGTCGGTTTCACCGTTTTGGAAGGTAACAAACCGCCTCCCCCGGCTGGGCTCGAACCGCCTCGGCCGGGTGCGGCCGCACCAGTGGTGTGCACACACCCTGCGGGGCCGGCCGCCCGGCCGGCGGCCGGGCATCCTTGCTCGAAAAAAAGTTGTAAGGTGGACTTTGGCCCGGCCTGGTTTCGACGTTTATTGCGATTTGTTTGGGCTTGCCATTTGCTCCTTTGGGCCTTTTTTCTATTTGTTGATTTTATTTCTTTTTCTTTGTCTTTTTGGCCCAAAGTGATCATCCATGAGTTTGTACGCAAGTCCAAATAAACACCAAAACTTTGGAATATGTTAGTTGAAATCCCTATTTCTATGTTGTTTTGGTGTTGTGTTGACGGTATTTAATTTGTCATTGGTTACCGTCAACAAACTCCCCCACACTTAGCCCTTTACTCGTCCTTGAGTGAAGGCACGAGGGACTAAAGTGGTTCAATCTCCAAGATGTAAACCTGCATACAAGTTATTAGGGCCTCACCTTTGTTGGTATTTGTTAACCTACAGGAATAATATGATGGATAATCCGCAGTTTAACGGATACCGGTGAGCACTTCACCCGGGAATAGGGCTTTTTAAATATCGAATCCACGGGGGAGAAGGTGAGAGAGTATGTCGAGGTGTATAGCTAAATCCGAGTGGCTAAAACTAGATTAAAAGAGAGGTAAGGAGTTCTATTAGGAAGGTCTTGTTCTCACTTCAAGTAAATCATTTGCACATTGTTCTTAAGAGGGGTTGTCATGAAGAAACTCTTAATAAAGGGAATCTACGCTAACAACGTTGGGGCTCCTACGATTTCTATAAACGGCAAAGGCGTAACAAAGGACTCAATGGCATTTGTCACCACCACGATCGGCCTTAACAAGTGTCTTCACCCCGGCCTATAGAAGGTATTCGTAATAAGCTAGTCAATCTAAGCACCACGCTTACATTAATCTAACAACTTCAACTCAAGAGCAACCAAGAATCAAAGTAATCTTATCAAAGAAATACGAACCTTAAGAACAATAGAGACAATACCACTTACTCGAATGGAAGTCGAACAATCCACAAGATCTCGAGTTGCGCTCCAATGGCACCAACTCCGGAGGAAGAAGAAGATGGAGGCGCCCGACGGCTCAGGGCCTTCCTTCAACTCCGCCTCAACCGCTCTAATTCTCTCAACTTGAAGCTCTACTCTCAATTCTAATCTAGGGCTTCTAGTTCTACATCTTGTCTAATCTTCTACTTCTAGTTCTTGAACTAGAGCTAAGGCCGTCGACTAGATTTGGAGAGTTGATCCGAGATGATTGAAGCCGAGGGGCACAGGGGGTCTATATATATGGGTCTTCTTATGTCCCCGGCTTCAACAGCGATGTGGTACTAATCTTTGATTCATCTCGTGCTTCTACCGACGCCCTCGGATCAAACCGACGTTAAACAACCGGTTTAGATTGCGTCTTAGAGGCGGTGGAGGAAGCTTAGGAGGCGGGGCAACTTGGCCGCCAAGCGGGCCGATCGGGCCGATTATTAGCCGATCGGCCCGGGGTGGGCTCCACTCACGGGCCCCGCGATGCGTCGTGGCCACGGAGTCTTCTAGATGATGTTTTCTTCGTGCCAAGTTTTCGTTCACGTCGGGTGTATTCGAGCCTTCTAGTCTTGCTTCGGAGTTGGATTGCGTTACGATTTCTACCGTTTTTTTGTTAAGTCTCGCAAATCATAACTTTACCAAAACTCATGGAAATCATTAGTATAAACCCCTAATAAGGTTGTCTAATTATATTTTAGTCCTTTTCCATGTTTAGTTGACAATTAAAAGTATACGTTAACAAGTGTCAACAAACTCCCCACACTTAGGCTTTTACTCGTCCTCGATAAAAGGATGGTTTAACTTTAATGTAACCGTAGAGACAAAGGATGGATCATAATTATACTCCATGGTCATACACGCACTTTGGGATATCGAGCATGAAATGGTTAGAAACAGATCACCTTAAATTCTTAAACCAAGTCACTTGGAGAGATTTTGCATAAGTTTTTGAAAAGAAAACATAGTTCTACTTACTCCTTTGTGACACTCTTAAGTCTCTCAAAATATATTATATCCTCACAGTTCATTTATTATATCATATGTGGAGCTCAAGAACATGTAGCATGCTTACCTTGTATTTATTGCTAAGTCAACTGTGGATCCATGGAGATAGATGTCATAAGTCATAGATCAAGATGTGTATGTGAGTCAAGATTATTATTACCCTTTGCTCTCTCTAGTTGAAAATCGCCTATCTCCCTTTTTGGAACATTTATATTTATTTATTTATTTTCCAAGCGAGGTAACCAGCTATTTAGTGGAGAGGTGGGTTCTACTCACCCTCGGACACTTGTCCATTTTTACTCTCTCAATTATTAGAGAAGTGGGCCCTACTCACCCTCGGACATTTGTCCATTATTCTTCTCTTTATTTTTTGCCTTTTTCTTTTCTTAGAGAGGGGGTTCTTCTGACCCGTAGAACACTTGCTCATTTTCTCCTCTCTCTCACTTTTTCTCTCCACTCTTAGAATTTTGAACATTTGGCTTTTTTTATAGCTGTACCTTTTTCAACAATTAAAATTATGGGAGATAGAGATTAAAACTTTTTAGAGCATGGATACTTTAGTGAAAGCAGTGTATGTGATCTTGATCTTAGACTTTAGACAAATTTCAACATGGGTCGTGGTTTTGACAAAGCTCAACACAAGAAAGCAACAATTAATTAGATATATCTTTAATGATTGCTATGGCTCTATTAGGATGTATCATTGATCACAAAGGAGAAGCATAACTAATGATTTTAATATTTTGAAATAAATAACTCTCCAAAGACAAGATAAAAGAAAGAGGATCTCATTATTCTAACTTTATTATTTCTCATGTTTTAAGCAATTAAAGCATCCCAACAAGTGACAGGTATATGTAGGAATTTAATCATGCAAAACTTTGTTCATGGGTTAACAAGACATCTTTTTCATATAGGAAAACATACCATAACGTAAAAGACTTATTTTAATTGAACGGAAAGTAATTTGTGAAAATTGAAAAGTTTTAGGAAGCAAACCGAGCGGTGGACGAAGCGGGGCCTACGTGGGACGAGGCAGGGGGCGGTCGGCTGGTATATGGGGGGCCGGTCGGCCTGCCACTGGACCGTGTCGGGCGCAGTTCGTCGTCGGCGAGTCGATGGTTCCGTCTTGGTTCCAAATTTCTTGATTTTGGTCGCGAAAACTTCTGTTTGGTCATCGAGGATCTCCCCCACACTTATTTTCTGTTATCTTGCATACAAAGCATGGTGGAGACAAAAACATATCCGTAAATATATGGAGAATAATTGACTCAACTTGTGGATGACTTCCATAAGAGCACTTTATTATATAATTCGAATCCTAATATTTAATAGTAAACTAATTTTAACTAAACCGAACTAAACAAATTAATCGAACTAACTTTTAAGATTTAAACGCTAAGACTTATTAACTCTAATCTAAGCAAACATATAATAACTAGCTAATAATTTAAAAGATAGAATAGTGATACCTATCGTGATAAGCGGGGTGCTCTCCCCAAAATTTGGATATTGAAGTAGTCTTTTGATTCGTCCTTGGAACTTGTTCGCCTTGAGGTTCTCCTTACATGTTCTCCCTGTAAATATTAATTCCGCATATACCCGAAGGAACAAATTCTAGGAACATATTGTGAGCCTTCATGTGCTCACGTATTTTTGGATTTTTTACGAAAAGCGTGGACCTTCATGTGCCCACATATTTTTGATAATTTTTCTATGCAAAAGGATGATGATGCAAAAACATATGAATGCAATATTTTTGGATTTTTTTTTTTTTTTTATGCCGCCACAACAAGGAGTACTTGCATGGGGCTTAAAGAAATTGATGTAAATGCAAAGCAAACATATTTTTATGATTTTTTATGCAGGTTTTGAAAGTAAGTTTGCTAAAGGAAATATGCTAATTTAAATATGCCGTGTAGAAAATAAATATGTAGATAAATACTTGAGTTACCTCTTGGTAAGAATTTTGAGTACTTACTCCCATGGCGTGCGTCATCGATGGCATCTCGTCGAATGTCGCGGTTCGAAATGGTGCCTTCAATGATCTCGACGAGTGGGCGTAGATGAGGTGGCCGATGGAGATGGTATTTGTTCGGGTTGATGGCGTGGGTAGTGGTAGGTCTTCGAAGGTGTACTCTTGACGTCCTCTTCAGTAGGTGATGCTTCTTTCTTTTTCCATGTTGCTTCTTCGGAGGAGACCTTTCTTGGAGTGGCAGTCTTTGAGTGTTCGGTTGGTCGGGCCGGCGAACTTTCTTAATGTCTTCCTTGTTTGTCAACTCCGTTCCAACCGGTCTTGTGATTTTTAGCGGCGTCTCCGCGTCTTGTTCTTCTTGGGTCTTGTGGTGAGGTAGGCAATAGTGGTGGTGTAAGGCCTTCTTGATGGAGTATGGGGATGAACGTTGACCCATTACTCTTGTCAAGTGGTCTACACCTCCGATCATGTCGTGCTCACTTTGATCTTCCTAGGTCACTCTTCAAGTTCATCATCCGATCTTAATAGCCACTTGGTGATGGCGTTGCCTATGTTCTTCGCATTTGGTTCATTTGTTTGAAGGAAGATTGGATGGTGGCGGTGGCGGCGTCTTGTTTAGTGTGCATATTTGTAGGTCGGGGACTTCCACTTGTAGGAATTGGGGAAGTAAGACTTTTTCCTCTTATTGCGCAAGGTGAGTCCCGCTTGCAAAGACAAGGTAGAGATCAAGTGCATGGGCTCGTTGGTGGGAAAACACCATCAGAACCAAAATTTCATTTACTTCTACTCTAACCTTGTGGGCACAATGAACAAGATAAAGATAATGTATAAGTTCATTTATGACAAGGATGGTAAGATCAGAAGATAAATCTAGCATATAAATATTTTTAGCAAAATAATGAGCAAACAAGAAAGTGATGCTAGAAAACAGTTTTAAAAAGCTAACATGTCGAGTTAACAAGATTGAATCATGTGAAACTATAACTCTAGCATATTTGACTTTTCATTTATGAGAATGCCATAGTAAAAAGGGAAATCTTAATGACTACTTACCTCAAGGTGTTACCTTTTTATTATTGAGTATGATGGCGCTTATTACACCTTGTGGTGGTCCTTTTCTTCTTCTTGAGTGGCATATGGAGTGACAGGTGCATGTCGGGAGGAAGAGGATGGCTTAATTATCTTCAATGGAATTGGCCTCCCTCCTTGATGCTTCCATCACCCATGAATTCCTTCTTCGAGTGAGCGCTTCGATTGTGGATCTTGTCTTGTGTCACTCTTCTTCTTCTTGGCTTATCGGGAATTCTTTTTATCCATAAGTCATGTCTCACATGTCTTGCTCCATCTCTAGTGAGTTCGTCTCGACCTCCCCAAACTTGTTTCGTAGTTTATTATTTTCTGCAGGGGTTAGTCCAACAAAGATATACCAAGCATCTACTATAGTGTACTATGGTTCAAAAGTCAACCTAGACACCACATCTAATTTGATTTAGGAAGGCGTTCTAACCTAAACACCACGCTTAATTTAAAAAGCCTTTAGAAGAAAGATCACTACACCTTATGGTTTCAGGAATCAAACTAAACACCATGTTTAACTCGAGCTATGAAAACAATTTAAACTAAGCACCCTCGCTTAATCTAAAAGGTGTATGAAAATACTTCAAAACCTAAGCATACTATAGCAAACAATGGTAGCATGAAAGCATTGCGAGAGATTTTTTTTTTTTTTAAACAGAGATGATAGAGCATGATGAGTGTTTAACAGATCGAGCATGCATAAAGGTAAAGATAACCAAGCTAGTGTAGCAACACGACAATAAATGTTTCTATGTATGTAATTTCAATGTTGCATAATGACTGGTTGGACATACCTTGTATTGTCATCCTTCGTTCTTCTTTACTCCAAACCTGGCATGGTCGTAAGTGACAAAAATACCCGAAGGAAAAATTTTTATAATCATATGCTCATAATGTAGGGGCATATAGTGATATATAAGTCTTTATAGTATTTCCCCTAGAGTGCTTGTTTTTAGGACAAAAAGCTCGTCCTTGGGAAACTTTTTAAATTATGAATCAAGATGATGAAGTGGTTTCCCTTATATTGCCGCCTCAAAATTTCAAGCCGTAGGAAAAATTCACCCTTTCTAAATTTTAAGAAAGAGAGTATTGGAGATCTCATGTGCGGCAAGAATTGAGATAGCAATCAATTTAGGAGTTTTCAAATGAGCATGGACTAGGTGGAAAAAGTTTCATTTATGAAATAGTCTTTATGCTCATTGATGTTCTCCGAGAAAATGCGTTCCTTTTGGTCTTCCTTAGATCATTCCTAATATTTTAGGATCGTGAGGAGACGCAAGAAAAGGGCACAAGAGGATTCATTGGGCTCAAGGATGTGGTTAAAGATGGGTTTGAAAAGAATTATCTAATTTGAACATAAAGAGAGAGACAGAGTGGCTTCGTGGATGGCTTTGCTCTCTTCCTATGGCATGATTAGATATGCCATCCTTGAGGTTCCCCAATGTTCTTGCATAGCAATAAAGGTGCTTTCTAAGAGATTATCTCAAAAGAGGTTTGGATTATATATGGTCTCTTGTGAATTTGGAAGTTCATGAAACTCATCATCTAAAGAGATATCCAAGGGTTGAATTTCTTCTCCCCTTAAAGGTTTTAGCGCATTGATGGTTTGGGGTTGATAGCTAAGTCTTGGGATTGGAGTGATGGTGATATAGCTATCGAACTTCTATATATATATATATTTTTTTTGGCTGGAGGATGATTCTTCTTCCTTTGGGTGGTCATAAAGAATGCTAGTATATGGGTTTCACCCCTGAAGTTCGCCAAAGCAAACCTTGCTTAAAAGGGAAAGAAAAGGTTCCTCCAAAAACCGCATGATGATCATGCGCACAACACTTTCATGATGTCGGCAAAGACTCCTACCATAGAAGATATGATCCTCGCTTCTCACTCCCCGAGAAGTATTGCTTCATGATCATTTTGATCAACCATAGGTGTAGCTAATGGACGGATGTAAGGATGAGATCTAAGGATTCTAGTGGCTGTGAGCTTCCGCTTTAAGGGTGCAGTATAAGATAGATAAATATGGAATCAATTGATCCCACGAAGATAGAAAAAAGATGAGAAGATAGAATAAAAGAAAAAGATAAAAGTATAGTACAAGATTTAGCTATAGTTTTTCAATGTGGTCTCAAACCGTTCTCCCCAAGAACGGCGCTTTAAATGCTTGTTGGTATTTGTTAACCTACAGGGAATATTATGATGGATAATCCGCAGTTTAACGGATACCGGTGAGCACTTCACCCGGGAATAGGGCTTTTAAATATCGAATCCACGGGAGAAGGTGAGAGAGTATGTCGAGGTGTATAGCTAAATCCGTAGTGGCTAAAACTAGATTAAAAGAGAGGTAAGGAGTTCTATTAGGAAGGTCTTGTTCTCACTTCAAGTAAATCATTTGCACATTGTTCTTAAGAGGGGTTGTCATGAAGAAACTCTTAATAAAGGGAATCTACGCTAACAACGCTTGAGGGGCTCCTACGATTTCTATAAACGGGCCGGCGTAATAAAGGACTCAATGGCGCTTGTCACCACCACGATCGGCCTTAACAAGTGTCTTCACCCCGCCTATAGAAGGTATTCGTAATAAGCTAGTCAATCTAAGCACCACGCTTACATTAATCTAACAACTTCAACTCAAGAGCAACCAAGAATCAAAGTAATCTTATCAAAGAAATACGAACCTTAAGAACAATAGAGACAATACCACTTACTCGAATGGAAGTCGAACAATCCACAAGATCTCGTGAGTTGCGCCCAATGGCACCAACTCAGGGAGGAAGAAGAAGATGGAGGCGCCGACAGCCTCCGGCCTTCCTTCAACTCCGCCTCAACGCGCTCTAATTCTCTCAACTTGAAGCTCTACTCTCAACTCTAATCTAGGGCTTCTAGTTCTACATCTTGTCTAATCTTCTACTTCTAGTTCTTGAACTAGAGCTAAGGCCGTCGACTAGAGCTGGATCCGATCCGATATGATGATGAGTTGATCTCGAGATGATTGAAGCCAGGGGCCCGGGGGTCTATATATATGGGTCTTCTTATGTCCCTTCAGCCAAAGAAGCGATGTGGTACTAATCTTTGATTCATCTCGTGCTTCTACCGACGCCCTCGGATCAAACCGACGTTAAACAACCGGTTTAGATTGCGTCTTAGAGGCGGTGGAGGAAGCTTAGGAGACGGGGGCAACTTGGCCGCCAAGCCAGGCCGATCGGTTCGATTATTGGGCCGATCGGCCCAGGGTGGGGCTCTACTACGGGCCCGCGATGCGTCGTGGCTTCGGAGTCTTCTAGATGATGTTTTCTTCGGTGCCAAGTTTCGTTCACGCCGGGTGTATTCGAGCCTTCTAGTCTTGCTTCGGAGTTGGATTGCGTTACGATTTCTACCGTTTTTCCGTTAAGTCTCTACAAATCATAACTTTACCAAAACTCATGGAAATCATTAGTATAAACCCCTAATAAGGTTGTCTAATTATATTTTAGTCCTTTTCCATGTTTAGTTGACAATTAAAAGTATACGTTAACAAGTGTCAACACCTGCTTTGTGAGTATTCAAGGTGGCTACCAAGCTATCTTAGAATAATTGAGCAATGGAATAGCATGAATTTCTATCTTCTTGCTACTACTCATGCGCAAAGACTTGGTAAGTTTTTGAATTTTTGAAAGAAATAGCATTGCTCTTTATGGTATTGACTCTCACAAAGTCACTCTTGTTTAAATTTTTCCTCTCAAAGCACTCTTGTTTGTATCACTCTCACTCATCCTATTTTGTAGGGGTTTTGTGGATCTTTCGGTGGAGTGGTGCATACGTACCTCTACATATATTGTCGGGTCAAGCTCGGATCGTTGGAAAGAAGTGCCATACCCTTAGATCAAAATGTGCAATTGTGTGTGGAAAATATTGATGATATATTTTCTTTTTCTTTGTGGTTACTCCTTGACTCATGATCTTTTTCCTCCTTTCTTTTTTTGTATGCCTTTGGAGAGATACAGGCTACTTTTTTTTTTCTTTCTTTCTTTTTTTCTTTTTTTTTTTTGGAAATGTGGGCTCTATCGCCCTTGGACACGTGTCCATTTTTCATCTCTTTATTCTTTTCTTTTTAAGCAGCCTGTATCTTTCTCTCTGCATTTTTCTTGATAATGAGGAGATGATCATGGTAAATGACTGGAGTATTTATTTGGTGGATGGTAAAGATGCATGTTTTTGCGCAATTCTTATTGTGAGAATCGGCGTGTATTTGTGGGTGTACGTGTTTTCCGATCTTGGGGGTATGAGCCTCTCTCAACGCAGAGATCAACGGAGCTCGACAAAACTCAATACAAAGAAGCAAGTAGCTATAGTGGATAATCATGTCATTATTCGGGCTTTGGTAGGATTTGGCTAAGTCAAACCATGAGCATGCTTTTATTTTAAATTTTTGAAGATAAGACCAAGTCTTATTGCAAAAGAGAGCAAGTGTCAAGTCATTCTACCATATCTCAAAGCTCAATTGTTTAGATAAGCATGGGGTCCCTAAAGGATAGTTGCTCAACAGAGTCTGGTTTTTGGCGAGGAATAAAGTGTATGCATGCCATTTCTCAATTGGTAGACTAGAGATGGAGCATCAAAAGTTTTGTCTTTTTGATATATTCAAAATTAAACTTCAAAACTTTTAGCACATGTGCAAGAGAGAGAGCAAGAGAGAGAGAGAGAGTTGTGCAAACCTCTGTTTTTTGAAGAGGAAGGAGTAATGGTAGTCATTCGTCTTGTCCTTCTTTTATCATGAATTGCTCGATGTTTTATGCAATTGTGTTGGGGAGATCTCGAGATAAGTGTGATTGAATGCTTGAGAGATCTCCCCACACTTATTCTTGTACCTGTTTATTTGAACAAAGAAAAGGAAACAAAAACAAACACATGGCTCCAGCGGCATGAATACCGTGGGGCCTTTATTTTATTTTTATTTTATTTTGTTTTGTTTTGTTCACCATAGCATCAGTTACTCAAGCAAGGCTAACATAAGTTAAGTATTGAAAGCATAGCCTTGATTCATCTCCAAAGATAAGATATTTTCATAGATCATGACAACAAAGCTCTAAGTTCATTAACCAAACTCGACACCATGTCAAAGTTTGATTAAAGAAGATCATTTTTAACCTAAGCACCATGCTTAATTTAAAAGACCTATGAATGTATTACATGTATCCATGTAGGTACACCCAAACTTGAAGCATGTGACATGGTATGGAAAGCATAAAGTTCTATTTCCATGGAGATGAAAATATGAGTGAAGAAACCGTGAATATTATTTTCTTTGCATACTGAATATACTTACCGGCAAAGCATCTATGGATGAAACATTGAAATCTTGGTCTGCGGTTTGCATGATGGCTCTATCCGGTGCTTCTCAAGGCTAGCCCACACACTCACACTCACAACTTTGTGTGTGCGGACGATGGGCCTTGGTAGCGACAAAGGATCAAGAGAGAGCCCTTCTTTGCTTGTTGACGCAATGACGGGTGGAGTCGGGCAACACACTAGTATGTTTTGTAACCATGCGAGGCCAACCTCCTCCTCTCTTCTCTTGTTTTTTTTTTTTTTTGCATGGGACCTTCATGTGTCCCTATTTTTTTTTGTGTGGGACCTTCATGTGTCCCTATTTTTTTTCCTCTTTTTTTTCTTGTGTGTGGGACCTTCATGTATCCCTATTTTTTTTTCTTTCCCCTTTTTTTTTTTTTTTTTTTTTCTATCTTTCTCTCTCTTTTTTTAATCCTTTTCTCTTTTTTTTTTTTTTTCTTTGCAAGGTTGAGCCGACATCACCTTTTATTCTCTATCATCATTTTTTTTTTTATATATGACCCCTTGGTGGATGAAACTTGAGATTGTCACCATCTTTCCCTCACACTTAGACTTTTGTGCAAAAGTCAAGTGTGTAAGGTCCCGGTCTCCTCTTGAGCATGTTCCATCACCCATGGGCATCAAAGTTTCTTGTTGATGTCGCCCTCATGTTTTCAAGCATCGTTTGCCCCTTTGTTCTTCTTAGTCATTCTCCACCGAAATGGTTAGCAACAAGAATACCCGAAGGTGCATACTAACTTGACAAAGATGTTCTTGCTTTTATTAATAAGAGAAAGAGCTTTTTTTTATGATAGTCAGGGGGTATCTCCCCAAGAATTGCTTTTGTTTATGGTCATAAGCTTGACCATGGGAATTCTTTCTCTTGCGAGCTATCAAAGGTGGTGAAGTTCCTAGCTTCTCCACTAAGCAATGACCGATTAAAGATCAAGCCGCAAGGTTAGCGCCATCGTGCTACTACGAGATCGACACAACTTGTGATACACGAAGACACAAACATCCTCTTAAAGAGTCTGTGAACATGGACAAAGAGGAGGTTGGGATCCTCGTGAGGAGCACGTGGGCGAGGCGAGACAAGCTCTAGAGACCCATATGGGTATGTGAAAGGTGTCTTGCTTCGGTCATCATGGTGGATAGAAATCGGGTATTCTTCCCACCCCGTGACTTGCCTCGTATAGAATGGGTTCGTTCTTAGAGTTCTCAACGACCATCATTCCTACCACATGGATTGGGCTAACCAAATTTGTGTGTGGTACGGGATAAATTATCCCGACGCAAAGAAGTTTGAGAACTTCCTTCTTCACGACTTTACGCATCGCTTTATTGAGCCTTCTTTGGGGTTCACGTGATGGGGTACCGGAAGGGTCAATAGGTATGATGTGTGCGCAGAAAGTGTTGGGCTTACCCCTTTTAGATCATGAAGGGAATACCCAAAGACCGATCTGTGTTTCTCTAAGACGGCTATTAGTGGGTAGTTTCTCGGTCACTAAGCTTAGCGCTTATGATGACCGGAGCTTTGTGAATTGCCATTTAGGAAGACATAGCATAGGCCCGGAGGTAGGGGTTTAAGCTCAACTCGAGGCCGAAAGTGAGCTCTTCCTCTTTGGGAAGTTCTATGAGTTCCCCCGAATCGCCCTCTTCTTCAATGAAGAATTGGGCGTCTTTTCTAGGTCCTTTTTCGGGTTCTCATATAGCATAACTCCCATGACCTCCCTCGGGCGTGTCGTACTCTAGGAAGGGTTACATTCTATCGAGTTTTTAGCTCGAGTGGCGGGATAGAAAACTTTTTCTTCCCGAGTTTGACATCTAATTCCCGGATGTTGATAGATCAAGAATCTTCTCCAAGGGATGGCCGATCAGAATGTCGAAGTCTTGGATATCAAAAATATGAAAATCCAGAGACAACTTGACATCCTGGTGTTGGAAGATTTGTTCATGTATAACCTCGCGGCTTTCAATAGTGGTACGTGGTGCTATGCGCAAGGTCCGTGCTGTGGGGGTCCTAATGGCTTCCTCGTCATAGGTTTGTGCAAAGGTTGCGGACATTACGTTTATTCCCACAGTAGGGTTATACATGACCTCCACCCAGTTTCCCTGATATTTGCAACTGATAGGCGTAGAGGGGCCACTTATCCGAATTTCTTCGGAAGAGGGTCCTTCCTCTCGCAACCATTCCGTGCTCATTATAGCTGTTAGCTCCTTAATAGACTCTCGGAGAAAGAGTTTATCCGAGGGGTTGTTCAGGGCTAGTGGGGACAGGTGGTTTCTTCCATTGTTCATACTCCCGAGGTGTCACCGAATTGATCAAGAAGGTCAACCTCGAAGAACGGAAGATCCGCACATTACGGTCTCCTCCGGTTCTCGTTCAAGGCAGGATCTCTCTAAAGATGTTTTGAGGTTCGGCGAAGGCGAAGAGACTTCCTCTTGTTTTTGCTTGGGTTCTACCCGGATGGGTTCTAGCGGAGGAGTATTCTCAAGAATACGGTTTAGGAGAGCTTCTCCTTCATTTCGTGGTTTTATCTCGAAAAACGACCCTCCGGGCAGCTAAATCAAGCGAAAGAGGGCGCTTGCCCCTGTCCAATCCTAGCCGAGAAATGTAAAAGCACGTGGTTTGGTATGGGCAGTCCGGGCCGGATCGTGTAAGCGTGGTAAACCGGTCCCAGGCTGCACCTATGGTTTCACCCTCTATTTGTTGGAAGCCGAGTATCTCTTGTCGCAGGGCAGCGATTCTCGGATATCAGGTAGAACGCTACACGAGAATACGCCGCAGTTCTTCCCATTCTCCGTTTACCAACCCTACGTTATGGGCGTACCATTGAGTCGCCCCCTCGCAAGAGAGAACGGAAACAACTTCCACCTCAACGTGTCATGTGTCATGCCGCGAATTGTCGTGTCGCCGGAAGAGCTGCTCAAACTCCCCGTAAGTGATGATAGGGGTTTTCATATTCCGAGCTTTGAAAAGGCTCGGCCTCAACCATGGCTATAAAGCCGTGGCGGAGCTCATACTCGGAAGCCTGTGATTGGCTTCGCGGATTGGCGTGGTTCTACGAGCTCGCCCTTAGGAGCGTATAGGATTTGGATAGTGGGTTGCTCCATGGGTAACAGGTGAACTCTTTTTGGTATTTTTGTTTAAAGGATACTACCAAATCCACGTGAGGTTGACTCGGCTTGATATATAACTTCGACAACCGTCCCCCCGCGCGCTTTAAATGCTTGTTGGTGTTTCTTACGCGACAGAGAAATCCGCAAGCCGCACGGAAATACCGTTGTAGCACTTCACCCGGTGGTGCGGTGGTATCGTATTTTTCACGAGGGACGGTCGCAAGGTGGCTTTTCGTGTCTATGTCAACCTAAGGCAAGGGTTTGTTTTCTAAGAGTAGCGAGGTATCTATAGGCTAAGTTTTCCGTGCGGTGATTCCTAAAGTCTCATTTGTCTACTCACTTCCGGGCACCGCCCACGCTCAAAAGAACAAAGTGTCAGGCAATTAGCACTGCGCCGCACCCGAACGTGGGGGGGATTTCAAGGGACGGACAAGGCTTGTCACGACCAAGCCGCCTATCCCTCAACCGTGGGATGCGCCACAAAAGGTAGGTGAACGCTAGTCCAAACACCACGTTTGCACTATTGGTCACGATTCTTGATGTTGGCCAAGGTTCCCCTGGTCAAAGAGTCCCTCCACCAAGAACTAACGTTAAAAGCGATCTACCAATCGCAAGTCTACAACAGCTAAGAAATATATGATGAAATTAAGTAGTGCAAGATAATCACGAGACTCCTTACCAAAGTGTAAGTAGCTTGCAGAGGTACAAGCTGGGGGCGAAATCGACAAGTCCCGGCACTCCGTCCTCCTAGGAACCGCGGAACAAGGGGCTTAACCTAAGCAACTCCGTGTAGAAAGAATCAAGCTTCTTTCTAGCCTTTCCTCTCTCACTCTCTAGAATTGGGAGATAGAATAGAAGAAGTAGAAGAAGAAGAAGATCTAATTCTACTCTCTTGCACAAGTGGATTTGGTTTCTCCTTTGAATTTGTATTGCTTGATGAGAGGGAGAGAGGGGGGTCTATTTATACACAAGGGGAGGGACCTAAGTGCTAAAAAACACCCAAACCGACCTAGGAAAAACCTTCCATGTACGCCAAACCGACCATCCCACGTCGGTTTCACCGTTTTGGAAGGTAACAAACCGCCTCCCGAAGCTGGGCTCGAACCGCCTCGGCCAGGGGTGCGGCAGCTGTGTGGTGAATGCAACACACCACGCCAGCCCCGCCTTTGGCCGGGCAGCCGGCATTTGGGCTTCCTTGCTCAAAAGTCGTAAGGTGGACTTTGGCCCGGCCCGGTTTCGACGTTTTGTTGCGATTTTACGTTTGGGCTTGCCATTTGCTCCTTTGGGCCTTTTTCTATTTGTTGATTTTATTTCTTTTTCTTTGTCTTTTTTGGCCCAAAGTGATCATCCATGAGTTTGTACTGCAAGTCCAAATAAACACCAAAACTTTGGAATATGTTAGTTGAAATCCCTATTTCTATGTTGTTTTGGTGTTGTGTTGACGGTATTTAATTTGTCATTGGTTACCGTCAACAATGTATTCTTATCACTACATTGCTTTCTGATTAGATTCTTTAGACATTCTTCAAATTATGACTGAATGTCTCGTTTTTTGTATACAAGATTTCTACAGATCAGATTCTTTAGACATTCTTCACATAGGGAGTACCACGATGGCGAAGTTCTCGCTCCAAGTTCTCGACGTGGGCAATGGCCCACACCGCCCAAATAAGTCCGTCGAGCGCCACAACCCGGGAGGCCCCGCCCGAGAGTTAAAGCAACTTCGTCCATACACCGCCACCTCACTTCATACACCGAGATGTACAAACAGGTCCATGGGCAAGACAAAGAACCCCGCGGAACATCCCATTGATGGAGAAATTGTCATGATGTTGGGAGACGGGAAGAAGCATGGGTGTTACTACATCGGCGATCAGGTAATCGACCCACGCAAAGACTAGGAAACTTCGCGGATATTCGAGCTAGCAGCTCGAGTTTGAGGCCAGAGATACACACACCACCGGCCCGTGGTGCCAACGCTTCTGAGTTACTTCGTGTCATTCGCTCTCGTTTGATTTTTTCATACCTTAGCTTTGCATTATAACGTGTGGGTGAAATATTGTAGGTCGAGCTAGTGGAAGAGAAGAGGCGGCGGAGGAGTCGATGCGAGGAATGCAACAATGTGGGAGTACATGCAAGGCTTCATTGCCAGCCAAGGCTATTATGTGCCACACCCACAGATTTTTGGGCCTCCGCCACCAATGGATCCTGCTACCGATCGAATGGCCGTGAGTTCCTACAACTTGAACTCAAGATTTAAGCCTATATATATATATATATATATATATATATATATATATATATATCTATATACATATATATACATATATATACATATATACATATATATATATATATATATATATATATATATATATACCTATGTACTATACTACACCCTAGGTGTAGAATAGATTCTACACCCTAGCACCCAAACCAACCCACCGACCGGACAAGTAAGCCAACCAACCGGCAGACCAACATGCGCCCGCCCGACCCAGCCCTCCATCATCCCACCCGTCCCCAATACCCAACCCCTCATCGAGACTTCCCCCAGCCTTCCGGGCGCCGATGGCGGCCGATTCTCTGTCAGAAAACGACGGCGTTTCTCGAGGGGCGGCGGCGAGGGTCGGGCAGCGCCGGGGCTCTCCATCCCTCCCTCTCCCCCTTTCGATCCACCCCGGGGAGGTCCTTCTGGCTTCCTACTGGGCGGCAGCGACTCACGAGGTGCGGCAGCTAGGGTCTCCAGCGGCGATTCGCTTGGGAGGCAGTTAGGGTCTCCAGTGGCACCCACAGGTAGCTCTGAAGCTGTACGCGTGCTCTGCATTCGCGGATTTGCAAGGGGCAGCAGCGGTGGCCGAGATTTGCGATGTCAGCGGTGAGGATCCCAGGCAACGACTGCGGGGGCTCTAAAGGGGCACACGTACTCTGCATTTCTTCTCCTCTACGAGCCCTGCAGACTCCCCTGCTCCTTTCGCCAGTGGGAGTAGATCGGCGGTAAAGAGTTGGGGGAGGCTGTAGTCATCGAGGGAGGATTGGCCTCGCTTATTTTGGATTGCACGCACATTGGTGAGCATCCCTCACACCCGCATGTTGCTACCTACAGTAATTCCCACATTTTTCTTCAGTAATCGTGATAGCAGTTCAGTAGTTCATTTCTCTTCTATAATTTCTTCAGTAATTTTGTTGTCCAATTTAAACCATTTATTTCTCAAATTTGTTTTTCAAACAACCTACAGCCATCCAGCCACCTTGTCCAACTTGTACCATCCACAGTAGCATTTTTGTTGAGTTGAGCAGAACCAAGTATTTGACTCCTGAACATCGATGCTTGCCAAGGATTATTTGAGCAATTAGCATTCTGTAATAGATAAATTCAGTAATTTTAACAAGTTAGCCATTCATTCCTAGTCCAGTAATTCCTGTGAGCATTTAGTTCAACCAATGGTAGTTTATTCATCCCTAGTCCAGTAATTCCTGTGAGCATTTAGTTCAATCAATGGTAGTTTAGTAAGCTATGTATATTTTTCATAATCGTTTGGGGGGCACGTAGTATTTCGATTTGTGCAATTTTACTTTCGCCCCTATTATGTGCAACACGCAACACTTGTTTTGGGTGTGCCTAAATTTAAATCCCAATGTACTAATGCATTTTTACATGAGAATTATTTTTGCAGATTTTCCCTAATATGTTAATGGAGTAGTACAATGCCTTTGTCAGTAATCATGTTCAGTAATGCATCATTTTTCGATTGAGTAGTCGATCCATTGAGTTTAGTAATTAATCTTGTTTAGCAATCCATGTTTTCTAATTCTGAAATATTTACTGAACCAATACAATTTAGTTGTTCCAAAAACATTGATATTGTGCTTTAGTTTTCTAGCTATAGCAGATATGGGTTCAGTAGCACACCCTTTTCGCAGTTCGTGTCGTGATCATTGTTCAATGATACCTTTGCCCAGCAATCTAGTAATCCATTGTTCAGTGATCCTTGTGTTGTGATATACATTTGCTTATTTTCAGTAATATGTAGACCTAGTAAATTCCACATTTGTACGTGGCGACATGGCGATTTCATAATTCAGTAACCATGGAGACTTTTCATCTATTTTAGTTGTGTTTTTCTCAGCAGCTCCTTGGATTTTAGTACAAAGCTTATTACTAATTCAATCTGCATGAGCACGCCTCCCCCTAGATCGTTTGGATCCCTAATGCTTCCCTCGCAACAACAACAAAGAGGCAGATAGATCGAAAGTGGTGGTGGTGCTGATTACTAAATGATTGATTCACATATTTGATTTGATTTTCTGCAAAAAGTTGTATGTTAGTACTTTTTGCTCATTATTGCCCATCATCCAGTGAACCAATATTGATAGAAACTATGCTACATCAATTACTGAACTAAGTGTTGCGGTTGTTATGCTTGTAGCGAAGTAGTAGCTGTTCTTAGAAATTGAGGTGAGACACACTGCAACGCTCTTCTTTGCTCTAGTAATTCAGTAACCCCTAGTCTCCTTTTTCTTTAGTAATTCTTTAAGAGTCGTTCACTACAGCAATTTAAAAAAAATTCAAGTACAAATAGAATAAGTCAGTAATATAATGTTCAGTTCCTAGATAATTTCAGTAATTAAACTTGTTTTATTCAGTAATCATGTTTAGTCATCCATCATATTTCCATTTAGTATTCGATCCATTGAGTTCAGTAGTTAATTTTATTTTATTGATCCATGTTTAGTAATTCCAAATAATTACCGAACCAACAACTTTTCTCCTAGTGGTAAATATGTTTCAGTTTTTTAGTAATCAAGTTTCAATAAATATGTTTCAATAGATGATCAGTAATCTGTGCATCCATCCCCATGAATATATGTTTAGTAATCTTTACTCAATAATGACAGGAATTCCAAGCAACATGAAACTCTACAATGCAAGCTCTCGCGCTCAGTGTCCCCATGGCAATTTCCTCCAGCAATCTCAACTTTTTCATCGCTCAAGTGCTCAAATATGCAAGAAGAGTTCTAGAATCATTGAGGCTACCATCATGAAGCAAGTGGATGTCTACATGTGATTTTTATAAAACTAAAATTGATTTTGTTTATGTCTGTCATTTGCTAGAAACCTCTAGGTTGCAGCACATGTTGGTTCTCAGTTTCAGTATTTTTGTAACCAACTAGAAACACGAGAAGAAGTTTATTTTGTTAATTAGTGGTAGTAGTTACAGCAACCATGTATGTATAAAGACCTCTTCCGCTTCAAGCACTGCTTGTGTACTTCTTTGCATGTAATTTGTACCCTTTTCGGTGACCCCTTGTATGTTCAATAATGCAATAATACGACATGGTTACTTTTGAGAACTTGAGATTTTTGGTAATTCAGTAATCATATACCACCATTGGTAATTCAATATCAATCAACCCTGCCTCACGCCAGTATGACGATGCAATGTATATTGAAGTTCGGTAATTCAAAAACCCAACGTACCACTCTGTTGCTGTCTCAAATAGTAGTATTCAGTAATTGATCATCCCAAGCTTCAAGCATCAACTTACGCAGTCGACAAGTTCAGTAATATAGTGTACATAGAGTCCACAAAAAAGAAAAAGAATAGGATTCATGTTTTTTTTTTCAATCAAATATGTGTAATGCTTAGGCTACAGATGCTTGAATGTTAACATACGAACACAAGTTACTATTCCTTTTCTTTTGTGCACTCTATGTTTATGCTTGACTCAGGAATCCCCAGCTTTCACTCTATGTTTAAACCTTAAATGATTTCAATAATGAAACATGTAATTTTCTTTCTTCTGTGATCCCTCATTAGTTACTGTAAATCACATAGTGAATTACTGGACACTAATTACTGGACACTATAATCTGAATTAGTCTGTTGATCCACCCTCGGTAATTCATGGTTCAGTAATTGTCATTACCTTTTAGCCCTAACTTGTTAGACTTTCAGTCTGCAACCACAGTATCCAGTAATCGTTCCTTCAGTGACCCTCATTTTTCAGAACATGCAGATGAATTGGAATTGGACAGTTGGATCTATGCATGTTCCAGTAAATCACATAGTGAATGACACTAATAAAACTATGCCCACACAGATCTGCATTAATTCAGTAATCCATAATATTTCATCAATTCTCATGTGGATGGTTGATCCATTGTGTTATTTATTCAGTAATTTATTACTTTCATCCCGTAGTCCTAGTTATATTCAGTAAATTATGATGATAATGATTCAGTAACCTAGTAATTGACCTCGCAACAATGGTCAGTTGTCTTGTGATTTTCTTGCCGCGTCACAAATCTGAATTTCTTTCCAACTTGTACTCAGTAATGCACTCCAGTACTCGGTTTAGTAATTTAGAGATTCTAGTCATTGAGTAATTGATTTATCAATTCGAATATTCTAGTCATTTATTTTATTCAGTAATGGATTCGATAATTCAGAGATGTAGCCATCTAATGTTCTTCATATGACGGTAGCAGGCTGCTACGCTGCAAAAGATTTCAGAAAAGTAGTCCTATGACGGTAGCCATCTAAAATTCGAAATCACATTGCTCCGGCGGACGCTGCAGCCCGCACTATGAATTTCATCAAAAACATGAATCACATTGCACTAGTATTCCTTCACGCCGGTACATCTTGGCGCCCCGTAGGTCAATGACGGACCCGTTCTGCGCCGCTGCTGACTGCAGCGCCGCGCGATGACCTGACGCCTCGTGCTCATGCGGGAAGGGCGGTTCCCCTCGCTGCATCTCGCCACGCGCCACGCAAGAGCTCGTCATCATTGAAATCTCGCCGCACGCCTTCAGATCCCTCCCGTGCCCGTGGTTGCCCGCCCGCCACCAGATCCCGCGTTCACCTTCGCCGGCGCTTTGCCGCGCCATGGGTCCCACCTCGCGCGGGGCTCACCGAACAAGCCTCGCGACTCGCCGCCCGCTTCGCCCCGCCTCCCAGCGCTCGCGGCTCGTGCTCGCGGTAGACAGGGAAGGAGGTGAGATCGTGGGGTTGGTGGGCGGCCGGGTTGTTTAGTTAACGGGTCACGAACGGGCGTAGCTGGTTGGGTCTAGTCAACGGGCTGTTTAGATGGGTGTTGGGCTGGTTGGGGTGCAGAATTGATTCTACACCTAGGGTGTAGAATAGCGCTGTATATATATATATATATATATATATATATATATATATATATATATATATATATATATATATATATACACTGGGTGTAGTTACACCCACATTCCAAAAACCACATTGTGTATGTACTCATATTTTTTATTGGTTTGAGTATGTTTAGATACTCATATTAAGATACTCTAGATCTTACTACATAAAAAAATTTTGATGGAACCCATATTTTTAATATATTACATAAAATGCCACTCTGCTTTGTATATAAAAAGAATATCTATATACTCAAAGTATGAATGCATACTTAACGCATATACCAGCATAGATGGTCTAGTATGATCATATACTTTCGTCCCACATGCACTTCGTTCGTCATATATACTATAAATCTTGAGATATACACATGGGTGTAACTAAACCTAGGTGTAGAAAAAAATTACCCTATATATATACATACATACATACATACACATACATATATATATATATATATATATATATATATATATATATATATATATATATATATATATATATATATATATATATATATGTGAATCCAAATGAAGTTGGCTTTAATGCACCACGGTGTGTGCATATGGATATGTGTTGTCGGACATCGAGCCGTTGTTATGTTGTAAGTTTGATAGACCTCCCCGTGCAGGAAGGGTGCTTCCAAAATTTCTAACTTTTACCACACTCGGGTACTTTTTACAAGTTTTTATAACCAATCTTAAACCCTGTCTCACACAATATACTTTTCTTTGTGTAGCACGAGTCGGCGCCAAATGACCCACATCCGGAAGTATGTCAATCTATGCTAGCGGGAGATTCTCTAGCTCAGTAGTTTCCACCTTTCGCGTGGGGAGCCTCCCCGGATCCGCGCCATGAGTTGTGCTTATGATGGACTTGTGCCCCAGACAGTAGTGGACTTTCTATGTGTGTTGGCTACATTAATGGAGTTGATCGTTTTGTTCTGGACTATGTGAAATGTGATGTACTTTTAGTTTATGGATGGTTGTGATGACATATGCGATATTATTCTGGTATCTCTATATATATATATGTGTGGTTATAAACTGCTATATATGTGCTCGGCAAAAAAAAACTTTCTTTGCCGAAAGTGCAATGACCATAACACTCGGCATAGGTTTCACTTTGTGCCGAAAGTGTTATGGTAATCACACTCGCAAAAAGGGTTTTAAAAACACAGGAGCACTTTTTTGACGAAAGTGCACATGCAAGAACACTTTCGGCAAAGACACAAAGCTTTGCCCGTGTGTTGAGATGCGCCACTCGGCAAAGAAATTAAATGAAAAATATAAAATTTCTTTGTCGTGTGTGTTTGTGGCTGACACTCGGCAAAGAAATAAATTTTTAAAAATACATTTTTCTTTGCCGAGTGCCATCTTATTAGGCACTCGGCCGAGAGGGGCGTTATCACGGTCAGACGTTAGGTTCCTTTTTCTTTGCCGTGTGTCAATTAGGCACTCGGTAATGAGAATGGGACACTCGGCTTACCCTAAACCGAGTGCCCGATATTTGGCACTCCGCTTAGGGCTTCTTTGCCGTGTAAATAGTGCCGAGTGGGTATAGTCGAGTGTAACACTCGACTTCTTCTAAGCCGAAGCGTATTGGGGCCTATGCCGAGTGCCCCGGCACTCGGCTTAGGCGGCGGATCTAGTAGTGCTTTTGTGATGCCTGTTGCTATTAAATATAATACATATCTCTAACAATATATGCTAATTCTAGGTTCATGAAACTTGCTTGATACATAGCGATGCTCTATGTATTCAGGTGGCATGTAACCTCTTCAAGAAATTGTAATTAAACATGAAATTAAATATACGGTTAGTGAAGTAGAAACAAACCATTGATTATATTTAGAGCATTACCAAAATATAATTGGCTATGGAAAATGATGCATCCACTTACTGTGTTCCTTTGACAATCTCTGTTATATGGGTTGTTGTTGAAGCAACAAGTTTGGACAAACCAAGATCTCCAATTTTTGGTGTCATCTTCTTATCCAGCAATATATTAGCCAGTTTTAAGTCCATGTCGTAAATAGGTTTCCCCTGTGCAGTATGCAAGTGTTTTATGCCCTCACATATGCCTTTTATAATTTTGTAACTTGTCGCCCAGTCAAGATCACAAGATTCGTCTGCGATTAATGCAAAATAAAAAATATATAAAACTGAAAAATCATTTGCAATTGTGCATGCGTGATAAGTATTCCAGCAAAATAGTATACCTTTAATATGTTTGTCAAGGCTTCCTTGCATGTATTCAAAGCAGAGAACTCGATCAACATGTTCAGCTCGAATTGGTGGCATACCTTGGCGCTCAACAAACTTATGTTCTGATACATAACAGTAGCCTAGTAACCGAACGATATTCTGATGTTCAATCTCCTAAGGTTAAGGACTTCGTTATCGAACTCCCTTATCATCTAGCCGCCCCTCAAGCTGGTGAAACTTCTTCACAGCAATCTCTTTCCCGCTATGCATGGCCTGTTGTAAATGATGGAAAATCTCATCCTCTACGACCACACATAGCCAATCACTGCTGGAATTGGATTCTTCGCCGAGTGCCTCAAACACTAGGCGAAGCCTTCGCCGAGTGATAAACACGGCGAAGCGCACTCGGCGAAGCCACTCCGTTTTTTACCGGGCCCCCTCGACACGCTGCAAATAAAAGTCCACAGTGACGGTGGTGGCCTACGTGGATGGCGGCTTTGCCGGTGCCGCCATCCGGGCACTTGGTGAAGCATTGATCCTTCGCCAAGTGCCACCATCCACACTCGGTGAAGCTGCCTCCCTTCGCCGAGTATCGCCATACAGGTACTGAGGCTAACGGCAAAGGCAAAGGCTAACGGCGCCATCGACACTCAGCAAAGGCTAATGGTGCCGGACGGTCGTGAGGCTTTTACCGGGTATAAAAGTTTCACCAAAGTGTGTTCCGTCGACACTCAGCGAAGGCAGTGCTCCGCCCGAAAGTGTCCCATGATCGACACTCGGTGAAGGGGAGCACTTCGCCTAGTGTATTTCTTCGCTGAGAGTTTTCTCTTGGGCACTCGGCACAAAGGGAGTGTTTCGCCGAGTGCCCAATTTTTGACACTTGGCGAGGACATAACACTCAGCGAAGCATCAGTTTTCGGTAGTGTTATGGAGGCTTGTGATCAGTCATACCCGGTAAACATCTCCATATCCACCACTGCCAACTTTTTGTGCATCTGAAAAGTTGTTTGTAATAGTTCGAAGCAACTCGAGTTTAACAACCATGTCCTTTCCTGCAAGGCTCATCTTGGTTCCTGCTGAGTCAACAAATAAGAACACCTATTCACTGAATAAGTAAACGAACGAATATGTCTAAGATTCACATCGGCATGGCCATGAGGCTCTCAGGGAACCGTGGGGAAATGTCGAACGGAAGAGTAGCAAGATCAAATATGACATACTTTCACATATAATTTGTTTACACCGCTAACCAGGGGAAAAGACGTTGACCGGAGAAGAAGGAGCTATTGTTTTGCTACTACTTGCGCGTATACACAATTTTTTTTAAAAAAAAACAAAGATAAAAAAGAAGCAAACGACTTACCCACTAACCAGCAATAAGATTATACACTAGGGTGGTGAAGCTGTCCCAGTGCTTGGGGTGCGGAAGGCGGTGAGGGTGAGCTCGACGCAGGCCACCAGGACGCACACGTCACGGTTGTTTCTCCACGAGTTCCTTGGCCAGGCGCAGCACAGCGCACCCAGCCGAGCAGCCACTGAGCTGGAGCACGGTTGGATGCTGGCATTGAGACCGAGGCGCGAGGGGCAATAATATTAGAAAGAAAATCAGAGGTTAATCAAGCTCGTGACCCTCCTCCATCTTCTTCCCCAACTACAACCATACAATTTGTCTTCCACCCAGGCCACCACTATCCAGCACAAGACCACATTAGCATGAGTCCAACATGAAAAACACCACTAACGTGGGGAATGTGGAATTAGAACGACATGCAGATCTCAGGCAGCAGGATTTTAAAACATGGAGGTACGAGCCTGATAGGGTTTAAAAACATGGAGGTACGATCGTGGTCGATAAAATCAATAAATTAATCAAAAGTAAAGAATCAAATGCCTAACTAAAGACTGCTGCTGATAGGGTGGATTGTGGAGCCCATTACACTAATTAACAGCAGGTTTGAGGAAATAGGGGTGCATGTCGACAGTTTGTCGCTGCCCAATAAGATTGTAGATCAGTATTTTTAAGTTGTAGTGGCATGTGAACGGACGGATACGTCGAACCGATCGACAAGGTCGCTTTTCCGGATTTGCATTCTCATGTCCACTTTGTTTTCAGAACATATTTCGTTTCATATATATACATCCATCCACAAACAAAATACAATATATGTTAACAGCATTCAAAAGGATCTAGTAACTTATCATCTCCATCTCTCCACAAATATATTTTGTCTCGGTTCTAAATTATAAGTCCCTTAACGTTTTTAGTACATTTACTTTGCTACGCACCTAAATCTTATCTTATCTTATCTTATCTTATCTTATCTTATCTTATCTTATCTTATCTTATCTTATCTTATCTTATACTCCATCCATACTCGTAAAAGGAAGTCGTTTAGAAAAAATTACATAGTCTCCAAAACACAACTTTGATATCTTGTTACTATAAAAATGTTTATACAAAAGTTATATGTGTAGATTTATATAAGTATTATTCAAGACAAATCTACTCATATCATTTTCACTTTTGCAAACTCAATAACTTAATTTACTCATCATTTATATACTCTCAATATTTGAGCCAAACTTTGTATGGAATGACTTCCTTTATGAATACGGAGAAAGTACTCCTATAAATGAAAAGACCACAAGCTATTAAAGCAAAAACCACACTAGCTATTTCTTTCAACATGCAAGCTATCCAACTTGGGAATCAATGATCACGCATACTCACTAGGCAAAATCTCACTAGCTATTTATCTAAATATGGAAGTTGTCCAACCAGACAATGCACTGTCACATATAATTTACATCCAATAGCACATGTAACTATAATGTCCATGTATGAGTATGACACATAAGCATTTTATTGTCCATGTCATCGCACCATGCATTTCAGTAATCCGCAATTCCTACAAAGAACGCGCTGGGCATCCTCCCTCGTATAATAATATGTCAAAATACATATTAAAATAAATGAACAAAAAAAAGGTTAGAAGCGATAATTTAAAACGGAGCAAGTACGTTCATATTAGTTAAATTCTACTAGAAAAATCACGACCCCTTATATTTGTTGTCACAACATAGGATCGCCCCCCTAGAGGGGGCTAGGCGCAGCCAAGCCGCCCTAGGAGGTAGGCGCATGCACCAAGGGAGGGGGTCGGCGCTACCGCCGCCACCACCGCTCTCGCCACCCACGTCATCATTGTTTCCAATTATAGGATTAGGACTTTTTGATGTGAAGGCGATATTCCAATCTATAAGTAATCTCCTATTAGGAAAAAGAATAAGAGTTTGCTTGTAAAAGGTATTCGAATAGAAGGAAATCTTTAGAGATTGCTTGAGATACAAGTTCCATAGGAGGGCTACATAAACAAGGAGGATGTAATCTTCTAGGGACAAGAAAATAAAGAAAATATTCCCCGCTCATACTCTTCCACCACCGCCGCCCCCCTGCGCGCCACACGTGACGCAGCCCTCCCAGCGGCGCCGCGCTGCCGCCCGCTTTGCCGCCGCCGCCACCCGAGGCCGCCGCCGCACGTGTTAACGCAGGATCTGATCGCATTAATTATATGTGGATTGGTGAACGTGAATTGGAATGGATCAAATCGATCAAGAACACACAAAGAAATGGTGGAACGCCCCGGAGGTCTCCAAGGAGGCGGTGCCCTTTTTCACCTTCGAATGTTCAGGATACAAGTCACCACACCGGCAACCGACTAGATAACTCTACTAATGAAACCTCCAGCTACTTAAACACATAGCTTACAACACACATTAGCTTAAAAAGCAACTGCTAAAATTAAGATACAACACAATAAGAAACACACGGTGCAGAACTGCTTTGTTGTCGTGGGCGTGGTCACCTCGCCCATTGCCGTGCTCCGGCATCCTCTCGAATTCAAACTGAATTCTCCCGCCTATGCTGACTCCACAGCTCGTTACCTCCACGATGCTTCTCTTGTGTCGGGGTCACACCAACAAAGACAGTCATCGCCGCCCCTTCCCAAGGCAGGCGTGACACGTGGTATCCGAGACCGGGACGATCCCCACCACCGATGGCTTTCGAGATGCATGATTTCTTCATGGCCCACAAGCGTCTCCTCGACGACAACTTCGAGAAGATCGACTGCCGCTTTGACGAGATTGAAGCCCGCCTTCACCCCATGGAGAATGACCACGCCAACACCAAGATCCTCCTTCCCCCACTCCGCTCCACGAGGACGACCGAGAACAGCCCAGCCATGGACGCCACCGTTGGCTAGGGCGCCCCAAGCAAAAGCAAACAAAATTTTTGGCCGCATAGATAAAGTGATAAACATGGTTACGCACCAAAAGCACCTTTGCAGCCCACTGACCATGAAAAAGGAATCACAAGGAAAAAGGTAAAGAAAAGGGCATCACACATGTCTTCCCTTTCTCGGCGAACGTGGGAGCAAAATAAAGCATTCAGGTACTTATTCAATATTGGAAAACGTGAGGGGCTCTATGCAATTTCCTGCACAAGATGACACTTCGTTCTCCAGTGTCGATGAAGTCCTAATGAAGGCCTTCTCCATCAGGTTGGTGCTAATTGATTTTTTGTCATCTTACTCAGATAAATTTAGTGTTCAGCTCATAGGGTTCCTGCTCCCAAGTGTTTTACAAATTTGCTGCTTTACAAATTATAGTTAATAATGTTACTTTTTTTCTGATGAATCAGTGTTTGATTACTGCGCCAGATCTATGTGTGAATTTACTTACATATCTTTTGTCCAAAACATAGCAACTCATTTTTCGGGAACCTTCTTGATGCAGGACATGAGCACATCTCTGGACATCTGCAGCAGATCCTAATCGTTCTCCCCAGAGCAGGTACCGGCCAGGCTAAAGCTGGTACGAACTACCTTGTTAGGATGCTTACCTAGCTCAGGAGTTCCTATGGATTTATTTAACAACAATATGCAGCAAGCTAATTTTTTCATTCTTTAGATTTGCATGCACGTTGCGGAATGCAAATATAGGGCACAGAAATGTGGATTATAATGTCCTGGAGCAAGTCTGGACTTCACAAGGTGGGCGGCCACCATATAGCGAGGCATTAGGAGACGGAGGTGATTATTACAACTCGCTAATGAGCCACTAAGCCATTGTTAAGTTAATTGATGGGGCTACATGCTGATGAAGGTTGGAAAGCATAAAGAACCCATTGGAAGCGTCTAGACCCCCTTAAACAAATGGCCGCTGGCATTATCGCGGGCTGAGATTGTGCATGGATCGAGTAAGGTTAGCGAGTGCTTTCCACCCCAGTTGGGCTTCCTAATCAGACGCCATTGTATTACAGAATATACTTGTTTTCCCTGTGCTGAGTGATCCAGAGAACTTGAGATACTTTAATTCTCTAACATTCCTGGAAATGACTTACAATTTGGTGGGTATGACTCATCACACATGCCATGCATTTTGTTTCTTTTCTTCTTTCCGACTTTCCGGTTTGCCACTCACCCCAACTTTTTTATTTTGTGATCTCATGCGTACACTTTTTTGCGAAAGGTGCATCTTCTTCTTTTCAATAATAATAGGAAAACGTTGGGGCCATGTGCAATTTCCTGCACTAGTTGACACTTCCTTATCCCCTGCCAGCTGCCGTCTTCAGTTCTTACCAATTGTTTTTTTACCAGTACAAATGCCCATCGCGCTGGTCGCTGGAGGTTGGTACAAATGCCCATGCCCGTCTTCAGTTTTTACCAGTACGAGTGTCGATGAAGTCCTGATGAAGGTTGGTACTAATTGTTTTTTTTCCTCGTACAAATTTAGTATTTAGCTCATAGGATTCCTGCTGCCAAGTGTTCTACGAATTTTCTTCTTTACAAATTATTGATAATGTTACTTTTTTTCTGAATCAGTATTTGATTACTGCAACAGATTATTCAAATTTCAATCTCTACTGAACATGCCCAGATCTAGGTGTGAATTTACTTATATACAACCATTATACAAGAAAAGTTATTGTCCTATATACTTTTTGTCCAAACCTTGGTATCTGATTTTTTGGGAACCCTCTTGATGCAGCGCTTGAGCACATCTCTAGACATCTGCAGCAGATCCTAATCGTTCTTCCTAGAGCAGGTACAGGCCTTAGGCTAAAGCTGGAACGAACTTATCTGTTAGGATGCTTCCCTTGCTGACAAGTTCTTTTGGATTTATGCAACAACGCTACAGAGCAAATTAATTTTTTCTTTCTTCAGTTCTGCAAGCATGGGGGGGACAGAAATGTGGATTATAATGTTCTGGAGCGTATACTTACCCAAAGTGAGGGACCCAGGGACCTGTCGTTGGAAATTTTAACAAGCATCACAGATAATTTCTCTGAAGACAGAAAAATTGGTCGGGGCGGATTCAGTGATGTTTACAAGGTAAAAACTGTTTCCTGGCAGAGAATATAAATATAATTAAATGATGCAGAGGATGTCAACATTTCACTCTGCTTTATGTTTCTGAGCAATATTCTTTGAGTGGTCTTGCCTAATTTCGTCAAATTCGCATTACATTATATATGCCTGATGTTTTTCATGATAATGGGGCTACATGCTGACGGAGCAATTCTTGTGAAATAACAGGGTGTTCTCCGTGACTGGACCATTGCCGTGAAGAAGATAACAGTGAATAGCACTAATATCGATGGTGAAGAAAAGCTATTTCATCGTGAGCTTCAAAGCCTGTTGAGGATTATTGAGCATCCAAATGTAGTACGGTTTCTTGGCTACTGTTTTCATACACGTCTTGAAGCGAAAGAAAGCACAAGAGCAGAGAAAAGGCATGTTGTTGAGACAAGAGATAGACTACTCTGTTTTGAGTATATTGGCAATGGAAGCCTTGAAAATTATATCACAGGTACGACAGTGTTGAATTTCGAACCATGTCCAGAAATTGTCCAGGGGTCCATGGGCCATGGCTCCGTTCTGGAGTTCTGAAAATTGATTTTCGCAGGCTAATCTCACATGAGACTGCCTTTGGATATCAGTTTTCAAAAGCTCTCTATGAAATATACAAATTTTAGGTGCACAATTTTCTGATTTTAAATTATTTAGAGGATGAAATATTAAAAAAAACATTCAGAACTATTTACGAGCAGGTGACAAAGTAGTTTGCACAAGGTTGGAGGTCTCAGAGTTTTTGAACCTTAACAGGAAACACTACCCCAATTTCGCATGAGAAATATAGTGGGCATCTCCCAGGATATAGTGGGCATCCCCGATTTCAAAATCATTTCTATAGTTGCAACCCCAACCATGAGGATATGTTTTTGCCAATCTCTGTAAATGTTTTTTTTTCCTAGCAGTGCGCATATGTTGTGATCACTGTTGACCAACTTCGTTTGCAAATGTTCTACTAGATTTCTTGCTTTCTATTCTGTTTTAACCTTTTAACAGATGAGTTAAGGGGACTTGAGTGGGATATACGTTATCAGATAATCAAGGGAATATGTCAGGGTTTGCAATATCTTCACAATGAAGTGGGTATTATTCATATGGATCTCAAACCGGCAAATATAATGGTAGATACGGATAATATGTTGCCAAAAATTACAGATTTTGGTCTAGCAAGGCTTGTTGAAAACAATTACACTATTGACGCCCCTTTTGTTTCCAGGTAACCTATGTTCCAGAAAAACCATTTGAATTTATTCATACTATTTTCTGCTATACGTTTTCCAGCAAATATTTTCACTCTTACATTTTCCTCATATTCATGCAGAGGATATTGTGCTCCAGAATACATGAGTGTTCAAGCCAACATTCGAATGTGATATTTATAGTTTGGGTATTGTAATAAAAGAAATAGTAACAGGGCGAAAGGAGATCCCTAATAAAGACCATGTAAGAGTGATTTCTCTCACCAGTCATGTGGACCTTTTTCGTACTCCAGTAATGTATGGATCTACATATTCCCCAATTTCTGGAGTAATACTCTATAGATGGTATCTCTGTTCAACCATAAATTTGTTGGAAAGGGTGACTATTAAAATGATCTACTTCATTCGGCATGTCTCAACAGAGATAAAGCTGACACGGAAAATCTAAAAGCTTGGAAAAAATTAAAATGATTGAGGAGAACAACAAGCTATCAGGGAGCATGTTCCTGGATAATCCTATTCAATATAATACAATGAAATATACAAGTATAAAATAACAAAACACTCTATATTCAATGGAGTGACGACATGATCTTTCTGTTTTCTGTGCGGGTTGTGCATTTGTTTGGGAGTCGTGCATTTGGTTTAGATGATGAGCATAAAGTGGGTGGTGGCGGGAAAACACAACTAAGTTGTTTGTTCATTCAAATGTAGTCCGTACTTATTTTTCTGCCAAAATTGTTGTTTTAGAAAATTTTCTTGTTCTCGAATTTCCGGCTCTAATTGATTGTGTGATGTAGGTGATTCGAAGATGGAGATACAGATGGAGAAAATCAGACACCTATACACCACTACATGTCCAGCAGTTAAGTAAATGCATTGAAATAGCAGACAGATGCACCCAGAAAGAACCAGGAAATAGACCTATTATATCGCATATAATACGCGATCTCAATGACTCTGCAAATACAAATATCTACATGCCCGCAGCTAACCAGGTAAGCTAGTCTACTCAGAATGAACACAAGCTGTATTCCAACCCTACATCTCATCAGTCGTAACATGTTGTTGGGCCTAACCATAGTTATAAGTGAATATTTTCCATTTGTGATCAAAATTTTAAAATAGGGCACAGACATTAATACAAAAGGACAGCACTATATACTTAGTTATAACTGATTGTATGGTGTATTGTTGTGATTTGATGGCTCACCCAAGGCAACACGTTACGGTTTAATTGAATCATCGAACATGAAAGTGTATGTCATTTTCTTTCTAAAAGCTTGGAGTCTTGGTGTGACCATTCGGCATCTACTAGGGCATGTGATTTTTTCTTTTTCTCGTAATTTGGTATGTTTTTTCTATTTTTCAACATTATCAATAGTTTTTATTTATTTTTGAAAAATATTGTTATCCTGGAAATTTATTTTCCATGGTGCTTAACTAAGAAAAAATAGCCTTATAAATGGAGCTTTTTAGCTTCATGGCCTCGAGAAAATGCCTCCTCTTTATATGGCCCTATTTTTTCGAAATGAAATTTCATTGCTTCTATAGCTTCCTGAAATGAAATTTCATTGCTTCTATAGCCTTCCATCAATTTTTGTCACTTGACGGTGTTGAGTCAAGGGTAAAAAGGTTGTTTCACCCCTAACAAAAAAATACAGAGTATGATGACACCCCTAAGCAAATAAATTGACACACAACACAATGAATGGTAGTCAGGGATGAGATTTATATATTCAACTGGTTTTTGTCACAGATACCATCATGGAAGTATGATGACATGCTGGGCATTGAACCGCTAGAGCTACGGTTTGCTTTTGACCTGCTTAACAAGGACTGCAACGAGATCCCTTCCTCCAGCTGCTTATCAAAAGAGGTTGTGCTGACCAACGATACTGAAAATTACATTGCCTTCAACATCAAGACGTCCAGATATCTGCAGTACTGCACACAGCCAAACAAAGGAATTGTGGTACCAGGATCCAAGAATTTTGTTAACATTACAGTGCAAGTGCAAGGGACAACGACACTGGGATGTATGTCTCGTGCTGATGTGTTCATTGTCCAGAGCACAAAGGTTGTAGCTGGTTTTACAGATAAGGAAATCACTGAAGATATGTTCAATGAAGAGGCCGGTAGAGTAGTTGATGAGGTGAATTTGACTATTGTATATGATATCGGGCCACAGAAGCCGCAAGCTGATCAGTCACTTGAGGCCAATGCGTCAGTCTCTAAGGTACGTTATTAGGGTGATCTTAACCTACCACCCCTTACTGGAATGATGACATATACTTTGTTTACTTGTGCATGACAGGAGGGCACTGGTTGTAACAGATCCAAAGATGTACGCCTTAATTTCCGCCCAATAGAAACCACTTCAGCTACCATCCTGTACAAAGCAAGTGAACGAGCAGCTGTAGATATTATGACAGGAGCCATGGGAGGCCTGCTCCCCAAGCTAGACCAGCTCCTCGACGAGGCGTATAATATGCCAGAGGATGTGAAGGAGAACCTTGAGTCTGTTAAGAAACAGCTGAAGAACAAGCACATAGTCCTATGCAAGGTACGACATGAGGAGATGCACATGCTTGATCCACTGGATAAGGAATGGGCCAACGAAGTCAAGAAACTCTCGTACGACATAGATGATATGGTTGAAAGCTTTCTTATAAGTATGAGCAGGAACTGGGGCAGGAGCAGGTTTCTTATATGGGTGACAGGCTTCCAATGTCTTATACAGGAGATGCTCAGCGAAAAGTAAAGTGGCGACGTAAGTGAACTGAAGCTCACGACTCTCGTGGCCAATAATCGGGCTGCAAGTAATAGTACCGACATTGACCCTCGCATCCTAGATCTGTATAAAAAACATAAATACGTTGGTATTGACGGGCCACGGGACAGCTTAGTGAAGAAGCTAACAGGCGGGGATGTTGTATCCAAAAAGAAGCTCAAGATCATATCAATATTTGGAGAGGGTGGGTTAGGCAAGACAACTCTTGCGAAACAGGTGTATGACAAGCTTGCTGCCAACTTTGTTCTTAAAGCTTTCGTTCCAAAGGTCGTAATCCTGACATCAATCGAAGTTTTGGAAGATATTGTATTTGAACTTGACAAGCAGGGTAATAGAGACATTCACAACTTAAAAAGAACGAAAAGACAACTCATTGATCTTCTTCGAGAACTACTTCAGAACTAGAGGTATGCACCCACAATATGCTGATAGTCCCTGGCAGGTTTACTTTGATTCCTATTACCATATGCATGCATGCTAAATCTGCCATGCTAGTCTTGCTGATGCACTAAATTAAACATGTGTGCACATGTTCAGTTAGGAGATTAGACAACGAATTAAAGGACAATGAATCAATAACTACTTACTACACCAAAGAACCCACATATGTTACGGATCAGGGGAGGAGGCTTCCAAGAATTGGACCTGCCAGCAGTATGGCATGGGAATTAGTCCATCCGCATAGCAGGATGGAAGAGGGTCAATCCACGTTTTTTGTTTGAAGCAGCTACCGCTCGATGACTTGAATGGTGGACGGGCTTCTCCAATACTCCACGAAAGAGAGGATATGGGAGGAACAATATATTCCGTGCTATCGCACGGGCTTGAATCTTTATAAAGAGATATAAGCATTAGTTATTATTTATCGTCCCTTATAATTAAAATTACTTGTATTAAATTACGTCTTTCCTCTTTCTGCATTTTCTAACACGATAGGCATTACAGATACATCTGTAGTCTTTGATAAGGTACTGATTTTGTATCCCTTAATTTATGTTGGAACTCTCATGCTTATTTTATGTTTTATTGGCACTTTTTATGTTAAAAAATAAAAGAATTAAAGTGCAGTTGTAAGTACTATTATAACATGACTAGTCATTTTTCACATATACTACACTCGCTTCATACTGGTTTAGAGCTTTTATGCAAAAAAAAAAAAAAAAGGTTTAGGTTTAGAGCTTGACAGGACATTTAAGAGGGGTAGAAATGCTAACCTTAAGATATAAGTAACATTTAAGACTTATAATGACTATTTGCCCCAAACCTCAAATAATATGATATATAGCCACTTGTAGTGTGCACTGTCCTCACTTGTCAGGATGTTCAAATTTTATTACCAAAGTTATTTACGCAGCAATGGTTATATTCTCAATAAACAATGCGAAATGTTTTAGTTAATTAATAACTTATATAATGTCATAGTTATGAACAATTTAAATAGATTTTTAGTATCATTAATGTAGGAAATATTTTTAGGAGTGTTGAAACATAACATATATATATTTATCTCTTGTGCATGCATGTGTATTTGCTATGCATGGTGGCTCAATATGTATGTGTACTTTAATCAAATTTATAATATAGAAACATATATATGGTTTATTGTAATTTAAATATTCCTTTTTGTAATAGATATTGATAATTTAGATTTACGTTTAAGATGATATCTTCTTAATAATGCTAGAAGTGTTAATTCAGATGTAACTTTAGTGTTATGTGTAATTATCTATTGGATATAATTAGACGCAAATCTATGTTTACTTTGGATCGTGTTTCATACTTGGCCTAAGTGATGAACTTAATAAACTGAGATTTATGGCATAATAAATTTACTTTTATAAATATCAGTGGTGTCTATGATTTGCGTGTTCATAGAGGTGGATAATTATTTAGAAAATAGCAAAGAGATCTTATGGTATTGCCACTTCAGATTATAGTCTAAAAAAAAATGATGGTAGGATGATTCCTATTTTTGCGATTTTTCTGAAATTTGCCTATTTTCTTGTGGGACCCATAAGGATTAATATGGGTGGCTCTATTCTGTTAGGATGTGCATCCTAACAAATATTTTCCCATTATTATTTTGTTAGTTCTACTATAGTGATAACATACAGGGGGTATCCACAATATGTCGCCCCTAATTTCAAGTGAGAAGGAGGGTTAGTTTACACTAAATTTTGGATCTTTGGATAGAGGAAACGTTGGAGGCTCAATTTTTACACATAGACGTTCAATTCATTTTAACTTTAAATGGTTTGATATGGAAACTCTTGGAGATGATGCGCTAACTCCAATCTTGGTTTTAGTAATCGGCGGTGAATCGGAAAACAATTCTTCCAAGGTTGCTTAAATTCTTAGTGGATATAGGTGCCGTCTTTCTCCTTTTTCCCAAGGAAGTAAATTAGGAAGTTGAATACTTCAATTACATTGTTTATGTAAAGATATATACATGGCTGCATTACCTTGATGAGTGGAACTGTGGAAGAACCCTTGTGCAATCATTTTAGAATCTAGCATGACATATATATCGTTGGGCCAAGCTCTAATCTTCCAACAACACATACATCAGGCTGACACAGAATATTGCCTTGGAAGAGAAAAATAAGCATAATGAGATGGGAACAAAAACAACGTATATTACATAGAAAAAACGACCATTATCTGAATGGGTTTCCTCGGCCTAACCTAGCACGCAATTTGGGATTGGTGCATCTTATTGCCCGATGTGATCTGGTTGATACATAGGGATGTAACCTTTCAGACCAATCCTCTTTGTTGTAGGTTGCAAAATTAGGCAATCATTTAATTTATTTTCATAATGGCAGTGGTGGATAATTTTTTAGAAAAACGAAATTGATCCAATGGTTATTATTGCTAGTGATTAATGAACCTTATTGTATTGATGGCCGGATGTTTCTGATTTTTGTGGGAATTTAGAGTTAATTATCTTTTTTCCTAGCGCTTCTGGTGAGAATTAACGTGGAGGCTTCGTTGGAGCCTCCAATTAGTAATAGTAAGATAGAAAAATAATATCGAATATAATGTCGGCCCGTGAACTTGAGAGAGGTGTCATTTAGGTCCATTATAATTCTACTATGTCCGCAAACTTTATAATTTATTCAGCATGCACACATCTATAGAATTCCACATTAACTAGCAAGCCTATTGCGTATAAACTATGTATCTTCCCGGCCTCAATTTGCACCTCGCCCACATACTTGCAAAGTTTATAAACATAGATGCCTTCTCTGTCCCGAGTAAATAACTGCACACCTCATATTTTGAGGAATTAAATTGTTTTTTAAGTTTGACTAACTATACGCTCAGCATGGGCGAGGCGACGGGCCACTGCGTCCAAATCTCGGACGCCGAGATCCGCGGGGGGCTCGAGGATCGCAATCCGCCCTTCTTCCTCCCGCACCATCCCGCGGCGTCACCGCTCCTCGCCCTCGACATCGGAGGGACTCGATCAAGCTGGTGTACACGGCGAGCTGCGGTGGCGGCGAGGCTGATGGGGCGAACCCGTACTTCGCCAAGTTCGAGAGGCGACGCCTCGGGAGTGCTTTGACTTCATCCGGGTGGAGGGGCTCCTCGCCTGCAATGGTGGCACGTACTTACGCCGCTGCCTATGCAGCCCATCCTCGCCGAGTGCTCGTGACGTGGCAATCCCAAACGCCGGCGCCGACACGCTCTTTGGCCGGCGGCCCTTCGCCTCTTACCGGATCCAGCGGCGTAGAGGCCAGATCCATGGCCTCCAGTTGCCGGCCGCGCAGCCTTGACCGTGGACGCTGTTCGGTGCGGCTCCCAGACGAACCCGTCGTCCCTCCAATCGTGATCCCGACGTCTTGAGCATCGATATGGCCGGCGACCAATTCCAAATCACCGCCTCATGGGCCTCCGCCTCGAGCTCAAGGCGTCTGCCGCCATTTCCACTCCGCCCTCTTCGTATCCGGCTTTCCGATGGCTGGAGCGGCGGTGCGCGTCCTCCATACTACAGAGGACGGCGCCTATGGAGATGGTTGCCGTGGGGCCCCGTTATGCGCGCGGCCCCAACTTCCGGTCCACGCCGGTGTGCTACTTCTCTAGATCTATGGAGGAGGTAGCGCCGTCGGGCGGATTGAAGACAGTTCGGGGTCATCCTCCCGCAAAAGATCGGACGGTGGCTATTCGAATGCCGGCGATACGTCAAGGTGTGTGTGTGGGGTGGGGGGAGGGCGTGGGGGGTGGCAACGGTGAGGGCACATGATTTCAAGCTGGGCTGATTTACCAGCTGCGGTGGGGGCTGTCTCCATCCATCGAGTTTCTTTCAAGTTCATTTTGTCGCCCGTTGTTCAAGGCATGGTGGCTGATTCGAATACCGCCATGAAGTGAAATCGATATCTTTAGCACTTGTCTTGAGTAGTAAATTCAATTCTTTTTTGGATGTAGTAGATCTTTAGTACATATTCTTCATGTACTAAAGTTTTTTTATTCTTAAATTTTGTAACAAGTTTGGCTGTGTGTGGTCATGCAGAGGCTTTGGGTTGTATGCGTTACCGCAGTGGCCGGAATGTTATTTCCTTTATCTAAAATATATAAACCAGCTGGTTTGGTTTCATTCCTCACCCCTCTCTCTCTCTCTCTCTCTCTCTCTCTCTCTCCCTCTCTCTCTCTCCTCAGCGACAACCCATTCAACTCGCGCCCCCAACAACTCTTGCTGCGCCCTTATCTCCCAAAGCCACCCTGGTGCCCCCATCTCTCGTGAAACCGCCCTCGCGGCCCCATCTCTCTCCCTCACTCATCGGCCATGACACCCTTGTGCCGTCTACCCCCACCATTGGTGCCTCCCTCTCACCTCCCTCTCCACCACTCCCTCCATATACTCCATCCCGGCGGCATGTGGTGGTAGGACGGAGCCTGGCGACAACGCACGGTGTGGAGGCAGCGCAGAGACCAGCTTCGGCGCAGGGCGTGGCAGCGCATGGCGTAGCGGTGGGCTCAGGAGGCAGATCTAACATCGAGCACCCTCTACTCCCCTTCCCGTGGCGGATTTGGTGCCGTGAACGCCTGATCTTGTGGTGTGGAGGCTAGATCTTGCACGGGGACGACAGTGGCGGCTTGGATCCAACTCCGGCGGTGGTATCAAAGATCCAGTCCATTAGGGTTTGGGATGGGCTTTATTTCAAATTAACCGTGGCGGTTTTGGTGGGTCTGAAAACTTCCACTATGGCCTTAGGACAATGGCGGTTGCAAAAAACGCCACGGTTAACAGAGAAAAAAAATATCATGGAAAAGACTTTCTGTAGTAGTGAAATGATATATACCTTGAAAAACATGGTGGGACACAAAACTTGTGGAACTCAAAAGATATATAGCTGTGGTAGTAAGCACGTAAGTTGTCATTTTGCATTGTTTTGATAGTGAAAAATTTCATAGTAAGGATCTTGGATTAACATATCAAACCAAAGATTTTTATTGTCGAGTCAACTTCTTACAAACAACATTAAGTAATTGACTATTGGATATTACGTTAAGCATAGTCACACAATATTACGTTAAGCATATATAGTTAAATTGTGCTACATGTCAAGATGGTTATCATGCTTATGTTTTTCATTGAAAACCAAGATACTTTACCTAATTCTTTGGTACTGTTTTGTCACGTGAATAGGTATTTTATTGTTATTGATGATATATGGGACACAGAATCATGGAAAATCATAGAGTGTGCTTTGATAGATAATGGCAATGGAAGTAGAGTAATTACCACTTCTCGCATTAATGATGTTACGAAAAGCAGTGGTGAAGGTTGCAAATTAGAACCACTTTCATATGATCAGTCCAAGCAACTGTTCTATTCAAGATTAACCTGTAAATCCACAAACACTTCTGATCAACCAGACGAGCAGTCTACTAAATATATCCTAGAGAAATGTGGTGGTCTACCATTAGGTATAATTACAATGGCTAGTTTATTGGATGGTAAACGAGTGGAGGATTGGCCTATGGTGTACAGTTCAATTAAGTTCGCTCAAGAGGATAACAAAGCTGAGAACACCAAAAAGATATTGTTGTTGAGCTACTTTGACCTACCATATCATCTAAAGACATGCTTATTGTATCTAAGCATATATCCAGAAGACAGTGTGATTGAGAAAAGAAAATTGGTGTGGAAGTGGATAGCTGAAGGTTTTGTGCGGCAAGAAAAAGGGAAAACACTATTTGAGCTCGGAGAAGGGTACTTCAATGAGCTTATTAATAGAAGCCTCATCCAGCCAGCAGAGCTTTATAAATATTGGCAGTGTCGTAGCCGCTTTGAAAATGGCACCATAGGTGCTTGTCGTGTTCATGACATGGTTCTTGATTTGATTTGTTCCATGGCAAAAGAAGAAAACTTTGTTACAATGTTGGATACTGACGAGAAATATTTATCTTCCCAAAATAATGCTCGTATACTGGCCGTCCATGAGAGTGTTCTGAAGCAGCGTGGCATGGTTAATAGGTGCATCAAACAAGAAGTTGTGAGGTCATTCAATGCTAGCAAGGGTTGCAATCTTAGTCGGATGAGACTGGACTCGTTACTCCCAAGTTTTCAGGTTTTGCGTGTCTTGTCTTTAGAGAACTGTGGCAGAGTATGTGGAGATAATGATTGTCATCTCAAGAACGTTGCACAGTTACGTCACCTGAGATGCCTTAGCCTAGCTGGAACTTTTATTACCAAGCTGCCCATGGAAATAGGGGATTTAAGATGTTTACAGATATTAGACTTGATGGAAACCGGTATCCAGGAACTGCCACAGAGTGTTACTCAGCTAAAAGAACTGAAGAGCTTGTTTTGTTATGGTTTGCAGCCAGTCAAATTGCCAAAAGGGATGGGACGCCTAACGTCATTGGAAGAGCTGTGCCTGTCCTGTCTTATCGTCAGCGACATATATCTGTACAAGTTTGAAGAAGAGGGTACGTCAGATGTCTTCTTTCAGGAACTGGGCAATCTGACAGAGCTCAGGGTGCTCCTTATTCGCATGTCTCGATTACCTTTCAGCTTGCAGAACAAGGCCTTAGTGGAGTCTCTAAACAAATTGAAGAAGATAGAGGAACTAGATGTTTATGAAATCTCAATGTTCACCATGTGGAGCGATTATTCACCCAGTAAAGTACTACGTCATCTAAGCCTAAAGAGTATTAAAATGCCAGTGTGGATTGACGACTCACTTGGGAACCTCTTCTGCTTGGAACTGGATTTGAGGGATATGACAGCGCAGGATGTAATCCAGCTTGGAAGTTTGCCAGAGCTCCGGTCTCTTAATCTCAGGCCCAGATTCCCTCGCCACGACTTACATGGTACCATCGTTGCTTATTCTGCTGGTGCATTCCCCAAACTGCGCCACCTCCGAACGGAAATCTGGCTTACCTTTGTACCGGAAGCAATGCAGTGCCTCGATTCTCTCATGTTGTGGATCAGCGACTGGAAGCCGGGCCCTGAATTCGACTTTGATAGCTTGCAGTGCCTCCATTCGCTTGACAAAGTAGATGCATATGTCTCCCCTGTTTTGAAGATAGAAGCGGGGAAAGCAATAAAGGCAGCACTAAGGCGTGCAGTTGACAACCATCCAAACGGCCCATCCTTGATTTGTAATACATAGAATAAGGTACGTTGTTGCCTAGTTTTGATTCGTTTATCCTAATCAGCCTCGCGCTCTTCCGCTGCTATATATGGTAGGGATCTCTAACATACATATATAAACTATGCAGGTTCGGCACTGGTCGTGACTATTGTAGCTGCTGCTCTGATCCATCCGGCTATATATGATCCAATGGCGGTCCACGAACATTTCTAGTCACCCATCTTCAAAACCAGGTGATATCAGAGGGTTTCAATTCTGCAGCAGCATCTCTACATCAACAGAGCATCTGATTCATATAACAGACACACGTCACGATCTGGTAAATACTACTAAGGCAAGAAGTGTTAGCAATCAGTGGAAGTATACAACCGTTATTTACAACAAAATATCACAGAAGTATGCATGGGAACATTTACTTCGCTCAAGCTTGTTTTCCCAAATCGCTGTCGTCATAAACTTTTTTTTTGTCATGTATCTTTTCTCTTTTTTGTTTCGTGAGGAAAAGAGACATTTTTATGTATTCAGAAACAATTGTTATATTCCTGAGCAATAATTAGCTCAATACAAGCTGGTGAGCGAAACTGGCAAATCACCAAATATCTGTTTGGTCCGACTGTTTTGCCTCGCAGTTGATTCACAGTGGTACTCACGTTCATTTCTGTTTAGTTTAGATATTCTGCAGTCTCCGCCCATGACTGACCTCAAATGGATTACGTCCCTGCCAGCTGTCTCCTCAACAAAACAATCACAGTAAATTACGTTGTCACTGGAAGTGCACTAACGAAAGAGCACATTAGTGTGAATCACCTTCCACTCTTGCAGCGTGTGCCATGTTTCTGCTGATCTGCTGATGGCGATGATCTGCTGCCGCTTGGGAAGGGTCGGGTACCTGGCGAGGATCAGCGCTCTGAGCATGGGGATTGTATGTATCGGCAGAGTTGCTGTTGCCGGTGAAGAGCGGGCGGACATGGAAGGTGTGTCCTGGTTGCGTGGAGGAAGGGCTGTAGCTGTGTGCTTTGCAACAGCAGACGGGCCTGAAAACTCCAGCCAAGTACCTTTGTGATCACGGTGTCCAAAATTCATTTTCTTACGAAAATTTCACGAGACAGAGGCGGACCTTTGTGATCACGGTGTACAAATTTCATTTTCTTACGAACTGGCGGCTGCTCTGTTTGCTGCAGTCTTCGACTTGCACAGTTCCATGTTTGGATAACCCAGGAAATGGTCAACATAGTGCAAACAAGAGCTAGCAGAGGTCAACATTTGTCTCCATTCTGGATCTGGACTAAAGACTGCTTCATTATGATGAAAATTTTCCAGTCTTTTCCTCATATAAAATGTTGAGCCCCACTGATTCTCCGAAAGGTATACAGAAAATTTTGCATTCTGTATACAGAAAACAGAGTAGTAGTCTAAAGACAAAAGACTAAAGACTATTTCTGTATACAGAAAACAGAGACTGGTCTAGTGGCCTGGCCACCTCCGATTCTCCGAAGGGTAAGAAGCATGCCATTTAAAATGGAACACACACCGATGCTTGACTAGGCACTAGCTAACACGCCTATGCCACGAGAATTCGGACAGACTAAAATCAAAAGTCACGCGATGCAATAGACAAAACTCGCGTCCAATTTTCCTTTTGTCAGTCTAATAATCTTTTAAAAAAAAAAGTTTCCCTTTGTCAAAGAAGATTTTTCACCCAACCTAACAATTAACCTACATATTCAGTTGTCTCTGATGGTACAAACCATTCAGGCAATCAAGGGTAGACGCAATGCTAATGCCAGCTCCTCTCCCAGTTTCCTTCCTAGTGGTCGTCCTCGCCACCGCGGCCTCAGCACCAGGATTGGCGGCCACCATATTCCCCAGAGTGCCCCACGTTGAGATCGGACGTCCTCAAAACGGAAGCATCATTGAGTCATTTAATCGGCTCATTTATTTCCCTCCGTCCGGCTCAGCAGATTTGCAAAGTAATCGGAACCTCATCATAAAGTCATTTAATCGGAACCTCATTTAGCTGTTTTGCAAAATACAAGCACAAATCAGTGCAAATGGTGTGCACGAATCAATTAGGTGGAGGTCTTTCAATATCCTAGCAATAGCACACAGACACAGTCGAACATGCATAACACCAAGCAGTATAATATAAAAGCAAAGCAGAAAACATTGGGTAGGCCGCATGCAGAGCGAAGCAGTATAATGTCCATCTTTTTTTTTTCTTTCCTTCATTTTGGTTTTTTCACATCGTTCTTGGCAAACCTTTTTCAAATTCACTATGCTAAAAATCACATCTCTTTCACCGCGCTTTGCACGTGGTTACCTGCCAGTATGTATCTAAACTTCTAAAGTATCCAACTAGTTATGTTAAGCATCAAAGTTAAGCATTAATGTTTCCTGTGAGCCATCACTACATTAATTTGTAAATTAAGCATATAAACATCTAATCTTCATATTATAAACTGACCATCTGGATTTGCATAAAAAATAAACTGACCATCTAGATTTCCATATAAAATAACCAAAACAACAGAAATGAGGTTTACGGGAACTTGGCACTTGCCTGCAATTTCAAGCAGCATACGCACCAATCAGCCCAAGAAGGCAGGGCCTTTTTTTTTTTTTTGAGAATTACACAGTACAACGTAAACGCTCACAACACGCACACACAACCTACAATGTATCACAATACTTGATGCCTCGGGTTTTGCATATCTTGGTGAGGAGCAGCATAAGAACAACCACAGACGCGACGAAGACTCTGTCACTGCAGTGGAAGAAAGCCTGGTATCTCCAGGGATATGTGGTGTGTGGGATTATTGGGTCACCGCCATGGGTGCGGTAGTGATGCAGACCATCTGTAGCATTTTCTTGCCACCAGGTGGGTTCAGTCCTGTTTGGTATGTGATGCTCGCCACATACCAAACACTTTTGAAGATGCCCGTTAGATAGTGCAAGATACAGCCGAGGCTGATCAGATAGAGCAGGATCCCGGTGATCTTCACAATCAGCTTTGTCCCACTATTTCAAACACTTTTGAAGTGTTTCTTGGCTATTGCGGACCCAGTTTTCCAGGGGCTTGGGCAAACGCCACAACCTGATGGAGGCCTTCGAAGAGCAGAACAGCGAGCGACATCAAAAGCAGAGATGCAGATGGAAAGTCGTGAGCTTTCCGCTACTCCAGATGGAGAAGATACGGGTGAGCCCGACGAGGGCCACGCCCGTGCACACCTGAAGAGCCCACGAACATTGAGAGACAGCATGATGTTGAAGCAGAGGAATGCCACCATGAGGCACCGCAGTAGGAGACCCCGGAGCTTGAGTTCCCGGGCAAGAAGGAGATGCTCGTCGTCGGCCTGGCTGACTGACAAGAACCAATCCAGCGTGCTCATTAGGTCGGCTTGGTAACCCATTCCCGCCACAAGAGCCGCAAACACAAGAGTCTTGGAACTTGGATGCAGTGACCAAGTGTGGTACAACACGAAGGGGGAGGGGGGCATTATTTACCTGTGCTACAGTAATTTGGGCTTAAGCATCGATTTTAAAATTAGGACATAACAACTGTTCAAGCATCTCATGTTGTCAATTTCTTCAACCATATATTGGTTCAGAACATCAGCAGACTGCACAGTAAAATATATAGCCACTTATAGCAAAGCCTATTAGTAGCCGACATTTGACAAAATAAAAACGTCATTCAGCCGGTGCTGCAACCGATGATTTACTGACGACACAAACTGTGCCAGTGCCACAGGGTGGGGCTATATTCAGTGTTGTTAGTCAGCTTGCTTCCCATTAGTCGTAACTTACAAAATTTTGTAGTGGTTCTTGGTTGGTTACTCTACCTGCTATTTCAAAAGGTGTCGGAAGCAAGCAGGGCTGGTGCCCAGTTTGGCCCCTACTAAGCTTCGTCCGTGCTCGGATGCCACCTTCTTGCCGCTGTCTCGTGCCACGATACGGATATGGCCAGCGTCCAGCAGCTGCGGGCGGCGCCAAAGGCCACCATAATGCAGAACATGCCGAGCGTCGAAAGCCACCATCGAAGACTGCTGAAAAAGTGGATGAGATAGTATAGTATGTGACCTTCATAGTTGACAGACAGGAAAACGCCGGGCGGGCTTGTCCCCACTAAGTACGTGATGCTGGCCGCGACCGTCACCAGCAACAGCAACAGCACGTACTTGTGCATCTCCAAGTGGTAATCGGTCTCGCTGCAGTCCTCATACGCAAGAGGGTTCACTACATCTTCTTCAGGCTGCTCCGATAATGCCTCTTGCTCAGTAATGCTGCTCGTCCAAGGAGTTGATCACGCCACCTCGCTAAGAAAAACACTATAATCCACCATATCGAACACTCTACCTGGCTCTTTCCTGTTGTCCTGATACGCGAGAGGGTTCACTGTGTCCTCTTCAGGCTGCTCCGAGAATGCCTCTTGCTCAGTAGTGCTGCTCGTGCAAGGACATGGTGACGCTGCCTCGCTAATAAGAACAACACTAAACTCCACCATATCGATCACTCTACCTGGCTCTTCATTGAAGATGTCTTCACCACCTATATTCATACCTTCAAGACTCCCCATCTAACCTGGTGCTTTGGATACTGAACTCGTCCCTGCACTGATGACCCGGAAGTGCCTTGTCCATTGCTTGCAACGATATGGTAACAATGCACTTGGACCTTGGTGGAACAGTATATTCATTTGCCTTTATGCAATATGGACGTAGACTGGTGGTCGAGATTCTGAAGGCAAAGTCATCATTTGTATCATTGGTCAGATCAACAGAACATGATATCTGCTTGTTAAGCTCGAAGGGTAGATGGATTTCGAGAGGCTCAACTCCCAGCATGTCATCCAACTCGAGGCATTCAGTGCCATCGCTTATTTTCGCATCACTACTATCCATTTTATTGAGGTAACTGATTATATCCCATATATTAGGCCGTTGTGTTGGGTTTTTCTGAATGCATCTTCCCACCAAATCGAGGCATGTAGCGACTTGCTTGTACCCTAATTGTGCATCCTTTGCAGTTTTATTCCATCTATGCTTTCATCTTCTATGTACCTGCCATTATTCACGGATAAACCTACATGATGTTTTTTTTCTTACAATGGCCAGGGGCTGTCTTTCCCCCATAGCTATGAGTTTTTTTAGTAACCAAACAAAATACGATTAGTAATTTCAAACAAAGGGGAATGCAAATAACATGCATCCAGAATTATTAGATAAAGAATAAACAAAGATAGCCACAGCATTATTCCAAGAATAACACAATGGACTAAATCAAATTCCAATTTTTTAGGTGTTCGAAAGTTCATCACCGCAGGGAAAAATGAAATTTGCGAGAGGATATTAGAGATGAAGGAACGAAGCTAACAATATTTGGATACTTTTGTGGTGCCAGTTGCTATTAAATATAATACATATCTCTCACAATATATGCTGTTCTTCTAATTCTAGGTTCATGAAGCTTTCAAAATAGCATGGGGAATTGTCGATGGGTGTCTTTACTTACTTCAATTTTCTAGTAAAATATTAACTAAAAAACATAAATGAGCTTATAATTAGATCTGAATTGTACAAAGTCCAATGAAAACAGAACCTTACGACCTTGGTGTTTGAAAAAGTAGAACTAGATATGGTTCGCATTAATTATGTGAATTTTCTCTCTAGGAATTTGTTTGTTCCATTATCAAGTCTTTTTAAAACTGCACAGAGCTCACGACATCCAAATAATTTTTTTTTGCATTTAAATACACCCCTAACACATATCATTTCTAGAACCAACGGTTACCACAATAATAAATTACAATGGTTCGATTCCATTTCACCTTTCCATGGTTGTTTGAAGCATTATATCAATGGATGCTGAGGCAACTTACTTTAGTAATGTTTGGATCCTCCTTACTTCCGGTCACCAGCTCTAGAATTATAATACCCAAACTATATATGTCTGATTTAGCAGACATTTTGCCATGATGCAGGTACTCAGGAGCACAGTATCCTCTACATGAAAAACCGATGGTTCAACACATTAGGTCCATAAAAATTCATGAGCACAAATATCAGAAGAAAAATATGTTTGCTCAAATTTAAGCTTACAGAGTTACAAGACGTTCTAAGCTCATAGTTCGTGATATGTTGTCCAATCTTGATAGAACAAAATCAGTTATCTTTGGCACCATGTTACTGTCCAACAGTATATTGGCAGGTTTGAGATCCATGTGAATAATATGATTTTCCCCTGTGAAGATGATCCAAGCCATCACAGATTCCTTTAATAATTTGATACCGAGTTTGCCATTCAAGTCCCCTTAATTCATCTGCAGAAGGAAAAATTTTTAATAAGAGCTAGACGGAAGCATGTAATCCTTTGGTGTTTGATTTGTTATGCTAAACTGAGTATAAACATATTAATTTAAAATTAGAGATGAACGGAAGCATGTAATCCTTATCATACGGCAAGGTAGCTCTCAAGGTTTCCATTGATCAAATACTCAAAAAGAGCAACCTTTCCCGATCCTGGGCCATGATAAGTTGTCCATCGATTTTGAATGCTTGTTCTTCTGTATGTGAACAGTAGCCTAGAAATCGAACCACATTTTTATGTTTAACCATCATCATGCTTTTGACCTCGCCGGGGAAACATCTTGTCGTCTATTGTATGCCTGTTCAAAAGCTTTTTCACAGCTATAATCTGTTTTCGCAGGATACCTGCTAAAACTTTCTCGTGAGAATGGTCATGAAAATCAGATCAAGTTAGCTCTGCTTTACGTGATAAAAAATACCTTGTAAACCACTCCGCATCCACCAGTACCAATTTTTAGCTCATCGGAGAAATTTTTTGTGATGAATTGCAAAATGGTAATTTTAGATGCCTTGGGCTCTCGCTTCCTCCAAGTACAGACTCAAGCAAGTCAAATTCCATGTGCATATTTTCCATTCTAAATAAAAAAAAAAAAAACAGATATTGTGTCAAATTATGGAAAGAAAAAATCATACTCCAAAAAAGTAAGTTTAATTATTTCTCTTTACTTGAAGTAGAAGTCAAGAAAAACAAATACAAAACTAAGTTTGGTTATTTATTTTTTCCTTGAACTAAGTGTAAAAAATTCTGGAAGAAATATGGAAAACTAATATTCTGTCCTGCTACTCAGTCTCGTTGAGCTTGACCACTTGATCATCCTGTAGTAAGGTGTGGGCCCAATGCACCGTCTATCCTTTTATTTTATAGTGTGTTTGGTCATCCTAGATGGGTGGTGTGTCATGAATTTGTTTTCTCAAATTTGGTCGGATCAATCTATTCGTCATGCTACCACATCATTCAATAATGCATCAACCTATTTCATTCCACGAACCAAACAAAAAGAAATAGATAAATGACGGGCTACCTCATTCCAAAAAAAAAAAAAAAATGAGTACACCCAAGCATGTTTTTCATTAACTAGAAAGATGGGCTACCTCATTCAAACCAAACACCATAACGTGTAGCAGGCCGCACATCATTTCGTTCAGAACAAACAAATATTTACTAGATTGCAGGACCGCATATATACATGAAGTAAAAAGAAAAACCCCACCAAAACATGCTTTTTTTCATTTATATTAAAAAGCCTATTTTACTTCAAGTTATGAGGAGGCACGACAGGATACCTAGAAGAGCAGCACGAGTAAATTCGACATGCTTTCTCAAAGATGCATCGCTAACCTGGGGAAAGGTCAAAGGGAGAAAGGATCTAGATTTTGCTCCATGACGATGAGGCGGTAGGATTGGAAAACATGGAGGTAAGGTAAAGGGTTGGATCCTACATACGCACAAACATAATTAAAAAAATGGATAAAACAGAAAAAAGACAAACCCGCTAACCAGCAATAAGATTGTACACCGGGACTTGTTGAGAAGTAACTCCAGAACCAAAATCATGGGTTAATGGAGCGTGTTTCCCTCTTCTACGCCAACACTACAACCATACAACATTTGTCTTCCTCCCACAACTGCGAGTACACAAGATAGCAAGAGTCGAGTCCACCATGGGGAAATGTGGATTAGAGCGAAGATGTTAGGCAGCAGGATTTTTAAAACATGGAGGTACGCGTAAGTGTGATAGATAAAATAAATAAAACAAAGGCGTTGGCATTGACTAAAACTGCCGCTGATAGGGTGGACTACTACTGTGGTGCCCATACTCTAATTAACAGCTGTTTCGAGGAAATAGGGGGCGCATGCTGACAGCCTCTCACTACCCAAGTCAATAAGATTGCAGAACAGTTCTTTCTTTAAGTACTAGTGGCATGTTGAATGGACGGTTTCATTGAACACACGGTCCCTTTTCGGTCCTGCGTTCTGATTCCGGATCGTATCCAGATCTTGAAATCCAATTCAGACGCTCCATGTTAACATTTCCTATATACACATCCTTTCACGAATAAAATGTTCATGTAGTATTAAAAAAACATCTAGATTATCCTCTCTAAATGTTTATAAATGTTTAAAATAGCCGGCTATATATGTAGCAGAAGGTGTCTGCCTGAAGCTGAAAAGGCTACAGTGGACTGGCCTCCGCTAACCTCATTCAGCGGCTTTGCAAAATACCAGCACAAATCAGTAAATCATAAGCTGCAGACTGGGAAATTGAAAGTACTTAAAGTACCAATGCAAATGGTGTGTACAAATCAATTATGGTGGTCTTTCAGTATCCTACTCCTACACTGCAAAAGCACGCGACCACAAAATGACTTGAGCTGCTCCATCAATCGCTAGTGCTCAGCCAAACATGAAGAAGTCCAAGCAGTAGATAAACAAAGCAGAAAAACACTAGATAGGCTACATGCTGCAGAGCGAAGAGCACTCACCTCCGCCAAGTCCTTGCCCTCCAGGAGCGCCATCTCGACGAATCTGTAGCCGCCATGGCCCCGGCGAATCTGCATCCGCCGCCGTCGTGCCGCTCTTTTCTCGGGCGAGGGCGAGAGGAATGCGGGACGACGGCATAGGGATGGGTGGGCCGTCATAGTCAAGTTGGGCCGACGCATGGGGATGTTCTGAAAAGGCCCGCCGCCCGCGGCCCATGCTGATGTCAGGCTGTGTTATCCTCTAAAGCGATAAATTACCCCTCATTTAGCTGATTTAGCGTGAATCTCAAAAAAAAAAAAAAAAAAAGATTTAGCGTGCTAATCACGTCTATTAGCGGAAAGGATAGATCAGCGGTAAAGGTTGACGATCCTAGCGTTTTACCGCTCATAGCATAAAAATATTTCAGTAAAATTGTGATCCCTTATATTTGAAGGCAAAGGGATTAGCTTTCAAACCGTCTGCTAAAGTAAACTTTGACCGTTATAAATTTATTTTGTGTTATATTGTTTGCATTTATAGTTTCATGGTAATTGAATAGTACATTTAGTTTTAAATCTAACCATATCAAACTTATACTATGATAATTTAAAACTAATAAACTATTTGTCAGAGATTGTGAGGCGTAAATATTGATATGTGTATGCGCCTTACAAAAGAGAACTTAGGGAGTATATATATTATTAGATATAGCTGCAGTTTTTTTTATCTTTTTAGTGAGATAAAATAGCTAAAGCTTCATATTTGGTTCACTACTCAGTTCTATTGGCCTCGTGGAAATTAGCTGATTGACCACAAATCCTTTTTTTGAAACGTATTGACCACAAATCCTGAAAACATGTTTGGGCTTCCAGTTTATTTCACTATTTTAACAGGTGGAGAAACATGTTAACTTCAAGAGATCAATTGGTAAAATTCCTTTAGAGCCCGTTTGGATGCCATTAGTTAAAACCAATAATTAGAAAGTCCTTTGCATTTCATCCTGCCTGAATTGAATTGCAAGGATGTTGTTTCTGTTTTCAGCGACTTCCTCTATACTTGCAGGTCTGCTTGTGGGATTTATAACGAATTCAAGCTCACAACTGACTGGACTTCATGAACAAATTACATACTTCATATTATTAGTATAAATAAATGGTAGTTCTCGTGAAACAAAAAGAATAAGCAGGCACTCAGGACGTTTCCATCGGCGCAGCAGTTTCTGACTCTATTGCTCTTTTGCGATTAACCCTGGATTCTCTCTCTTGTGCGTGCCCATTGTTAGCCGTCAGGGATGCAGATGCCCTAAGTTGATCCCGTGCAACATAAACAATAGGCCGTGTGACCACATCCACCACCTTCTCCACCATGACTTTTTCAAAGAACTCTTCAGTGATCTCTTCATCTGAAGATGATGCTAGTTCATTGCTGAGGTTAACACTCTGTACAAGGAGCATATCTTGGCACTGCATATTCAGCGGTGCCTCGTCTTGTGCTCGCAATGTCATGGAGACATAGCGCTTGGAACATGCTGGCATAATTCCTCTGCTCGGTTCTGTGTAGTACTTGGTCTCGTTAGTCTTTATGTTGAAAGCAATGGAGCCACCCGTCTTGTTTGTTAGCTGCAGGCAGCAGGATATGTCCTTTCTTGGCTCGAATAGAAACCGCAGCTCCAGGGCTGGATCGATAGAGAGAACGTTCGAGTCGGAGCTCCTCTGCAAGAAATTAAAAAGGATAGATTTGTTTGATATATAATTAAAAAGGACAGTTAGGGCATTATATGCACGTATGAGCCTTGGGAAACAACTTTTTTTTGTTGTAAGTTTATGAAAAATGAAACAGTATCCTGCAGGCCAGAGTGGTCGTACCTGCAAGCCAATTAGATCTTTGGACTGATCAGAAGCAATTGACATTTTCTTTATCTTAGCTTCTAGCTTTTCCAGTTCACTGACAATGCCCTTTATATCAGGCCTCTTCTCTCAATCATCCTCAACACATCTCAATGCTATATCGACACAAGCCTTCAGTTGTAGGACGTCTGCCTGTGATGAAGAATATCCGCACACGCCCTGAAGCTTTTCCTTCGACTTTTCAGTTACCTGCAAAATTTGCAAATAATAATGTTACAAACAAAGGTAAGCCAGCTAGGTGCCTGCAGAAAAACTAACACATTGAACAAACATTAACAATTTCCCTTACAAACTCAACAAACTGTTCGGGAGGCATTTCATGACGTTGCTTGTAGCCTGTATTTCCGATCAGCATTTTTATAATTATAACCCCCAAACTGAACACGTCAAACTTCTTCGATATAGCACCACCATTTCTGTATTCTGGTGGCATGTAACCTCTTCGTGGTATCATAGAAAACATCAAAGCCACGGTTTAGTGAATTAGCTAGGAGAGAAACACGCTATTTTAGAGCATTACCAAAATGATGTATGCATCTACTTACTCTGTTCCTTTGGCAACCTCAGTTCTATGGGTTTTTGTTGAAGCAACAAGTCTGGACAAACCAAGATCTCCGATTTTTGCCGTCAAGTTCTTATCAAGCAATATATTAGCAGGTTTTAAATCCAAATGGTAAATTGGTTTTCCCTATGCAGTATGCAAGTGGTATAAGCCCTCACAAATCCCTCTAATTATTTTGAAGCATGTAGGCCAGTCAAGATCAGAAGATTCATCTACAACGGAAAAAGGACAAAATTAACATTAATTTAAAACTGCCGAACCAAACCAATTGCGTGCATGATAAATATTTCCAGAGAATAGTGGCATAATACCTGAAATGTGCTTATCAAGGCTTCCCCCTTGCATATATTCGAAGCAGAGAACTCGCACAATATCTTGAGCACCAACCCTCGCTCCATTGTGTACAACGTATGTCCTTCGTGCTTCATGACAGTAACCAAGTAGCCGGACCACATTTTGATGGTGAATCTCCCTAAGGTTAAGGACTTCGCTATCAAACTCCTCATCATCTAGTCGTCCCACGGTCTGGTGAAACTTCTTCACAGCAATCTCTTTCCCATTATAGAAAGCCTGTAAGTTGTGATTTAGTATATAGCTTTTCAGAGAAGAATAATATATGTATACTTCATCAGTGGGAATAGAAAAGAAACTGTACAGTATTTTGTAAGACCAGAAAAACAGTAGTGAAATAAGTACAGATTATGATATATACTCCATATATGTGATTAGTCATACCCGGTAAACATCTCCATACCCACCACTGCCAACTTTTAGGAGCTCTGAAAACCCGTCCGTAATTTGTTCAAGCAACGAGAGCTTAATGTCCAAGTCCTTACCAGCAAGGCTCATCTTGGATTATGTTCCGGACGAGACTAAAAAGAAAGCCGATGTACTTTATTAGTAATAAGACGAGACAAGTATGTTCAAGATTCACGTCGGCCCTGTGCAGTACAGCATCAAGAGGACACGCTGAAAAGTAGCTAGAGTAAGTAAAATGATTTCACAAGTACAATGCATCACTAACCTGGGCAATGTCAAAGTGGGAAGAGCTATATTTTTTCGCTTAGCGATCAGGATACCACGCAGGCAAGGATATATAGAAGGATTCAATGCAAGACATGGAGGTAAAGGGTTGGTTTCGTACGGGGTATATATAGAAATAAAAATTGATTTATAAAACAGAAATGAACAACTGAGTTGACATTGACTTCAAACTTCTGCTGACCGATACAGGTGTGCAGCGTTGCTCAGATGTAACCTAGCGGTTTCCAGGAAACAGCGGTATCAGTGGCACGCCACATGCCGACGTGGCGACTTTAGACTTTTTTAAAAAAAAAACCACATATATTATATTAAAGCAGCATTATTATAACTAGGCCCTTAATAAAAGATCCAATTACATCAAGGTCCCTATAGGACTCAGCTCCTAGATCGCCACCGGAGCGTAGGTCGCCGGCGGATAGATGCAGAAGCGTCACATACGCATGATGTCGTTGGTGCGGAAGGGCCTCGCCAAGCGAATGCTTGCAGTGGTTGAGGGTAGTGTCATGGAATTGCATCGCCAGCAAACCGAAGGTATTGTTGAAGAGGTCGCCAGCGGGTAGAAGACCGCCGTCCCCAGAGCCGGTGGGTGGCTCGCCACCGGACCGATGACGGAGGAACTGAAGAAGTCTTGATGCAGGTCGGTACCGCGCTGCTTGGTAGAAAATAAAGTAAAAAAGGAAAAGAAGATGAAGACTAGAGGGAGCCCTACAGATGAGGATGGCCACCAACAACTTGTCCAAGAGACGGGCACGCGTACCTGAGGGAACTAGAGAGGACAACACAGCACATTGCATATTGCACACGTTTCATGTGGGCCCCAATGGGACCCACCATGTGGCAAGCAGTGACCATGGTAAAATCTCCCTAATCTCCTGCACGGTGATGGGACGCAGCCGTGGAGGTGGATCTCAGCGGAACCGTGGCACGGGCTGCCTCGCCGGTGAATATTCACGCCTGGGAGGAGCAAGTGACCCCGAGGCCGCACTCCTCAGTGGAGAGATTTGCCGCCGACGGGAGGGCCCAAGAGCAGCACCTGGCAGCGTTGCACGGTGCGGAAGGTGAAAAAGACCTGGCGGTCGGGACTGAAGCTGAGCACGGACTGAAGCTGTTCTATGGCTTTTCTACTACATATTCGTGTGTACACTATTTTTCAAAAAAAACGTGGATAGAAAAGAAGCAAAAGACTTACCCGCTAGCGAGCAAGATTGTAACACCAGGGTGTCGAAGCTGTCCCCGTGCTTGGGTCCGCTGAAGGCAGTGAGGGTGAGCTCGACGCACGTGCCGTGGTTGTTCTCCACAAGGTCCTTGGCCAGGCGCAGCGCGGCGGACCCAGCTGCCGAGCAGCCGTCGAGCTGGAGCATGGTGCGGCGGACGCCGGCGCTGAGGCCGTGGGGCAATAATGCAGAAAAAATATCACAGGTCAATCAAGCGCGTGACCCTCCACTGTACACTACAAACCACAAAATTTGTCTTCCTCCCAGGCCACCACTATCCAGCACACAAGAGGACAGGGAGATGCGCGTAAGCGTGCTAGATAAAATAAATAAAGTAGCCAAAAATAAAAAACAAAAGCGTTGTCATTGACTGAAGACTGCTGTTGATAGGGTGGATTGTGGAGCCCATTACTCTAATTAACAGCAGTTTTGAGGAAATAGGAGCGCATGCTGACAGTTTGTCGCTGCCCAAGCCCAATAAGATTGCTGATCACTTTTTTAAGTACTAGTGGCATGAACCTTGTTGACAACAAGGTTCCTTTGACTGATGGGAGCAAAATAATCCATTCCGTTAGGGGGATTTGTGCAATTTGCTGCACCTTATCCCGCCGGCTGCCGTCTTCATTTCTTCCATGTAGTACCAGCGTCGATGCTATCCTGATGGAAGTCTTCTCCTGCAGGTTGGTGCTAATAGGATTCCTGCTGTCAAGCGTTCTACAAATTTGCTGCTTTACAAATTATTGATGATGTTGCGTTTTTTTCTGAATCAGTATTTTTTGACCGAATTTTGAATCAGTATTTGATTACAGCGCCAGATCTACCCAGCTCTCAATCTCTACTGAACATGGTCGGATCTAGGTGTGAATCTTCAAATTATACAAGCAAAGTTATTGTCATATATACTTTTGTCCAAACCTTAGCAGCTCATTTTTTAGGAACCTTCAATTCTTAATGCAGGGCTTGAGCACATCTCTTAACATCTGCAGCTGATCCTAATCGTTCTCCCTAGAGCAGGGACAGGCCTTAGGTTAAAGCTGGTACGAACTTCCCTGTTTGGATGCTTCCCTAGCTCACAAATTCTTTTGGATTTATGCAACAACGCTACAGAGCAAGTCATTTTTTCTTTAGTTTTGCAAGCATGGGGGACAGAAATGAGGATTATAATGTCCTGGAGCATATACTTACCCGAAGCGACCGGCCCAGGGACATCCCATTGGAAATTTTAACAAGTATCACAGATAATTTCTCTCCAGTCAACAAAATCGGTACGGGCGGATTCAGTGATGTTTACAAGGTAAAAACTATTTAATGACAGAGAATACAAATAAAATGATGGAGAGCATGTCAAGATTTCAATCTGCTTTTTGTTTCTGAGCAATATTCTTTGAGTGGTCTTGCCTAATTTCGTCAAATTCGCATTACATTATATATGCCTGATGTTTTTCATGATAATGGGGCTACATGCTGACGGAGCAATTCTTGTGAAATAACAGGGTGTTCTACATAACTGGACCGTTGCCGTGAAGAAGATAACAGTGAATAGCACTAATATCGAAGGTGAAGAAAAGCTATTTCATCGTGAGGTTCAAAGCCTGTTGAGGATTATTGAGCATCCAAATGTAGTACGGTTTCTTGGCTTCTGTTTTCATACACGTCTTGAAGCGAAAGAAACCACAAGAACAGAGAAAAGGCATGTTGTTGAGACAAGAGATAGATTACTCTGTTTTGAGTATATTAGCAATGGAAGCCTTGAAAATTATATCACAGGTACGACAGTGTTGAATTTCATGCACCATGTCCAGAAATTGTCCAGGGTTCCATGGGCCATGGCTCGTTCTGGAGTTCTGAAAATTGATTTTCGCAGGCTAATCTCACATGAGACTGCCTTCGGATATCAGTTTTCAAAAGCTCTCTATGAAATATACAAATTTTAGGTGCACAATTTTCTGATTTTAAATTATTTAGAGGATGAAATATTAAAAAAAACATTCAGAACTATTTACGAGCAGGTGACAAAGTAGTTGGACGGTAAGACTTGCACAAGGTTGGAGGTCTCAGAGTTTTTGAACCTTAACAGGAAACACTACCCCAATTTCGAATGAAAAATATAGTGGGCATCTCCCAGGATATAGTGGGCACCCCCGATTTCAAAATCATTTCTATAGGTGCAACCCCAACCATGAGGATATGTTTTTGCCAATCTCTGTAAATGTTTTTTTTCCTAGCAGTGCGCATATGTTGTGATCACTGTTGACTAATTATTAGTGACCAACTTCGTTTGCAAATGTTCTACTAGATTTCTTGCTTTCTATTCTGTTTTGACCTTTTTAACAGATGAGTTAAGGGGACTTGAGTGGGATATACGTTATCAGATAATCAAGGGAATATGTCAAGGTTTGCAATATCTTCACAATGAAGTGGGTATTATTCATATGGATCTCAAACCGGCAAATACAATGGTAGATACAGATAATATGGTGCCAAAAATTACAGATTTTGGTCTAGCAAGGCTTGTTGAAAACAATTACACTATTGGCGCCCCTTTTGTTTCCAGGTAACCCATGTTCCAGAAAAACCATTTGAATTTATTCATACTATTTGCTGCTATACGTTTTCCAGCAAATATTTTCACTCTTACATTTTCCTCATATTCATGCAGAGGATATTGTGCTCCAGAATACATGAGTGTTCGAAGCCAACATTCGAATGTGATATTTATAGTTTGGGTATTGTAATAAAAGAAATAGTAACAGGGCGAAAAGGAGATCCCTAATAATGACCATGTAAGAGTGATTTCTCTCACCAGTCATGTGGACCTTTTTCGCACTCAGTAATGTATGGATCTACATATTCCCCACTTTCTGGAGTACTACTCTATAGATGGTATCTCTGTTCAACCATAAATTTGTTGGAAAGGGTGACTATTAAAATGATCTACTTCATTCGGCATGTCTCAACAGAGATAAAGCTGACACGGAAAATCTAAAAGCTTGGAAAAATTAAAATGATTGAGGAGAACAACAAGCTATCGGGGAGCATGTTCCCTGGATAATCCTTTTCAATATAATACAATGAAATATACAAGTATAAAATAACAAAACACTCTATATTCAATGGAGTGATGACATGATCTTTCTGTTTTCTGTGCGGATTGTGCATTTGTTTGGGAGTCGTGCATTTTGGTTTAGATGATGAGCATAAACTGGGTGGTGGCGGGAAAACACAACTAAGTTGTTTGTTCATTCAAATGTAGTCCATATTTATTTTTTTCTGCCAAAATTGTTGTTTTAGAAAATTTTCTTGTTCTCGAATTTCCGGCTCTAATTGATTGTGTGATGTAGGTGATTCGAAGATGGAGATACAGATGGAGAAAATCAGACACCTATACACCACTACATGTCCAGCAGTTAAGTAAATGCATTGAAATAGCAGAGAGATGCACCCAGAAAGAACCAGGAAATAGACCTATTATATCGCATATAATACGCGATCTCAATGACTCTGCAAATACAAATATCTACATGCCCGCAGCTGACCAGGTAAGCTAGTCTACTCAGAATGAACACAAGCTGTATTCCAACCCTACATCTCATCAGTCGTAACATGTTGTTGGGCCTAACCATAGTTATAAGTGAATATTTTCCATTTGTGATCAAAATTTTAAAATAGGGCACAGACATTAATACAAAAGGACAGCACTATATACTTAGTTATAACTGATTGTATGGTGTATTGTTGTGATTTGATGACTCACCCAAGGCAACACGTTACGGTTTAATTGAATCGTCAAACATGAAAGTGTATGGCATTCTTAACTCAGAAAAAACAGCCTTATAAATGGAGCTTTTTTAGCTTCATGGCCTCGAGAAAATTCCTCCTCTTTATATGGCCCTATTTTTTCGAAATGAAATTTCATTGCTTCTATAGCTTCCTGAAATGAAATTTCATTGCTTCTATAGCCCTTCCATCAATTTTTGTCACTTGACGGTGTTGAGTCAAGGGTAAAAAGGCTGTTTCACCCTAACAAAAAAAAAAAATACAGAGTATGATGACACCCCTAAGCAAATAACTTGACACACAACACAATGAATGGTAGTCAGGGATGAGATTTATATATTCAACTGGTTTTTGTCACAGATACCATCATGGAAGTATGATGACATGCTGGGCATTGAACCGCTTAGAGCTACGGTTTGCTTTTGACCTGCTTAACAAGGACTGCAACGAGATCCCTTCCTCCAGCTGCTTATCAAAAGAGGTTGTGCTGACCAACGATACTGAAAATTACATTGCCTTCAACATCAAGACGTCCAGATATCTGCAGTACTGCACACAGCCAAACAAAGGAATTGTGGTACCAGGATCCAAGAATTTTGTTAACATTACAGTGCAAGTGCAAGGGACAACGACACTGGGATGTATGTCTCGTGCTGATGTGTTCATTGTCCAGAGCACAAAGGTTGTAGCTGGTTTTACAGATAAGGAAATCACTGAAGATATGTTCAATGAAGAGGCCGGTAGAGTAGTTGATGAGGTGAATTTGACTATTGTATATATCCGGGGCCACAGAAGCCGCAAGCTGATCAGTCACTTGAGGCCAATGCGTCAGTCTCTAAGGTACGTTATTAGGGTGATCTTAACCTACCACCCCTTACTGGAATGATGACATATACTTTGTTTACTTGTGCATGACAGGAGGGCACTGGTTGTAACAGATCCAAAGATGTACGCCTTAATTTCCGCCCAATAGAAACCACTTCAGCTACCATCCTGTACAAAGCAAGTGAACGAGCAGCTGTAGATATTATGACAGGAGCCATGGGAGGCCTGCTCCCCAAGCTAGACCAGCTCCTCGATGAGGCGTATAATATGCCAGAGGATGTGAAGGAGAACCTTGAGTCTGTTAAGAAACAGCTGAAGAACAAGCACATAGTCCTATGCAAGGTACGACATGAGGAGATGCACATGCTTGATCCACTGGATAAGGAATGGGCCAACGAAGTCAAGAAACTCTCGTACGACATAGATGATATGGTTGAAAGCTTTCTTATAAGTATGAGCAGGAACTGGGGCAGGAGCAGGTTTCTTATATGGGTGACAGGCTTCCAATGTCTTATACAGGAGATGCTCAGGCGAGTCAGTAAAGTGGCCGACAGAAGTGAACTGAAGCTCACGACTTCTGTGGCCAATAATCGGGCTGCAAGTAATAGTACTGACATTGACCCTCGCATCCTAGATCTGTATAAAAAACATAAATACGTTGGTATTGACGGGCCCACGGACAGCTTAGTGAAGAAGCTAACAAGGCGGGGATGTTGTATCCAAAAAGAAGCTCAAGATCATATCAATATTTGGAGAGGGTGGGTTAGGCAAGACAACTCTTGCGAAAAACAGGTGTATGACAAGCTTGCTGCCAACTTTGTTCTTAAAGCTTTTCGTTCCGGTGGGGTCGTAATCCCGACATCAGGCGAGTTCTGGAGGACATTCTATTTGAACTTGACAAGGAGGATAATAAAGACATTCACAACTCAAAAAGAACGTGATACAACTCATTGATCATCTTCGAAACTACTTGAGAACAAGAGGTATGCACCCACAACACGCTGATAGTCCCTACCCTCAATCTGCACTTCATCCACAGACTTCCTATGTTTATAAACATAGATTCCCCCTCTGTCCCATGTAAGTATCTGCACTCCTCATTTTTTTAGGAGTTAATTTTTTTTTATGTTTTACCAAATATATTTAAAAATAGTAATACTATACTTATAATACCTCATTTTTTTGTTTGATTCATGGATTAGCATGGCAGGTCAGCATGGCGGTGGCTGCGGCGCCTGAATGCTCATTATTTTATTTGTTTTTTTAAAAGCACAACACTGACCTGTAAAAGGACCGGTAGTGACATGGATGTCATCACTTTGCCCCTTCCCGGTTCATTTTTCGGCAGTGAAAGGGCTTTTGGACACGGTAGTGATATAGAATTCTATAGTAGTGGCTATTGCATATAAATTGAAAATAATAATAAATACAAACTGCTGGGATCAAAGAAATCATACAAATGTGAACTTGAGGTGAAGAAAAGATAACCAGTCATGGGTAATTAGGTGCTGGATCTAGCCTGTCATGAGCATATGCTCATAGGTCACAAGAATCACCTCCAATAAATTCTCAAGGACTCAGACCTAGTACATCTCCAAATCTCACCAAGAAAAGGTTGTCAAAATTCACAAAAATGAAAACAAGGATTCAAAGGAAGGAAACAAGAGAGATTAATTCCACATTAATTCATTATATATTAAACGACTAAGAATTCACTCATACATTAGATTTTCCCAGCTGCTAATATCCTCCAACTTTTGTGAATTAGAGTAACATAAGAGGCGCCTATCGCTTTGGAACCTATCTCTTCCTTAGTATCCTTGTCCTTCGCTAAACCTAAGAAATGAAAGGGGAAGAGGTAGTTATCTTTGGTAGCCACTTCTACTATTTACAGGTCTATTACACAATTAAAGTATGTCCCTAGACTTACACATTCTAAGGGGAGAAATGGTTCAAGTTGTTCTTCCATGCACCGGATGGACATGACCCTTCATTAAGTTGCTTAACAATTGCCTCGAAACATGCTCTCCTATTAGGCCATATGCAGCATCAAGATCCCGTGTGCTCTGGTCATGAGGCCCAAACTAGAAGCCACTCTTCCTATTATTTTGGGTCAAAACCACAAAATCCTCCGATATCGATGCATGCCCACCATTTTCTTGGATCTGAACCCACTAATCATGATTAACCATGGCGGTTGCCTGCCCCCGCAGCCCGGCCCCTACCTGGCCATGGTGGTTTGCCTAAATAATCGCCATGGTTAAGAATTCCTAAACACCTTGTAAAAAAATCATGTAGTAGAGTCACCATCACTTGATTCAGCCTTGTCCTCTCGCCCCTTTATCCAAACCTATATGATATATCTTCACCGCATGTTTACCTTCTCCATTGTTGTTGGCACAAAGTGCTAAACGCTTGCACATTCACAAGACAAGAGACATGTTGCACAACAAACCAACTTGAAACTTTTCTTAGTCCAAATCACTCTAGAACCAACTCAACCAAAGTTCGGCCATCTCGCCTTCACAATAACTCATCATCTATGACATGGGCACATATCCATTGTGTCATCTCAATCTCTCCTTAGATGAGTGCAACGTCAACACTAACACAAAGTGACATGTCAAAAGGAAAAATAAATATGAACTCACTCAAGCGACGTAAAACTGAAGGAAGGCAAAGAGCAAGGCGCTCTAATTGGGCAAGCTTGGCTGCTAAAGACACGGGCAACAACTTGACACAACCAAGCGAATAAGCACATTGGTCCCTCTAGAAGATGTAGAAGGGTCAACAAAACTAGCAAATGGAAAGCAACAAGACTTGTAAAACAAATATAACCAACCCATTGCATGCAACTCCCTAGTAACATTTATTGGTCCCAAAATGTGCTTATTTTGCTCTCCATTCTTTGGCAAATGCACATATCAAAAATTGCGCCCTCCAAATCTCAAACCAAGGTCGTTAAATGCATATGTCTAACCCGATAGGTATAACCCTCGAGCAATCTTGAGAGATCGGTCATGGGATCTATTAGTTAGGTGCTTCCCTCCCGGGACTTAACATACCCCTATGTTTGATAGACTTCACTCGGATCAGCTATCCCTCTATCTTCTTTATCTTCATCTCATGTCACTATCATCCGAATGATATACTTTTTGCATCTCAAAATTGAGTGAACCAAATATGTTCCATTCATTTCAACTAGATCTTCCACATGAGGAAGCCAAATAAGTGTTGCACCATGTACAAGGTTATCTTTTTGTTGCTTGTTTGAATCTTGTCAAAATGTGCGGATAAGCCTTGGTTTATGTATCCTTGGTCATATGAGATGTTGTAGCTTCTCCATTGTTCATAGTATTTGTGCACCAAATTATATATACCTTCGAAAAACATGTAGGGACACAAAACTTGTGGAATTCAAAACATATATTGCTATGGGAGTATGCATGTAAGTTGTCATTTTTGCATTGTTTGGGCAGTAAAAAAATTCTGCAGTAAGGATCTTCGATTAAACTCACATGTCAAACCAAGGATTTTTATTCTCAAGTCAACTTCTTACAACCAAATGTTCACTTGTTTGTCAAACAACTTGAAGTAATTGACTATTGGATATTACATTAAGCATAGTTACACAATATTACTTTAAGCATAGTTATCATAATATTCTTCTCAGTAGCACAATGTGTCCATTTACTTTTGGTGAACTTAATAAACCATTTTCAACTATTAATCAAATCATATGCACAATTTGAGTTTCAAAACTAATTAATGATTTGCTTAGGGCTCTTTGTGTTGTCCTTGTCTTTTGTGATTGAACCATTGGTGAGTTTTATCCTACATGTCAAGATGGTTTATCGTACTTATGTTTTTCAATGAAAACCTAGATACTTTATCTAATTTTTTGGTATTGTGTTATGTTAATAGGTATTTTATCATTATTGATGATATATGGGATACAAAATCATGGGAAATCATCGAGTGTGCTTTGATAGATAATGGCAATGGAAGTAGAGTAATGACCACTTCTCGCATCAATGATGTCACAAAAACAGTGGTGAAGTTTGCAAATTGGAACCACTTTCATATGATCAGTCCAAGGAACTGTTCTATTCAAGATTAACCATAAATCTACAAGCACTTCTGATCAACCGGATGAGCAGTCTACTAAATATATCTTAGGGAAATGTGGTGGTCTACCATTAGCTATAATTACATTAGCTAGTTTATTGAGTGGTAAACGACAGGAGGATTGGCCTAAGGTGTACAAATCAATTAAGTTCGGGGCATGAGGATGACAAAGCAGAGAACACCAAAAAGATATTGTTGTTTAGCTACTTTGACCTACCCTGTCATCTAAAGACGTGCTTATTGTATCTAAGCATATATCCAGAAGACAGTGTGATTGAGAAAAGAAAATTGGTGTGGAAGTGGATAGCTGAAGGTTTTGTGCGGCAAGAAAAAGAGAAAACACTATTTGAGGTCGGAGAAGGTTACTTCAATGAGCTTATTAATAGAAGCCTCATCCAGCCTGTAGAGCGTACTGAATATTGCCGGTATCTAGGCCGGATTGAAACTGGCAGCATACTTGCTTGTCGTGTCCACGACATGGTTCTCGATTTGATTTGTTCGAGGGCAAAAGAAGAAAACTTTGTTACTATATTGGATACTGATGAGAAAGATTCAACTTCCCAGAATGATGCTCCTATACTGGCCGTCCACAAGAGTGTTCGGAGCAGCGTGGCATGGTTAATACATACATCAAACAAGAAGTTATGAGGTCATTCAGTGCTAGAGACGGTTGTGATCTTAGTTGGATGGGACTAGACACGTCACTCCCAAGTTTTCGGGTTCTGCGTGTCTTGTCTTTAGAGTACTGTAATGGAGTATATGGAGATAATGCTTATCGTCTCAAAAACATTGTAAAGTTACGTCACTTGAGGTACCTTAGCCTAGCTGGAACTCCTGTTAGACAGCAGCTGCTCATGGCAATAGGGGATTTAAGATGTTTACGGACACTAGACTTGACGGAAACCCATATCGAGGAACTTCCACAGAGTATTACTCAGCTAAGAGAACTGAAGAGCTTGATTTGTCATAGTGAACAACGGCCAGTAAAATTGCCAAAAGGGATGGGAAGCCTAACGTCATTGGAAGAGCTGCGCCTGTCTCTTGACCCTGCTAATTTTGATAATGACGACATATTGGACGCCAAAGCGCTAGTTGACTCCTTTCAGGAACTCGGTAATCTGACAGAGCTCAGGGTGCTCCATATTCGGGCATGGGGAAACTTTGACAGCTTGCAGAGCAAGGCCTAAGTGAAGTCTCTAAACAAACTGACGAAGATAGAGGAACTAGAAGTTCATGAATTCTCGGAGTGGTTGTTCATCATGTGGGACAATTATTCACCCTGTAAAGTACTACTCCGTCATCTATGCCTACATAGTACTGAAATGCCAGGGTGGATCGACGCCTCACTTAGGAACATCTTCTACTTGGAACTACATTTGACGTCATTGACAGCTCGGATCTCCGGAATCTTGGAAGTTTGCTAGAGCTCCGGTCTCTTGATCTCAGCCTCAGTTGCGCTGACAACTTGCATGGTATCGTCGTTGCTTATTCTGCTAGTGCATTCCCCAAACTGCGCCACCTCAAAATGAATTGCTGGCTGACATTTGTACCGGAAGCAATGCAGTGCCTCAAATCTCTCCGTCTCTTGTTGGACATCACGGTGATCGACTCCAATTTTAAATTCGACTTTGGTAGCTTGCAGTGCCTCCAGTCGCTTGAGAAAGTATATGAATATGTCTGGTTTGAGAGCAAGCAAGAAGAGGCAATAAAGGCAGCACTAAGGCGCGCAGTCGACAACCATCCCAACCGCCCCATCCTTGATCAGTGGTACCCGTAGTGTACACTGTACACGTCAGACAAGTACGTACTACAGAGAATAAGGTACGTAGTTGCCTAGTTTTAATTCGTTTATTATATATCTCGTAATTACAATTGCAGGGATGTGGGATGTCTAACATGCATATATAAACTATGCAGGGTCGGCACTGGTCGTGAATATTCTAGCGGATGCTCTAATCCGTCCGGCTATAATCCAACGGCGGTCCACCAGGAACATTTCAAGTCGATGACCCATCTTCAAAACCGAGGGTTTCAATTCTGCAGCAGCATCTCTACAGCAACAGAGCATCTGATTCATATAGGAGACACACGTCATGATCCGGTAATTACTAAAGGCAAGAAGTCTTGGGTTTGGGCCCCTTTTTGCAATCAGAGGAAGCACACAACCATCATTTACAACAAAATATCACAGAAGTATGCATGGCAACATTCACTTCACTCAAGCTTGTTTTCTCATGTTAAAGAAATCGTTGTCGTCGTAAACTTTTTTTGTCATGTATCTTTTCTCTTTTTGTTTCGTGAAGAAAAGAGATATTTTTTAATATTCAGAAACAATTGTCATATTCCTGAGCGATAATTAGCTCAATACAAGCTGGTCAGCGAAACTGGCAAATCACCAAATATATGTTTCGTCTGAGTATTTGCCTCGCAATTGATTCACAGTGGTATTCAGTCACGTTCATTTCTGTTTAGTTTAGATATTCTGCAATCTCCGCCCATGAACCAAGCAATCACAGTTTTTTTTTTCTGGTTGCAGCGTTATTCATTCCCATCGCTGGAAGTGCACTAACGAAAGAGCACATTAGTGTGAATCACCTTCGACCCTTGCAGCGTGTCTCATCTCCCCAACCAAGCGCCTCGTCCACCGTCTAACGCACATGAGAAAGCTGACCACTCACATACCGTGCTGTATTTGACCGGGCACATTAGTCAACATTCATTGCGAAAGTGGTGAGTGCTGTGTACAAGCAACAGCCTTGAGACACGGACTGGCAGTGGCGCACTATACATGTCCAAACGGATTGCCCAGGCATGACACGACATTGGGCCTCCATCAAAGCCCACCAACTAGGCTAAGATCAGTCAAATCTAGAGCAATTCCGATATTCCTGCGCCTAAACCTCCTACGATTCCTGTCGAGGGGGCCTCTCACAATTTGGATATCCCTCCACTAACCTCATTTATTAGCGGTTTTGGATATACCAGCACAAATCAGTAAATCATAAGCTGCAGACTGGGAATTGGAAGTACCAATGCGAATGGTGTGCACGAATCAATTAGGTGGAGGTCTTTCAGTATCCTACATTGCAATCGCACGCAACCACAAAATGACTAGAGCTGCTCCATCAATTGGTCCCACACAGACACAGCCAAACATGCATAACTCCAAGGTGTAGAAAAACAAAGCAGAAAAACAGTGGGTAGGCCACATGCAGAGTGAAGAAGAGCACTCACCAGCTCCGCCATCTCGACGAATCTGCAGCCGCCGCCGTCCTGCCGCTCGGTCGAGAGGACGACGGGATAGGATGGCTCGGCCGCCGTGGGCCGACGCATTCTGAGATGGCCCGCCGCCCGCGGCCCATCCTGATTTCGGGCCGTGTTATGATCCATGGCGCTAAATTACACCTCAGTTAGCTGAGTTAGCGTGCTATAATCACGTCTCAAATTGCAGGTGGGGCGGGAAGTGGACCATCCACAAGCCGCAAAGCTGGCCACAATGCTATATAGCGCCCAACTGCAACACTATCTCCGCGAACGGCCAATGGGACTAGCGGACAATCGCTTAAAACCCACAAACGTCCGCAAACATTAATGCACTGCAAGCAAATACTTAGACAATAGGCTCATATGCAAGCATGATGGCGTTGCTCTGACATATATACATCACGATGGCCAACGATCCCTTGAATTTATTACACTGAGCCAATAAAGTTCATCTTGAGACATACAGTATACAATATACAGCAAGCACGATGATTTTCTGTCAATACATTTTCAGAACTAGCTCAATTAATTAAAGTAAGTAGCCAATAATTTTTCTGTCACATCGCAGTAAATGATTTTCTTCAACATACGAATGCATCTGAGCTTTGTTTTACCATTTCTCATTCAGAACATAGAAGATTGCACTTCCCAGAAACCAAGAGTCAAACACCTTATGGAGGATGAATTGGGAAGAGTAAAGCCGGTGAAGAAAAATTCAAATGATGAGGTTCAGAGAAGATTAGCGTCCCCAACTATTAGCAAATCACTGAGAACCCAAACTGAATTCCATTTGTAATAGCAGATCGACTTTAGTCTACCCAATCCGCCGCCAAACGAGCACAGCAGCAACATGGATGGATGGACAAGCTCCAGGTCAGCAGCAGGAGAGTCGTCTCACTCATCTCTTCAACACTACCCAAACCCAACCCAGCCAACCAGACAGAAGAACATCAGCAGGCACGCACCGATGGCGGTGGCGGCGTCTCCCAGCTCCATGGAAGGAAGAGCTAGAAGAGAGATCTCCCCGCTCCTCCTCCTCCGTCCTCCACTACCCAATTCGTGGCTGAGGGCGCACAGGCGCCGGCTGGAGCCGGTCGCAGGGCAGCGGAGGACGACGATAGGGTTTTGCGGGTTCTAGACGGCTCCCCCTTTTCGCCACGGGCTTTGGCGGATTTTAGCCACTAGGCCATGAATCATTTGCGGCTGGGCCACAATAGCCACAAAGCCCAAGTTTGCGGGCGGCATTATGGCTAGCGGGGAAGAGGCCGCCCCGCCTACAATCTGAATCATGTCTATTAGCGGAAAGGAGAGTTTAGGAGTAAAAGGGTGACGATACTAGCGTTTTACTGCTCATAGCAAAAAAATATTTCAGTAAAATTGTGATCGGAAATATGATATATGTATACTTTCATATAAATATTTTTAAGATAAATTTATTTATATAATTTTCACATTTACAAACTCAACAACTTAAAAGTTATTAATGATTTATATTCCCAATGTTTGACCTAAACCTAGTCCAAAATGACTTCCTTTACCAGTATAGACGGAGTATATTTGAAGACAAATGGATTACCTTTTATACCGTCCGCTAAATTAAACTTTGACCATTACAAACTTATTTTTTATATCATATTGTTTGCATTCAAAGTTTTATTGTAATTGAATAGTACATTTAATTTTAAATCTTACCGTATCAAACTTATACTATGATAATTTAAAATTAGTTACTAAACTATTGGTCAAAAGATTTTAATGTTTAAATCTTGATATATGTATACGCCTTACAAAAAGAGAACTTAGAGAGTAAATTATTAGATATGGCTGCAGATTTTTGATCCTTTTAGTGAGATAAATTAGCTAAAGCAACGCTGGTTTCTGAGATGGTTACATTGAGATTCTAGGGGCAGCTAACTTAAGCTTCTAGAATCTCAACATTTTGGGTTGCTACTTAAGCTTTTGTTTAGCTGTTGCTATGCTGTCGATTGTCTTTACTTTATACTCAGTCATAACAAAGATGAGTTGGCGTAAAAGCTCTTAGGAGAAATATTTGGAAACCTTTTGTCGATTTGGCAGTTTCTTGTCCTCTGTTTCCATCCTGCCTGTATTGAATTGCAAGGATGTCATTTCCGATTAGAACCAAATGGAAGAGGCCCCCGCATCGCCCCCCGCTCCAGGCGACTCGGCGGCGGCATCGCCCCATCCTCCACCACACCCTCCCTTCCTCCCCTCCCCTGCCGCTGCCGGAGGAACAGCCGGAAGCCGCGCGGCCCCTAGGAGGGCGGTGGCAGGGCATCTCCGGGCGCCGCCGCGGCAGTTCCGGTGGGGATCGGCGTAGCATCGTTGTCGGCAAGTGTTGATGGCGACGGCGCGGGGCAACGGATCCAGCGCCCCGAAGGCCGGATCCGCCTCTCCGATGCTCGGGATCTACGACGGCGGCGCAAATCGCGGCGGCCGGTGCGGGTTCCACGGCAAGCTGCGGCGTGCGTGCACGGTCCTGCACGTGGCCGGCAAAGATCGTGCGCATCGGGCCCTGCGCGTGGCTGCCTGCGGGCGCTGGAGTCCCCAGTCCCATGGCAAAGATCTGGGCAAAGGCACAGCGCGACTCCGCCCCGGAAGGACTACCATGGTCATGGGTGTGCTGGGCTGTGCATGTGCAGTCAGAGATGAGAACTTCCGGGTTAACACCACCGGGTAGCGATGGCGGCATCTAGGAGCTCCATCCCTGCTACACGGGTTCTCTGGGTGAAAACCTTGTCCAAAATCTGACGAGCGACGTTGGCGCCACCAGCGTCGTTCCTCCTTGGAGGCGTGTTGACGGTCACTAACGACATATTTTTCCGTTCAACTTACTACCATAAAGGGAGTAAAACTATACCTTATCATACTCATATACATTTATAGCTCACATATTTCCACTTGTAGTGTCCAAATTATTATTGTGCAGATTTATATAAGAAACAAGTGGAAAATATATCAAAAGGCGCCTCCCTGGAAAGCGCATTCCTGAAGAACATCAAGCCCAAGGGAGAACAAACACGCAGAACCGGGCCGAGCCAACGCCGCCCTACAACTTTTCGAGGCCCAACAATGCCACCCTACCGAAGCCCGAGCCAAGGCCGGTCCCCAAGAGGGGTGCACGCCAACCACCACTGGTGCGGTCGCACCCCGCCGAGGCGGTTCGGGCCCAGCGGGGAGGCGGTTTGTTACCTTCCATAACGGGCACTACCGACGTTGGATGGTCGGTTTGGCAGATTTAGAAGGTATTCCTAGGTCGGTTTTGCTCCTTTCATGTGGGGATGGCCATCTTCCAAAGAGCCCCCCCTCTCCTCTACCTATAAAAGGAGGCTCTCTCCCCCTCATTCAACACACACCATTCCAAGGAAGAGTCTCTCCCTCTCCTCTAAGAGGACTCTACCTCTACTCTTCTACCTCACTCCAATGGGTCTAGGCCCTACCTAAGTAGTAGAGAGATCGGCAGAGGAGAGATGTGAAGGGCTGAGAGCGGGGAAGCGCCGGACTTGTCGGTGTCTCCCCAACCTTGTACCTCGGTGGATTCGGACTTGGCTCCTTAACGGGATCTTGGCTAAGTAAGCTTCCACGGTTCTAATAATCTTTATTGTCTTTTGTTTATCCATGATTTACCTACTTGTTTGCGGGATTGATAGTCATTCCTTCGGGGGCGGCACTCTAGTAGAAGGACCCCGGGGACGGGTAAGCCTTGTTAACACGCTAGAGTGATAATCACTAGTGTAGACATGGTGTCCGGGCTAGGGGTTGCCTATCTTTTTGTGGTGCATCCCACGGTTGAGGGGTAGGTGGCTTGGTCGTGACAAGCCTTGTCCGTCCCTTGAAATCCCCCACGTTCACCGTGGTAGAGCTAATTGCGGAAGCTTCCCGGTTGGGCGTTGGCGGTGCCCGGCGAACAAGTAGCTCGAGATCGGCTAACCATAGACCCTAAAGGTGTAAGGACCCTTCTCGATAATCCTCCCCATCTTTGGTCTTGTGTGTCCTTGGGCGAACTAGTTAGGAGAGAGTACATCCGTTCCCCGCGTGAAAAAATACGATACCCCGAATATTTCCGGTGAAAGCTACAACGACAATTCCGCGGCGCTTGCGGATTTATCCGTGTGCGTTAAGAAACGTCAACAAAGCTTTACGGCGCCGTTCTTCGGGAACGGTTGCTATTGTCTTCGAACCTAGTGAGTCCTCGTATCTATCTATTTAAAAAATCAAAATAGTTATTTATTTTTTTTTTCCAAAATGAAGCCCACTCAATTTGAAAATCCATACGCTTCTTCAATGGAGGAGTTCACAGAGCCACAATCTTTTTCAAAACCAAAACTTTCATCCGGCTACGAACTCCATCCATATTTAAAATCTATTGTTGAGGGCAGGACCCTTTCTCTCGCTACCAGGACCGAAAACCCATGCGACCACCTACGAAGTTTTCGAGGAAATATGTGCGTGCCTAAGCATTCCTGGCATGACACAAGAAAATATCATGTGGACGTTGTTTCCATTTTCCCTCTTAGGGGAGAGCAGAACAATGGTACACGAATGTCGTAGGAAGTTTGAATGGGGATTGGAAAGAACTCAAAGACAATTTTTGTCTAGCGTTTTTTCCCCATCAACACCCTACCAAGGACATTCCTCGATTTCGGAGCGAGGATGAGAAGGAGTCCATAGGTGCAGCCTGGGCTAGGTTTGCAATGTTAATACATGATAGCCCAGACTTGTCGTTACCCGATAGTGTGCTTTTGCATATCTTCTGTTCGGGTCTTGACATTGACGCTGCCCTATGCCTTGACATGACCATCGGAGGGTCGTTTCCACGTAAACCTACAACGGAACAGAGGAAAATCCTAGATCACATCCTAGAGAAGAATGCTTCTCCCGTTGTAGAAAATACTCCCCTCCATAACAAGGGCATGTCAAGTTACGAGGAGCCCGCATCGGTCGAACCATACCACGTATCACCAATAGAACCGACCGTTGAGCCCTCACCGAACCACGAACACCGAAGGAAGGGATGCTTCATCCTTCGGAGTTCCCAATCAAATTCGAGGATCATGGGAGAACCTTGAACCTTCTATGGCATGAATGGAGCAAATGGAGCACAGCTCCTTCTAAGGAAACTTCCTCTAACATGAAACCTTCAAAAGAATGGTTAATGGAGGTGAAACGCGTTCTTACGAAGCAATTGATTCTTTCACCTTCCACGACCATACCTTGTTCATTACGAGGAAATTCCTTAGATGCCCTATACAACCCAACAGCCGAGGCAAATATCATGTCACAATATCTTGCGGAAACCCTTTTGGGTAATATGCCGCTAGTCTCGACCGATAGACTCTTCAAGGGTCAATTCGGACTCATCTTTGCATGTTGTGGTATTGCTAGGGCCGTGCCAATGAAAATTCATGGAATCGAGGTTCACTTAGACTTCTATATCTATCCCATCCTCGACTTTGATCTTCTAATAGGCTACCCTCTCAAAAAGCTTTTTCACGAAAACCCAATAGAGGAGAGCCATGATGAGAAGTTGGGAAAGAATGCTTGTGCCTCTCACCTAGAAATCCCAAAGGTGAAGCATCTTCCCAACCAAAAGCCTGTTCGAGGAGACGACGTTCATAACTCCATTCGATTCACCTAAGCTGCTTTTGCATCTTAGTGAAACGAAATACCCGTCGCCCCTCACTCGAACATAAGACATGTCCCTCGGCCAACAAAACGTTGTTCTTGGCAAAGATCGAGATTCAACGTTTGTCCTTCATGACATATCTTGTGAGGATAAAAACTCATGTGCCATGGACATGCACGAAGCACCAACTCTAGGGACCAATGTAGAAACTGCTAAAGGGCATGAAAAGTTTTCTTTTGAGATCCCTCAAGTTTCATGCCCACCTTTTTGGTTCTCTAGGGTTATCTTGCTTCTCACCACATGCCCCTACGAGGACCCCAACCTTCTCTTAATCCTCGTTCATAAACTTTTCAAGAGGATGGTTGTGGATGTCTTCGTGTATCACAAGTTTTGCCGATATCGTAGTGGCACGATGGTACTAACCTTGCGACTTAAGCTTAAACGCCAACTTCTTAGTGGTGAAAGTGGGAATTTCACCACCTTCATAGCCGCAAGAAGAAATTCCCAAGGTCAAGCTTATGACCATAAACAAAGCACTGCCGGGAGATAACCCGGATCATAAAAAAAAAAAAAAAAGTTTTCTCTTTCTCTTTTTAATAAAAAGCAAGAGCATGTTATCAAGTTAGTATGCACCTTCGGGTATTCTTGTCGCTAACCATTTCAGGTGGAGATCGATTAAAAAAGATCAAAAAGAGGCATGCGATGCTTGAAAGTATGGGGCGACATCAGCATAAGATGCCCATGGATGGTGGAACACACTCAAAAGGAGACCGGACTTTGCACACTTGACTTTTACATAAAAGTCCAAGTGTGGGGAAAGATGGTGAAAACCTCAAGTTCCATCTACCAAGGTGTCATATATATATAAAAAACATGATGGTGAATAAAAGATGATGTCACCCCGCCTTCTTTGAAAAAAAAAGAGAAGAAAGAAAAGAATAGAAAAAGAAAAAAAGAAAAAAGGATTGAGAAAAAAAAAAAGAGGTTTGAGAAAAAAAAAAAGAGAAAAAAAAAAAAAAGAGAGAAAAAAAGAGAGAGTGTTGTCGAAAAGAAAAAAAAAAACATATATATAGAAAAAAAAATATATATATATGTATAATAAGAGAAGAGAGGAGCGGTGGTGCCCCGCATGATACATATCGAACTGCCGCCTCGACTCCACCCAATCATTGCTTCCACGAGCAAGAAGGGTTTGTCTCTCATCCTTTGCGGCTACCATCAAGACCCATGGCCCATACACACGTGTGTGTGGCCAAGTCTTGAGGTGCACTGGCAGGGCCATCACGCTGCACCGCAAGCAACGACTTCGATGCTACATCCAAAAATGTTGCCGGTAAGTATATCCGTGTATGCAAAGGAAATAAATATTCACCACCTCGGTCACTCACTTTTGTCTCCATGAAAACAAAACTTTATGCTTCTCATGGCATGACTTATGCTTTGAGTTTGGGTGTACCTACATGGGCCCATGTAATACATCCATAGGTCTTTTTAAATTAAGCGTGGTGCTTAGGTTAAAAATGATCTCCTTTAATCAAAATTCGACAAGGCGTTGGATCTTGGTTAATGAGCTTAGAGTATTGTTGTCATGATCTATGGAAGTATCTTATGTTGGAGATAAATTAAGGCTATGCTTACACCGCTTCTTTATGATTAGCCTTGCTTGAGTGATGTTATGGTGAACAAATAAAAAAAATAAAATAAAATAAAATAAAATTCTCATAATAAAAGCTCCACGGTATTCTTGCCGATAGAGCCATGTTGTTGTTTTGTTTTGTTTTCTTTATTTAAAATAAACAGTACAAGAATAAGTGTGGGGGAGATCTCTCAAGCATATAAGCACACCCATCCAAAATCTCCCCAACACAAATGCACGAGCCCCGAGCAATTCACGATGGAGAAGGACGAGACGAATGACTACCATTAACTCCTTCCTCTTCAAGCGGTGGTTTGTGCAAAACTCTCGCTCTCACATCCCACAATAATAAGAATAAAAGAAAGGGGAGAGAAGAGAATGAGGAAAAATGAGGAGAAGATAAACCTTTCAACCCCAAGTTCCTTGTCCTGTTTTTGTGATGACATCAAAGGACAAGCTTGGGGGAGCCTCCAACCACGCAACCAATCACAACTCAAATCATTTGCGCGCACAAGCTAGCACAACCATGAAAGGTAAGTAAAAAGCTAGCTTGGGGAGGGCTCCAAGAAAGGTAACGTGTATCTCACATTTTGATTATATTTTCTATCTTATGAAATGATGAGTTATGAAAAAAAAAAAAATTCCATTCATATACATATGAGCTATGAAAATGTTTAGATTTATTCCCTTGTTGAAATGATGAATAGTTGCTCTGTCTTATGTTTTGCCTCGTGCCTAGTTTATAATTCGAATTTCTCTAAAGTTTGGGTTTAGTGGCTAAGTCTAAAAACTCATCCTGAAAAGCCCGATTCATGTGGGTTGCATAAGCTCTATCTAGTCTAAGTTGTTGCCAAGTATAATATGGTATAAATAGATTTGCTATGATTTCGTTCCAAAGAGAGACTTGACATCCGGGAATCTACTTTGAAAGAAAAGAGAAATGATATGGGCTATGCTAAAAAAAAAAAAAAGAAAAAAAAATGAGATGAAAAATGGACACGTGTCCGAGGGTGTGTAGAGCCCACATCTCTAAAAAAAAAAGAGGAAAGAGAGACGAGAGGAAATAAAAGACAAAAAGTCTAGGGCGAGTAGAGCCCACCTCTCCAAAAAATATATATATATATATATATATAGCAATAAAGCCCATACTTTTTCGGAAAAATAAATAAATCCCGGATAAAAAGTTGATCAAAAGAATGAATGATAAGTATTTCGTTATAACCGATTCTATCGCAACCGCCCAAGACTTTGAGAAAAGCTAAAAAGCCCCGCTACGATGAAAGGTAATAAAGGGTGGAAAAAAAAAAAGATGTGCCATTTTATTCAAACTCTAGTAGAAAATCTTATTATAACCCCGGCACTTGTGAAATGTAATCGGCATAGTAGCAACTCCCCGATCAAGAACCAAGTATTTATCTTTTGCTCGAGGACGCCGCAAAAGGGTAAGCTTGGGGAGTTTGTTGACGGTCACTAACGACATATTTTTCCCGTCAACTTACTACCATAAAGGAGTAAAACTATACCTTATCATACTCATATACATTTATAACTCATATATTTCCACTTGTAGTGTCCAAATTATTATTGTGCAGATTTATATAAGAAACAAGTGGAAAATATACCAAAAGGCGCCCCCCCGAAAGCGCATTCCCGAAGAACATCAAGCCCAAGGGAGAAATAGACCAAACACGCAGAACCGGGCCGAGCCAACACCGCCCTATAACTTTTCAGGCCCAACAACGCCACCCGCCGAAGCCAAGCCCAAGCCGGCCCCAAAGCAGGTGCGCGCAAGCACCACTGTAATGCGGCCGCACCCCTACCGAGGCGGTTCGGACCCGCCGGGGAGGCGGTTTGTTACCTTCAATAACGGGCACTACCGACGTTGGATGGTCGGTTTGGCAGATTTAGAAGGTATTCCTAAGTCGGTTTTGCTCCTTCCATGTGTGGATGGCCATCTTCCAAAGAGCCCCCTCTCCTCTACCTATAAAAGGAGGCTCTCTCCCTCATTCAACCTCACACATCATTCCAAGGAAGAGTCTCTCCCTCTCCTCTAAGAGGACTCTCCCTCTACTCTTCTACCTCACTCCAATGGGTCTAGGCCCTACCTAAATAGTAGAGAGATCGGCAGAGGAGAGATGTGAAGGGTCGAGAGCGGGAAGCGCCGGACTTGTTGGTGTCTCCCCAACCTTGTACCTCGGTGGATTCGGACTTGGCTCCTTAACGGGATCTTGGCTAAGTAAGCTTCCACGATTCGATAATCTTTATTGTCTTTTGTTTATCCATGATTTACCTACTTGTTTGCGGGATTGATAGTCGTTCCGCCGGGCGGCACTCTAGTAGAAGGACCCGGGGACGGGTAAGCCTTGTTAACACGCTAGAGTGATAATCACTAGTGTAGACGTGGTGTCCGGGCTAGGGGTTGCCTATCTTTTTTGCGGTGCATCCCACGGTTGAGGGGGTAGGGCGGTTTTGGTCGTGACAAGCCTTGTCCGGCCCCTTTGAAATCCCCCCACGTTGGTCGTGTCGAGAGCTAATTGCCGGAAGCTTCCTGGGTTGGGCTTTGGCCGGTGCCCGGTGAACAAGTAGCTCGAGACCGGCTAACCATAGAACCTAAAGGTGTAAGGACCCTTCTCGATAATCCTCCCCATCTTTGGTCTTGTGTGTCCTTGGGCGAACTAGTTAGGAGAGAGTACATCCGTTCCTCGTGGAAAATACGATACCCCTGAATATTTCCGGGTGAAAGCTACAACGACAATTCTGTGCGCTTGCGGATTTATCTGTGTGCATTAAGAAACGTCAACAAGGCGTCGCCTTTTGGAGGCTGCAATCGGTGGCGGTGCAACTGTGCGGCCAGCGTCATGGCGAAAAGGTGGAGGCTTAATTGAGGATTCAAATTTCTCGTGTCAACAACGGAGGAAGGCGGTCGAGAAGGAGGACGTTGGCGTGGTAATTCGAGAGTTTCGTGATCTATTGCTAGTAGACCACGAGTTTGGCAAAGGCCGACGTGGAGGCGCCCATGAAATTGGCAAAGGAGGCCGGCATGGGAGGTTTGGGCCAACAGTTTGAGTTGCCAAGATGACCTTGGAGGTGGGCGGAAGTGAGAAGGCCCGCACCGACGCTCCTGTTCATCTTCTTCGTCATGGCCCGTCGTCGTCTTCCTCGCCCCCCCCGCTGCCCCACCCCCCGCGGTGCCCTAGGGCTCGCCGGAGCTCGGGCGAGCCCTAGGCGCCGCAGCGGTCGCCAATTCTTCCCCTTCCCCTCTCTTCTTCTTCGCCACTCCGTCGAACCAAACCCTAGCTTCGAGCTCCAAGCACCAAATCCGGCATGGCGCCCCCGCCCCGACCGCGGCCAACCACACCTAAAGCCGCCCGGCGACCATGCCGACCGCCGGGCCTACCTACCTCCCCCGGCCGGCCATTCTATAGCCCCTAGGCCGGGGTTGAGGTGGTGTCGCGGTGGGGCGAGGAGGCGGCGCGCCGTCGCGTCTTCTTCGTCGCCGGCGTGGGGGGAGCGTCGCAGCGGCGGGCGGGCGTTGGGCCTTGGTGGGCCAGCCCACCACGGGTCGGTGCTGCCATGTTTGTGCCCGGCGGTCGGGCGCAGAAGATCGCCGCCACGCGCGCCATGCTGCGCCGGAGCCACCGGTGGCTCCGCCACCACCCACCGAACCTCAGTGGTCCAGACAGAGCCGCGGTGACCGTATCTTATGGGGCTCAAGCCGGCGAGCGGGTCAGATATGCAGACTACTGACGTCGGGCCTGGGGCCCAACTGCCATTGGTCTAGCCGACCGACGACGCATATGATGGCTCCGCCACGGCCCCACCCGATCTGCTCTCCACGTTGTCCAGAGCTGCTAGCACGGTGGCCACCCCGTAGCTTGGCATGGAGGCTGCGCTGTCCCCCCGACCCCCCTCATCCTCTTTCTCACCGACCGCTTCCGGTTCTTCACGGCCCCCTCAGAAGAGGCTCACGAAAGGTAGGTGGACAAAGACGGCGAGGAATCCGATGATGACCACCACACAACCTACCCGGAGGCTGCACTTCGCACGGTAAAGCCAATCACTTTGTACTTGTGCCTGGCCAGACCCTGGTTCTGGGGCACGGCAGTGCTGACACTAGATGACTGGGACCTGGGCGAATACGGCGGAAGTGCAGCTGACAACACCCCTAGTTGGTCCACGGCTTGCCTGCTCGAGCAGTGGCGGCCGCGTACCTACCCACTAACGCATCGATCGCTGCAGATGGGTTTCCGCCCAGAAGCTGAAAACGTTCTCAAGGTGCCCCCTGCCCATCTAGAGCACACGGATTGCTAGCTGCTCAACCGTTGTACATACCGACCTACAGACGTGGCGTGGTATTACTCAACAAGAGGTTGGGCATTGCCCCGCTGGCGGCACTGGTTTCTCCTGCATCCAAGGGATTGTGTGACGCTATGCTGGAAGGGAACTTGACGTTGAGCCAAATTGAAGCCTCGCCGAGTGTTTCCCGGCGACCAACAGCAGGGCTGGTAGAAAACTCTTCTCAGACGCAAGAGTAGGTTCGCGCAGCTTGGTAGGTTGCAGCACCACCCCTAGCTCGGTTGTAGACTTTTTATGTAATATCAAAGCTTAGATTTGTTTCCTAGGATGGTTGAACCTACGGCTGTAAGACCTCCAAGGGCTCGGCACGTTGTTTCCATGAATAAAGTCTTCTTAATTACAATGAAACACATGTCGTTTATCTCTTCGAGAAAAAATATCAGTACACATAGAGGAATCACTGGCATAGCCTGGAGGCAAATGAACACTTCTTGGTCTCCTCTATGATGTAGAAGCCTAGTCCGTGGTCACATCCTTGTATTCTGCACTTTCTCAAGGCAGGTGCGGTGAAATGTGCTCACAGTCACAGGCCAAGGAAAAGGATATTCTGCTGGCCGTATAGTGCAATTCCATCGCCGATGTGTAAAAACAGTTGTGGGGTGTCTGGGATGGAGCGCAGAAGCTGGAAGGAGCAGAACGACCGATGCTTCCATGGCACGGCACGCACAGGTCGTTGTCATGATCAATGACGAGGTTGATCAAGTGCGTGCTGGAGCCACCAAGTTTGGTCATTAATTTCCTGAGTAATCATATATTCAATTATTCATTCATATAGCTGAAACGAGTGACTAGGGTGTCTCAGTGCTGTCTTGTTATAAATCTCTAAATCCCCCTAGCTAGGGCGCATAGAAACAGAACACACGCCATTGTTATATACTCAAACTTCTTCTGCCTTAAACGATCATGCGCAAGTTTGTTGTGCATGTATTCAACAAAAAAGTACAAATAGAGGATATATATTTTTTTAGATAATGGAATTAAATTCCGGCCTCTCGTGGTAACGCGACACAAGATAAAAAGCCTCTGCGTGACCACACACAGCCAAACTTATTACAGCATCTAAGAAAATTAAAAACTTTAGTACATGAAGATATCCGCACTAAAGGTCAACTACATCCAAAAAATAAGTTAACTACTCAAGACAGCGCTAAAGATATCGATGTCGCTTCATGGCAGTGTTTTTGAAGCCACCATGCCTTGAACAACGTGCACCAAAATAAACTTGAGAGACACTCATTGGATGTAGAAGGTAACCACCGCGCCACACAGTATCCATGTCGTCGAAGAATTGAGAGCCATGGATTGTGTGCCCTCATTACCAATGCTCCTCTACCGTGATCTATCGCCGGGCGTTTGGAATAGCCACCTTCGATTTTGTGCGGAGGAAGACCCGAGCACCGCCACCGAGAGAAAGAGAGGTCGTTGCTCACTGTTAGAATGCATAAGCAACGGCTGTAGTCGCCCCCGTCGATCAGCGACCCTGTCCTCTCCTCCTCGACCTCCTCCATTGGGCACGACGACCATGCTGCACAAAGATAAGCAACGATTCGACGGCTAGCCACCAAGCGCTCGAACCACAGGGAACTCCGTGAGCGACACCTTCATGAAGGAATACGGCGCCCGCGGGCATTTGCCGCTGCTACCGTGGTGGACCCGGATGGTGGCGGCTAGGGTATCGAGATGCCCGAGTCGCCCCAGCTTGTCCCATCGACGACCACGCTGAAAAAGAAAAAGCAACGGATCAACGACCGCACCGAGCGCCGAACCTCATGGAACTCCACAGCGACACCTTGAAGAAGGAAAACGGCGCCCGCAGACGCCGCCATCGCTGCCGCTAGGGTGGACGGGCTGGAGTATCTTGGAGCCCCAAGATCCGACAAGGAGTTGCCGCTGTGGGACGGGGAGCAAGGTCGATGGGGCCGGGCGCCGATGCCCGAGAGGGGCAGGGTGGTCAGCCTCCGATCCAGACCGGGCGGGAGGAGGCCCGCGCCCGAGCTGGTGGCGGCCGCCCTCGAGATAGGATGGGGATCGACCAAGGAGGGCCCAGATCCGGCCGTCGGCGCCCGGATCCGGCTCGCCACGGCGGCGCCCGGCTCGACGAACACCGCTCCCGCGCGGCGCCATGGCCGACGGGATTGAAGGACCGTGACCCTCCGATGGCGGCGAGGAGAGGAGGACCGGCGATCGGAGGCCACGGATCCGCCTCTACGCTGCCGGATCAGGTGAGAGGCGAGCAGGGCCGCCGGTCAGGAGCGCAACGGGCGCAGGGCGCTTTGGGGTCGACACGTCGCGAGCACTCGGGCGGGCAGTCCCAGCCGCCACCCTCACGGCGCGGCGCGCCAGGTTGTGCCGGGTTGGGCCCGCGACGGTCGGGAGGCAAGGGCAGGGGGCGGCTGGGAGTGGCGGCGCTTCGGTGGTTGCCGCCCCGAGTCGCCCTAGGGTTCATATATGTGATGTCATACCCGGTAAACATGTCCATATCCACCACTGCCTACTTTTTTGCGCATCTGAAAAGTTGTTTGTAATAGTTCGAAGCAAATCGAGTTTAACAGCCATGTCCCTCCCCGCAAGGGTCATCTTGGATCCTGCTTATTAGACAGCAAAAACACCTATGCACTTAATAAGTAAACGAACGAAAATGTCTAAGATTCACGTCGGCGTGGCCAAGAGGCTCTCTCGAGCCTGCCTCAGGCAACCATGGGGAAATGTCGAACGAAGAGTAGCAAGAGTAAATTTCACATGCTTTCACATATAATCTGTGTACACGGCTGACCTCGGGAAAGGTCGTCGAACGGATCTGAATGTGCTATGGCTTTTCTACTACATATGCCTGTGTACACTATTTTTTTAAAAAAAAAAAAAAAACAAGGATAGAAAAGAAGCAAAAGACTTACCCGCTAGCCAGCAATAAAATTGTAACACCAGGGTGCCGAAGCTGTCCCCGTGCTTTGGCCCGCTCAAGGCAGTGAGGGTGAGCTCGACACAGGCCACCAGGAAGGTCCTTGGCCAGGCGCACTGGCGCAGCGCGGCGCACACAGACGAGCAGCCGTCGAGCTGGAGCACGTACGGCGGTCGCCGGCGCTGAGGCCAAGGGGCAATAATGGCAGAAAGAAAATCACTGGTCAATCAAGCGCGTGACCCCGTGTTCTTGCCCCAGCAAAAAACCATAAAATTTGTCTTCCTCCCAGGCCACCACTATCCAGCACACAAGACGACATTAGCAGGAGATGTGGATCTTAGGCAGGATTTTAAAACATGGAGATGTGCGTAAGCGTGGTAGATAAAATAAAATAAAATAAATTAAGTGGCGAAAAATAAAGAAACATATGCGTTGGCATTGACTAAAGACTGCTGTTGATAGGGTGGATTGTGGAGCCCATTACTCTAATTAACAGCAGTTTTGAGGAAATAGGGCCGCATGCTGAAAGTTTGTCGCTGCCGAAGCCCCATAAGATTGCAGATCATTTTTTTAAGTACTAGTGGCATGTGACCGGACGGATTCATTGAACCGATCGACAAGGTCACTTCTCCGGCTGGCGTTCAGACTGTCCGCACTCGTCGTCCCTTATATTCATTTTGTATAGTGCCTGGTCATCAAGATTCTCTCCTATATATACTTTTTTCTCTCGCATCCATCCATCCTCTATATCTCATCCTCTATACATAGGCCCACTTGTCATCCTCTTTTGCTCTCTCTCCCCCCTCTCTTCTATCTCCTTTATACTTTCCCCACCGCTCGTTCCTCCACTGCTCGCTCTCCTCACGCACACGAGCAGCTCCCATCCGCCGTAAGGGTGAGTGTTTGTGCGTTTTGTGAGCGTCTGCGTTTTATTGTGTACTCGAAAAAAAAACTAGAGGTAAAGAGTTAATTGGTTATGTACGGGTATACACAGAAATATGCAGCATTATATTGCCATATGTTCTAAAAAAAGATGCAGCTTAATTTATATACAAACATTAATTGAAGGGAAAATTAAGGTTGGTTACGTACCTGGCGTCAGCGATGACATTAGAATGAAATAAAAGCGATGACTTTGACATTAGAATGCCAAAATGATAAGAGCAGTGGGTGGAACGTGTTGTACATATTAGGAGTTTTTAATAAGAAACAATGACACATACCGATGAATTCTCTTTGGTCATCTGACTGCAGATCATGGTTTACTATCAGGCAATAATTGCAGACCGAATAGATCCATTGAATCGATTTGGTCACCGTGTCGTCGCGTGAACCTACTGTGTTTGCATTAGACGGATATTGTATATTTTGGTATTGTCCTCCCACCCCTTTCCACCACCAGAGGATGGTATCATATATTTTCACCCTGAGCTAGCAGCAGAGTTTTTAAACATTAACTGAAGGTAACGGGTTGGCTACATACGTGGTGTTGATGATGACATTAGAATGAAACAAAAGCGATTACATTAGAATGCTATAAAATGATAAGAGCGGTTGGTGGAGCGTGTTGTACATATTCGGACTTTTTAAGAAGAAACAGTGGCACTAGTTGGTGAAGAGCTAATATCATTGCAGCTCCGTTGTCAAAAAAAAAAAAAAAAATTGTAAAAAAATGATTGTGGTTCATAGACGGTTTACTATCAGGCAAAATGGTAGAACGAATGCATTCATTGAATCTATTTGGTGGACCACCAGTGTGTTTCTCTCGGAGGATATTCTATTTTTTGATAGTCCCTTTGCAGAAATAAGATTGTACACCGGGACTTGTTGGGAAATGATGGCAAAAAGAAAATCGTAGATAAATCGGAGGCGCGAAATCGACCCTCCTGCCTCTTCTCCTTTCCCTCCACTCCAACCGTACTATATTGCTATTTTTTTTTACTATATTGCTATTTGTTTTCCTCCCACTACTATCCACAACAAATGGACATCAGCAAGAGTACAAAAATGCACCACTAACCTAGGGAAATATGGAATTAGAGCGAGATGCCAATCTTAGGGCGGCTCAAACTGTTGCTGTTAAATTGCCCAGCTGACATGATAAATTAATGACCCCGTTTGGATACTCTAACTTCTAACTCTAGCTCTAAACTAACTCTAGCCTTGGAGAAAGGCTTATAGTATAGCCCACTAGAAGGCTATAAGACTTTGCCATGTCGCATACCGCCAGCTAACTACCCACACATATAGTGGTTTGGCTAAGCCACAGGCTAAATCATTAATATCAGGCCCACCTCCTTATCTCATGGAGTTTCTAGGAACCTATGCATCAGCTAGATGCAAGCTAACAACCGACCTCCCTTTTCTCCCTTCCTCTCTTTCTTCCAACTCAACATAAAAATGTTGTGGCATCTCTTACAACCTGCTTACATCACCTTATAATACTTGCTCTTAGGGTGTATGCAATGGTAGTAGCTAGTGCTAGCTACATAGTCTGCTGATGTGGAGGTGATAGACAAAAGTAAAACCTATTTTATATTATTGGACTCGCATGTTTCTCTCATATGTTCTTACTTCTTAGGCTATGTGAAATAGTCTAGCTATTTGCATGTAGCTAGTGACTACTCTCTCATACTTTTTTTCTTACCACATCACATCTAGCTGGTAAGTAGCTAACCACTATGGACGCCAGTAAGAGGTGTTTGGATGGAAGAGTTACATTGATATTAAATGTACTTTCCCATCATTTGGTGTGGGTAGAGGAAGAAAGAAATGACATTTTTTAGTGGACCCAACCGAATTAGCTTCAATTAGCACCTCTTGGGTGGGCTAGTTTTTTGGGTGGGTTAGATGGAAGTAACCCCAATCCAACCCTCCTGTTTGGATTCTTTTGGAATAGTTGAGCTCCAACTAACTTAAACTAACTCTAACCCATGGATCCGAACAAGGCCACAGGTTATCCGTATTGGCTGTTGGAGAAAGGTAGGGACTTCTGAGCACTCACGTGTTCGCTTATTTGGTAGCTCCAAGCTAGCAACGAGTTCATCGCTAGCGTGTAATTTTTCCTATCCATTTTATTGACTCCACGTCAATCCCAGCTAGCAAAGGGATTGCCCTTGGGATGCCCTTAGGCAATTAAAACATGAAGGTACACGTAAGTGTGGTAGATAAAATAAAGAAAAACAAAGAAACAAATGCACCAGAGCTCCATTATTTTAGTTTTGAGTAACTTTCATGTTGCAAAGTTTTTAAAGTTTCCATATGAAAGTAACTTTTAGAAACAAAAACAGAAAAAGTGGGGCGGTGTTGTCGATAGGTTGTCAACTTGCTTCTAGGTAGATTTGGACCCGGGCGAGCCCCAAGCAAAGATAATGCACCAAAACTGCACTTGTAAAGGTGATGTACCTAGATGACACATAGCAAAAAAGGTAATCGAGCTCTAGTGCATTTTGCTCTACATTATATATACACACCAGATAACGTGGAAACAGAATCGTTTGCTATTGGCAGTAAGAGTCTCATCAAGCTGGGATAAAGTTAGTTGTCCATTTATATCTAATAATAGGACTGATGTCCTCGACGGCACAAACAACAGCATTACTCCCTCCGGGCTGGTATTAAAAGTCGCCTAGAACAGCGACACGGTCTCCAAAACACAACTTTGACCCCTTTTATTATTATAAAAATATTTATGGAAATGTGATATATGTATACTTTTATTAAAGTATTTTTTTAAGACAAATCTACTCATATAATTTTTACATTTACAAACTCAACAACTTAAAAGTTATTGATGATTTATATTCCCGATGTTTGACCCAAACCTTGTCCAAAACGATTTCTAATAACAGCCCAGAGCGAGTAATTAATAAGGAATCTAAAAGAATACAAATAACAAAAAAAGAAATCAGGGCGCCAAGCAAAGGAGAAACTTCGGCCACATAGGTTGGAGAAATTTTCCTCAATACATGTGCCACTCAACATTTGACATCCAATTCAATCGTGAAGATGCTAATTCTTTTGATGCGAGGGATTTCTCTCTTCTATTTTCAATTATCTCTCATCCCTATCCATGTCATAGGAAATGACCAAATTACCACTGTCCCTCAAAAAAAAAAAAAAAAGAGCTGCAATCACTAGTAACAAAACATTTATGGGGGAGGGGTTTTCGATTTTGGGTGGCGGGCGCCCACGCCTTTCACCCCAGTGAGGTCACGTTTAATCGAGGGCACCGTGGTGGGCAAAAACGCCCGCCATGGTTAATCAACAAAAACAAAAAAACAACTTAGATGAGCCCACCAGCCCATCCACGCAGCCGCGCTGCCGCGCCGTCGGCCCGGCGTGAATATGTCGCCTCCTTGCGCCGCCGCTTCGCTGTTGCCGCTCGTCGGCCCTGCCCAGCCGATCCGCGCCACCGCCCGCTGCAGCTAGCTCGTTGCACCGCCGCCCCAGATCCGCGTGCCGCCTCTCGGCGCCGAAGCCAGATCCCGACGCCGCCGGCGGATCCACCGCGCCACCTCCCGCTAAAGCCGCCTCCCGGCACCGCGCCGAGGGAGGGGGTCCGCATCGAGGGAGCGAGGGGCGCCCGCGCCGAGGTCACCACCACATCGACGCGGAGGGGGCCGCCACGCGTCGGGGAGGGGGCCACCGCCGCGTCGAGGGAGGAGGCATGGCGCCGCCACGTCAAGGAGGGGAATGTGCCACCGCCCACGTCGAGAAGGAGAGGTGTGGAGCGGTGCGCTCTGGCTGAGTGAGAGGCTGAGTGAGAAAATGAGTGTGTGGAGAAAAACCCTAGAACTCCGGTACATATATGGCCCGATAAGATGCTCCGGTTTGCGCTTAGTTGTGGGCCTCGGGATTTTTGAGGTGACAAGCCTTTTTAATGTGCCCGCCCCGAAAATGGGTGCTTTTTTCCGTGGTGGGTCTTTTATAAAGGACCGCCATGGTTAATCGATTTTTCGTGACGGAAAACATGCCCGCCATGGTAAATGAAAAAATGACCGCCACGCTAAAAATCCAGGGTATTAACTATGGCGGGCAAACTGGGTGTCCGCCACGGAAAAGATTTTTCAGGTTGACGCAAAATCATTTCATTACTAGTGAATCATACACTCGTCCTTACGAGCAACTCTGGACTTAATTAGGACCACTTGCACCAGCTAGGCGGACACCATAGCGAGGCACTAGGAGACCTAGGTGGCCGACGGCAAGCAGTGGCAGCAACGCAGACGCCTGACTGGACACGTCTGCCTTGCTATCGCTTTTGCAGCCGTCCGATTTGCTTCAAAGGCCGAGTGGATGAATGCAGCTCGGTTCGATTATGGACAGGGGTAGGTTGGTTCTTTTTTTCACCTGTGGCTAGGGTTAAATTTTCAAAGACATACGGATCGGGTGTCAAATGTTGAGATACACATATGGAGTGTTCAATATAGAAATTTCTCGGTAGATAAAACAATCCATTCCGGTACTTATTATATAATAATATGAAAGTGTTAGCGGTTCTTTTTTAGCCCTCCTATTTGAATCCATTTGACAAAAATGCGCTAAAGTGCCGGGCAAAAGTTTTGCTATGGGAACAAACAGGGTTTGCAGCCTTAAATTTTCTCTACCCACTCACCCACCTTAGCTTCTTCCTCCTTATTCACGTTTACTCATGCTCTCCACGCCAACCGTTGCCCCGGCGGCATCCATGCTTGCGAGTCTAGCCCCGCTCACCTGCCGTTTGTATCTAGCACTCATCGTTTTGTTGGGAGCAATAGAAAAATGGAAGCAAAACGAAGCACGAGTGATGGGAAATGTGGGTTGGGTCCACGTTAGATCTTGTAACTCATTCAAGCCTAGCGTGTCAATAAGAGTTGGTTGGTTGCTTTTTCCTCGCCTTCCTATAGGAAAAATGACAATTCGGCAATACATGTGCTAGCTACATTGTCTTTGTTTTTCCTTTTTTTACTCAGTCTCGCCAAATCAGCCAGCGAGTGGACATGTCCCACCAACTATTTCTAGCACGCGCGTTTGACTTTGACTGATGGGAGCAAAATAATCCATTCCGGTACTCATCATTCTATAATAATAATAGGAAAAGTGTTAGGGGGGTTCTGTGCAATTTGCTGCACAACACTTCCTTCTTATCCCTCCGGCTGCCGTCTTCATTTCTTCCATGTAGTACCAGCGTCTATGCTATCCTGATGGATGTCTTCTCCTGCAGGTTGGTGCTAATTGATTTTTACTCCGATAACTTTAGCGCTCAGCTCATAGGATTCCTGCTGTCAAGCGTTCTACGAATTTGCTGCTTTACAAATTACTGATGATGTTGTGTTTTTTCAGAATCAGTATTTGATTACAGCGCCAGATCTATCCAGCTCTCAATCTCTACTGAACATGGTCGGATCTAGGTGTGAATCTACAAATTATACAAGGAAAGTTATTTTCCTATTTACTTCTGTCCAAACCTTAGCAACTCATTTTTTTAGGAACCTTCAATTCTTAATGCAGGGCTTGAGCACATCTCTTGACATCTGCAGCTGATCCTAATCGTTCTTCCTAGAGCAGGGACAGGCCTTAGGTTAAAGCTGGTACGAACTTCCCTGTTTGGATGCTTCCCTAGCTCACAAATTCTTTTGGATTTGTGCAACAACGCTACAGAGCAAGTTATTTTTTCTTTAGTTTTGCAAGCATGGGGGACAAAAATGTGGATTATAACGTCCTGGAGCGTATACTTACCCGAAGCGACCGCCCAGGGACCTCCCGTTGGATATTTTAAAAAGAATCACAGATAATTTCTCTCCAAACAACAAAATCGGTAGGGGCGGATTCAGTGATGTTTACAAGGTAAAACTATTTTGTGCCAGAGAATACAAATGAAATGATGCAGAGCATGTCAACATTTCACTCTGCTTTTTGTTTCTGAGCAATATTCTTCTAGTGGTCTATGCCTAATTTCATAAACTTGACATTACATTATATATGCCCGATGGTTTTCATGATGATGGGTATACATGCTGACGGAGCAATTCTTGTGAAATTAACAGGGTGTTCTCCATGACTGGACTGTTGCCGTGAAGAAAATAACAGTGAATAGCACTAATATCGAAGGTGAAGAAAAGCTGTTTCATCTTGAGGTTCAAAGCCTGTTGAGGATTATTGAGCATCCAAATGTAGTCGGTTTCTTGGTTTCTGTTTTCATACACATCTTGAAGGAAAGAAAGCACAAGAGCAGAGAAAAGGCATGTTGTTGAGATAAGAGATAGATTACTCTGTTTTGAGTATATAAGCAGAAGCCTTGAAAAATATATCACAGGTACTTCATTGTTGAATTTCATGCAAACCGCTACTAACATTAATTTTAAAAGACAATGGTTTTAATTTTAGAGAAGGTTTGAATGGTGCAGCATGTCCAGATACTGTCCAGGGGTCCAAAGGTTCCCTTCTGGATATTGATTTTCAGATTCTAGTCTCCCAGGAAACTACAATTGAGACCAGTTTTCAGACCCTCTTTATGAAATGTACAAGTTTTAGGTGCACAATTTTCTTATTTCAAATTAGAGGTTGCAATATTCAAAATTACTTTCAGAACTATTTACGAAGGGACACCCACCTCCCAAAAGTTTGTAGCAAAGCAACGTAAGACAAGTTTCTACTAGTGTAAGGAGCAGGTTACGAAGAAGTTGGATGCTAAGACTTGCACAAGGTTGGAGCTCTTGGAGTTTGTGAACCTTATTAAAAGGAAACACTCCCGCTATTTCGCGTGAATTTTTTTTTTTTTTTTTTGCCAATCTCTGTTTTTGGTATGCATTTGGCATTTTACATGTTTTGAAATCATTTCTATTGGTACGACCCCACCCGTGAGGATTTGTTTTTGCCAACATCTATAAATCGTTTTTCTAGCGACGTTATATGTTGTGCTTTGTACTTCACTAACAAATTTGAACTTACTGTTGACAAATTATTATGGACAAACTTCATTTGAAATGTTGTACCAGATTTCATGCTTTCTATTTTGTTTTAACCTTTTTTTACAGATGAGTTAAGGGGACTTGAGTGGGATATACGTTATGAAATAATCAAGGGAATATGTCAGGGTTTGCAATATCTTCACAATGAAGTGGGCATTATTCATATGGATCTCAAACCGGCAAATATAATGGTACATACGGATAATATGGTCCCAAAAATTACAGATTTTGGTCTAGCAAGGCTTGTTGAAAACAATTACACTATGGGAGTCCCTTTTTTTTTTCCAGGTAACCCATGCTCAAAAAAAAAAACCATTAGAATTTATTGATACATTTTGCTGCTTCAAGTTTTTCAGGAAATACTTTCACTCTTACATTTTCCTCATATTCATGCAGAGGATATTGTGCTCTAGAATACATGAATGTTCGAAGCCAACATTGGAATGTGATATATATAGTTTGGGTATTGTAATAAAAGAAATAGTAACAGGGCAAAAGGAGATGCCTAATAAAAGACCGTGTAAGAGATTTACATATTTCCCCACTTACTGGGGTACTACTACATTAATAATACTCTATTAGATGGTATCTCTTCAACCATAAATGCATGTCCCAACAGAGATAAAGCTGACATGGAAAATCAAAAGGTGAACTACAACCTATCAGGGAGCATGTTCCTGGATAAACCTTTTCAATATAATACAATGAAACATACAAGTACAAAATAACAAAACACTGTTCCTATATTAAATGTAGTGACGACGTACGTGATCTTTTTTGTTTTCTGTGTGGGTGGTGCATGTGTTTTGAGGGTGGTGGAGGGGTTGTTCTATATATGGTATGGCACATGAAAGCATCAATGGGCATATTGGTTTAGATGATGAGCATAAAGTGGGTGGCGGCGGGTATTAGCTTGTACTCTTAAAAACACATCTAAGTCGTGTGTTCATTCAAATGTAGTTGTCCATATTTAGTCTTTCTACCAAAATTTTCTTGTTCTCGAATTACCCTCAGTAATTGAATGTGTGATGTAGGTGATTCGGAGATGGAGATGGAGATGGAGATGGAGAAAATCAGACACCTATACACCACTACATGTGGAGCAATTAAGTAAATGCATTGAAATAGCAGAGAGATGCACACAGAGAGAACCAGGAAATAGGCCTATTATATCACATATAATACGGGATCTCAATGAATCTGCAAATACAAATGTTTACATACCTGCAGCTAACCAGGTAAGCTAGTCTACTCAGAGAATGAACACATGTTGTATTCCCACCTTACATCTCATTAGTTGTAACATCTTTGTTGGGCCCCGAAGAACGTGAAACAATAGCTATAAATGAATATTTTCCATTTGTGATCATAACTTTAAATAAAAAGACTCATATTAGTATTAAAGGATAGCACTACATAATTAGTTATGACTTATAAGTGATTGTGTAGTCTATAGTGATTTGATGGCTCACCCAAGGCAATAGGTCTTGGTTTCATTTGAATAGTTGAACATGAAAGTGTGTGGCATTTTCTTTCTAAAAGCTTGGAGTCTTGGTGTGACCATTCGGCAATTGCAAGGGCATGTGATTTTTTTGTCGTAATCTGGTACATTTTTTTACTTTTAATTATTGTCAACAGTTTTTCTTTATTTTTAAAAATATTTGTATCCTGGAAATTTATTTTCTAAGGTGCTTAACTTAGAAAGTACAGCCTTATAAATGCAGCTTTTTAGTTGTATGGCGTTAAAAAATAGCTCCTCCTTGTATGGCCGTTTATTTTAACTTAGTTGTATGGCTTGAAACGAAATTTAATTGCTTCTATAGCCTTCCATCCATTGTTGTCATTTGACGGTGTTAAGTCGCCTAAAAGGCTGTTTTCTTAGCCCTAGCAAAAAATGCACAGTAATATTGAGCAAGTAAGTTGACACATAATACAGGGATAAGGAAAGATAGGACTACAAATGATGCTAAGCAATGCACACTATCTTTATCTGGTGACATGTAAATTCTATCTAGTATATAATAACAGAAGTATATAATAACAGAAGCTAGCTATGACATAAACAATATATAGGCTATGACCAATGAATGTTTGGCAGGGAAGGGATTTATATATTCAACTGGTTTTTGTAGCAGATACCGTCTTGGGACTATGATGATATGCTGGGGATTGAGCCGCTCGAGCTAACTTTTGAGCTGCTTAACAAGGAAATATCAAAAGAGGTCGTGCTGACGAACGAGACTGGTAATTGCATTGCCTTCAACATCAATACGTCAAGCCAGCTGCAGTATTGCGCACAGCCAAACAAAGGAATTGTGCTACCAGGATCCAAAAATATTGTTAAGATTACACTGCAAGCACAAGGGACAAGGACACTGGGATCTATATCTCGTGCAGATGAGTTCGTGGTGCAGAGCACAAAGGTGGTAGCAGGTCTTACAGATGAGGAAGTCACTGAAGATATGTTCATTGAAGAGGCCGGTAAAGTAGTTGATGAGGTGAGTTTGACAGTTCTATATGATAATGGGGCAAAGAAACCACAAGCTGATGAGTCACTTGAGGCCAGTGCGCCTGTCTCTAAGGTACGTATGTTAAAGGTTGATACGACTTAATTAGCTTTTCTGTTTTTACTTGTGCAAGTTGTGCTAACAACCAAATTAATTATGTGCGACAGGAGGTCACATGTAGCAGGTCCAAGGACGTGCGCCTTGATTTCCGCCCAATAGAAACCATTTCAGCTACCAGAGGGAGCCGTCAGTATAAAGCAGAGGACCGAGCTGCCGTAGATATCATGACGGGGGCCATGGGAGGCCTCCTCCCTAAGCTGGGCAAGCTCCTCAATGGGGAGCATAATCTGCCAGAGGATGTGATGGAAGACGTTGAGTCCCTTGAGGAAAAGCTAACGGACATGCACAATGCCTTATGGTCTGTGCCACATGACGTGATGCACAAGCTTGGCCTACCGGAAAAGGAATGGGCTAACAAAGTCAGGAACCTCTCTTATGATATAGAGGACATGGTTGACGGCATGCCTATATGCACGGATGGCTCGGATCCTATCACCAACCTGGATGGCTTCCGAAGCCATGTCAAGAAGATGCTCAAGCAAGCTGGAAGGCTGGCCAACAGAAGTAAGAGGGTCAAGCTCCGTGCTTCTGTGGCTAATCGGTCTGTGAAAAAATTGATGATGACCCTCGCATGTTGGATTGGTATAAAGATCATAAATATCTCGTTGGAATTGATGGGCCACGGATAGCTTAGTGAAAATACTAACAGCTGGGGATGATGTGTCCAAAAAGAAGCTCAAGATCATATCAATCTTTGGAGAGGGTGGGCTAGGCAAGACAACTCTTGCGAAAAAGGTGTTCGACAAGATTGCTGCCAACTTTGTTCTTAAGGCTTTTGTTACAGTGGGTCGTGAACCTAACATCAAGCGAGTTCTGAAGGATATTCTGTATAAAATCAACGAGAAGCATAATAAAGACATTCACAACTCAAAACGGACGGAATGGCTTCTCATTGATGATCTTCGAAATCAACTTGAGAACAACAGGTACGCACACATGACATGCCCATTGATAGTCTCTGGCCGGTTTCCATTGATTCCTATTTTTCAATACAGTAGAGTAATATATGGAATGTTGGCCCGTGTATCACTCTGCCATTCTATTTCTATATCATTTATTCAGCATGCACACATCCATACAATTCCACAACTGACAAGGGTGGCGTATTGACTATACATCTCCGGCAAACTATAGCCTCATCCAAAGACTTGCAATGTTTATAAATCTAGATACCCACTCTGTCCCAAATAAGTCAAACTTTTTTTAAGTTTAACCAAATATATTAAAAGTACTAATATTATACTTATAGTTCTTAACAAATGTCATTAATTTAATAGTGGAATATATTGCTATTACAAGTATATTGTGAGATACAAATATTGATTGTTCATATATAGATAGTTAAACTCAAAAGCTCTTGAGGAGTAAAATATGTAGTTATTTTGGCACGGAGCAAGTATGCATTTTCCAGTACATGTACTAGTGATATATAATCCGCTGCAAGCTAACTAACAAGTTGTAGAGTTTGCCCTATATTATATCTCTAGGTAGCGCCTTTATCTACAAGTAAATTTTGTTTAAGTAAATTAAATAACTGACTTGCTACATTCTCAAAATTCACATTTCAAAAGATAAACCTCTACTTAATAACGTTTATATTCTGACACATCTGGCCTCATTTTTTTATCTAGAGTGATATGTTGGTTATGTAGCTAAATTAACCCATGCATTTCTCCTATTTCACAACAAAGCACATAGCCAGAATGTACCCTACCGACCTTAGAAATTAGAGGTGCTGAACTTCAATGGGCGAATGATGGAGCAAAACATGAACCACAGTAGTACTGGAAACTAAAATGTACGTGCAAACTGAACCACCCAAATTCTAAAAACTGGGTCAGCCAAAAGAACTCCAAACTTGTTTAATTTACTTCAAGAATATCCAAAACTTGGCCAATTTTAGCCTGAAAAATCTTATAGAAATGCAAAACCAACCAAATGAACTACAAACTCGAGGAATGAACAAGATTAAATAAAAACTGCATGGCTATATTTCGAATAGGTTATTACATATAAATTTCGAATAGGTTATTAATTACATATAAATTGAAAACAAGATTAAATAAAAACTGCCTGCCTCAAAGAAATAACAAAATGTGAGCTAGAGGTGAAGAAAAGATTTATTCTGAAACCAATCAGGGGAATTAGGTGTTGGAACGTGTGTTCATAGACCGCAAGAATCACCTCCAAATGCTCAAGAACTCAGACCTAGTGCATCTCGAAAAGTTACCAAGATTAAGTCGTGAAAACTCACAAAAAGAACAAACAACAAAGGATTCAAACATAGGAAACAACAAGAGAGAACTTCCACACTCCTTTTTTTTTTATATATTAAACTACTAAGAATTCACTCATACACAAGATTACACCACATGTTAATATTCTAGCACTTTTGTGAAGAACTAGAGTAAGAGGTGCCTATTTCTTTCATGTCTATGTCTTGCTTAGTGTTGACACTGCTTAACGACATCACTAATATAGTACACTAGCAACGGCGCCAAAACACGCATTTCGGTGACATATACTATAAAAGCAATGACCCCAAATAGTGCTGGTATTATGATAATTACTAAGTTTACTATGAAACTAGTCAAAGGATAACCTACACTTCAAGTAAAGTGGAGCGTCAATCCACTTACGCAACTAGAGAGTATAACATGACGTAAAATAAAAACGACTAGGCAGAAAATAAAATAAGATAAAGAATATGGAACAAGGCTCGGCAAGCGGACATAATAATAAATACTACTGTTGCAGTTTACCTAGAGTATCTAGGGCATCGAATCCACTAGGAAGACATCTATAAACTACTTAATGCGTCACACTAATAATGTCCTTATGTATGGAATGTCTATAATCAATAATGATAATGATTTTACTCAACAATGAGGGGTTAATGTCACATGAAATAAATATGATAATGATATGTATGATAAATGCCCATAAAGATAAATGATAAATATAGGGATCAAGCCATCATGAAATAATAAGATTCAATAGAGTATTTTTGCCTAAGGACTAACATGGTAATACTCCCTCCGTCCACGTATATAAGGCGCGATTTGACTTGGTGTGGTCTTCAAAAACATATTTTGACATATAATTTGTCTTATAATATATAGTTTATAGACATAAAAGTTTGATCACTAGGAAGTATTTTAAATACAAATCTAATGAACCTACTTTTACAAATAAAACTTTTAATATAATTAGGCTAAATCTTAGTCAAAGATAACAAAGTTTGAAATTTGAAATACGTGTGCGCCTTATATCCATGGACGGAGGGAGTATAAGGAAAACTTACTAATGAGTAAATATCATCACATGCTATTGCTAAACTCTAATTAGTGCAAACATCTAGGTATCATTGCTAATACTACTACTTCATATCATACTCAAGGGTCATCAACTAGGAAGGATTCAATAATGAGATCTTCACCTTCTTCGCGACACATGACCTACCATTATCTATATATACGGGAGGAGGATTACAGAGGGACTCAATAGGGTTGTAACCCCCTATGATGTACCCCCATGACCCGCATATAGCACTACTACACATTCGATTAATGGTGGCGGGCAAAAATGATTTTTCATGGCGGTTTTCATAACCGCTCCGCCACGAATGAAGGGTCACGGAAAATCAATGATTTTTCGTGGCGGTCTTAATGCCCGCCACCGTTAATAAAAATAAATAAAAAAAATCCAAAAAGCCCAGCAACGCCGCCGCCGAACCGCCGCCGACGCCCGGATCCGCCATCGCCGACGCCGGTTTCGCGCTTGGGGACGCCGGATCCGCCACGCCGACGCCGGATCCGCCGCCGCCGCCGGATTCCGCTAGGATGCCGCCATCGCGGCTCGAGAGGCTCCCACGCCGCCGCGCTGAGGACACCGCCGCGGTGCTCGGGACGCCGGATCCGCCACCGCCGACGCCGGATCCGCAGCCGCCAACGCCGGATTCGCGGCGGGGGATGACGCCGCCCGTGCTCGAGGCCTCCAACGCCACCGCGGTGCTCGGGGGACGCCGGATCCGCACTAGGGCACGCGCCGCGGCGCTGGAGCGCGCGCCGCCGAGCTTGGGAGAGGGCGCTGCCGCCGTAGCCGCCATGCCGCAGGAGTGAGGACGGAGAGGTAGGGGGCATCGGGGAGAGTGAGGAGAGGGAAGGGATCGGTGGAGTGAGGAGAGGGGGGGGCGCAGGGAGTGACGAGAGGGAGGGGCCTAGGGTTTCTTTTTCTTATATACTTGAGCCACGTTATCGGGCCAATTGGGCTTTTTAGTCCGGGGTTTCATTCATAGCTAGTTGGGCTTGATTTACCATGGCGGTTTTTAAAAAAAAAACCGCCATAGTTAATTGATTTACCGTGGCGGTTATTAAAACCGCCACGGGTAATAAAAAAAAATAACCGCCACGGTTAATTAAGGTATTAACCGTGGCGGTTTTTCAAATAACCGCCACGGAAAATCATTTGGAAATGCTGTGCAAAATTAATTTTGTAGTAGTGTAGAGGGCAGTTCTTGAGATATAACATATATAAGCACCATGCTTACATAAGTTATAACAACTATCTTGGACGTTACAAGATGAGGGCTATACAATCCTAAGCATGCAATCCATAATAAGTATATGACTCTATTGGACATCTCAAAGCAAACAATAAACAATGCAAATGATAATATAATAAAGATAAATAACAATATCATAGATGAACTTGAGTAATCAAATATATCAAAAGAGATATAATAATGTACCTATCAACACCTTGATAGAATCTAAAGCTCAAGTCTTCCTAGACTTGATCTCCTTCTAATCTACTACTATGTAGCTAATCTCTCTAGAACTAGAACAACTCAAGAACTAGGGTTTATGGCTCTGAACTTGATCTCGCAATTCTGAATAATGAACTCTGAATTACGGTTTTAGGGGTGACGCGCCTTGCTTTTATAGCCCCATAGGATGAATCTCGGCCCTTGGATCAAAAAACAATTTGATTGGGACGGTGTATATCTACTCCTTAGGTCGGTTGAAGGAAGATTCTAGAAGCAGGGACATGTGGCACCACCACGGGGGGTTCAAGACGGCCCCATAGGCGGTGCCGCCCGGTTCCACCTGTCAACAAGTGGGCCTCGGCCTTCGCGAGCTGTCTTCTTTCTCTAGACCCTTGGAATTTATATTAATCGCCCGATTTGGTCCTTTTCGGTGGTTTCTCTATTTCTCCTCTTTTCTCTCCGATATTCCAAGTGTTTTCCGAGTTCGCCTCAGAAATGAAAGTGTATACAAAACTTGTGGAAATTATTAGTATAAACCCTATCTTCTATTTGTTCTTATGCTCAAATGATCTAACATTTCGTGCTAAAAAGTTGATGATAACTACTGTAAACACTTAGCATCCTTTCCCTTCACAAATCCTAAGAAATGAAAGGGGAAGAGATAGTTATAGGCCTATGACACATTCTAAGTATGTCCCTAGTTTGAATTACGGATCACTTGACTACCGGGGGAAAAATGGTCCAACTTGTTCTTCCATGCACCGGAAGGACACGACCCTCCATAAAGTTGCTTTGCCTCTACACATGTTCTCCATTTATGCCTCATTGTGCACCAAGATCTTGTGTTGGGTCACCAGGCCTAAACCAATAAGCCATTACTCTAGTAATTTTGAGGACGAAACGACCAAACTATCCATGGCCAAATAGCTGGTGTGCAACCCTCCTATATCCATGCATTCTCACCAGGTTCATGGCTCGGAATCCACTAATTCTATCGACATACCATGACTTGGTTCAGCCTCCTATAGCGTGGTGCAGCCATGCAGGTGAGTCACCATGTGAGGAGCACGAATCGCGGTGTCGGTGAGGGGGAGGGGAACGATGAAACATGTTAGGGTTTCTCCCATCTCGGATGGAGCTATAGAGCTCCTATAACTTTTTGGTGGGACGAATCTAATCTTCCAAGTCGCGGAGGCCCAATCCAATATTCCGCCCGACCGCCGGACCCGATTAATAATATTTACCATCCGACCATCTAACACTGAACCAAAATAGAAATACCGACCATTCCTCAGATGAAAAAAAAGATATAGTGACCAACCATATGTCACTAACTTATACCGACCGACCGTTCAACGGTATTTCGGTATTTTTTACCAACCCTTTGTCGGACGCTAGTTTGGGCTGAGGTATATTGGAGTTGGTCCCTTTGTCCTAACATGCATGTGGTCAATCAACTAGAAACACGCTTGACCTTCCCTCTGTTCTCAAGACATTAAAGCACCTAGCCCCTCGCACATTCAAAAGAAAAGAGATATATTTCACAAAAACCCAACTTTTGACACCTTGGTTAGTCCAAATCACTCTAGAACCAATTCTTCTTGACTTCTGCCCCATGACGGGCCAGATGGACGGCGGAGAGGGTGCTACCCCATCCCGATTCCAGGAGCGACAAGACCGAAGGCCATGCTCCACAATCTGCAAGTACGAGCCCCCTATGCTGCCTAACCCACGAATCTGGGGCATAGAGGCCACCTGGAGGACGAAGGACGACCAAAGTCCTGGCTGTGCCAATCTTCTAATGCAAGGAAACCCTGATACAGCGATTAGCATGGTACATGGAGCACTGTTCGAACTCTAGGAGCTATCGGATGCCACGACAATCCAACACAACCTTCTTCTTCTTCTTCTTCTTCTTCTTCTTCTTCTTCTCACTACTAGAATCCTCCTGTTTCCCTAGGGTCGAATACCCTAGGGAAATTGGTTTCCCTAGGGTGCTTCATCGAATTGCCCCCTAGGGAAATATTTCACGAGGAAACAACCCAAAGGCCCTAGGGGTTCGAGAAAACCCTAGGGAAACCTGGTTTCCCTAGGGTTATTTGAATCCTAGGGATATATGCTGACATGTCATTATAGTATACGTGTAAGGCTCATTTCCCTAGAGGTGTGTTTTCTAGGGACCAAACTATATTAATTAATCTATCAATATTAATAAACAATATATATTTGAATTTAACATTTAATTTAAATACAATTCCACTATATCACAGTACAAATTCGGTCTCCACTTATTTCCATCAATATTATCATTCATTAATCCATATTGTCACATTACAATATCTCATTACATGCTAACATAAATACCACTTTGTGGCATCAAAATGAACGAACACTACTACACTAGTGCATACTGCATCCTGGTAGCCGGAAATTGGAGTGGAAGTTCAAGCAGCTTGACGGAAATTCTAGGCAGCAGCACAGCAACAGTCACCGGTCTCTCTCTCTCTCTCTTTCTCTCTGCTTTCTCGGTAGTGTAGACTCAAGTGTGAGCCGATCACTCCCTTCTTCTATAAAACGGACAACCTGGCCATAGTTTTAGGCAATCGAGCTAGTCTTCACACAAGCCTCTCCACTGCTAGGTAGGTAAACATTTGTTCCGCTTCTGTCACATGAGCACCAAGTTGACCGGGTATTCGCACTAGAATCAATCATCAAAAAACTTGGGAGCTCATCCTCTCTCGAACACTTGTGATGATTGCCCCTATTGCAAGTACCAACTTAGTACAAGATCACAAGAAGCAGCTCGCACTAGGCGTAGAGACATGCCGCCGGATCCATACGAGAGGAGGTTGAGTTGCCGCCGGATCCGCGCGGCCGCCCGGACCAGCGGAGGAGGTCAAGTCGCCATCGGATCCGCTAGGGGAGGTCGTATCACCGCTGGATCTGCGCGAAGGAGGTCAAGTCGCCACCGGATCCGCTCGGAGAAGGTGGAGTCGCCACTCAGACGACGCCGAGCCTCGGACCGCCACTCGCCGGAGGAGCTCGGGCCGCAGAGCGCCGCCACCATGCCCCCACGCCATCAGCCGCGACGTAGCTAGCCGCCCTTTCGCCACGGAGCGCCGCTGAACCTCGACCGCCGTGCCTGGCGCCGCACCATGGCTGGAGTAGGGGGATGGAGGAGTGGAGTGGAGGAGAGGGAGGTGGGCTGACAAGGCTGCGTGGAGGAGAGGAAGAGACTGGAGGGGAGGTGAGAGTCACGGTTTGCTAAGGGGAGAGGTAGCCGCGAGGGGAGAGGGAGTCGGCTTACATCGGGAGGAAGTGATGGGTTGGATGAAAATGTAGGGTTTGGGTTGGCTTTTTATATTTTGAGGTAGAAATAGGCTAGTATGGGCTTTGTCTATGTGGGCTTACGGGCCTTATTTTTTGTGGCGTTTTTTTTAAAAACCGCCACGGTTAATCAAGTTAGCGTGGCGATTATTAAAACTGCCATGGTAAATAAAAAATAATTGTCACGGTTAATAGAGATATTAACCATGATGGTTTTTAAATAACCGCCACCATTTATCTTTTGGAAGTGCCTCGCAAAATCAATTCTATAGTAGTGATGGTTATCGTGCATATATTTCTCAACGAAAGTCTAGATATTTTACCTAATTCTTTGGTATTGTTTGGTCATGTCAATAGGTATTTTATCGTGATTGATGATATATGGGACACAGAATTATGGAAATTCATACAATGTGCTTTGATAGGTAATTGCAATGGAAGTAGAGTAATGACCACTTCTCGCATTAATGATGTCACAAAAGGCCGTGGTGAAGGTTGCAAATTGGAACCACTTTCATATGATCAGTCCAAGCAACTGTTCTATTCAAGATTAACCCATAAATCTACAAGCACTTCTGATCAACCGGATGAGCAGTCTATTAAATATATCCTAGAGAAATGTGCCGGTCTACCATTAGCTATAATTACATTATCCAGTTTATTGGATGGTAAACGAGTGGAGGATTGGCCTAAGGTGTACAAATCAATTAAGTTCGGGCATGAGGATGACAAAGGAGAGAACACCAAAAAGATATTGTTGTTTAGTTATTTTGACCTACCTTGTCATCTAAAGACGTGCTTATTGTATCTAAGCATATATCCGAAGACAGTGTGATTGAGAAAAGAAAATTGGTGAGGAAGTGGATAGCTGAAGGCTTTGTGCTGCAAGAAAAAAGGAAAACACTATTTGAGGTTGGAGAGGGTTACTTCAATGAGCTTATAAATAGAAGCCTCATCCAGCCAGTAGGGCACATTAATGATTGGTGGTCTTTAGGCCAGATTGAAACTGGCACCATAGTTGCTTGTCGTGTTCATGACATGGTTCTTGATTTGATTTGTTCCATGGCAAGAGAAGAAAACTTTGTTACTATATTGGATACTGATGAGGAACATTTATCTTCCCAAAATAATGCTCGTATACTGGGCGTCGTCCACAAGAGTGTTGAGCCGGGTCACATGGTTAATACATGCATCAAACAACAAGTTATGAGGTCATTCACTGTTAGCTACGGTTATGATCTTCATCAGATGGGACTCGACTCGTTACTCCTAAGTTTTGGGGGTTTGCGTGTCTTGTCTTTAGAGAATTGTTCCGGACTAGAATTACATCTATATGATGCTAATCCTCTTGAGACCATTGTACAATTACGTCACTTGAGATACCTTAGCCTTGCTGGAACTTTTGTTAGTGAGCTGCCCATGGAAATAGGGGATTTAAGATGTTTACAGACACTAGACTTGTCCGAAACCTATATCAGTGAACTGCCACAGAGTGTTACTCAGCTAAGAGAACTGAAGAGCTTGTTTTGTCATTACCCAAAATGGACAGTAAAATTGCCGGAAGGGATGGGAAGGCTAACGTCATTGGAAGAGATGCGCCTGTCCCTTGACCCTGCTAATCTTATTGACGAGGACGACGACATACTGAAATGCCAGGGTGGATCGACGCCTCACTTAGGAACATCTTCTACATGGAACTACATTTGTCATCACTGACAGAGCGGAATCTGTTCCATCTTGGAAGTTTGCCAAAGCTCCGGTCTCTTGATCTCAGGATCTTCTCCGACGCTGACAACTTGGATGGTATCGTCGTTGCTTATTCTGTTGGTGCATTCCCCAAACTGCGCCACCTCCAAATGGATTGCTGGCTGACATTTGTACCGGAAGCAATGCAGTGCCTCGAATCTCTCAGCTTGATCATCAGGGTGCAGGGCCATGTTGAATTCGACTTTGATAGCTTGCAGTGCCTCCATTCACTTGAGGAAGTAAGTGCTCGATTCATCACATCTGCGTTCCATGCGGTGACGTTAAAGGAGTCAATAGCAGAGCAAGCACTAAGGTGCGCAGTCGACAACCATCCCAATGGCCCCATCCTTGACTTCTCACGCTGGTAGTGTACACAGTACAGGTCAGACAAGTACGTACTACAGAGAATACGGTACGTAGTTGCCTAGTTTTAATTCGTTTATTATATGTCTCCTAATTACAATAACAGGGATGTGGGATGTCTAACAAGCATATATAAACTATGCAGGTTCGGCACAGGTCGTGAATGTTCTAGCGGCTGCTCTGATCCGTCCAGCTATGATCCAATGGCTGTCCACGAACATTACAAGTCTCCCGTCTTCAAAACCCGGTGAAATCAGAGGGTTTCACTCAAGCTTGGTTTCTCATGTTAAACAAATAGTTGTCCAGATAAACTTGTTTGGCATGTATCTTTTCTCTTTTAGTTTCTCGAGTACACGAGAGAATTCTTAATATTCAGAAACTATTGTTGTATTCCTGAGCGATAATTATCTCAATACAAGCTGTTTGGTCGGACTATTTTGCATCGCAATTGATTCGCAGTGGTAGTATTCATTCACGTTCATATTACCGCCCATGACTCACGACCTCAAATGGATTATGTCGCTGGAAGCTGTCTCGTCACGTGAACCAAATAATCACATGTAAATTATTACTCGAATCCATGCATTTCCTCTGTTTGTTTCATCTGCGGGAATGACGCGTACAAATTTCATCAGCGATCCCCTCCCACACTTTTTTTTTTGTATAGTTGTTTGCTGCAGTCTTCGTCTTCCACAGTTCCATGTTTGGATAACAAAGGACATGGTCAATACGTCAGGTTCGCTTCAGACTTCAGTTTGAATAATTTTCATCATACTGAAGACTAATTTGTGGAAATTTTGCATTCTTTCCCTAACAATCTTTTTTGACGGGGTACAGACCAATGGTCTCCCACGGGTCGGAAGCAGAGCAGCCGGCAGGGGTTCAAACGCCCGCACCGCACTTGGCCTGTAGGAAGGGTGAGCCGTGCTGTGTCTTCTGATGTAAAGCACTGTGCCTACTCGAATCTGTGGGCCGTCCGTTTCCTGTGTTTTCTGATGATGGCGTACAAATATGCCAGGAACCGTTCGTCTGCAATGGCAGGAACCCTGGCAAGTGCAGAAGACTTTACAACGCCCGTCAAAACCGGTGCAAAACTGCAACACACACTGATCCTTGACAAGTTTTGCTAAAGTTAAAAGTCACGCGATGCAATAGACAAAACACGTGCCTAATTTTTCCCTTGCCAATCTAATAATCTTTTAAAGGAAAAAGTTTCCTTTTCAAAGATTTTTCACCCAACCTCACAACCTACATCCTCAGTTGTCCGTCTGATGGTGCAAAAACCATTATTCAGGCAAAGGCAGCTCCTCTCCCAGTTTCCCTCCTGTTCGTGCTCGCTGCCGCGGCCTCTGTAGGCTCGGCGGCCACCATATTCAAGAACTGTCCTCCTCGCTGGGTACGTGCAGAGTGCCCAACACTGTGTACGCGGCAGGGCACTTTGTGCCGGCGGAGCAGGGGAGGGCGGCCCAGCAGATGATGGAGGACTGGGTGTTCGACAAGGGCATCTTGAGCAGCGACGACGCAGCGGCGTAAAGCAGTAATGCAATGCATCTTGTCGTGCACGTGCAGGCCATGTTCATCCGAAATTTCGAATATTTAATAATTTAATTTAATGTCATGTTTACTACGATAACTTTTCTGTATTTTTATAAAAAAAAAGCTCAACTGAGTATTCAAAGTAATAAATAAATATAATAGCACACACAATATATGATACCCTCCACTTCTTTAAAAAAAACACAATAAAAGATAGAGATGTGTCGTCAAAACATTTCAAAAAAGGATAAAAAACTCAAGAGGCCAGCCATTCGATGTAAACAGGCCCAACTCAATTAACATTTGACTGAGGTATAGGTACGACATGGGCTGGCCCAACTTACGAAGCGGAGAATACATACGAAGCAACCCAGTAGTTCTTCACGCCAGAACCGTGATCCGGCCCATTAACAAGGAAAACGTTCGTATTTAGCGGCGGCGTCAACGAAAAATAGGGGTGGATTTGGGGTTGCTCTACTGCCACTTGTTTTAGGATTATTGTTCTTCCATCATAATGCATGGGCATATTTACTAGTGATCTTTAATTAAAATTCTAACATATAATATTATATTTACAGAGCTTCATTAACAGATCACATATTCTCTATACTCAATGTAAAGGGTAGTTATTCATGAAACAAATTTTCCAATGTCCTTTCACACACAAAGAGAAGAATTCGAGTTTCTAAAGATGGCAACAGCACATTTTTCAATACCACATATCGTATACATAGAAAATGGACTAATAGTTACTCAAGAAACACAACAATTAATAATAATAGTATAAGTACATAAGCATAGATCAGATATGGGGTACACACACCTATGATTACCACACCAACCCTAACTATTAATTAGCTTGTAAGTTGATCTCGTGCAACAAACACAATCGGCAGTTCTACCACATCCACCACTGTTTCCATCCTGACTTTTCTGAAGAAGTCTTCGGTGATCTCAGCAGATGTTAGTTCGTCGCTAACATTGACACTCTGTACAAGGAAAACATCATGGCACTGCATATCCGACGGTGCCGCCTCCTGTGCTCGCAACGTTACTGAGACATAGCGTTTGGAACATGGTGGCATAATACCTTTGTTGGGCAATGCGTAGTACTTGGCTTCGTTAGTCATTATGTTAAATGCAACGGAGCCTTTGGTCATGTTTGTTAACTGCACACAGCATGATATGTCCTTCCTTGGCTCGAATAGGAAGCGCAGCTCCAGAGTTGGATCGACAGCAAGAATGTTGGAGGCAGAGCTCCTCTGCAACAAAGAAGGGCAATCAGTATTGTCTAGCAACTAGCGTCCTTAAATTCTAGCGTCTGACAGCAGAAAAATATCCAGGTCTTTATCTGCTAACAAACAGTGAGTGTATGGTCATACCAGCATGCCAGTTAGATGTTTTGACTGATCAGAAGAGAGTGACATTTTCTTGATCTTAGACTCCAGTTCTTCTAGTTCATCTACAATGTCCTTTACAGTAGGTCTTCTATCTCTGTCAGCATCTACACATTTTAGTGCTGTATCGAGACAAGCCTTCACTCTTACTATGTCTATTTCTTGTGAAGAGTGCCCTGATGTGCTCTGCAGCCTCTCCTTCCAGTTGTTAATGACCTGTGAATTTGTCCAATAAAGTTAGAAAGACGTGTTAGACATAGAATTAATAGCTGACACTAAAATGGAAAAGACAGCAGTTCATGATTGTATACAGAGTAATTTTACTTACAAGCTCAGTAAACTGTTTGGGAGGCAATTCATAACACCGCGAGTAGCCTATATTTCCAGCGATTATTTTCAGAATTATGACCCCCAAACTGAATACGTCAAACTTCTTTGATATAAAACCACCATTGATGTATTCAGGTGGCATGTACCCGCTTCATGATATAACAATAAGAGTTGCAGCAACAAACTTATGGTTAGTAGTGCAACGCGAACATCACAACCTGCCTATTTTAAAGGCGTCAAACATATTCGTTAAAGGAAATGTTGTATCAGATCAACTTACTGTGTTCCTTTGAGGATCTCAGTTTTATGGGTTTCTGATGAAACAACAAGTCTGGACAAACCGAGGTCTCCAATTTTTGCCTTCAGATTCTTATCAAGCAATATATTAGCAGGTTTTAAGTCCAGATGGAAAATAGGTCTTCCCTGCGAACTATGCAGGTGGTTTAATCCCTCACAGGTCCCTCTAATAATATCATAACATGTTGGCCAGTCAAGAACACAGGACTCTTCTGTAATATAGATGACAAGAAAACATGTAAGGTACCAGAATCATGCTGTTGCCTGCAAATAAATACTAGACAATAAGTAGTATACCTTTAATATGTGTGTCCAGGCTTCCACCTTGCATATATTCGAAGCAGAGGACTCGCTCCATTTGTTTGGCGAAAACAAGTTCCCCATTGTGCTTCAAGTACTTACCCCGTGATTCATGGCAGTAGCCAATTAACCGAACGACATTTGGATGGTGGACCTTGCTAAGGTTACGGAATTCAGTGTCAAAAGCCTTGTCGTCAAGTCCCTGCAGTGGATGAAGTTTCTTCACCGCAATCTCTTGACCATTATACACACTGTTGATTGGAGTAATATACATCAGCAGTGGCAGCAGTAGTATGGCAATTAGAAACTAGTTCGAGAAGACATATATATGGATACTAGAATGATTCATCATACCCGGTAAACATTTCCATACCCACCAGTGCCAACTTTGAGCGTCTCTGAGAAGTTGTCTGTAATAGTTTCAAGCAATGCGAGTTTAATGTCCATGTCTTCACCCACAAGGCTCATCATGGATCTTGTTCCTCTTCCTGTTGAGATGGAAACATAAGGCCTAGTTACTTAAGTTATGACGAGACATGGAATCAACCACAAGCGGATATGTTGAAGAGTATCAAGAGTAAATTCAAGATTGCATCACTAACCTGTGGAAAGGTGGAAGGGTAGCAAGAGTAGCAAGAACTATATTTTGCTCCTTAGCGATCTGGCGGTAGGATTGCAGCAAAGGGGCAGATCTTAGGCAGCAGGATATTAAAACAGTAAAACATGGAGGTAATAAAAGTGTGTCAGCTACATAGGCGCAAGTGGCAGACAAAATATGAAAGTAAAAACGAAAGCCCTTATGACAGTCACAATGCAGACTCTATATAGAGTGTAAGAGTATCTATTACCTCCAAGGTATTATTAGACTTGGAGTCTAAATAAGATTTGGAGTCTTAACTTTTGATCGTTCTCTCTTCCATAAATATACTACCACATCAGCACTACAATAACAAACTGCATATACAAAGATAATAAATAGGCCTAGCCTCTATGGTATATTCTAGATTGTAAGGGCAGTCCTAATGCTAGAAATTATACGTAGTTTCTATCTCTATTAATTTCATAGACACTACGTATAGAAACCATGGCCCCAATGGATAGATTGTATCGAATAATTAGTAACCCTTATTGTTGTTGACTCAGGATAGTACTAGTGGGAAATTAATGTTAGTTTCTTTCTCAAAAAAAAAAACTTAGTAATAGTGTGGCAACTTAATTAATGAGGAAAGAGAAGGAAATCTCATTAACCGTGTCTCAAGTAGAGAAACCACATGTCTATTGGTGAAACGAGGGATGAATAAACCGCAACTATGGCACTCGGAAGGAACTGCCGGTTTCTATACAGAGGTCGCCGTGCTGCAATGCCCTCGCGCCCACGCGGTATGCTGCTTGCCTCACTTGCAACCACTTTCTGCTTATTCTAGAGGAGATGGTAGTCTGAGGGAGAAGATGAGTTGGAGAGACAGAAAAATGGCCAATACTATTTATTACGAGAAGATGCTTGCACTGTGTGTGAGGTAGTTTCCATGAATACTTTCTTGCTGATGTGGCTGCAATAGAACTCGTGCATGGTATAATTTACTATCGCTAAAGCCCTGTTTGGATCGTATTCTTTAAAACCTGTTTGTTCCTCTAGTTTCTAAAATCTAGATTTTGTGCAAAAAAGCTTGAGGGATCCAGGCCCTAAGTCAACTTATTTAATAGTGCTATAAGCCGAGCTCTTGCATAAGATATAGCTTTTCTTATGCTCAAAAAAAAAAATAAGGTATAGCTTTTCTTATGCTCAACTTATTTAATAGTGCTATAAGCCGAGCTCTTGCAGAAGAATGCAAATCTGACATTTTTTTAACTAGTATAATGACCGTGCTAACGCCACGACTTCAATTGAGGAATGCACATGAAAACAATGAAACGATAATATTTTTTGGGGCAATTACATTTACCTTTGTTTTCACCTCTAATTACATGTTTTAAATCTTAAGATAAAATAAATCAACTCATGAAGGAACTCATATTCTCTGTCTTGCAGAGTTGGTCATTTCCCACTCAGATCAAATAGACAAGGAAGCCCACACAATGGTACTAAGAAGGATCTTAAAGTTTATCAACAAACTAATCTCCAAACAATTGACAAGCTAATTAAGGATGACCGTCATGTGCCCAGTCTGAAACAGCCAACGACCAGATCCAGAGTTGTTAACCTTTCCAGCTTTAGTCACTATGGGATTAAATTCTCGGTTCACAGGTGTTGCTCCTCTGTTGAGGGCACTTACATTGCAGACTCTACCATAGAGTTTAAAACTATTTATTACCTTAGATAACATTGACTTGGAGTCTTATTTTTTCTCCCTCTCTTCCATAAATATACTGTCACATCAGCGCCACATCAACATGATGATAATAAATACGATGATAATAAATAAACTTAGACTCTATGGTAGAGTCTGCATGGTGAGTGCCCCTGATGCAACTAACAACCTTAAAGAGTGGCATAAATGGGGAGCAAGTTCTGCGAAGCTCAGACCAAATGCTAGAGCAAAGGAATCTTAATGTGAAGGCGAGAGATAACGTCCAAATTCTTTATTATCAGTTAAAACCTGAGAAGGACCCATCCAAACAGATCCGACTTGCACAGTCCTTCAATCCTGGGTGCGACACTTTATCCTGAATTTATTTCAGGATTTTCCGGCGCTATGCATTCAGTGGTAGGCGACGTCCCCGTCGATAGCGAGGCGCCAGTGGTGACTTCGGAACTTCAAGATTTGCCGGCTCAGTCCTTCGAGCGTGCTCATAGGGGTAGGGTTTGCGTACGTGTGTTCATAGGGGTGAGTGTGCGTGCATGTTGAGCGTCTGCGTTGTAATGTGTAATCTCCAAAAAAAAAAAAAAAAAAAAGATAGAAGATATCACATGGGTGCTTCAGTCTTGATACTCAATCGACATCAACCCACCAAGTTAATTCAAAGCACATGGAGTTTGAAGGCACGGGGAAGTGAGGGATTAAGATGGTTGTGACAAACTTTCTGTCTCAGCCATTGGATCTGAATATCTGTTTTGTGAGCCCTTGATCTTTAATGGAGGGGGATTTATGTGTACGATTTTCTCGGTGCACGAAGTTTGACCTCTGAGCGGTGGACATTTCTTTGGGCGCAACTAAAATAATTTAAAAAATCAAATATAGTAGAGATACGTAGTGCCATGCACTGAACGGATGGATGCATTGCAACCGACAAGGCCGCTTCTCTCTAGCACGCGTTCTCATGTTAAGATTGCAACGACAGCAGGATGGAGGAGGCTGCAACTTTGTTCCATTATCTAAAAAGAATCTCTCAATTAAGATTATGTAGCCCGTGCCAGAGCACGGGTTGATAGACTAGTAATTTAAAAATTCAAATATAGCAGAGATATCTAGTGCCATGCACTGAACGGATGGATGCATTGAAACCGACAAGGCCGCTTTCTCTAGCACGCGTTCTCATGTATATTGATTGTATCGAGATCTGACTCAAACACTCCACGTTATGTCCATTTGAAGATGGGCGGTTTAGCTTTATAATTTACAATCCAACACAACATTGGGTTGTGGAACACGCATGTTACCTTACCTTAACATCGTCTAGTAAAAGGTGAGGGGCTCTATGCAATTTTCTCTTAAAGTTAATCCTTTCCTTCTTCTTCCCTTTCTTGTTCGCTGTACTCTGCAGTATGGGCGTCGCTGACTCCTGAAGGCCTTCTCCAGCAGGTTGGTGCTAATTGAGTTTTGTTTTCTTATTACACAAATTTTGTGTCCGTCTCGTGTCCTGCTGCCTAGCATTTAATGAAATTGCTGCTCTACAGATTATTCATCTCTGTCATTTATATTTTCTGCATCTGTATCACTGATATTCATGTCTTTGACGAAATTATATATGAGTATATGACTACACCTAAACGGGTCGGAATCGGCTCGGCATCAGTCTCAACGTGGCTAACCTTGCAGTTCATGATCTATTCGACCTCTAGTAAGCATTGTCTGGAACCAGTTTTTAAGTTGTACTACTTTAGTTTCCACTATATATGTTCAGATCTAGGCGTGAGTTATTGTCCAACAGGAGGCCGCCACCTCCCTGGCTCCGCACGCCGGAGTGTGGCGATGGGGGCTGGAGGGGAGCGGGGAGGAGGGGGAGTTCTTACTTCTTAGGCTCCGGCGAGGTCGCCATGAGTCACCCCTAGGAGAGATCCGGGGATGGGAGGAGCATAAATTCTGCTTTTACACCTTTGTACGCGTGGCATTGCAAGTCCTGCATGGGCCTGATGATTTTGTTTGCTCAACTTATTTGTTACTTTAGAGAAACGATTCCTGTATATATGGCTTTGTAGTTGTCGTTGAAATCTACATATCCACCAAGCTCATCAATGCCACGCTCGACTATATAATTCATCTTCATATTAATAGGCTGGTATTTAGGAGGCACTTGTTTGGAATATTTTGACAGAGAAAAAAAGTTAGTTAAAAAGATACAAAATAACAAAAAAACGATGTGAATGTACTGTAACATGGAAAGATATGAACTGCAACAAGGAAAGGGCAGACGCACTTGCTGCAGCACTAGTGTGTGTGCGGCTGCTGCTACTACCAAGAAGCTTAGGCATCTGTACCCTGTGAAAAGTTTGTAAGCAAACAATTTATAGTAGGGAAAGTATCAAGTGAAAATCAAGGAAGCTGTGCAAACTCTCAATCAAGACCATGGGATGCTCATCCAATGGCAAGGGACAGAGGTGGGTTAATTTTGCACTCAAACGCCCGCCATGCATTAGCCACACTGATACGTTCTTGAGGAGTGTAGCAGACAGAAGTCAGGCGAGTGTAGTAGAGAGAAGTCAGCCGAGCGCAGTGGAAGTAGCTGATTGCATTGATGCCCGCCCAAGAGCAATTTTACTGTTCTTGCGTTTTTGTTTTTTTCGAAACCGGATTCTTATCCATTTTACATTAAGAGAAGTGAGAACGTTTTTACGTCCTAGTGAGCCCCATTAGCGAGGTGCCTAGGAGCTCACTAGGCTAAACACATAGATAGAAGGCACCGGATTAAACGGTAGCACTTAGAGTGTTGTACTAAGGAATGAAACCAGTGGACGACTAATGTGACTTGGACGCCTACTCATTCCTCGTCCAGCCCATCAAGCCCCTCCGAAGTCCCTGTCCGCTGGACACCGTGCTCCGGTGTATTGAAGCCCGTGGAGCGTCCTCGGTGCAGGTGGTCGTAGGGGATGAGCATGGGACTGAGTGAAGTGGGCGTGAAACCCTCGGCGATGGTGGGACACTGAGTCGGGGGACGATGCCCTCCGGCCTCCCTTCCAACTTGTTGACCAGGATGTGTTGGGCCTCCTACTCACGGGTGGGGTCTAGGAAGGCGGTCTTGGCAGCAAGACGGTCACTCCATCTAGGTACCCAGCCGTCGGCGGCTGGAGGATCGACACACACGTAGTCTTGGTGGCGAATCGATGAGCGGCTATTCAGTGGCAGCAAGAGGGAGTCGGGGAAGTCAGCTACATCAGCCTAAGTGGGCCTGGCCATGGATGGGGTAGGTGGTAGCAAGGGCCTTGTCGATCATGGGCAACGCCCACACTAAGCACCGTCATTTGTGGCACTGCGAGCGGACAGCAAGGGGTGGCCCCGATCTCCTCCTCTGTCGCACCTCCTCCTGTAGCCCCCGGAGAAATGGGCGCGTCGGGTCCGTCCACCAGCACGGTCCACGTCGCTCGATGCTCTCGGGGGAAACGGCTATGGACTACTACCCTAGCGCTCCATATCCCACTGGTCGCCCGGGACCGGCGCAACCAGCGGTGTGTGAACTCCACCTGCATCATCTCAGCCCACCGGTCGGCGGCCGACCCCCTCGAGGACGCCGGGGGTGGAAGCCGCCAAGAGCGAGGTCACCTAGGGGACAGCGCAGGCCACCACCTACGACGTCGAGGTGGTCGGCGATCCCGTGGCGCAAAGTCGGCGATGGGTTCTCCTCGAAAGTCGGCGATGACGGGCCAAAGGTTGAAAATGTCGCCGTCACTAGATGAACCCTCCGGTCAGCTTCAACCGGGGTGCCGATCCTAGAGTCCAGCGCGGCGTGGCACGGCGCGACGGGCCCACGAGCTCAATGAGCATGGGGTCCCCCTCGAGCGGAAGGCTCGCATCCGCATGTAGCTCGAGCACCAACGGATCAAGACAGACGGGCGTGGCTCGCTACGGGCGGTGACCTTTCCCCGCATGGAGGCACCTCTCGCCACCGCAGATCCAACGACGTCGAAGGTGCGGACAAAGAATCTGACCCGGAAGAAGGGGAGCCACCTATGACCTGGATGCGCCGAGAGCCTCTTGGCTCACGCTACGGCTGATGACGCCGTGGCGATTCGGAGGAGTGGGCGCCGGCGTGGCTCCCTCTTTGTCGACCGGGGGCACTGGGGTGGGGCGGCGATGCCGGTGCTCGGTCGCTTGCCCGGTGCCCTCGTGCTAAGATAGAGGAGGCAGCGTGATGGGGGGCGGAGCACCGGCGATGTGATCCCGGCCGGACAGTTGAAGCAAAGGCCGGTGAGAGAAGGCGGCACCGCCGATGGCGAGGGAGGGTGAGGCGAGGCGAGCGAGGCGCATACGCTTTGCACAAACGCAGCCATCAACATCAACCAAGGTAGAAGGGACATGCACCGGCGGCGGCGATAGAGGGGTTGGCTGGTGCGGGCGCCGAAGGCGCCGATGTGTAGAGACATGTGTGACGGGCCGTGGACCGAGCCATAGGCATGTCGGCACCTTGGTGGCTGGAGACGCCGCAAGAGGAATGGCGACAATGGGCTTGGTGGCGGTGGGGCACGCCATGTGTCGCCCTAGCCTCCTACGTCGATGGGGGCGACAACGACGGGCGACGCCGGCTGCGGCACTTGCGGCTTGTCCCGATGCCGCGGCTTGTCCCGATGGCGCCCTCACGGGCCACAGCTGACGGCGCTGCCCAAAGACTCGAGGTTGGAGCAGTAGTCGTCGAGGAACAAGCACTGGCCCGGAGCCTGGGAAACCCCCGGCGAAGAGGGGAAGGCAAGGTGCGCCGCACGGCGGTAGGGGGGCTCAACTCGACGACCCCGACCTCATCGTCGAGCAATCAAAGAAGTTGTCCAACCAACGCATTTCCTTGGATCTTTCGGGCGGAGGAAGGAGGGGGCCACGCCCGCTGAAAGTGTCCTGCCGCTACCACTAGAGCCGGATTGTCCGGCCGAGAGTCGAAGCTTCAGCCGGGCCCGCAGAAGCGAGTGGAGCAAGCGGCGTCCGGCATCATGGGCACGAATTCAGCTTCTTGGGGCTGCAAGAGTCCGCGCCAAAGCCCCGCCCCGCGATGACAGGGCGCGAGTGAAGCGGCCGCAGGGGCCGTGGCATCGGCACCGCCACCTCCACCGACGGCGCAAGGGCAATGGCCGCTAGAGGCCGGGATGGAGACCCTAGAGCACCGGCCTCTACCAACTTGCTACCCTCCAACGTGGAAAGCGACGCAAGGGCCTCCACCTCACGCGACGGAGGCGGCGCCTAGCTGGGCCCTAGCAGCAGCCGGGTCGGCGGGATGACGACGACGGGTTCTGCGCTTCCCTAGCGCGGTGGCGGGCGTCGCGAAGTGGCGGGTGGCAGCAGAGTGCCGGCTGACCTGGCTGGAAGCCATAGCCAGCGCGGTCGAAGCCTTCCAAATCGGCGCGAACAAGAGAAGGCGGCGATGGGGACGGGCCGGAGGCGGTGGGCGAGGACCGCGCGGAGGCCCCCGCGACCGGATCCGGCGGGCACGACCGCAATCTGCAAGAATGCTGAGGGCATCGGCGGTGGAGGCTGCCGCGCGCCACTGCCTTTGGTGGCTCCACGGAAGGGGAGGGAGCAAGGTTTTGGGATCCGTTTTGGAAAAAATTCGGTCCCAACCGAAATGGACGAAATTCGGAAAAATTCGGATGAAATTCGGACTCAATTCGGTGAATTTTTGGAATATGATGCATATATTTCGTTTGAGCTCACCGAAATGGGCCAATTTCACCGAAATTCGGATTATTTCGGTCGAATCCCAGAACCGTGGGAGGGAGTGCCTAGCAAGGGGGTGGCTGTAGGGAAGGGAGCATGGGATGGCTGTGCGGAAGGGGGAATGGGGAAGACAGGGAGGGTGGGCGGGAGAGAGGTGGGCACAGGTGCCAGGGAGGCGGCCGCCGCCCGGCGCCAGCGTCGCTGGGGTCCCGCCGTTGGGTCTAGTCGCCAACCTTTTGTTGTGAAAATGAACTGATTTATGTTAAATCCTATGTAATAATTCATGTACAGTTACTTTGTTCCAAATTTGCCGTAAAGCAACCATTTTGTTCTCCAATAGCCGCCATGAGCAGCTTTGAAAAATCTAAACAAGGGGTCCAGTCCCCGTTGACCAAAAAATAACCTATTCAGGTACTTAATCGGGGCTCTGTGTAATATTCCCCATAAGTTGACCCTGCCTACATCTTATTCCTGCCCGGATGCCGTCTTCTTTCTCTGCGCTGCAGTATCTGCGACGATGAACACGTGAAGGCCTTCTGCAGCAGGTCGGTGCTAATTGATTCTTTGTCATCTCAACCTGATAGATTTGGTGTTCTAACTTCGTATTTCATCGAGTTGGTATGGGTTTAAGAAAGTAAAATTTTTGTCTCCTTAGCTTTGCAATCGCACTATGGGGACGGAAGTGTGGAATATGGTGTCCTGGAGCCTATACTTGCCCGAACCGAGGACCCAAGAAACCTGCCTTTGGAGACTTTAAAGAGCATCACGAAAGAATTTTCAGAAGACAGAATAATTGGTTCCGGTGGATTTGGAGTGGTCTACAAGGTAAAAATGCTTTCTACTATAGAACAGATGGTACCCAGGTATCCCAACAAAAGATAAGCATACGCAAGATTTCACTTTTTTTTTCTGATGATTGTTTGCTAATCAAGGTCCTCTGGTTGGTAAATACTTCCCTGTCGCAAATTCTAATACATTTTGGCATTTCTAGAAATAATTTATTTACATCTTGATGTGTATCAAAAGTTATAAATCTAGGAAAGCAGGACTCCTTATAATTTGGAATAAGTGGAGTACATATTTTGTCAGAGCCCTTCTACAATACTTGATTTTGCCTGCCATTGCCTCTTGTTGCCTCTCCTAAATTCTTTTTTTGAGGTGGAAGGATAACACGGTAATTGTTCACATCTAACCCCTCCCGCACCCTTGGTACCCCAGGCTCGCGACCCTAGGCTCGCGACCCCTCCCCTTCGTCGCGGTCCACCCCGGAGATCCCGACACGGCTCCTCTTTGCCGCCATCTCGAACCCGCCGCTCCTCCTCCTCCTCCCCCCAACCCTCGTCCCATGAGCCCCCTGCGACCTCACGCTTCGTCGTAGCCCCTTCCCGAGGTGGGCGCCGGGGACCCCAGTCCGTGCGGACGCGGACGAGGCTCATCCCGCCCGGCCCGGTCCTCGCACGCCGCGACTCCATCGCGGCCGTGCCACCGAATCGCCGGCGCCGGGGGCGGCCGACGGCTCATCCCAGCTGGGCGGCTCTCGCCCAGCTGCCGCCTTCCTCCGACTTCGAGTTGCGCCCGCGCCGATGAAAACGCCCGGCGCGGACACCTCCCCGCCACGCCCTCGCCCGTTGCGCGCGCCGCCACGCCCTCCCCAACCCGCGCTCCTCCTCCTCCTCCAAGACCTCGTCCGTGGTGCGCCGACACGCCCCTTGCCCTCGCCGTTGCGCCCAGGCGGGTGCCGACTCCAACCCGCCGCTCCTCCTCCTCCCCCTCCCAGCCCTCCTCCGCGGCGCCGCCCGCCCACGCCCTCGCCGTCGAAAGCAGGATTTGCATCGTTGCTCAAGGTATCCACTTTACGGTAAGCTTTGATAATCTGAATAACCTGTTTTTACTATCGAGTTTACATTTGTTTAACATGAATGGAAGATTTACCCACACCATCCTTTCAATATAGTTCAATAAAGCCGTTCACGCCTTGTTTAGCGGATATAGTTGTGGACCAAGGATTAAAAGCGATTTGTGATTCGTATTTTGTATGCAACTTTGAGCTCGGCCTTTGTTGCCTTTTCGAGTTCAAAGCATATCACCATTTGATGGTACATTCCTAGATGAGTGTCCATTTAACTTGGAACAGGACCATTGTTTGTTCCATGTATTTTGATGAGGGGATTTATTTGGGATCTATCTCATTTTGTGTGGGACCATATTTATTCCATATATTGCATCTGAAATGACGAGAGGCAGCCCATAGAAGCGTTCTCCGGGTTGATGCGTGCATGCAAAACTGAAGTCTTGTATCTACGCATTATACTGTTCGATGAGTCATGATTTATGAATTCTTAAGCTTGAAGGTGCAATAGACCATGAATTGAAGAGGAAGGCTTGGAGGTTGTTTGTGCTTTTGGAAGAGCACATTTGTCTTGATGCCATTTTTGTTCTCTCTCGAACGGGACCTTGAATTCATGTCATGCACTCTTGGCATTGGATGGTTGGGTAGGCATCAAACTACTGTACTAATTTTGAATTATTATTAAGATTCCACATATTTAGCAACCATAACAAAGATTTCTCCATGTATTAGAATTGTAGTTGTTCGAGTTCATGTATGATTACATATTTGGATACTTGTTTAGGGAGATGGTTATCCGGCTTATATCCCCTGTCTCAGAATCTGCTCCCCAAAAGGTGGCTTGTACTTGTTTAGGAGATACTTGTTTGGAAGGCAAAGAATGCTCTACAAGTTTTCGTGATTTTTAGAATTCTGCATTGAATCCTTCAGCTCATCTCCTTCAGTTCGGTCTTGCGAAAATGTTGCTTGCTAATGATGATCCCTAAATGGTAGACACTTATGAACATGTGCTTTTAACTTGTATGTCTTTGTACTAATCATCTACATTGTCCATTTAAAATGTCTCAATCATTTGTAATGTTCTGACTGCAATTGATCTATTAATCAACATGTCACTTGTCCTACCTCTCGGGACATGCAGGAAAAGTTTAAAAAGAGAAAGGTTGGGAATTAAATCATATATGTCGTGATTCCATGTTTCAAGTGTGCACCGAGTACCATACTGATAAATTCTCTATGGCTATAGCCCAATCTGTTAGAAGTAACAGGTTTGCGGGAAAGAAATGATTGAACTAAGGAGAAAGCATTTTGCGCAAGGATATGGTGGTGACGGTTCATGTTTATCTCGCTAGTCTTATTGTTTGCATAAAGATTTTCAGTTTTGTTCTTCTTTGCATAATCAATAATTAAGCAATGTATAAGTATTTGCACTACCAGCACTCAACGTACACTTCAGTGTTCTCGGGACACCAACTTTGTTGATGTATAGTGCGCTTATGTAACTAATGTCCGTAAGAATCAACCTGTGGATAAGGTTTCATTTCAAATTAGTTTGTGCGTGGGAATGGGAAGAAAATCTTCCTGTTTCAAAAAAAAAAAAAAAAAGTACACAAAAGGCATCCGTGCGTGCTCCCATAGTTGAAGGTTTTGGGTTTTGGATTTCTTGCCCGATTGACCCAAGGCTCCATAAATTTTTCTATCATAAGATGCAAATTATGTAATTATTCATCATCGGGGAGATGCAAATTATGTTTACTCAGTCCTTTGCTTTCAGTCGAAATTAGAATTAAATGCATGCAGATAAAAAACCGAACGGGCCACTACCCCCCAAAAGCAAAAAAAACAGCTACCAGGCGTTCCATAGATTCAAAGAACAACATTCCCCGCCTAGAAACCGGTAATGCTCGAACAACAAAGAAAAGTATCGGTGAACTCACCAATGCGAACAACAAAGTGAACTCACCAATGCCTTAGGTGTCAGCATATGTATACGGGAGCGAGCAACTAATTAAATAAATTAGCTCTCCCCATTTAGTGAAAACACCTTACTAGTGAAATGGTAAGCGGCCAGTGAGTTTAACCCGCAGCTCCTAGGCTCGAACCTTGTGGGTGCTTTTTTTTTTTATTTATGTACTCTTTTTTTTTCTTCTTTTGCTATTTCCATTTTATTTTTTTTATCTATTAGCATAATCGTAGTTTACATATTATTGTAATTATTTATTGATTTACTAAAGAATAAATGTTAAAATACCTAACCTAGCTAGAAAAATCTAAAAACTTGCATGAACACGCCATTTTGGTATATAGTCATGAGAAAATAGTTTCAATGGATTCTCGACAAATTGGTGGCGCATGTCCTCATAAAATCATACATGTCTCACTACGACCAATATGACTATATAAGATATGTCACCACATGTAGATATGTGTATCACCACTATCTTCAAATCATCTGAAACTTTAATGGGATGTTTATGGATCCAAACTACTATGTTGTGTGCATTTGTGGATTTTTTAGAGCAATTTTACCTATTATTATAATTATTTCCTGAATTACTAAAGAATAAATGTTAAAAAATACCTAACCTACCTAGAAAAATCTAAAAAACTTGCATGGACACACCATTTTTTGTATATTTTTTCTAGCCACTTTTATGGTATTTTAACATTAATCCCTTTGGTAGTTCAATAAATAATTACAGTAATAACTAAACTTGATCGAAAAATTCCAAAGGATCATACAAACACCGTATTTTGGCTCCAAAACCTTTCCATAAAAGTTTCAAAATGATTTTGATAAATTGGTACTATAAGTCCATCACAATGAGGAGCATCTCTCACTTAGTGATACAAGACTATGTGAGCCATGCATGCCTTTTGTGAGGGTGTGCAGCAGACTTTGTCGAAATCACTTGTATTTTTTTATGTACCGATTATACACCAAAAATCATGGGGCTATGCAAGTTTTTAGATTTTTCTAGTCGTTTTATGGTATTTTTAACTATTTTTAACCTTGCATTAAAATCCACTTATGTATTTTCGCGTGTTGATGTGCTTTTTAGAAATTTATTTGTGGCTCCAAAATATTTAACTTGAATTTTCAACCGAAACCCTTCCCTAGAATTCAAATCAAATCACTTCAAATCCCTCTAGTTTGTAGGAATTAAAAAGGTTGTCACAAAAATACAAAATACAAAAACCTATTTTAGGCTACTTTCTACTCCCTCCTCTCGCTACGCTTTGGGCCAACATCCCACTTGGCCCGATGCATGTTCACCATGGCAGTCATGCGGCGCTTTCTCAATTTTAGTCCCACCTCATTTGAAACAGATGGGAGAGATAGAGCCAATGGTTTATATAAAAACTAAGAACATTCGGATGCACTCCCGGATTTTTTGCGCCGCTTGCATCCATTCAATTTGAAAACGGTTGGAAAACAAGTCATGGTGACACCGGGTTTTTGATTTTTTTCCTGAGATGGTCTCGTGAATCGATAAACACATCTTCATGGTAGTAGAAATCAAATTCTTTTTCTCCCAAAAGTGCACTAAGGAAAGCGGCCTTGCTAGTAAAAAAACTTGGCAAAGTGTGAGATGATGCTACAAAGAAGTTCAGTCCAAACTCGACAACTAAGTTCGTGACCTTAATCGTAAGAGATACTGGCCCGTGAGGAGGGCGCCCGACCTTTGGAGTTTAGCAAACCAAGTTGGCTGATCTTGCAAAGTTCAACCTTTTGACTACCACGCTCACCAAAACCAGTTTGATGGTTAGGCCAACAATGATCTCTTCCACAACGGCAGAACTCGTCGGGCAATCAAATAACCGGAGGCTTACGTAAAAACTAATAATGTGAATGGCCGATGTCCTAAGACCACCTCTCTTCTCTCGATGATGTCACTACAAACTAAATGATGCAAACTAAAACTCAGATCAAACTATTGGAGCATCAATTCATGTTGGACAGGGTTATATACATCCAATACAATGTAGCCGATTCTCATAAAACATGCACACTCTAACAATGTAGCCGATTCTCATAAAACATGCACACTCTAAGTCTAAGATCTGAATTTCAAAGAACCAATTGTTGTGTCGAGAAACATATTCTCGCTAACACTTGCAGCTCGAAACTAAGCATCACAACTAGAAGATATGACTTTTCAAAGATCAATTCGATAATTCGCACCGTTGCCGGGCAGCTCAATGTCCTCGTTGTTACAAGCCTCGTTGTCGGCCGCTCTCGGCTACGCCTCTATTCCAAAGATGACAAAGTTCATCATCATCGTTAGCGTAGGCTGGGGCAGTGCCGGTGCTGGTGGTGGTCCAGTGGATGATGGTCCAGGAGCCAGTTGCCTTTCCAAGGCTGCCATCTCATCTTTCAGGGACGCCAAAGATGCTTCGAGAGTGTCAACCGCTTCGTCCGGTGTTTAACCTCCGATCCATCTCGCATAAGTACTCCGGGTAGTATGAAATGTAATACGCACAATGTTATATGTCGGTGTTAATTTGTGATACAAGAATTAGTGTTCATGTCAAACCGCAAATTAAGTCGATAAGTGTGGCATACCCGACCGCGGCTAGCAGCCATCATGACGTTTGATACGAAGCATCTCCTCGAATGTGTCTTAGCATAGCATGTGAATCTCAAAATCGTTCCACTTCTTCCAAAAGTCGATTGTTTGGATCAAGATAGTTGGATGCATGCACATAGATGGCACGCTTGAGCGATCAATTTCCCTAAGGCTTCTCTCTAGCTCGTGGAATTTCATGCACATTGTCGTAACACTTTTGTGCGGGAGGCCGGATTCAATTGCTTGCTGCAAATGTGACAACAAAGATAGGGACAGTTAGTATCAAACTATCAAGAACCAACAAACGAGTTTTGTCAATAAATAATTGACTAACTAAAGGGACAAAGTGTCTCTCGAAAAATCTCCCCCGAAGTTTTAGGTCTAATGTCGGGGCAAAAACAATCGAGCAAGAACAAGCATCACGTTATGCATTGACATCGAATCATATAGCTTAAATTAGTCAATCGGAAACACACTATTGGAAACAAGCAACCGATACTAAAATAGCCTCTCGTAAGACCATACCCCTTTTGCTAATCGGAAACAATCATTTGTATGCTATGATCAAAATACGTAATTGTAAGTGTTTTGTATGAAGTACTCTAGTAGTTACAATAATCTCTGAACTAAGAATCAAAAGACATGAACTTGCAGCAGGTGAGAAACCAACCTGGGTAACGCCTACGCCCGCAATGAGGTCGCCGCGGGCGCCGCCACAACAGCCGCCTTCAGACTGCGTCCGCTTCCTCGGCCCGGGGCGACGATGGCCCAACAGCGCCCAGCCAAAAGGCGCATGACGCCGAACCTACCTGCCGCAGATACTTGGCTGGGCGGCGGGCGAACCTCCTGGTCATGTGCAACACTAGCGTCGGTGCGGCTCCGGTGCCTCCTCATGGGCGCTTGGATCTAGGTTTGATGCCCCCCATCTTCTTCGCCTCATCTTGCTCCACCATGGGACGAACGCTGAGGCTTACGCCCGAAAGCCGGGCAGCGAGGACGCAGGAGTGGGGTGGATGATGGCGAGGAGGAACGAGGGGCAAGGGTGGCCCGTTGCCCTGCGTCCGGCCTCCTCCCCATCGGCGTCGGGCGGCTGCTCGCCACGACGTCGGCCGTGAAAACCTACCCATCCTTGGCGGGCGGCTCGGCGTTCCGGGCTCGCAGGACGCTGGCCGTGAAAACCTAGAAGTAACCAATATATTCATTTTGTGTTTGCCACACTAACTATACTACTAAAACAATAATTGGTATTTCTGAAGTTACCATTTTACCCTTTACGTAAAAAAAGAATTACAAGTTTGCAATTACGCCCATTCTTACTCCCTCCATTTTGTGAAGGCAAAGGAGGCAATTTTTACTTCTATGGCCCATCGTCATAGACACAACAGGAGGCAATTTTTGCCTCCTTATTTTTGCCTCTCATTGCCTACAGCCTTCGTAGCCGTCGGATCGCCGCTCTCGTCGATGTGAGCCATCCAATTTTCCCCAATTATTATAGAAAATTTCATTTTGTCAATTTCAATTTCCACTATATTTGAGATTTGACAGGAGTATTAGACATGGTCTGCATGCTGACTGAGAAAACGGAAATTTCAGGGTGTTCTCCCAAACGGTACTGTAATTGCTGTGAAGAGGATAACAGTGAATAGCCATACTCTGGACGATAAGTCATTTGATCGAGAGGTTAAAAGCCTGTTGAAGGTTATTGATCATCCAAATGTAGTCCGGTTTCTTGGCTTCTGTTATAACACATATCGTGAAGTGATAAGAGCTCGAGGATCTGAAGACATCCTTTTACCCCAGATAAGAGAAAGACTGCTATGCTTCGATTACATCAGCAACGGAAGCCTAGATAAACACATTACAGGTACGACAAAAAAATGCTGTGTTTGATGGCTCGCTAGTAGGATCTCGAAGTCATCGTTGAGAAATTATTACCCATATAAATCTTCAAATTAAAATGTTCTATATCATTTTGCCTACGTTTTGCATTCAGCACTTTAATCATTCAACATGTCCATTTTTCTTTTCTTTTTCTTGAACAGATGAGTTAAGGGGACTTGATTGGAATACTCGTTATCAAATAATCAAGGAAATCTGTGAGGGTTTGCAATATCTTCACAATAAAATGGGTATTATTCATATGGATCTCAAGCCGGCAAATATAATGGTAGATAATCATATGGTTCCAAAGATTACTGATTTTGGTCTAGCAAGGCCAGATGGGAAGTCAGTCACAACTGGCGACCGTTTTGTATCACAGTACGTAACCAAAGCATCAAAGAAAACATTTTGATTTGTCTTCTACTTTTATTTTTAGGTGTGTTTATTATGCAGTGATACCTAATTTTCCTCATCTTAACGCAGAGGATACAGTGCTCCTGAATACGAGAATGGTGGCGACACGAAATTCCAATGCGATATTTATAGTCTGGGTGTCATAATCGATGAACTAGTAACTGGACGTAAGGGCAAGGGCATCCGTGATAAAAACAATGTAAGAGTTTCTTATCTTACATTTTTTTAGATAAAGGATAAAAATCCGCTTCATCTATCGGAGGATAGAATCAGACCAATTATTACAGACTCCACACTCAACTTAAAGTTCAACTGATACAAGATTCAAACCGCACACACGCAGCAAAGCGTAACAATAAAAAGCGTCTTTGACTAAACATAACCAACATGTCTTTTGCGAGAACCAACCACGGGAACCAAAGAAAGCTATAGCCGACGTTTCAAGGTGTCGTGCCACGGAGATCAATTGATCCTCAAGATCTTCACGCCGTTGCAAGTTTGCCCACCGACGTAGCCAATGTGTTCCTCGAATAATACCTGCAAAAGAGTTTTTGGTTTGCATTTATCAAAAACTACCTCATTCCTTGTTATCCAAATTGCCCATATAAGTGCGGAAGCTGCTGTGAATAATAATGTGTTATACTTTTTGTTACCCATCTTAGACCAATTGTGAAACAAATCATCTATATTTGAAGGAGGTGTTAATCCAAAAAGTAAATGTACAGAGAGCCACAAAAATTTAGCGTAGAAGCAATCAAAAAGAGGTGTTGAATTGTTTTCGGAAGATTCTGAGAGAGAGCACTTTTTATCTCCATCCCAATTTCTTCTAGCCAGGTTATCTTTGGTTAGAATGACTCCTCTTTTAACATACCACATGAAAATTTTAATTCTCATTGGCAGCTTCGTTCGCCAAATATCTTGCGACACTCTCACCCCATTGTTAATTAATGCAGCATACATAGACTTGATTTGTAAAAACCCTGGAGGCCTTCAAGTCCCATACAAAAACATCTCTTTCCTGAAGTAAGTTAACTTGTTGTAAGGATGCCACAATACTGAAGCCAATTTGTCAAGTTTGCCCCACCAGATTTCTCCTAAAGGAGATATTTAGTAAAGGAGAACTCAAACTGTAGCTATTGTATCTTGTTTCCTTCTTACAATATTAAACAACCCAGGAACTTATCTTTAAGAGGTTTGTTTCCCAGCCAAGTATCAACCCAAAAAACGTGTTTGTGACCCATCCTTGACAACAAAATGTCCTAATTTGAAGAAGGTATCTTTAACATTCATCAAACTCTTCCGTAAATCTTGAAGTCTGTTGGTTTCTTTACACAACTACCTAGTGTCTTATCTTTAATATACTTATTCCTTAATAATTCTTGCCACATCCCATCTTCATTTAGTAACTTGAATAACCACTTACTAAGCGGGCACTTATTTTGAATATCTAAATTTTGGATCCCTAGACCACCCTCGTCCTTAGGTTGACATATAACTTCCCATTTGACTAATCAGTATTTTCTCTTGCGTTGGTCATTTTGCGTAAAAAATCGAGATCTGAAGCAATCAATTTTGTCTAACACTCCCTTAGGTAGCTCAAAAAAAGACATCATAAACATTGGTAAGCTAGAGAGCACCGAAGTTTATGAGGACCAATCGACCACCTTTGAAAGCATTTTACCTTTCCAACCACTAAGTCTTTTCTCAATTCTTCTTCAATGCATTTCAAATCCTTATTAGATAATTTCCTAAAATGCATAGGTAGGCCCGTATAGCGGAATGGGTATTTACCAATGACACATCCAAATAATTGCGAATAAAACTCTTTCGTGATGTTTAGCTTCTCGAAACAAAAGACTTCGCTCTTGTGGAAGTTTATTTTTAAGCCGGATAGTTGTTCAAAAGTGCTTAATAACAATTTCATGTTAACGCCTTTGTCAACATCATGACTCATAAAGATCACGGTGTCATCCAGATATTGAAGGATGGATAAACCATCCTGGATCGGTGGGGAATGACCCCTTCAACCTCGCCTGCTTCCTTAGCTCTTGCAATTAGTATGGCCAACATATCAACCACTATATTAAATAGTATTGGAGACATGGGGTCACCTTGCCTTAAGCCTTTCTTAGTTTGGAAGTAGGGTCCAAGTTGGTCATTAATCTTAATGTTTACATTTCCCCCCAATGTAAACTTTTCAACCCATTCACACCATACGGAGAAACCCTTCATTCTTAACGTTTGTTTGTAAAAAATTCCAGTTGACTTTATCATAAGCTTTTTCAAAATCAATTTTAAATATCACCCCGTCTTTTTTTTTTGTGTGTAGTTCATGAATTGTCTCATGTAAAATAACAGCCCCTTCCATAATGCTTCTACACGGTATAAAAGCGATGCGGGTTGGTCTTATCAACTTTTGAGCAATGGTAGATAATCTATTTGTTGCCACTTTAGTGAAAATTTTGAAAGAGACATTCAACAAACAGATGGGTCTATATTGTTGAATGACTCTCGCATCCTTCTTCTTGGGCGGCAGGATTATGTTACCAAAATTAAGGCGATTAAGATGTAGAGTTCCCTAATGAAAATCAGAAAACAAAGCCATCGATCATCCTTGAGTAGATCCCAAAATACTTGGTAAAACTCCGGAGGAAACCCGTCCGGTCCGTGCACTTTGTTATGCTCCATTTGAAAAATGGCTGCTCGACTTCCTCAATGGTGAAAGGCTCGGTCAATGACTCATTCTCCGGATCGACACTTGAGGAATGTCCATCATGCGAGATTCATCTAATGAAATTAACGACTCATCGGATGGCCCAAACAAGTTTTTTATAATAACTAGTAATATGCTCCTTAAGTTGAGCATCACCAGTTATAATATTATTGCCATCCTCAAGTTGAAAAATACGAGTCTTTCTATGTCTACCATTGGCTAGCGGTGATAATACTTAGTGTTTGCATCACCTTCTAAAAGGTGTTTCACCTTAGCCCTTTGGTACCACTTGAGTTCCTCTTCCCTAAGCATTTCAGCAAGCCTTTCATTTAAAACATGCTTTAGATCACGTTCAGCGTCACTTAGCATGGCAAGTTCGGCTTTTTTGTCTAGTTCGTCCAACTTATTTAGAAGTGTCGCTTTTTCTTTTTATATACACCGCTCACGTGTTTTGCCCATCCTCTTAAATGTTGACGGAGCCTTCTAATTTTTGTTTGCCATCGCTCAATGGGTGAACCTGTAGCTAGAGTATTCTGCCAAACTTGTGACACCATCTCACAAAATCCGTCTCTTAGCAAACAACCTAGTTCAAATTTGAACTGAGGATGATAAGTTGTAGACGAACTATTTGTAGAGAATAATAGCGGAGTGTGGTCAGAAATTTCTCTAGAGAGAGGATACATCGTAGAGTGTGGGTATTGTGACTCAAAATCCGTGCATGTCAAAACCCTGTCTAACTTTTCAAAAGTTTGATTTGGCATATTGTTAGCCCAAGTGAATTTCCTACCGGATAGTTCAATTTCTCTAAGATTCAAAGTATCAATTACCGCATTAAACAAGAAAGGCCATCTATCATTGTAGTTATCATTGTTTTTCTCATCCGGTCTATTTAATAATGTTAAAGTCACCACCTATAACAAAAGGTATGGTTTCCTTTGAGCATACTGCGTACTAATTCGGATAAGAAATTTGATTTTTGATCTGCTTGAGCAGGACCATAGACCGAGATCAAATTAAATTTATAATCATCATGTTTATGACGTAACATAAAACGAATATAGAAATCACCTTCCTCAATTTGGCCTATATCAAAGGTTAACAAATGGACGCCTAGGATCATGCCACCGGATCTACCCCCGTGGAGCCAAGCAATGCCAAATAAAATCTCTACCAAAGACACGGATGGTGTTGAGAGTTTTTTGTGGAAAACTAGCTCTACCTGTTTCTGATAAGGCAATGAAATCTAGATCTTTCTCCTTTGTTAAATCAGATAGAAATCTATATTTTTTTGAATCCGCGAATCCGTTACAATTCCGTAAAAATCCCCTTCATCTTTAACAACTTTTATTTTTATTTTTTCTTCTTGCGGCATCCCTCTTTTTAAGTGATATAGGGGTTTGTAAAATCAAAGGATCACAACCCCCATCACCTAGCCCTTCTGTAACTGCCAGACTGATAAGATTTAAAGCTTCCAGATCCATATTATCATCATTAGAGCAATCAGTTGAAGCGTCTTGTGCTATGGCTACATTCTCATCCAATTGTTTAGTACTCTCTAGCATACGATTATATTCTAAATCTTTTTAAACTCTTTACAAAATTAATGCTATCAAGCTCATTGTTTCCTAGGACGACCCCTAAAGCCTTTGCTGAATTAATTAAAGAAGAATCATCTTTAGTACAAAAGGAAGGAGGGCGTTGTGATTTACCTTTCTCAGCGACCGATTCTAGGTTCTTCCTTGCCTTGATCTTGGCAGCCTTCTCAATGGAGTCTTGATCCACTGATGCATCACTCCTCTTGCTGGATCTCACTGGTGAGGCTGTCCCACTAAACATTTTTTGAACGACATTCCCAGAATCAGTCTGCGGGGGCAACATAGTAGCTTTCCATTCTCCAGTACCGGAATCGGACACCACAACTCTTGGCTTCTCATTTGATTTCACCACCTTACTCTGAGACTTGGTTGACTCCTCCAAGACCAGTGACTGTGCCAACTGCACCGTCTGCTGAACAGGCGCCCCATTCCCATTGTCAGGTGCTTGAGAATCTCCTATTTTCCCATCAATATCCATCTTTTTCTCTAAATTCCCTCCATTTGGGTCGTCCTCTTTTGGCTTTTCTCCCTTGGGATCCTCCTCCTTCGGATCACCTTCATTGGTAGAGTCCATATCAATGATTTGAGGCTCACCATTAAGGTTGTCCTTTTCAACCGCAAATTGTAGCTCATACACATAGTCCCCAATTACCACATCCACAAGATCTGGGATAAGTGATGGGTCTAGCACTGCTACTTTCATCCTTGCCCTTCCAGTGTTTTTAGTAAAAATAGTATCAACAGCTCTAGGCACACCCAAGATAGTTCCAACAACCCAAATAATTGGAAATTCTTTGAACTCATGAGGTAAACCTCTGAACTGTACCCACACTTTTGGAATCTCTCTTTTAAAAACCTCACTATCTACTATTTTTTAAAAAATAATCTTGCCTTCGACTTCCACGGGCGTCCATGGGACCCCAATTTGACACTGTTTCCAGTAAGTCAGCTGAAGGGAAATTAACAAGAAATGCACCAGTGCTTGTTGTCTGAATTTCCCATTTGTGGTTCTTACCTGGTCGTAGCCTTTCCAGTTCAACTGCCAATTGATTGACAGTAAATGAACCTTCCAGAACACGCACCACAGCTCTAGTATCTTGCACATTAGCTTTTGGATTATCGACCTTTGGGATGAAATAGAAACCAAGCCCCTCGACAGCATAACCACAAGGAATAGCACTTGTGTTTGTTTTTTTGCTGTTCGGGCACAATTTAGTGGAATGGTCACCAAAGCAAATCTCACAACAAAGAACCACAGTGCACTCATGAATTGTATGACCTTTGGTATAACAACGATAGCAATATGGTTTCCCTTTATTCTTTTTTGCCCCATGCATAGATGATTCTGGGATGTCAAGTGCTTTACCTATCAGCTCGGAAGCAAGTGGAACACCCTTTCCTGGTTGATCCACAGCCATCGCAGGTGCCGCATCCACCACCATGGCGACGTCTTGCTGGACTTGTGGAGCGTTATGCCCACCTTGTGCTGCTGTACCCGCCTCGAAGATGGCTGAGGGGACGCCCATCATGACACCAGCCTGATAGCCAGCAGGATCAGCACCCACAGCCGGTTGCTGGTGCGTAGAAAAACCTCACTATCTACTGTTTTTTCAAAAATAATTTCTTATCTTACATGACATATAATTACGCCAGTGTTTTGTATTTGCATCCTTTTTCCTTTTTGGAGTCCTCCGTACTGTGTTAATTATTCTGTTGAACGTGTCTCTAAGTCAAATTGAAGGTAAACTATTCAATTCGTAGAAAAAAAATAATCTGAGGAGGCCCTCACCATGTAGACTAATAAGATACAAATCCATGACCTAATCCTGATCAAGCAAACTACACATCCAATCATCAATGCCTATGTCACAGCCAGCGTCGCGATCGGGTGATTGGCGGTGACAGCGCCAGTGCAGAAGTGGCGGTGGCGGCGGGGTAGGGGAAGGCGGCGCCCAAGTGAGGGGCAAGGGAGAGAGAGAGGAAGGATTTCTTTATTTCTTTCTTTCTTAATCTCAATAGCTAACATCCACCATATATTTATAGTCTCTAGTGGACTTGTAATCCAAGCAAAGTCCTAGGTGGTTTCCTTACATATTGGAATGCCCTTTTCAAAACAAAAGGATTTCTTATCCTAATCAAACTGAAATATTTTTATTCCTAAGATATTATAGTTGCCGAAATAGTTCGGGGAAGGCGGCGCCCCGCCCCATCTTGCGACTAGGGGGCAGCCCCCACTTGGCCATGGCCGTCCTGGGCCGGGGGCTCCTCCTCCGGGCCTGTCATCTTGGGCTGTGACATCTCCCCCCTTCTCCGACCGTCGCATGCTCGCGCGGTATGAAGGTCCGTTCCGTGATGCCAGGAACGGGATCAGGTTGGCCAGGGACAATGGCTTCCACGCGTAGCACCAACCGTCCTTGTACCGGTTTGGCAATAGTCATGTTGTGGTGGGTGCGCTCCGCTGCAAACTCCATGAGGTAGTGGAGATTGTTGATGTAGCAATGGTTGATGTAGTGGTGCAGGGCATGTCCCTGCAGTGTCGTCATCTAGCGGCGAGGAAGAGTAGGTCATGCATATTGCCTGCCATGAGGTGTTGATGGAGCATGTCGCAAGGCAGGCTCTTGATGTAGATGAAGCGAGCATGGAGAGGTGGCATGATGTAGACCAGAATCTGGGGCGATGATCACGCCCCAGCGTGTCGGTGGGCGAATCTAGAAGGTTGAGCATGGTACCATACATGAACGTGCTGATGTCGTACTCACTCGGGGATAGCCGGTGGCAGCGTCGGGTGGTGTTGTAGTGGATGTAGACGTTGTCGATGCTGAAGAACTGGCCATCCATATTGTCAATGAAGACAACATGGGCGACGCCGATGTGGTGGTGCTGTGCGCCGTGGACACGCTCCGCTAAGAAGGATGTCCGTCAGGGCGGCGGCTATCGCTTGGCGGCGTGTAGGTGCCGATAGCGAGTAGGTTGGTGCATTGGGGACCTCCCTAGAGTAGAACTTGTAGGAGATCCGGTAGGAGTGGCGACGATACGGGGGGGTAGAACCACCCGTGGAAGAAGACGAGGTCGTCCTCGAGTGTCCATGTCTTTGTCGTTGTGCCCATCATGATGTTGAGGGCAATCCTGTGGAGGTGCTGCTGCTGGAGTGTTTCCTGGTGTACACGAGCGATGGTGTCAGTGGTCGTGGCATAGAGGTCTAGAGCAGAAGCTTGTCGGGGACACTTCGCGTGTCGAGACATGGTCAGTGGCGCCAATATTGTAGGCCGGTAGCTCCGGCGCTAGAGGTGGCACGGGTCCCTGAGAGGCGTCACGGCGGGGCCCATGTGAAGGTCGTGGCATGACCGTGGCGGTACTACTACAAGTCCCACGTCACGCGTCCCGGGCTTGCCAACCAAGGCATGCCAACGATGGCGTCGATGTCGCTATCGATGTGGAGGACTTAGGCGCCAACGTTGAAGACGTCGGCGATTGATGCGGATGGGAACGTCGAAGGAGGCCTCTAGTAGGTGTTGGGGGCACTTTCGTTACTGTCATCACCAAGACTTGAAGGGCTCGCGTCGCGAAGGCCGGCGTGGAAGCCGACTTTCGAGGGGCAATATCGTAGTTGTGCATGGCCCGGAGTCCACCCGTATCTTGCCGACGCCGTGCACCTGCAATGACGCCAATGAGGTAGAGGGAGAGCTCCATGTACCCCGTGGAGTCGTGGTCCACGATCGCATCATGAGGTTAGCTTCGTCGTCCTTGTCATTGGTGTCATAGTCGTTGAAGATGGTGATGTCGAAGAGGTGCTTGCACTTGTGACTACTGCGAGAAGGGCTCGTCATAGTTGAAGCAGTCGGCATGGCGGCGTTCCACCATCTCCATGGTGGTGAGAGCTTTGAAGGGCCTTCATAGCTGCTTGAAGGGCCTTGATAGCCGGGCGGTGGTCTTTGGGAGGCCGCCGCCTTCAGGTAGGGGGCGACTTGCTAGAGTTGTAGAGGATGGCAAGGCAGTGTTCATACGCCCTGGGGGCGACATGGCTGTCTCCAATACTTGAGGAGGCCGCAACAAAAGTTGGAAAAATCACATGACCTTCTTCTTATGTATACCATCCTCTACCACTTGCGCCTTTTGTTAGTTACATCAATATTCTATTTTTCCCCACATATTATTACAAACCGAGTGTAATTGTTTGAGACCATAAAAGAATTCAAATAAAAAGTTGTCAACTACAAAGATTTATATCATTTCTAGATGTACAACTTTCGATTTGATAGTTTTCCATCCATGGTTGTTTGCAAAATTTGAATTCCAAATTTGAAAATTTCATATGTAGTATTCCTTGAGAAGATGATTTGAACTAAAAACTTCTCAACTACAAAGTTTCCTAACTTTTTGAAATTGTTATGGTATGAGAGGTCATTTAAAATCCATATTTTAAATCAAAAAGTTGTCAACTACAATTTTCGATAACTTCGAAGGTCCACATCTTTTAGTCATTTGTTCATCCGATATAGTGATAGTTAAGTTGCTCACAAATATTATATATCTCTCTATTACTTTCATAAACTATACGAGAGATATGTAGATATTGTGAACAATGTTACTATCACTTTGTCAAATGCATAAACATCCAAATAAAAATTGTAGATTTTGATGAGTTATAGAACTTTTATGTTTATGACTTTTTTGGCTGAAATCATTCAAGTGTTCCAAAATGACACTTAAGGTTGACATTTTAAAAAGTTACATTCAGATACATAAATCATAGCCAAATAAAATGATAAATAAAAAACTTGTTGTAATAACATAATAAATTGATAGAACATGAATATAGAAAGTTTTAGAATAAAATCATCAAACTTGAAATTTGTATGAGGGAGAAAGACTAGTTAAAAAGCTTTTATAAGAGTTTTTAAAAAGAACCGGGTTCATCGGTGATGTATCAATGTCGGTTCATGGCTAGAACCGACACTAATGATATGATCCACTCCAATGGCTGGCGAAATGAGATGCCCCTCTTGATAGTACGGCCATCTATCCTAAATCGGTCATAAACATCTCTAAGCACCAATGACTGGTGAAATGAGATGCCCTCACAGTTATACCTTTGCCTTGCATATTTCCATTCTGCTCCATCTCCAAGTGCCGATGCAACGCATGCATCAAGATGTTCAAGAATGATATGATCCACTCCATATCATCACATGTCCCTCTTGGTCCATCGATCTTGACCTCACTTGCTCTTCACCGTTGCGTCAGTCCGTCGGCGCCAAGTCTTGCTCAAGCTTCACCGCCTTGCGGTCCATGACTTCAAAGCCTCGACTAGCCCTTCACACTTGCAACCAGTCCATCAAGCCAAGCATCATCTTGATCTTCACCACCTTGGTCACATGACTCTATGTCATGTCACATATGCAATAAAGCTCCTTGATTGCACCATCACATGTGAACTAATCTGATGTGTATTATCTCATTCACACGTTATTAGTTCACCTAATGTTGCCACTCAATTACCAAAAATCACAAGGGACCTTTCAACTGGCACATCCCTCTCGGTAGTACTCTAGCTTGTTGGATGCGAAGTCCCATGTGACTCTTCCCTGGCTTGCCAGCCAAGGCATGCCAAGGATGAGGTCAAAGTCGTTGCCGAAGTGTAGGGCGTGGGCGTCGATGTCGAAGACATCGGAACCGATGCGGATAGGGACGCCGTGCGTGGCGCCTAAGATGTGCATGTCGGCGCCCGATTGCGTGCGGTGACCGTCACCGGGACTGGTTGTGTACAAAAGCCCGTTTGTAGCGCTACCACGCGATGGTCGATGTTGTTGTGCGGTGCGCCTAAGCCGGCGATGATGCTGACGCCGGTGCCTCGCAATCATCCCAACGAGGTAGAGGGGGTGGACACCACGTCGGGAAGTTGGGATCCCGTGATGAGGACCCATAGATCGTATTTGTCCCGAAAGTAAAATTTGTCATGGTTGGTGTCATCCTTGTCGCCCTCGTAGTCGTTGAAGACGATGATGTCGAAGAGGTGCTTGCACTTGTGACCCTTTGAGAATGGCTCGTCACATTTGAAGCATAAGCCAACCTTGCGTCATTCCGTTATCTCCTCGGGGTTAGCCGCTTGAATGGCCTAGCTGAGGTAGTTGTCGCCGGTGGTCACCGATTGCGGCGCTACGGGCAGCATGGGTGTAATGGGCGCCTTCCTCGGTGTTGTGCTGCCTTTGCGAGTTGTTGAGGATGGAGAGCCGGCTTTCAGACACCCCGGCGAGTGGCGTGGCCGTCTCCATGTCCTTGGGATTCTGCAGCTCGACGCCGGTCTTCAGCGGTTCCACGGAGTCCCGCCAGGTAGATGTTCACTTGCTGCTGGTCGTCGAGGTGCCCGGCGCATGCCTCATGCACTAGAAACTGCTCCGTGTACTGGTCTTACGAAGCGATGCAAGTTCACCTAGTGGATTACGCCGGGTTACTTGGACCGGCTTCGTTGACATATTGGGCGAAACAAGACCAATCTGATGTACTAAACAATAATCAATACATATATATGTTCTAAAATTCTAACCCTTGCAAGAGCATGGGTTGAGAGACTAGTTTAACTAATTCACTTGTTACATCCGACGGTTGGAAAATATTACGTTGGGAGGAACCACCTGTTCTTCTCTTGCACGACAACAAATCTCAAAAATTGTATAGGTCACTTAGCTTTGTGCTAAATTAAATATTTCTACCTTTGAACAAGTATATAAAAAATACACCAACATCTAGATTAGCTAATTAGTTTATCGAATTATCCATGAAATATTTGCTCTTACTTCAAGTTGAAGATGTTAACAAAAAGCTTGGTTAAAATTAACTATGTTTGAACTATGGTAGAGATAAAGTGACTTTTCATTTTAATGATGCGAATAACACTCAGTGGTGTAACAATCCTGATGAACAGTTCTTTTTGAAATATTTTCTACTAGATGTAAGGGGTTCTATTAAATCACTTATTCCAAATGTGCTCCGTCAACAGATTCTCTACTAGAATTAGAACTGCTGCATGATCAAACAGTTTTCACAAAGTTTCCTAGTTCTTGAACTTTTTTTTTGGAAAGAGCTCATTCCAGAACTTGAGTAGTAACATTTATCTGATTCAGGTACTTCGAAGATGGAGACACAGGTGGAAATCATCGGGCCATAATACACAACTACTATCCCAACAAGTAACTAAATGTATTGAAATAGCAGAAAGATGCCTGAGGATGGATCCACGGAAAAGACCTTTGCTATCAAATATAATTGATGATCTCGATAAAATTGGAAATACTCAAATCTCTACGGCTGGACAGGTAAACTCAAGTGCTCTATTAGCTGAGAAATGAGCAACCACTAATATTTACTCATTTCCACATAGTAGATGTATTGCATTTAGGAAAATAAAATATGGTTTACCAATAAATTTTAAATGCAAATGTGTTGTTAGAATTCAGTAAAAATTTACACATTTTTGTGTAACTAATTACATAATGTTGGCATTAATTAGTCTTAATATATTTTAAAATAATTTGTTAGTGTCATTTGTTAACTAGATAAATACCCGTGTGTTGCACTGGGGCCATAAGGTGCTAAGTTGTGTTCGGTGCATGTGCACCTGACCACGGTATATAGAACTAACCTGCAACGATCGACCATATCATGCAGTTTAAATCACATGGTCTTGGGGAACCTCGACTAAGTGCCGGGATTTAAACCCCGTGTGGAGGATTTTTTTTTTTTTTATGTTTCTGCATTGATTATGAAATCTATCCTATATTGTAAAGTCTGGGAAAAGAAGAGTGCTACTACTTAGAAAAGAACAACTACGTGTAACGTGTCTAGTATCCTTGCCAGAGTCATAATTAGATTCAGAGATTTTGTTTTATTTTGTTGTGGGATGTAGCACTCCATTTTAAAAATCTTCTTAAGGCCTAGCTCAGCATGTGGAAAACACTGGTACAAAAAAATCTTTTTCCAAGGTGTTTCAAAATGAATCTCGGAGGCAAGCGAAAATTCCAACCGCCTCGGTTAATGCCTCCGGTCAAAACAATTGTCTTGCAAAATCGATTTACGATGGCTGTTAAAAAATAATCTCCTCCTAAAATCTATTAACTGAGGCAGCTAAAAATACAACCATTTTCGAAGACGGACCTCTTATAAGGCCTGCCTGGGTTAATATTCCTGAAGCCATGTAGAAGTCCATCTCGGACAAATACTCGGTCACAGTATATAAGCATTGAAACCCTACCTCAAATTTAATTAGAAACCAGTTTCGGGTCTATAAATTTTGGTTCGGTCCCACAACTTATGTTCCTTTTGGTTGGTTCCAGATCTGACCAGACAGAGGACTCTATTATTTCCTTGTGCGGTTAAATTTCACTTTTACCATAACCTTTGGTGCATTAGGCTTTCATTAGTAATTAACGATGCGGCACATGCATTACATGTACGAATTTATTTATAAAACAAATATGTTTGCATTTTATTGATTATTTAAGCAAGATAATCAAAATTGATTCAGGAAGATAGCATTAACGTTTCCTTCACACCCGTGGGGCCCTGGCAACCTCCACTAGCTAAAAAATAGCCTCGATACCGTCTCACCCTGACGCTGTCCTCTAGAAAAAAATCGATTTTTTTTTTTGACATGGTAGAAAAAAAAATCGATTATTTTGTATTCGTTTTCTGAACACTATATTGTGTGTACACAATAAATAAATTTAAATGGCAAAGCCATCAATCGCAGACTTGTAAGATCGAGTTCTAACCAGTGGAGCCCATGAGCTAACCACTTCGTCCGGCACCCTCAAGCGCAATGACTCTGATGATGCATGCATCAACGTTTTCCATTCCTTGAACCATACCAAAAAAGTGAGAAGTGAGTAGATGATGGAATAGATCCTTCCATAAACTCTATAGTGGGAGCAACAGTTCCCCATTTGTGGTTTGATAGCTGCCCTTGTTCGCCAACTCCTAAATCAAAATGCCAACTCAAAAAAAAAAAGAGTTCATCTGCAACAGTTTGGTATAATTCACTTGCCAAACTCATATCTAACTTTACATCAAAAACTCTGAGAGAGAAACAAAATTTTGTTTATGTCCTTACACCTCTTGAAAACTTACATTAGGAACACAAAAATAAAATTATTTTTATGCTCTTCCACCTATTCTAATACGTATGGATGGGGGCGCGAATGCCAAGCGTCGAAGCACGCGCATAAATGCGTATAAACGGCCTGTTTTGCGAACTCCCCCAAATTGCCAAACCTAAATGCAAAACTATTGGAGACTTGTTTTTGAGCTTTTTGCCAAAATATAAGAATGCCAAACACAAATGACAAAGTGTTGGAGTTGCTCGACGTACCTTGTTCATCTCTGACAGATTAACCCATCTTGGTGGGATGATGATGACATGCTGCTGATTCAGCCTCTTCAGCTACATTATGGTTTTGAGTTTAACAAGGAAATATCAAATGAGGTTTTGCTGACCAATGAGACCGATAATTGCATTGCCTTCAACATCGAGACGGTTTGCCACCTGCAGTACTGGACACGGCCAAACCAAGGAATTGTGCCACGACAGTCCAAGAGTATTGTGACTATTACACTGCAAGCACAGGAGATGACCCTGGGACGATCTATGCCTCTTGACGACAAGTTCGTAGTGCGGAGCACAATGGTGGAAGATGGTCTTACAGATGAGGATATCACCAAAGATATGTTCAACAATGAGGAGTTTGATGAGGTGGAATTGAGGGTGGTATATGAAGACCAGTCTATGAAATCTCAAGCTGATCAGTTGTCACTTGAGCCCAATGCGCCAGTCAATGAGGTATGTACGAGCCTAATCCAACATAGCACCCATTACTGAAGTAAGACCATATATTTTGTTTTTCTTCAACTAACAAGTAACTTATTTTGCGGGACAGGAAACCAACTCGCGGGAACCATGTGCCAAGAGGCAGCGCCTTATTTTTGGCCGACAACTTCAAATTCTTTCAACTACCAACGTGAGTTCCCAGGATAAGTTGCCAGTGACCGTGAATGTCAAGACAGGAGCCATGGGAAAGCTACTGCCAAAGCTGCTGTTGCTCCTCAAGCAGGAGCACAATCTGCAAAAAAGTCTGAAGAAATATTTCAAGGATCTTGAAAGAGAGCTGATGATACTGCACGCTGGCCTGTACAAGGTGTCACAAGTGCAGGATGACCAGCCTGACGAAGAGGTTAAAGTTTGGACCAACCAGATGAGGGAGCTCTCATATGACACGGAAGACATAGTTGATGACTTAATTGTACGCATCGAGCACTCGGAGCCTATAACTAACCAGGACAGCCTCCAAGTCAAAAAGAAGGTCAAAGACATCCTGATCCGAGTCAAAAAGGCAGCCAAGTGGTATGACAGATACAAACTCCACCATCCTGTGCGTAGTACAGCTATATCATCATGTACAGTGGATCCTCGCCTGCCTGATTTGTACAAAGACCATCGAGAACTTGTTGGTATCAATGGCCCACGGGATGAGTTACTGAAGAGACTAGCAGGCTGGCCTGATGATACATCGTGCAAGCATCAACTCAAGATTATATCAATATTTGGAGAAGGCGGGTTAGGCAAGACAACTCTTGCCAAATCAGTCTTCGTCAGGCTTTCTCAAGAATTCCGTCTTAAGGCTTTTGTTACAGTGGGTCGTAATCCCGACACCAAGCGAATGCTGAAGAACATTCTCATGAAAATAGACAAGGGCACAAATGGAGAAAATCTCAATCAAGATTTCGACCGCTCTCAGCTCACTGAAATGATCCAGAATGTACTTAAGAACGAGAGGTATGCACAACCCTACAATTTATGCAAAATTTTTTCTAAGATAAATGTTCCTTCCATCTTATAATACGGTGAATTTTAGCGTTCCAAACTTTCCCAAAAATAGAAATATATATGCTTGAAATTGTAAAAGGGGTTATATCTTGAAAGAGTTAGAATATGGGAAAGCTTGATGAATTCTATTCCATGAGTGTCGAGACATATAGATCAGCATCGCATACATGCATGCATCCACACACACATGCATCCGCACGATGCTTAGTCTAACACACACATGCATCCACACACTAATATTAGTCCCACACTCCCCCACAGTCTTAACTGGGAGCACCGCAAACATTAAGACTGGACCTAAGCTTCGTGAACACGGATGTCGGCAAACCTTTGGTGAAGACGTTGGCGTACTGGGAGGTAGTGGGAACATGCAGGACGCGGACCTCACCAAGGGCGACTCGCTCTCTGACGAAGTGTAGATCAATCTCAACATGCTTTGTTCGCTGATGCTTTGGACTGGGTTCTTCGGAGAGGTAGGCTGACCGACATTATCAAAATAGACCATAGTGGCGTGGCGAAGAGGATGATGGAGCTCCTGCGAAGTTGGCGCAACAAAAAAAAAGGGCTTCGGCAACACCGTCGCCACGGCTCTATACTCCGCCCACCTTTGGACCTTGACACGGTGGGCTGACGCTTGGATGACCAGGAGATGAGATTGTCCCCGAGGAACACGGCATAACTAGAGGTGGACTTGTGCGTGTCGGGACATCCCACCCAATCAGCATCCGTGTAGACAATAAGATCACCGATGAGGTCCAGTGAAGGTGAAGACCGAGGTCCAAAGTACCTCGAAGATAGCGAAGAATCCACTTCATAGCACCAAAATGAGGCTCTCGAGGATCATGCATATACAAGCGGAACTGGCTGAACAGCGTGTAGGCGATATCCGGCGGGTGAAGGTAAGGTACCGTAAGGCGCCGGGCGATGCTGCGTAGGGCGGTGGGGTCGCCACGGCAACACCATCGGTGACGACTTGGCTTGAGTATCCACAGGAGTACCTGCAAGGCTTACGGTTGAGCATACCGGCACGGGTCAAGAATATCCAAAGATATACTAATTTGTGAGGCGAGCAGAGGCTTGTCATGTTGGCGCTGAACACTGACTCCAAGAAAATGATGAAGAGGTCCCATATCCGTCATAGAGAATTCCTGGCAGAGAGCAGCAATGATCCGCTGAAGAAGACTCAAAGAGGAGGCCATCAAGACGATGTCATCAACATAGAGAAGCAAGATAGCCATATTGGAGCCATGACGATATATGAACACTGAAGTATCAGACTTTGCCTCAACAAAACCAAGAGAGATGAGGTAAGAGGCAAACCGATGGTGCCAGGCGCGGGGAGCTTGCTTCAATCCATACTGGGACTTGTTCAGGTGGCAGACAAGGTTAGGTCTGGAGGTGTCAGCAAAACCAGTCGGTTGTGCACAGTAGATGGTCTCATTCAAGGTGCCATGGAGAAATGCATTCTTCACATCGAGCTGGTGAATAGGCCATGAATGAGAGAGTGCGGGGGTGAGAACGCCCAAAATCGTTGTTGGCTTGACCACGATTGAAAGTTTCATCATAGTCAATGCCCGACGCTGTGTGAACCCAACGGTACCCATCGAGCCTTATAGCGGTCAAGTGAGCCGTCCGACTTGAACTTGTGACAAAAATCCACTTGCCTGTAACAAGGTTGACACCGGGAGGCCGAGGAACTAGTGACCAAGTGTCATTTGCTTGGAGGGCATCAAACTCCTCCTGCATTGCCGCGGCGCCACGCCGGATCCGCGAGTGCAGAGCGAACCGGGCGATGGTATTGGAGATAGTGTAACCGCTGAAGATTTAGGCGATCAACAGCGGGTTGTCGTATGCCGTCCTTGCCACGTGTGCACATGCCATGCGCATTGGTGACAGGAGTGTCGCCGGGGCACCGTAAGGGTGGTGCGGCCGGGGGGGCCGCCGCGCCGGGCCGGCAACGCACGGGATAGGGGCCCCGCAGGGGCAAATGATGTCGGCCGGCCCGGTGTAGGGGCGCTGTGTGGGCGGGCGGGGAGAGGACCGGCCGCCGACGCACCAGCGGGTGGGGGCTGTGGGCGGCGCGCCGCCGCTGCCGCCGAGGCTACCGGGGGCGGCATCCATACCCCTGTGAAGGCGTGAACCGCATACACAGCTTTTGACCCATAGGGAAAAGAGGAATCATCAGTGCTGTCCAAAAAATCAAGTGTGGTGGGATCGGGGCGAGGTGGACATATCGGCGAAGGGAAACACCGTCTCATTGAGGACAACATGTCTGGAGATGATGATGCGGTTGGAATGAAGGTCAAGACACCGATAGCCCTTATGGGAGGAGTACCCCGTAAAGACAATGAAGGAGGAGCGAGGTGATAGTTTATGTGGAGCCGTGGAGGACGGGGTTGGGATAACAGGCGCAAACCCGAACACACCTAAGGTGCGTATAAGAGGGCTGCATGCCATGGAGGGCGAGGTAGGGTGTTTAGCCGTCTAGGGTTTTTTGTGGGGTGGCGGTTGAGAAGGTAGGTGGCAGTGTGGAGTGATTCCGCCCAATAAACCGGAGGTAGACTGGTGTTGGTATAAATTAACGCACACAGAAAAATCCGCATAAAGCGCACGGATACCGATGTAGCTTTCACCTGGGAGTATTCCAAGGTATCGATTTCCACAGGGAACGTAAAGTGTACTAATCAAGATAATAAGTCGTCCCAAGGATAACTATGGGTTTGTGGGGAGAGAGAGAAAGTTTCTAAGGCTTCTCTAATAGATCTAGGAATCAAAGATACTTCAAGATTTATTTATTATGGGACATCGGAACACTAGCCACGAGAAAGGGATGAGAAGGGGGCTAGGAAGCTCCAACTACGGTCCTACAAACACCAATCCGAACGTGGTGGAATACGTCGGCCGTCGTGGCTGTCACCACCAGGGCTACCACAAACTATCCGTGGGATTGGGTGCAATTCAGTGTAACCACTAGACTAAGCACCACGCCTAATCTAATAATTACTACTCTAGTGTTATAAAGACTAGAGCACTTGATGCAAGCGGGAATCTAATAAATAAAGTAGAAGTAAATATTGAATGAAAGTAAATAGAGAGCTTAAAAATAATAAATGAAGAACCTGGAGATTAGTTGAAGACGAACTAGTAGTCGCAAGATTACAATGTTGATGAAGATCCGACAAGTAAGGCTCTTCAACTCCCTCCTCTTCTCTCTCCTTGATCTAATTACAACTAGATGAACTAGTTGAACTAGATGAACTAGATGAACCAGACAACTAGACAACTAGACAACTAGAGGGATCTCTCTTCTAGTTGAAACCCTAACTTTTGCTCTGTAGAATACTAATGAAAGATAATGAGAGAGATAAGCCTTGGGGCTGAGCCTGGGGCTGCTTATATAGTCCTTGGCGATGAATGATAGCCCTTGGATCAAACCGACCTTGACAACGGTGTAGATACAACCTCAAAGTCGGTTGTGAACCGCCATAGGAAGATGAGGGTGACGGTGGGACCCACCGGCGGCCGGCCAAATGAGCTTTGGCGGCCCCGGTGGCCTATCTCCTCTCGGCCTCTGGTTCCTTCAGTGTTCTCTCGGTACTTTCTAGAATGTTTTAGTTCACTTTTCGGATTGAGTTGCTTCACGGTCAAGTCTTGTCATCATATGTCTTGTATATTCCGAACTTTCTCCATTCTTCTCTCGCATTTATCCTGTTAAGTCCCCTGAAAAATCACAGTAATACCAAAACTCGTGGAATTATGTCAAGTAAAGCCCCTAGACTTATGTTGATATTAATTTTATGCCCTTATTTCATATTTAGTTGACTATTAATATTATGCTATAATAGGTGTCAACAAGCTCCCAAAGCTTACCCTTTGCTAGTCCCTAGCAAAAACCAAACTTAGCAATGGATCGGGAGTTGCTACAATGCTTTCATGCCTCATAAGTACACATGCTTTCAAACAAGAATTCTCCTCGAGAAAAAAAAAAATTAATTATTATTTTTATTTTTTAACTTAAATCAAGCAATTGAAAGACGTAACAATCAAATCAAGCACTATGTCTCATGCTCTTAGATCAACTATTATCCTGGAGTTTTTGCAATAATTTTCGAAAAGAAACATAGCTCACTTCTTCCTTTCTCGTGGTACTCTCAAATCACTCAATGAGTATATATATATGTGGTATTTTTGGATCCTCACAAAGCATATATATTAAACATCCTACTTCTAATAAAGTCAGATCTGTAGGGATTGAAATGTAGCATACTTACTTTGTATGTATCTGCAATATCAAATATGGATCAAGGAAAGACATCATCTTTAGATCAAGATGTGCATGTGTGTGCTAATTCTACTATGCTCTTATTTTTTTCTCTCTTTTTAGAATAAATATTTTTGCAAAACAAGATCATGGGCTATCTTTATTATTATTATTATTATTATTATTATTATTATTATTATTATTATTATTATTATTATTATTATTATTATTATTATTATTATTATTTTTAGAGAGGTGGACTCTCATTGGCCCTAGACTTTTGTACGTTATTTCCTCTCTTTTAAAGATGTGGGTTCTCTTGACCCTCGGACACTTGTCCATTATTCATCTTTATTTAGGGAGGTAGGCTCTACTCGCCCGTAGGACACTTGTCCATTTTTCATCTCCCTTTTTCTTTTTCTTAAGGAGGTAGGCTCTACTGCCCGTAGGACTTTTGTCCGCTTTTTCATATCCTCTCTTTTTTTTATAATAAATTACTTTTGCATAGCCCATGCCTTGATGTACAAAAATAATTTATTGAATTTAGAGAGATCAACAACTGGAGCATTTAAATAAATAAAAACAAGTGTACGTGATCTTGATCTTTAGACAAGTCTCTCAACTTAGTTCACAAAATTTGACAAAGCTCAACACAAAGCAAATAGCTTTTTATTAGTTTAATATTTTATAATATGACTCTAATAGGAGATAATTTTATCATAAAGATGAAGTGAAGCTATTATTTTGATATTTTTGAAATAAATTCTCCAGGACTCTAGTATCACTAGGAACAAAATAAATAGCAACTCAACTTTATGTATCATATCCGTTAATCACCTAGACTTAGATCAAGCATACACTACCCATAAGTTTTCAATTTCATCACATGTTACAACAGTTTTTATCTGAAACTTGGGAGAATTCAAGGTTGAAAACTAGGTACTTGAAAAGAATTACAGCAGGGGCAACTATTCATCATTTCCATACTTAAGGTTCATTTTATTTGAGCAAAAGCAAACTGGTGAAAACTCCTCTAGAACATTTATTCTTACTCTCTAATAAAGACTCTTTTAAAGACTAGACTCTTATTAAACAAAACAAAAAGATAAAAACTAATAATATATAGTAAAGAGATACTTATCGTGATAAGCGGGGTGCTCTCCCCAAGCTAGATTGACATGTCGGAATGTTGATGATTGGAAGTTGAGGTAGACAAATGATGAGGGTGTCATCCTATCATGTCTTTCTCCCATGAATCCCTGCAACACTCAAATAGACAACAAAACTCGTGGAACTGATTAAAGGTTAGGTATTTAAGCATTAGTTGTCTAGAGTGTTCTAATATAATAATCATATAAACTCAATTATATCTAGCTCTTTAACCATGTTGGTGCGTGGCTCAAAGTAAACTTTCAAACGTTGTCCATTTACCTTGAACGTATTACTGTATCATCTTGGATGGTAATGGCTCCATGCGTTGATGTGTCGACAACATTATATGGTCCATCCCACTTACTACGCAACTTACCATGTCCAAAAGAGCTTTACTCTTGAATGAAATAGTAGAACTTTATCTCCGGGCTTGAACTCCTTGTGTTTGATTCTCTTATCATGCCATCTTTTTGTTCTCTCTTTGTAGATCTTAGAGTTGTGATAGGCCTTTTCTCTCCATTCTTCTAGCTCAGATAATTGCATCAGACGCTTCTCGCCAGCTAGGTGGAGATCCATGTTCCATTTCTTGATTGCCCAATGAGCCTTGAACTCTAATTCAATAGGCAAATGGCAAGTTTTCCCATATACAAGTTGATAAGGTGACATGCCTATAGGTGTCTTGTATGCGATTCGGTAAGCCCACAGTGCATTTGGAAGCTGGTCCTTCCATGACTTCCCATTTCATCTACAGTCTTTTACAGAATATTCTTGATTTGTTTGTTAGATGTTTTCGCCGACCGCTAGTTTGAGGATGGTAACGTTATGACGAATCCCATGATCCGCTAAATACTTTCGAAAGACTTTATCAATGAAATGGGATCCTCCATCGCTTATGACCATCCGGGGTGTACCAAAACGAGGAAATATGATTTCATGGAACATTTTCTTTGCATGTTTTGAATCATTTGTTCGACATGGCATTGCTTCTACCCATTTGGATACATAGTCTACGGGCACTAAGATGTACTCAAAATTTCCGGACTTGGGAAATGGTCCCATATAATCAATCCCCCAAACATCAAATAGTTCAATTTGGAGATTGTTGATGAGAGGCATTGCATTTTGTGTATTTATGTTTCCATGCTTTTTGGCATCTGTGGCATCTTCGACAAATTCCTTTGTATCCGCATACATCGTTGGCGAAAAAAAAACACTTTGCGGATCTTAGCATGTGTCAAGAATGCTCCATAATGTCCTCCATATGGCGAGGCATGACATCTTTCCATAATTTGAGTAGCCTCAGCCATAGGAACACATCTTCTCAACAACCCATCGGCACAAACTTCGAAAAGATAAGGCTCATCCCATAGGTGATGACGACTCTCATAAAGTAGTTTTCTTTTGTCTTCACCGGGTGGGACATAGCACATTACTATAAAGTTCACGATGTTTGCATACCATGGATTGGAGTGTGTTATCATGAGCAAGGTGTCATCCCTTAGATAATCATTGATAGGTAGCTCATATGTCTCCTTGTATGGAATCCTAGACAAGTGATCAGCTACGAATTCTCTACTCCCTTTTTATCTCGGATTTCTATGTCAAACTCTTGGAGTAGAAGAATCCATCAAGTAGCCGAGGCTTAGCATCTTTCTTAGCGAGGAGGTACTTAAGAGCAGCATGGTCTGTGTAAACTATTACCTTTGCCCCCACTAAATAAGATCTAAACTTGTCTATGGCAAAGACAACGATAACAACTCTTTTCGGTGGTATAATAATTGAGCCGTGCTCTCGACAAGGTTTTGCTAGCATAGGATATGGCATAATGCTTCTTATCCTTGGTTTGGCCTAAAACGGCACCAACCGCAAAGTCGCTAGCATCACACATGATCTCAAAAGGAAGATTAAAATCGGGAGGTTGAATAATTGAAGCTGAAGTGAGTGCTCTTTTATGGATTTGAAAAGATTCAAGGCACTCATTACTAAAGATGAAAGGTGCATCTTTAGCTAAGAGACTAGTCGGGGGGTCTAGCGATTTGAGAAAAATCTTTGATAAAGCACCTATAGAACCCTGCATGTCCCAAGAAGCTTCGGACTCCTTTCACATTTGTGGGAGGTGGAAGTTGTTCAATAACTTCAATCTCTGCTCTATCCACCTCTATCCCATGTTCGGACACCTTGTGTCCAAGTACTATTCCTTCCTGAACCATAAAATGGCATTTCTCCCAATTCAGGACTAAGGAATTTTCTTCACACCTTTGTAAGACTTTATCTAAATTCTCCAAACAATCATCAAAAGTTTTTCCATAGACAGTGAAATCATCCATGAATACTTCCATGATTTGCTCGATCATATCAGAGAAAATAGACATCATGCACCGTTGGAAAGAAGCTGGAGCATTGCATAATCCGAACGACATTCGTCGGTATGCATAAGTTCCATACGGGCATGTAAAAGTGGTCTTACTTTGGTCAGCAAGGTGGATTGGAATTTGATGATAACCAGAATAACCATCAAGGAAACAATAGAAAGAATGATTTGCAAGCCTTTCCAACATTTCATCAATGAAAGGTAACGGGAAGTGATCTTTCCTTGTAGCCTTGTTAAGTTTTCGGTAATCAATGCACATGCGCCACCCTGTGATGGTTCGTTGAGGAATAAGTTCATTCTTCTCATTTCTAACGACCGTCATTCCTCCCTTCTTTGGCACAACTTGGACAGGGCTAACCCACTCGCTATGTGGCACGGGATAAATAATCCCAGCGTGTAGGAGCTTAAGGACTTCTTTATTAACAACTTCTCGCATAGCTCTGTTAAGTCTACGTTGTGGTTGCCTAGAAGGTGATGCATCTGGATCAATAGGGATACGATGCGTGCAGAGTTTGGGGCTAATCCCTATGAGGTCTCCAAGTGAGTAACCTATGGCTTTTTTATGTCTTTCTAGGATAGTGACAAGTTTATCTGTCTCTTCTTGAGAAAGCTTGTCACTAATAATGGCAGGAGTTTCTCGATTATTATGAAGGAAGACATATTTTAAGCCAGGAGGAAGTGGTTTTAATTCTATTGGAGGAGGTGTAAGTTGTTCAGTTTCGTCTAGCTCAATGGGTTCTACCAACTCTTCTTCTTCTTCTTCAACGAAGTGTTCAACGTCGAAGGATGGTTGGGCCATCTCTTGTAGAGATGCCATTAAGACCTCCTCAATAGGGTCTTGTTCGGGTCTGGATTCCACTAATGTATTAATAGATAGATCAAGAGGAATAGTCATGGTGGAATTCCCAACCTTGAAGTCTAAGTGACCTCGCAATGGTTCTTCTGTAAAAGTCTCATGATTGGTGCGCTTAATCAAGAGATCAACACGAGATGTCATAAATATGAAAATCTAAACATAACTTCGAGTTGTTGATTCTAACAGAATAGCCCTTAAAACTCCATGGCTTTCAAGAATAAATCCTGATGGGCCTTGTAGAAGTTTTTGTGATGGAGTTAAGGGACGTGTCGGGATAAAGAGTATTGGCTAACTCCTTTGAAATAATATTTATTCCACGGAAGGATTGTAGTGGACTTTTCTAGCGAGACCCTCTAATTTGGCATAGAAGAATGGTTGAAAGGGAGGTGACTCGAGCAATCTCGGGGAGATATCTCCGCCGGTTAGCCATTCATAACTCATGATTCTTTGAAAGGCTTTTGAGGTGTTCTATGCTAACAGATTTTTCTAGTGGATCATGTGCGTGGTCTTTACTAGAGGTCTCGCTTGGATAGGAAAATTCGAGGTGTTTCCATAATCTTCAAAGATATCTTCCTCGAATTCAAAGGGAAGCTCTAAAGGTGATGGTTCATCATCCTCTAATTGGCTTTGTGTTCCCTTATCGGGAGGTGTTTCAATAACCAAAATATTAGAAGAATCAGCTGGAAGTTCCAATTCGGTTGCATGTTCCTCCTCTATTGGTTCGGGGGGCTTTGTTCGACTTCTTCTTCGGGAAATTCATCATAGATGCCGGTGTATGGAGTGTTTTCAAGGATTCTCTCAAGAATGGCTTTTCCCTCACTAGCAATTTTATGTGAGAATGAACCTCCCTGACGATGTCTAGATGAGAAGCGACTTCCTTATTAAGGCCAAGGTAAAAATGATAGTACAGGACATGGTCTGGTAAGGAAAGGTTTGGGCCGGAATTGGTAAGGCTTGTGAATCTAGCCCAGGCTGCTCCTAGAGTCTCCTTCTCTTTTTGTTTAAATGTGAGCACTTCAAGTCTAAGGTCTGCAATTTTATAAATTGGGAAGAAAGCACGACAAAATTTTTCTAGAAGTTCATCCCAGTTTCCATTTACGCTTCTTACAGAATGAGCATACCACTTTTTGCTCTTCCCTTAAGGAGAACGGAAATAACTTCCATTTAATGGTCTCTTGAGTCATGCCAGAATACCCGACAAGAACACAACCTGCCTCGAATTCTTTAAGGTGTGCGTATGGATCTTCATCGCTAAAACCGGAGAAGGATTGCTCTTGCACTTTGGCTATAAGAGCAGGGCGAAGCTCATAGCCATCTGTAAGAATGGGGTGTGATGATGGTGGAGGCTCCAACAAGTCACCCTTTGGAGCAAAGAATTTATAGATTGGAGTGAAATCCATGTGGAAGGGATAGTGGTAAAAAGAAAAGACAAAATAGATGAACTTGTTTCAAGATTAACACAGCTACCGTTGCCCGGCAACGGCGCCATAAAGCTTGTTGGTATAAATTAACGCACCACGTAAAAATCCGCAAGTGCACGGATACCAATGTAGCTTTCACCTGGGAGTATTCCTAGGTATCGATTTCCACGGGAACGTAAGTGTACTAATCAAGATAATAAGTCGTCCAAGGATAACTATGGGTTTGTGGGGAGAGAGAGAAAGTTTCTAAGGCTTCTCTAATAGATCTAGGAATCAAAGATACTTCAAGATTTATTTATTATGGGACATCAGAACACTAGCCACAGAAAGGGATGAGAAGGGGGCTAGGAAGCTCCAACTACGGTCCTACAAACACCAATCCGAACGTGGTGGAATACGCGGGCCGTCGTATTTGTCACCACCAGGGCTACCACAAACTATCCGTGGGATTGGGTGCAATTCCAGGTAACCACTAGACTAAGCACCACGCCTAATCTAATAATTACTACTCTAGTGTTATAAAGACTAGAGCACTTGATGCAAGCGGGAATCTAATAAATAATGTAGAAGTAAATATTGAATGAAAGTAAATAAAGAGCTTAAAAATAATAAATGAAGAACCTGGAGATTAGTTGAAGACGAACTAGTAGCTGCAAGATTACAATGTTGATGAAGATCCGACAAAGTCCGGCTCTTCAACTCTCTCCTCTTCTCTCTCCTTGATCTAATTACAACTAGATGAACTAGTTGAACTAGATGAACTAGATGAACGGACAACTAGACAACTAGACAACTAGAGGGATCTCTCTTCTAGTTGAAACCCTAACTTTTGCTCTGTAGAATACTAATGAAAGATAATGAGAGAGATAAGCCTTGGGGCTGAGCCTGGGGCTGCTTATATAGTCCTTGGCGATGAATGATAGCCCTTGGATCAAACCGACCTTGGCAACGGTGTAGATACAACCTCAAAGTCGGTGAGTGAACCGCCATAGGAAGATGAGGGTGACGAGGTGGGACCCACGGCGGCCGGGCAAAATGAGCTGGCGGGCCCGGTGGCTTTTGTCTCCTCTCGGCCTCTGGTTCCATCGGGTGTTCTCTCGGTACTTTCTAGAATGTTTTAGTTCACTTTTCGGATTGAGTTGCTTCACGGTCAAGTCTTGTCATCATATGTCTTGTATATTACGGAACTTTCTCCATTCTTCTCTGCATTTATCTATTAAGTCCCCGGAAAATCACAGAATACCAAAACTCATGGAATTATGTCGGTAAAGCCCCTAGACTTATGTTGATATTAATTTTATGCCCTTATTTCATGTTTAGTTGACTATTAATATTATGCTATAATAGGTGTCAACAACTGGCTTGAAACAGGAGTGAGTGCACAATGTTGTTGATAGTGCGTAGAATGCGCTCAACCCGCCCATTCTCATTGGGAGGTGTATGGGCACGAGGCGAAGAACGACCCGTGAGTGAGGAAGAACGTGCGGGCCGAGGAATGGTCAAATTCACGGCCATTGTCGCACCGAACTGCCTTGATAGAAGAGTCAAATCTGCGTGCGCACATACAAGAAGAAATTAGTAAGAGTAGTAAAGGTGTCGATTTGAGGCGTAGAGGAAAAGTCCAGCTGAAGTGAGTGCAAGCATCAAGAATGACAAGATAATATTTATAGCCGTAAAACACCGACAACGGGAGATGTCCAAAGATCACAAAGTGTATTAAATCAAAGGGGCGAGGTGCACGGGAATTTGACATGCTAAAGGGAAGACGCACATGGCGGCCTAGCCGATGTGCATGGCAAATGTGAGTGTCATCGCGCTTTTATTACAGGAAATAGCATGTGAACTATTGAGCTTGGACAAGGCCTCATGACCGAGCGTGACCGAGGACGGCGATGCCATAGGGGTGGTGGAGCCGGCGGTAGTAGTGAGGGCGGTGGTGCTGGTGGGTGTCCGGGCGAAGAACGGGTAGAGATCTCCCATCCTATTACACACGGGCGATCACGTTCCGTGTCCGGAGGTCCTTCATAGAAAGGACGAAAGGATCAAACTCGATGGAACAGTTGCTATTAGTGGTAAACCGACGAACGAAATTAAATTCTTAATAATACCGGGGAAACTAGAACATTAGAAAGAATTAAAGAACATCGCGGTGTGGTAAAAGAGTGAGATCCTGCGAGGTAACGGAAGCGTAGCTCCATTACCGACAATGATACATGAAGGACCTGGATGACAAGGGGGGGTGAGAGGAGGAAATTATACCGGCATTGTTGACCATGTGGGCGCCAAAGCACGAGTCAACATACCAATCGCTTCGGGCCGAGGCGGTGTCAGCGTCATGGTGTTGAAGTTGCTGGCGAGCGATGACGTATCGAAAGACCCACCGTGCATCGGGCTCCATGGCTGTTGTTGTGGTGGAGGCGCCCGGCTGCCCATAGCCAAAGCCCGGAGGAGGGCCGAAGCTGCGAGGGAGCCCCCGTGATCGGTCCCGCACTCCATACGGTGCTTGGAATTGGGGGCCGCTGCCGCCTGCTGGGGGCACCATCATGAGGGCTGCTGCGGTGGGCGATAGTGACCGCCATGCAGGTCGCCGGCCGTGGGGGTTCGCCGTAACCAAACCGTGCCCCCCACGTGTTGTAGAGGAATGGGGCGGACGCCGGCCACAGGGATGGCGGCACCGCCCGGCTGCTAGCGTTGCCGCCACCGCAGCCACACCGTCCACGATGGTTGCCACGGCCCACCGCCATGGTTTCCGTGACCACCGGGGTTGCCGCCTTGGCCGGGCGGCGCCACCAGCCAAGCCGCGGCCGCCCGGGAGGGACCACGGCTGGCTGGACCCGAGTCGGTGAGGAGGGCCGGTGGTGGAGGCTGGCGGGTTGGTGGTGCCGGCGGCGTCATCAAGGTCGATCTCCTCGAGGAAAAGTAGTGTGCGGTCCTTGGCGAAGGTGGGGAGCAGGTTGGCGTAGCTTGATGTTGGTCACCATGGGGCGGAACTTGTTGCCGAGGCCCCGCCGGCGTGAGGGAGGGGTTCGGTCGCCCACCGGATAAGCGAAGTCCTGAGGTTGGCCGCCATGGTCTCCAGCTTTGCGGCAAAGTCCGTGATGGAGGGCGCGCTTTGCTTCACGGTGCGGAACTCCGGCGGATAGCGGCGGCCTAGGCGTGACTCACGCATGTCCGAGGACCGTCCTCGAGATGGAGCCCCGGCGGTGCGGGCGGGGGTTCTTCAGCATGGTAGACCGCCGGAGATCGGCGTTGATCGTGCCGTAGATCCACATGAGGACGGTGCAGTCCATTTGCGGCGGCCGGCCGATCGGGCGTTCACCACATCAATGAGAACGTGATCGGTGAGGATGTACTTACCTAGGACGATGAGGAAGAGGGAGCGCCGCGATTGTAATTGTTGCGGGCGCGATCCAAGACGACCGGGATGACGACCTTGATGTTGTTGAGGGCGATGGCCGTCTTTGTGGGTGTCGGTGTTTCGCTCGAACTCGTCGAGGGCCTTGGAGCGGGCCTCCCGCGCCTCACGGTCGCGTTGTTCCGGGGTTTCAACCATGGTGAGGGATCGGCGGACCGGCGTGTGGATCGGCGGCCGGCGATGTGGATCGGGCGACGGCGGGCGGATCGGGAACGCGGCAGCCCTGTTCTTCTTCTTCTTCTTCTTCTTCTTCTCTCTCTCTCTCTCTCTCTTTATCGTTAGGTGGTTACAGCCGAGTGGAGTCGCGTGGAGCCGGGATCACACGCGGGCGCGACGAAGGAGACAGGTCTCACGCGTCGCGTAGACGGGCGTGAAGCCGGACCGTGCGCGTCGGATCGGTGGCAGCGATGCGACGGAGAGGTCGCGCTGCGTATCGCCAGCGTGAAGAGAGGGCAGACCGACGGATCGGAGCCGAGATGACGGGCGAGGATGACAACGCAGCGATGTCGGGTCGGGGCCGCGATCCGAAGTGACGTGCGGCCGGGATCGGCGTGGACGTAGCAGACGACTTCACGCGGCTGGGATCGACGATCAGCGAGCGACTTCATGGCGCTGACGACGAACGACCGGCGACTTCACGCGGCGCTGACGGCGAATGACCGGGCGACTCGCGAAGGAGCACGACGGGCGTCGGGATCGGCGCGACTGCTGCCTCCAATGGACGGACGCCGGGTCCGCGCTCATGGCGTCGGAGCTGGTTGCGGTGATCACGCTGCGTGGCGAAGGGACGGCCGGTGAACCAGGGGTTCTACGACGGCGTGGGAAGGGACGCACCCGAAGCGGGAGGCTCAGCGGCGACGCGGGAGATCGGCCGGCGAACGTGAGGTTCAGCGGCGGCGCGATTGGCTCTAGGATTAGCGGAAGCAGAGAGGTCCTGGAAAGGAACCGTCTCGTGATACCATGAAAGAGTTGGAATATGGGAATGCTTGATGAATTCTATTCCATGAGTGTCGAGACATATAGATCAGCAATGCATACATGCATGCATCCACACACAGCGACACACACATGCATCCGCACGATGCTTAGTCTAACACACACATGCATCCACACACTAATCTTAGTCTAACATATCTTAATGAAATCTGATCCCTTCCACAAAAAAAGAAAAAAATCCACCTTCCAAGAAAATGACAATAATTCTGAGAAGAATTACAACACTGTACTACAACAAAAGATTACGCCGAAGCAAAAACAGGTCATCTAGATTAAGCATTAAATTGAGTTTCATACGACAACACAAAGAGAGGCTTCCTCAAACCTAATTAACAAGATGTTTATAACACGAAATCCTAATCATCCTCTTCCTTGTCCTCCCTTCTGTTCTTTCAGTCACATATGTGAAAAGAGGAGTGGCGGCATAGGAGACCGGCCACAGGAGAAAACCTCACGCCCCCATCCATGAGATGGACGTGATCACGGTCAAATGAGGCCCACTTGTATCTCTCATATATTTAAAAACTCAAATTATTACAAGTCCACCCAAATAAAGGTTCCCCACTGAGAGGTTCATCCTTCGTGCACACAGCAAATTGTACAGATGAATCTCCCTCCAATAAAATCAAGGGCTCACGAAACGGCTTCATCAGATCAAGGGTGGAGAGAAAATGTTTTACCGAGGCGTCTTAGACCCTCACCTCCCCTGAGCCTTCTCCCTTCTTCACGCGAACGGCGGGGAATGGCACCGTATGTTCAAAACCTGTTCTCGTGGAAAGAAATAAAAACAAAATACCATATCCCGTTGCTTCTGGCGCGGAGAAAGAAGGAAATCGACGAGGGTGCTGCCACGATCTTCACAACTCGCTCACCAGATATGATCTCTGTGTCAGGCCCCCTCATCGCACTCGTCCGCCACCGCCGCGGCGAGGCCGCCTCTCTGGCGGGGTACGACAGCATGGCAGCAGTGTCGTATTCCTTCCGGAGACCCTCACAACCATAGCCGATGCCTCACAGTTAATCTAAAATAACCGCCACGGTAAAAAAATCATGTAGTAGTGCTCTAATGCTCTTTCAACACAAAGATCACATATAGTTTGTGATATTTGATTGGGACCTGATTCTCCCCCCAACAATCAACGTGGAGCTCAGCTATGCCTCAAGATAGACGTGCCACGCATCATTGACTGCTTACCCCATCATCCCTAACCTTCTCTGCAATAGCCAGAGGGCAAGATGCCTCCCTGGAAGGTGTAATCCGGCTGGTCTCGAAGCCAACGACTCAAACACAGGGAGATATGTTGGAAGCTCAACACCGTTTCGATTGGAGCAGCTCAGCGCCCATCTTCTTTGAGCCCCTATCTCTGATGCAAGCCTAGAACCCTTTAGTGGGCTATCCTAGCTTAGTAGTTGAAGCCGCCATGGTATGAAAGATAGATGGTGAAGCTGGAGGAGTGCTTTGCACACAGACCGATAAGAACAGCTAGATTGATTGGTCACGTCATGCATTTTATGGCGTTGGCTCATGTGCTGTTGGCGACCCTCACCAGCATCGGCAACCCCGCGGACCCCGTGTTAATGGGCCAAAAAGTCTCGAGCATTGGTTAACTTAGAGGACAGTGAGAAGGAGCCCTACAAAGGTACGCTCGCAGGGCCCCCAACGCCAAGTCTGTGACCAACCTCCCCTTTCACCACTACAAGAAACACCCCCCTCTAGATACGCTTTTCTCTAAGCTAGATACGCTTTATTTCATCTCTAATAAAGTATAGAGACGTTTCACAAAAGCGTGTCTGGAGCGTCTCCGCACGGACCGTGTCAAAAATTGTATATACATTTTCTCAAGAGCGTCTAGAAGACATGAAACGCTTTTTAGTGACGGTGCATGCGTGTCTAAATGACAACAGACGCTTGCTAGATACAATGATTTACGTATCTACATCTTGTAGACATTTTAAATTGTTTTTAATACATGAATAACCATATTTACTTTGGGCACCATACAACAAATAAAGGACACTTTTCACTCAATATTATTGCAAACAGAGTCAAGCATCCACATACAACATGTAGGTATTACATATTTCCTTAATTTTTATTTTTATACAATTGAGATCGAATCTATCTAAAAATATCAGTAGTTAAGACAATTGCACGTCCATCTTCAGTCTTCGCAAATCATCAATCTTTGCTTCTGTTCAACATCTCCTCAATCTTCGCAAATCATCAATATTTACTCTAGTGCCATATTTACTCTTCCTTGCTGGCAACGATGCCAAAAATTCTTGTTGGCATTTCTTAGCACAACAAATATACTATACTAAGAAATGTTATTGGTATAAACTAACTCCTCACTTACTTAACTAAAATATATCATCGATATCTGCAAATGTACAGATAATTAATCTATACCATTGTAGCATCTCACCTAGAGTATTCTAGGTATCGTTATTTAATTTTAAGCTACGAAGGACCGTGAGACAAATGTTAAATATGACTCATAATAAATTAAAGTTAAGACTTACTTATGATAAATCAATCATTCCAATAATTTAGTAAGGTTGAGATGAAATGTAAAATAAATAAATAAAGGGTAAATAAAAGATAACTAATAAACATAAATATAAGTGATAAATGGTTTCTAGAGATAGAAAATATAGAGAGTCAACTAATGTAGTAAAGACAGTCATAGTAATTACTAATCATCAAGTCAAAGCATAAACAAATAAAATACTCTCATCTATAGCATAATTAAATCAGAAATATATTACATATGGAACATCAACTAAGAAGGTTTCAATATATAATATTTGCCCCTTCGATGCGACCAAATTCTACGTGTATCTATACATGGAGGGAGGACTACAAAACACTCAATGGGGGCTGTCACCCCGGTGATCTACCCCACGTCTAAGTGTATAGAAAGTGTTTGCAAATAAATAATATCTAAGCACCATGCTTACATAATATTTGTAACCTAGTTCCCTCGAGGCCAGAACTAAAGCTATCCACAAATATAAGGATATAACATCATTAACAAGAACTATATCAAATATTAAACTAGAATATACTAAGAACATAATAAAGAGCAATATAACAAGTAAAAAGCAAAGTCATAGTGAGAACTCAAATAAAAATATATTACTAAATCTCCAAGAATACAGATCTGAAGTCTTGAGTAATGCTCGAACTCTTCCTTGAATCTCAATAGATTGTCTAAACTATGAACTTGAAGAACTAGAGCTCTCTAATTCTCTAATCTCTCTGAAACCCTAACTTCTATTCCCTCTAAACTGATTACAATGATCGAATAATGAACTTAGGGTTTCGGGGGGGAGGTCCGCCCCTGCTTATATTCGTTATTGGGATGAATCATGACAGTTGGATCAAACCGACTTAATTGGATGGTCATTAGGTGATCTGTAGGTCGGTTGAGAGAAGACTCTAGAAGATGGGCCTAATGGGCCTCTCGTAGGGCTGGCCGGCGAGGCCTCATCGCTTTGTGGGTCCTATCTTGTGTTGTGTTGCTTCTGGTGCCTTCTTGGCCCCTCATTTGAACTCGATCTTTGTAGTTTCATTTTTCTACTATATTTCTTTGTAACTCACCCATTTCTTCATGCTTACGCAAAATAAAAATCTCACCGAACTTGTGGAAATTGTCGGTTAAATCCCCTAATAAGGCTATGCTTGATCATGTTTATAAATTAAGTTGACGATTAGAAATAGACCATAATGATCATCAACAACGTGGGCTTGTATTGGGCATATGACATGCATAATTATTTTTCAAAACTAATTAATGAGTTTCCTAGAGCTCTTGTGTTGTCAATGTCTTTTGTGATTAAAACATTAGTGAGTTTTATCCTACATGTCAAAATGTTCATCATGCTTATGTTTTTAATGAAAACCTAGATTCTTTATCTAATCCTTTGGTATTTTGTTGTCATGTTAATAGGTACTTTATCGTTATTGATGACATATGGGACACAGTAATTATGGAAATTCATTGAGTGTGCTTTCTTTGGATAATGGCAAAGGAAGTAGACTAATTACCACTTCTCGCATTAATGATATCACAAAAGGCCGTGGTGAAGGTTGTAAATTGGAACCACTTACATATGATCAGTCAAGCAACTGTTCTATTCAAGATTATCCAAGTAAATCTACAAGCACTTCTGATCAACCGGATGAGCAGTCTATTAAATATATCCTAGAGAAATGTGCCGGTCTACCATTAGCTATAATTACATTATCTAGTTTATTGGATGGTAAACCAGTGGAGGATTGGCCTAAGGTGTACAAATCAATTAAGTTCGGGCATGAGGATGACAAAGCGGGGAACACCAAAAAGATATTGTTGTTTAGCTACTTTGACCTACCATGTCATCTAAAGACGTGCTTATTGTATCTAAGCATATATCGAGAAGACAGTGTGATTGAGAAAAGAAAATTGGTGTGGAAGTGGATAGCTGAAGGTTTTGTGCGGCAAGAAAAAGGGAAAACACTATTTGAAGTTGGAGAAGGTTACTTCAATGAGCTTATTAATAGAAGCCTCATCCAGCCAGTAGAGCTTATTGACGATGGGTGGTATCTTAGCCTGGTTGAAACTGGCACCATAGCTGGTTGTCGTGTTCACGTCATGGTTCTGGATTTGATTTGTTCCATGGCAAAAGAAGAAAACTTTGTTACTGTATTGGATACTGATGAGAAACATTTATCCTCCCAAAATAATGCTCGTATATTGGCCGTCCACAATAATGTTCTGGAGCAGCGTGACATGGTTAATACTCGCATCAAACAACAAGTTATGAGGTCATTCAATGCTAGCAACGGTTGTGATCTTAGTCAGATGGGACTAGACTCATTACTCCCAAGTTTTCGGGTTTTGCGTGTCTTGTCTGTAGAACACTGTAAGGGATTATCTGGAGATAATGCTGATCTTCTCAAGAACGTTGCACAGTTACGTCACTTGAGATGCCTTAGCCTTGCTGGAACTCTTATTAGCAGGCTGCCCATGGAAATAGGGGATTTAAGATGTTTACAGATACTAGACTTGACGGAAACCAAGATCGAGGAACTGCCACAGAGTGTTACTCAGCTAAGAGAGTTGAAGAGCTTGTTTTGTTATAGCCATGAAGGTACAGTAAAATTGCCGAAAGGGATGGGATGCCTAACATCATTAGAAGAGCTGCGCCTGAACCTTCATAATCAAATATTTGTCGACGACATATTGGAGTCAGATAATTCGTCAGACGAGGAGCTAAGCCTGACATCGCCAGCTGAGTCTTTTGAATTGGGTAATCTGACAGAGCTCAGGGTGCTCAAAATTGACGGATTTGGATTTGGCAGCATGCTGAACAAGGCCTTTGTGGAGGCTCTAAACAAATTGAAGAAGATAGAGGAACTAGACATTTCTCAAGGACCATGTTGGGAGCCATTCACCATGTGCGACCATTATTCGCCCTGTAAAGTACTACGTCATCTACGCCTACAGAGTCCTAAAATGCCAGTGTGGATCGACGCCTCACTTGGGAATATCTTCTACTTGGAACTGCATTTGACCTCATTGACAGAGGGAGATCTATTCCATCTTGGAAGTTTGCCAGAGCTCCGGTCTCTTGATCTCAGTGTCAGATGCACAGACAACTTACATGGTATTGTCGTTGCTAATTCTGCTGGTGCATTCCCCAAACTGCGCCATCTCCAAACGAATTTCTGCCTGACGTATGTAAAGGAAGCAATGCAGTGCCTCGAATCTCTCAGGTTGCTCTTCTCGGTGAAGGAGGTACAGCATGTTAAATTCGACTTTGGTAGCTTGCAGTACCTCCATTCGCTTGAGAAAGTTGGTGCTCATATCACTGGTGAAAGGATGCTGGACGAGCCAGAGGCGGCTTCAGTAGAGGCAGCAGCAGTAGAGGCAGCACTAAGGCGTGCAGTCGGCAACCATCCCAACCGCCCCATCTTTTTTAATATCTAATACGCGTACACGTACGTACTAAATAGAATAAGGTACATAGTTGCCTAGTTTTTATTCGTTTTTTATTACATGTCTCCTAATCGGCAGTTTTTCCACTGGTATACATGGCCGGGATCTCTAACATACATATAAACTATGCAGGTTGGGCACTGTACATGAATATTCTAGCGGCTGCTCTGATCCGTCCCGCTATGAACCAACGGCGGTCCACCAGGAACATTTCAAGTCGATGACCCGTCTTCAAAACCAGGTGAAATCAGAGGGTTTCAATTCTGCAGCAGCATCTCTACAGCAACAGACCATCTGATTCATAGAGGAGAATCAGAGGAAGCACACAACCATCATTTACAACAAAATATCACAGAAGTATGCATGGGAACATTCACTTCACTCAAGCTTGTTTTCTCTTGTGAAAGAAATCGTTGTCGTCATAAACTTTTTTGTCATGTATCTTGTCTCTTTTTTCCCGGAGGAAAAGAGACTTTTTTATATATTCAGAAACAATTGTTATATTCCTGAGCAATAATTAGCTCAATACAAACTGGTTAGCGAAACTTGCAAATCACCAAATCTCTGTTGTGTTCGGCTCTCTCTTAGGTCTGACTATTTTGCCTCGCAATTGATTGACAGTGGTATTCATTTACGTTCATTTCTGTTTAGTTTAGATATTCTGCATTCTCCGTCCATGACTGACCTCAAACGGACATGAATAATTTTTTTCTGGCAGCTGTCTCCTCACGCGAACCAAACAATCACAGTAATTTTTTTCTGGTTGCAGCGTTATCCATTCCCATCGCCGTTTACGTTGGCACTGGAAGTGCACTAACCAAACAGCACATTAGTGTGAGTCACCTTCCACTCTTGCAGTGTGTCTCATCTTCCCGAACCAAGCGCCTCTCGTCCACCGTAAAACGCACATGAGAAAGCTGACCACTCACAAACACAGCTGCTGGAAGTTTCTAAGCCCGGCCCCGTATCCCGTCCGGACTGTGACACCCATCCTCGGCCTTGTTTAGATGGGTAGAATTTCTAACCTTTTTCCCACTTTCTCTCCATCACATCACATTAAATACACTAAAAGACATATGTTTGGAATATTAAATGTAGGTAAAAAAAACAACTAATTACACAGTTTAGATGTACATTGCAAGACGATTATATACCTCTTAATGAAAAATGTGCTACAACATGATTTACAAAAAATTCCCATATATATACCTCCATCACTGCCGATGGCAACTGATGTTTTCAGAAACACTTGGCATGACATGTCCAAAGAAATCTGTCAAAGGTCTTATCTGCATAAGATACAGTACTTTAAGGTATATAATTGCCTAGACTGTACAATTCGCTTTAGGCATTGGGATGCAAGTGGGCTAGACTGGAACAACATGGTGCATAAAGTTAAACGCGCATGCACGGGTGAGCGGTGAGCCGCTCGCAGATTTCCTTTCCCAGTTGTTTACTTGTACTGATCCTTTTTATTTGCTTAAATCTTCCTCCTCTCAGTGGTCAGCAGATGGAGATGACGCCTCGATAAGAACAACACTAAAATTCACTGTATCAATCACTTTACCTGGCTCTTCATTGAAGATGTCTTCACCTATATTCGTAGCTGCAAGACTCCCATCTACCCTGGTGCTTTGAACGTAGAACTCGTCCCTGCATCGATGCCACGGGAGTGCCCTGTCCATTGCCTGCATAGATATGGTAATACTGTATTTGGACCGTGGTGGAACAGTACCTTCGTTTTTCTCTATGCAATACGGACGTAGACTGGTGGTTGAAACTTTGAAACCAAAGTGATCATCCGTATCATTGGTCACCTCAACAGAGCGTGATATCTGTATATTAAGCTCTACGGGTAGATAGATTTCAAGTGGACCAACTCCCAGCATGTCGTCCAACTCGAGGCATTCAGTGCCAGCCATCGCTTATTTTCACATCACTACTATCCATTTCGCTGAGATAACTGATTATATCCCATATATTAGGCCGATGCTTCGGGTCTATCCGAATACATCTTCCCACCAAATCGAGGCATGTAGACACTTGCTTGTACCCCAATTGTGCATCCCTTGCTGTTTTGTTCCATCTATGCTTCCACCTTCTATGTACCTGCCATATTCAGGGATAAATGTGAATTAGAATTGTATGAACCTATGAGTTACTTAGTTCATTTCAATGTAGTCGTAGTGTTTTGTGCATCCTTGTGATAAGGCTTTATTGGTTTGAGAAAATTAAACAAAGAAAATGCAAATAATATGCAACATAACTAGATAACGAATATAAACTGCAGAGAAAAATACAAAGTAACACGGTGGACGACTAAATGCAAAGTCCAATTTTTCAAGTGTTGAGCACCACAGCGAAAAATGAAATTCGCTAGAGGATACTAGAGATGTAGGAATGGTGCTGACAATATTGGGATACTTTTGTGATGGCAGTTTTTATTAATTATACATCTCTAATATTACTAGGTTTGTGGCCCGTGCGTTGCTACTGGGATAGCTAACTTGGCATAGTAAAACACAAGGATCGCACGATAAGATAACAATACTGTGAAATTAAATATTGATGTTAGTGACATTTAATCCAAGATAACAACACTGTTGCCTCCCCTCATTTTTGCACATAGTAGCAGCTCACAGTTGAAAGCCATCTCGCCACCAGGCGATAGCCATCAGCGGGCGCATGTATCTCCCAATTGCTCTTCCCATCCACAGGTGTTGCACCCTCTCATTGCAACATGCATATAGATAACTTATGCTTGGAGCGAATACAAATTTGAACCAAAGTTAAACATTGGTTCTAAATGAGCTGCTCACTAATATCTACCTATCTAGGAAAGAAAGGAGGATTGCTTTAGAAATGAGCTAAATGATTGGCTGGAGTTTACCACCAAATGCAAGGCTCCTAGGCACCTGCAGCATGGATTAGGAAGGAAACCACGGTGAGAGTAAAAGCAAACAGACATAGCAAGCAATGGTGCGCTAGGAGAGCGAGTATGTCTTGGTTTCACTGTGTGTTGTCCTCCAACGTCTATGCTGATAGTCTTTGAGCCAAAATTAATTGCTATTTGAATTATATGGAATCAGCATGTTGGACCAAATATCACTAACTTAGTGTTTCTTTTCTCAAATGGCATGCAGTGAAAAACATTAGCTCCGGCCGCCATGAAAGCATGTTGTTTGTATAAGTACAGTTCAGATTCAACAAAAAGACATGCTAATGAAACCAAGCACTCCTCTTAACCTATCAGAATGAAATTATCATGATGATTCAGTGCTCTTGCTGGACAGGAAACAATTCAGGTTTTGTTGATGACAGGGAACAGTGCTGTACAAAAACCTAAACACAAACAGCAAAAGAAATCCTATCAAAATTTATCTTTCAATCCTGAATTGGAGAAATAGAATATGGATTAAAATTTGAATGCCATGACATTACTATATAAAATTTGTCTGCTAGAAGCTATGGTAAAAAGAACATTCAATCAAATTTCAGTATACCTCCAAAAATTCTGTCCAGAAATCATGCCTTAACACATTAGTATTATTCTTGTTGTTAACCATTTATCCATTAGATCTGTGATTTGGTTTGGAAGGAAGAACCTTACCAGTTGCAGAAACTCTTCCCACGAGTAGATATTAGATGTTACGGGCTTTCACACAATATTGAATAATGGTCGTATCAAGCACTTCATCTAGAGTCATAAACACAAGTATAAAAACTTATTCAGGTCTGCACACTCCCATTCAGAATCCCATCAGCACATGGAGCACACTAATGCTAAATAGTGGAGGCACAATGAAGGTATAATGGATTTCGTCTAGAGTAAGCTAAGAATTTATACAAATGTAAATACACACAAATGAAAATTTTTAATGACTATCGTTCAGAGTACCAAAATTAGGAAGCATCAACCAATTTTTGTTACCATTTATGAACCAAAATTATAATAAGCACATCCAAATATTTAATACATAGTGTTTGTTTGCTGCAAAATCTCGGCAGTCAAGAATAAAGTTAGGGGTCTCAAACCTGCATGGTATTGAAGTCCCCGGTGCTCCAGCAACACACGAAATCAATTGAAGAAATGTGACATTGCAAGATTGAGTCCACTGGAGTGATCAATAAAAAATGTAAATACCATAATGATATATTCATCAATACATTCAGAAGACAAATCTCATTTATAGCAGTTAAATCAAATGTATAATAACTATCTTAAAGAGAACATTAGCTGATGACATAGTCATGTTTATGCAGGCACAGAAGAGAGCACATAAAATGCATACTTGTACCAATCCCCGTTCGCACCAGCTGCAAAACCAAGAATATTTCCAATAGACATCCATGAGCAGAATATTGCATCTACAAAATGACACCGATTAGGACTGCATAATAGAAATGATCACTGAATAACTAACACTCTTGATGGTGAATCCATCTTTTGTAAACTTTCTAAATTCGGCTAAAACTCCTACAAAAGCATGAGCAGGGCGGGTGGGTAGTGCGGTAACCAATACCTGGATGTATGGCGTGAGGAGGGAGCTCTCCAGCGCCTATCCGAAGTTGTTTGCCCACGATGACCATGCAAGCGAGCACGAGCTTGGTCAGATCAGCGGTGGTGCTGCTGCAGCTGTGCGGCTGGCGTAGGCGAGCCGTATTTTATGTCTGCGTCCACGTCCACCGGCGGCGGTGTTTGGCCCACATCCTCGGGAGCTCCATCTCGGGGTAGTTCAGGTGCGGTGCAGACGGCGCGCGTGGCGGAAGCCATAGGAGGCAGGACGGAACTCACCGTGGCGGTGCTTTGCGGCCTCATCTGTCGTCACCGTCGGGCGGGGCGTCCTCTCGATATGGCCGACGCCGCATCTGGGCAAGGAGGCGAGATCCCCGTGATTAGCGGCGTCGGCGGTGGGTCATCCCTCCCAATCTGCGGCGTGACGCCTTGGCCGACCCCGTTCTCGGCGGCGCGGCACCCACTGCGGCCGGCATCCATTGGCAGCGGGGGGAGACCGACGGACTCGCGTTGATGGTGGTGGGAATCGCCGCGGGGAGGTGGATTAGGAGCGGGCATGCAAAAGGAAACAAAAATACGAAGGGGCATATGGAGATCGCGACGGAGCCCCGGCGGAGCGACGGGGGGCGGGCCCGCAGTGTTTGGGATATCGTTTCGGTCAAAAAATATCGGTACCCGAGAGATAGAAACAAAAATCGGGATTTTCGGTGATTATCGGGTTTTCTCGGTACAAAATCTGTCTAAATTTTGAATGAAATCTATGAAATTTATGAGCATAAATTTGCAAAATAAGTCAAATGAAACAAATTAATATACCAAGTAGATTTTCACACCTTTTTGTTTACCAGATCACACAATAATGCTTTAGGTCTGTATTATTATTTAAACACTTCAAAATTTTTTAAAAGACCGAAATTTCGGGCGATATAGCCTAATATCGAGCCTGACCGATATAAACGATATTCACCGATTATCGGGAATATCGGACCGAAATTCTGAACTTGGGGCTTCGTCGCCACGATGGCGATGGTTGTAAGTTTTTTTACCGCACGGAAAAAGTCTCCCTTTCATTTTTAGGTAGTAAAGATACACTACAGCACTAACTAAATATGCATTTAGCTTGAAAAGGTATAATAGATATGGTTCACATTAATTATTTCAATTTTCTCTCAAGGAATTTATTTGTTCAATTATCAATTCTTCTTAAAACTACAAAAGCCGCCTTGGTTTCCACACAATTTTACATTTGTATAGACCTGCAACTTATACAACTTCTAGAACCAAAGATTGCCACAATAAAATTACAATGGTTAATATGATTCCATTTCCCCTTTCCATTGTTGTTTCCATTTATGAGGCAACTTACTTTAGTAATGCTTGGATCTTCCTTACTTCCGGTCAACAGCTCTAGAATTATAACACCCAAACTATATATGTCTGATTTAGCAGACATTTGGCCATGGTGCAGGTACTCTGGAGCACAGTATCCTCTACATGAAAAACCAATGGATTCACACATTATGTCCATCAAAATTCAAGAGCGCCAATATCAGAATAAAAAAATGTTTTCTCAAATTTTTAAGCTTACAGAGATACAAGACGTTATGAGCTCATAGTTCGTGATATGTTGTCCAATCTTGATAGGCCAAAATCAGTTATCTTTGGCACCATGTTAGTGTCCAATAATATATTGGCAGGTTTGAGATCCATATGAACAATATGATTTTCACAGTGAAGATGTTGCAAACCATAGCAGATTCCTTTAATTATTTGATACCGAGTTTGCCATTCAAGTCCCCTTAATTCGTCTGCTGAAGCAAAATTTTAAAAATGAGCTGGACAGAAGCATGTCACATGTATCCTCTGTGTTTGGATTGGTTAAGCTAAACTGTGTATAAACATATTAATTGACGGGACATTTCATTTGTTCAGTGTGTTCCTTACAATGATGGGACATAGCTTAATAAATATTAAGTAGGATGAAAAACAGAGGAAGAACGAACTAAGTAAACACATGGATAATATTATAAGTATGTTATTAGTATAAATTACTTGTAGATAAATGATCCACTATTAACTTAATGCCTAATTAAAGCATTATTATAAGTATATTATTAGTATTTTTTAATATCTTTGGATCAGTCCTCATCACTCATCCCTCCCATCGGCACACAACAGGCGCGTGGCGAGGCACCGCACACCCTCCCTCTCCCCGGCCGCAAACTCTTCAGCTACCCGATGTCCAGCGCCAACGCCAGGAGGCCCGTCCACACCGCCCGCGCACCCGCGAGCCCGACGGCGGCGCGAGAACCCTAGGTAGTCGTAGATCCAGCGCGCCGCGCGACACGGCCGCCTCCATGGCGACGCCCAAGGATCTCTTACCGGCGCCCAAGGCGTCGGCATGCACCTTCGACGACCACAGCAGCGACCCCTGGTTCAAGAGCGTTACGGCGGGGAAGTCGCCGCGAGGCGGCCATGGCTGCTGCCCGTCCAGTGCCGCCCGCACGGGAAGCGGGACGGGGTTCGTGCCGTGGCGCCCAAAGGACTTCAGGGATGGCGGCGCCCGCGATGATAAGGGCGGGTCTAAGATCCTTGCACTCACTGTCGGCGCTCACGGCCGTCGTCAAGCAGGGGGAGAGCGCAGGCAAGATAATCAGTGCCGATTCCCAGGCAATGTCCGACGAGGAGGAGCAGAAGCAGATCGAGGAGGCCACCTTGGAGAAGGTTGACAACGTCCGCCTCTCTACAGCTCAGCCTAAGATTGCAATGATCTACAGGTAAATTGATGACGCCCTGTTGTTCATTGGTTTTGGGAGCTAAATTTAGAGCTGGCAAAATTGAGTACAGCCTTGGATTATGCAAATGTGTGTGCCAATGTTCTTAGCTGCGTTCTGTTCCAAAAAAAGGAGTATACAAATGTAGAAATTATAAAGTTGACATGATGATTTAATGTCGTTGTAGTAACCTAATTGAAGGACCGAAAAAACGGCGGGGGAGGGGGGGTGTGAATGGGAGCTTCAATTTTCCTTTTCAATTTAGGGTCATCGGCTCAACACCCGATCCCAAAAGCAAACTCACACAAGGTCCGAATAACACGCGTGCTAACTGGTAGCAAGGTGTCACAAGCAAAGAGAGCACTGAGATGTCCACGACCCAAATGATTGGGTGGATGTTCCCTAGAAAACACAGCGGGACACCTCAAACTATCGCACCACGATCGACGAGCAAAGATCGAATCGGAGGACTAAAAAGAGTCACTCGACTTCTATAGAGAAGAAGTGAGTTCTCGAAACTAAAATACCAACGCCAACTTGTGGCGAGAGTACTTAGAAGAATTCCTCGGATCAATAGAATGTCATCGCAAAAGTCGGATCTCAAATCGAAGCACAAGTGAATAAATCATGGATTAAATAGCAAGTGAGAATTTCCAAAAACAAATAACTTGTTCTAGAGTCTAGGTAATTGACGGATATGATATATGACAGTTTTTTGAGCTGCTATTTCTCTTACTCCTAGTGACACTAGATTTTTGGAGATTTATCTTTTGAAAATTATACAAATACACATGATAAGTTCTGTATGATGAGTGTTGAAACTCCTACCACACCATATATACATGCTCCATAGATTAGGAAAACCTTTTTTGATATATATAGGCTGCTTGCTTTGCATTGAGTTTAGTCAATCTTTGTCATGCTGATGTACACTCCATCCACCCACCACATCTATATTCATTCCACTAGACTCCACTCATATATATGCTTCTTCTATCCTGGAAGTACGCATCCACCATACACATCCACTATATACCCGCCAATTATGTTCCACTCCTATCCTCGGAGAAGAGCGACCAAAAATATTCCATCCATTCAGTCAACAATCCTATAAAGCTCCATTACTCTTGTTTATCTCTCAAAAGTTTATTGCAAAAAGAGACTTGGGTTTGTATTAAAAAAAAAAAAAAAAGGGGAGATGAAAAATGGACAAGTGTCCCTACGGGCGAGTAGAGCCTACCTCCCAAAGAAAAAAAAAAAAAGAAAGAAAGAATAAAGGAGAGTTAAAAAAAATAGACAAGTGTCAGATATGAAAACAATGGGTACTTAGATGCCCGCCTCTCCATAAAAAAAAAATAAAAAAAAAGAAATACAACCTAGGTTCTCTCAAGTGTTTCAAGTTTTAAAAAGAGATCACTTTTCAAAGAGCTAGAAAAAGAATTAGACTTTTTCTCATGATTTCACACCTACCATCATATTCATTCCATTCCATCATACACATGCATCAGTGTGACTTGTAACTTTGGATCCATTGCTTGAACTTACAATACATGCTTAGTAAGTAGATTTAGTTTTCTCCCACCTATGACCTCCATATATAGGCTTTAGATATAGGGTGAGAGAGAAGAAGGCATAGTGTCCTACTGCCTTAGTCCAAAAATACCACATACTATGAGAGAAAGGCAAAACAACCTTATTGCCTTAGTGAGGATCCACCAGTACCACAAATGAGAGACTTGAAAGGGTCATACTAAAGGAACTTTGAGTTTTATTTCAAAAATTAGCAAAAACTACGGAATGATGGTTGAACAAAGAGTTTGAGACCTAGTGCTTGACTTGATTGTTCTATCTTTCAATTGCCCAAGACCACAAGAAAAGGCTATAAGCTCCATGATTAAAGGTAATATGGGTCAGTTGAAGGTTGAAATAGTTTATTCTTATCCGGAGATGAAATTTTGTTTGAAAGCATATGTACTTTTGAGGTGTGAAAGCGTTGCAGCAACTCCTGATCCAACAACATAGTCTTGCTAGGGACTAGCAAGAGGTAAGCTTGGGGGAGCTTGTTGGTATACCTTATAGCATAAAATATAGAGGTTTTTAAAACGAAAATAAGGGCTTAAAATGAATATCAACATAGTATAGGGGCTTTACTGACATAATTCTATGAGTTTTGGTGATTTATATATTTTTCGGGGATTAAACAGAAAATGCCCAAGAGTTTGCAAGCCCTACGACATAAAGACGTATCCATGAAGTAATCCAACTTGGAACCCACACAAGAACATTCTAGAAGACACCGAGGAGGACACAATTTGAAATTTGGGGCCCACTGCGGCAAGTGTGCGGGCGGCCGCCTAGTAGCTTGGCGGTGGCGGCCGTGGGGCCCCATGTCAGCCTCTGCTTCGTAGGTCGGTTCACAACCGCCATTAAGAAGAGATCTACACCGTTGCTCAAGGTCGGTTTGATCCAAGGGCTGTCGTGCATCGCCTAGGGCTATATAACAAGACCCCCTGACCCCTAGGTGAAACCCTAATTCATTCTAATTCATTCCAACTCCAAGTCATCAAGTCAAGATCCCAAGCCCTAGTTCCACCATATTAGAGCATTAGCTATCTAGGCAAGTCTCTAGAAGAAGTCAAGTATTGTCTTGGATTCCGGATAGTCAAGAAGTAGCGGGGGAGGAGAAGCTTCACGTGGCTTCTCTCTTGTATCTCATTTGTAAGTATTTGTTAGAATACAATTGCCATGACTTTATTCTATTTAATGATTATATTCTTAGTTATATGCTTTAATGTCTATTATGATTATATGCTTAGTATAGCTAGATTGTCTTTATATTCAAGCATGGAGTCGTATAGCGCTCACTTAATGGTACCTTGGGTGAGTGGTCAACAATGTGTAAACGTGGTGTTTATACAACATTTGCCTGTGACATCACCCTATATTCCGGGACGTGTGGTAGATCGTGGATGTGATACTCCCATTGAGTCCTTTGGAGTCCACCCCTCGAATGTAGGGCTAGTTGAACTTTGTTACTATGGTAGGTTAGTTTTGTTCCTAATCTTCCTTAGTAATATTCACCATGTGTAGATATATTGCTTTCTGCCATGATTGCTAGGTGTACTTGCACTAATCTTAGTATGCATTGACATATAAGTAGGAGTAACATAGGAATATTCTGTCTATGCTACCTATACCATCTATTTGCCCTTCTATGACAGATTTTAGTGGCATATGATGATCTTTGACTTGGCACTTATCATTTATCTTTATTATCTTTTATATGACTTACCCCTGTTCAGAGTAGTTAGACTACATATGGTTATTCTACTTTACCACACTGCATGAGACCTCAATCAATCTACCCATAACCTACCCCTTCCCTGTGGAACATATAAATACGATACCTGGATAGGCTCCTGATGAAGTGCTACAATAGGTTATTCTATCTGTGCGCTTGCAAGTACCAAATAGATATTATCATTGCAAGAGAATCAAGTGACATATTAAGAATATTCGTTCACGCATTTCTTTAGCGTTGTGAGCTAGGGTAACAGACTAGTTTCGTAGGCAATGCTAGAATGTGTGGTATAGCTTTTTGTGCCTATCTTGGTGAGATTAACTCCACCATAGATAATGTTCTGAGTCACACACCATAACTAACACCGTCTAACTTTATTAACTCTCCGCTCGACTTTTATTGGAATGTAAGATTAACTCCACATCCAAGCTAACTTATTAGATAGATCCCCTTATACATTTGGCGTCATCCTAGGGTTGGGTCTTAGATCCATCCTTTTGTGATTGCGTTAAGAAATGTCAACGAAAGTGTCAATTCTTGGTAGAGGAAAATTATCCTTTGGGCAAGCTTTGTTTAGATCCGTGAAGTCGATGCACATTCTCCACTTCAAGTTCTTTTTCACGACCATAACTATATTTGCAAGCCATGTTGTGAATCTTACTTCTCTTATGACCTTCCGTCCAATATTCTTTGGACTTCGGCTTTTGCAAACAATTGTTCTATCTTACGAAAGTTTCCTCAATTTTGTTTCTTTGGCACTGTGAAAAGAGCTTTGAATAAAAAGAAAAGAGTTTTCTTCTTTTCTTCTTTTGCCTCCACGGCTTTTGGCCCGGCAGCCCGGCAACTCTGGCCTAGCGGCCTGCTCCCGCCCGCCCGCGCCGCCCTCTTGGGCCTTGGCCCAGCTTCGTGGGTGGCCCATCAGGCGACCACAGCGGCAAGCTGCGCTCCACGCCCGCGCTCGAGCCGCTGCCCGCGGGCCCCGCTCCCAGCCCGGCACCACGCCGTCTTCCTCGCCGGATCACGCGGGCAGCGGCGCCGGCCGTCGATCCCGCCACGGCGCGCGACCGAGGATGCCCGCGGCCTATAAGAGGCGAGCCTTGTGCCTGTGTCCCCTACGGAACCCTAACCGAGCTGCGCCGCCGCTGGCACCCAAACCCTAACCCCTAATCGAATCCGCCACCACCTCGAGCACGGCGCCGCCGCCTCGATCTCCTATCCGATGCACGCCTCAGTGATCGTCGAGAACCCGTCCCGAGCTCCGCCGCATGGTAAAGGGAACAACGCCCGGGACCCCTCTGTCGATCTCTCCCTTTCTTTGTGTGGCCTATCGCAGCCATGGCGCGCCGCGCGGTCACCACGCGCCGCCGCGCGCCTCCCCGCCTTCCTGGCCCTCCCGGTCGCAACCGAGGCCACGCACCGCGCTTGCCGTCCTTGTAGCGTCCACGCCGCTTGCTCTCGCCGAACGCGTCGCATCGCGCCACGCCTCGCCGCTCCGGCGAGCTTGCGCCGCCGTGCTCGCGATTCGCGTCGCATCCGCAGCCACGCCGCCGCTCCGGCCGAGCTTGCCGCCCGCCGTGCTCGCGATTCGCCGCCTCGGCCGGCGATAGCACACCCCGGCCCCTATGGCCGTGTCCGCCAAAAGGCTGCCCGCTTCCGATCTGTGCCATCGGCGTGACCAAGCGACCCACCGGGCGCCATTCCGGCGTACTCGGCGACCCTCGCCACTCTCGGCGATGCGCGGCTCGTCGTCGCCACCCGGCGACCTTAAACTCACCGCGGCCATCCCGGCCATTTGGATCGGATCCGGGCGGCCCCAGATCCCTAATCGGGCATACGGTCAAACCAAGTCAAGCGGGCCTAGTCGGCATCTCACGTGTAGCGCCATGTAGGCGCCATGTCACCGCCACCTCGGCACGGACCGCGTGAAGCGGTCACCATCCGATCAACAACGGCCTTTTTGCGAAAAGACCCCGTAGTTTCACGATTCACGAAAAAAGACCCACTTTGTAGTTCAAAAGTAATTACAATCTAGCCCCCGCCTCTGTCTATTTTACGAGTTATCCCTCGGCGACTACGGTTAATCAAGATCTAGGTCCCGATTCCTCACGAGATATGCCCACGAACCTTGTTTTGGCCATAACTTACTCATTTTAAATCCGTTTTGACCCGTTCAAGTTGCGTTAGGTTTGTAACGACGTAAACTTTTGCGTTAGCAGTGCTGTTAACCGTGTTTAGAACTTTTCAAATTTAAAGTTTGATTTAATTTGTTTTACTAAAGGAAATCTTGTTTAATTCGTATCTTTCACGTTCTAGCTCCGATTTTCGTGATCTTCACGTACGTGTGATCGTAGTGAGGCGTAGATTTGTTTTATAACCCTTTTATCTTGTTTTTATACTGTTGGTGTAATGTTCTAATATAGTTCTTTTTGTTGCTTCGTGTATGATTTCTCGGATGCTTGTGTGGTGATTTATGACGATGTCCAGTCGGTGAGCTTTGCGTTGGTGTTCTATGAGAAGCTGTTGATCACGTAGATGGTGAGCGAGTTCATGGAAGATCAGGAATTATTCAAAGATCGGGATCCTCGGGGAGTTCTTTGAGGAATTGATTAAGAAGAAGGAATTTGAGTTTGAGGCAAGTATAGCATGGGACTATCCTTGTTACCTATACACTTTATAATCATGATTCATATGCATGTTTCCACCTTGACAAACCTAGAGATTATAACATAGTTATTGTTATCTTGTACCTTGTTGCCTATGGGGATGTTTGCATATGGGTAGTATTTTGCTAGTGCTCAACTTTTAATAAGCATGATCTAATGATGACTATGATATATATACACAATGGGTTGTATGAGATGATGTTTACCATGGATCATAGGGCAAGAGCTCATGCTTTTACATGATGCACTTGGCTCTCCATAAGGACTTATCCTTTGGCAAAAGCTGGGACTTACAGTACAACTGTGGGGGTTATATGGCTCTGACTTTAGTCGGTCAATGGACTTTTCCTATCTTGTAAGGGTTACCCTCTTATGGCGCAAATGGGGGAAGGTCGATTGCCGGGTAGGATCCTCTGAGAATAACCATTGAATCCTAGCGGCTTTGACATTTTAGAAGAACCATTGAAAGACTTTATATGATTCTTGGTGCATTGGGCCTTGCTAACCCGTGCATTTGAGAATCATGACTCACAGTGAAAGTGTTGAGATTGATCAATAGATGTTGAGCCGTGCTCACGGTCACGAGCGGCCCGGAAAACTCAAGGAATAGTGATCAATAGATGTTGAGATTGAGATAAGGTTGAGACATGGATTTAAGTTGATGGCGACTACGACGATGGGGACTTATGATAGATGGTGCTTTTAATTGTGATGTGGGAATATTTGGGGCTTAAGCACAACTTCTTGCTTAATTAATGCTAAAATTGTGACCTACTAAAATACTAACATGATTAAAACCAGTGTCTAACCTTTTGAGCCTCATAACATCATGTTATATTTGCTGAGTTCGACATGGACTCACCCTTGCTATTTCCCACTCAAACCAGGAGGGTTGCAAGATTGCTAGAGTTTTGAAGGAGTTAGGCTTGTGATCAACCAGTCAGTTTGTCCCTATGGCGTGGAGGCTACATCCCAAGATCGGAGTGTCTTTCCGTTGTTTGGCGCTTTCACTACAAGATTTTCGGTCTAATGCAACGCCGACAAAGTGTAGCAACAAAGCCAAAAATGGTAGCAATATTACTTTTGCTACCATATTTTTTTGGTTAAATGTCGTTGCACTTGTAAGGGTAGCAATAACAGAATGCAACGGGTTACGTTTTAGTTGCGACACACAACCCCTCTATTGCAACACTTTCGACGCTTTTACAACCCATAGTAAGTGTTGTAACAAGAGCAATTGCAACCACTATGGGTGTGGCAATAGTATCAATTGCAACGAACTAGACGTTGCAAGTGACACGTATGGCAACACACTAGGCGTGTAGCAACACAATGCAGTCGCAACGTAACATAGGTGTTGCAAGAGTGGTTATTGCTACGTGGAGAAAGCATTGCAATAGAGCTTCTCTATTGCCACGTTGCCTAAATGGTTGCTATAGGTGGCTTAGGTTATTGCAACGTCTCTGTAGGTTAGTTGCTAAAGAGGGGTCCTCTATTGCCACGTTTGTGAATGGTTGCTATAGGCAAGATAGGCTATTGCCACGTTACTTAGGGTGGTTGCTACTGAGATAGGTCATCTATTGCCACGTCAGCGATCGGTTGCTATAGGTAGGTTACTCTATTGCCACGGCATCTTTTTTGTAGTTGCTAGAGATTGTTTATCTATTGCCATGATTATCGTATCTATTGCCACGACTAAATGTGGTTGTTATATGTGTGATTGTTGCAACGCAATTTGGTTTGATTTCCATCATATATTGCAACGCCAAATTAATATCTATTAGTAATTCATGATGTGATGCTTTGTTTATTAGCTTAAATTAGTAATCACAAAACAACAAATACATAATAAATGAGGCATCGACATCCATTAAAATGAAATATAATTTGTTCATACAAAATCTTTAACGAAACACACCAGGTGTCAAACTAAATGAGAACACAAGTACATAGCTTAACACATAATAATATGTCCAGCACAGACAACTATTTGAACTCATTTGAATCGAAAGACTAATGTCTAATGTGGCAGCGAAGGTTCCCTTGATATGTATGTTGGCCATCGTCCCACCATTCGCATGCTGAAAAAATCATTGACATGCATTAGTTAAACTAAAATTTTAAAGTTAATTGATCAGCCTAAAAAATTAGTCCTAGACACTAGTCTAATATGTGCAAAATCTGACAACAAACTTGTAAAATCTATATCTCTTAAACCATCAGGCCTTTAGTCACTAAAATTTAGGATAGTCGACGTAAGGACATTATCTACAATTTTTTTTTATTATCATCTTGAGCTAATTTTACTATTAACAAGATGGACAATATAAACAAGACAACTTCAGAAGAATCTAGAAGAATACCATCCAGCTCTTTCAGTCTAACTGGTTCAGAATATACCCAAATACCTTCCAGTCTAAAATTTGGGTCTTTCTACATCCAAACACATCTAGTTGGGTATAGCTGAACATTATGAAGGCTAGTAGAATTTAGAAGATTATACTAGGAGGTTCAAGACAGCAAGAAGTTTTTTAGGACACATCCAGTTGGGTACAGCTAAACGTTATGTAGGCTAGTAGAATTTAGAAGATTATACCAGCAAGTTCAAGACAGCAAGAAGTTTTATAGAGCGACAGTTATTAAAATTCATACCTAACATTTTATAGGATCAAGCATGACAAATCTCTAGCTGTATATTAGGGAATAGCTTACCTTGGTTGCAAATACTCAACTATATATCACCTACCAATTGGCATGACAATTTAACAACTAAATAGGTCATCACACTAATATGAAAAAGCAAGACAAATCTAGCTGTATATTAGGGAATAGCTTACCTTGGTTGCAAATACTCAAATATATATCACCTACCAATTGGCATGTCAATTTAACAACTAAATAGTTCATAACACTAATATGAAAAGAAGCAGCATATAGTTTGCATTGTGTAGTCCTTGCCAAACATAGTATCAGGTCCCTCAACCATTAAACACTTTCGAGCAATATCCTACAAGTCCGAGGACTCTTCTCTAGGTGCCTCTTCCTGCTCAATGGAAACAGTCCAAATTGTGTATGCATCAGTAATTAAAAAATAATAATGGCTAGAGGGATAACTTATGCAAAATTTAAGGTAAGTAGGATTCAAAATTTAAATGGTTTAAACACATATTAAAGTGCTTTCTCTGTATAACCTTTTGGAGGAGCATCCACACATGATTGCAATAAGCACTTGATGACAACTCAATCAGGCAGGCCGTTCCTTAGGTGCTGGATCTCTAGGAACAGAAGAAGGCAAGGTAAAGGCACTACCAGAGAGGTTTCAGACCATTAAATACAGATTTTGTATTGTAAACATAAAAGGTAGGCATAAATTATACATATTTTATTTATCCATGAAGTGAAATTCTAAATTATGTACTCACAAATATCTGACAAGAAAATATAAATCTATTGGTTCCAGTAAGGCATAACAACTATAATCAACCCAAGGGGGAAAAACAATATAAGCCAGCAGATAAGGATTATCACATAAATTCAGTTTGCAATAGTATTTAAATTTCTAAAACCGTAAGCAGCTTTCAAGGAAAAGCTAGCTAACAGTTCATCCATGGTGTAGCTTGTTTCTCACTACAGGGCAACAATGTTTATTACGATATCAATTATCATTTGGCTATCTGACACCATCACCAAAAATAATGTATACACTTGTTCACTCGTAATACACATAGTAACCTTCAAAACTCTAACAGAAGGTTATTGCTAGTCTGCAAGCTCACCACTTTCGATTATATGAGAACAGATACGTTTAAGAAGCCAGGATGCAAACCTTCCAGCCTTCTCTGCTACTGTTGTGTCCATTACCTTCCATCCTAAAAAAATTCATGAACCACGGATCCATGAATAATCCAACGACCACCGATCCATACATCATCCGAGAAGTTGAGATTAAGAAAGACAGAGGAGTGGAATGCCAGTCGGTGATTACCTCCTCCCCCGTCAAAAGGGCAGCAGAGCAAGCTATTTTTCTCTCCGCCGGCCAAACGGAACCCCTCCTAAGCTGCGTGCATGTGCAGCGTTGCCTCTCCTAGTGCAAAACAACATCGGATGAATTTGAGGCGGAGTGGCCCGTCTAGGGGATCGATCTGCGTCCCATGGCGGAGTGGAGACGGGGAGGCAGCTGATCCGCTGGCAGCTCGCCCAGGAGACGGTGCGCCACCAAGAGTTGATGAAATTGAATCCGCCGCCGCAGGTTAAAGTGTCCCCCTCGGGGAGCCATGCGGTAGGCCTCGCATGTGGGGAGCCTGGCCGCCGCATGTGGAAAATGATGAGAGGGAGGCATATGGAACATATAGTGCAGGGAAACCGACCAACAAAATCAGGATAGAGGAAAAGCGGACGAACCGTCCACGAAGCCGCCCAGTAGAACGCGCGTCTAGCGCGGCGAAATCGCCTTTGGACCATGAGCGCTCCTCATTTTCTCACAGCCTTGTTCGGAGGCGGGAACCAGTAGCAGCGCAGTCGGAGTCGTCCTCTGATATCTACGACGGCGGCGAGTCGGAGTCATCCTACGTCGTGTTCGGCATACCGGAAGCGGAGGAGGGCGTGGTGGAGGAGGCCATGGGCACTAGGGTTAAGGATTGGGGATCTGAGGAGGGAGGTGGGGTTGGGGAAAACTGAATCATCGGGAAAGGAGTGCCGCGGGTGTGCGAGGGGCTTTTTGGCGGCGCTGCGGGGGTGGGAGCGGGGACGGTGTGGTTTTGGCTCTTGGGTGGTTTTCATTTCGAAATTATTAGCCCGCGATTTCCACTCAAAATGCGCGGGCGACTCGGTTTTGGCCTTTCCGCCTTCATTCTAGCGCCTTTGCTTCAAAATACAAAGTAGTTTAAATAAATAAGTAGGAATACATTCAAAAAAAAATATATTACCAAATAAAAATTAAAACTGATTTCTAAAAATAAATATACAAAATTAAGGTTTTTAGAATTATCATATAAAAACATAAAGTTGACTATAATGATGTGCATATGAAATAAAGCAACCATGTTTTCTCAAATTTTTTATCCAAACTTGTTTAGTGTTCTTATAAAGATATATTTTGGGTTTTGTTTCAAGTTTTGCTCTACAATTGGCTAAACAACAAACGACTTGTTCCTTACTTCATCACGTAAGCCCCCGAATCCTAACCTCGCGCCTAACCACCACCGGTGTCGTAGCACGAGTTCTAGATTATTTTGAATTTCTATGGTAACCTTAGTTCAACCTATAATTACATCGTCAAGATTTAATGGGATGCTTATGGATCCACACTATGATGTTCTATGCATCTTTGTAATTTTCAAACCAAGTTTTCCTATTACTATGATTATTTGTTGATTTAATAAAGAATAAATGTAAAAATACTCTAATCTAGCTAAAAAAATCTAAAAACTTGCATGAACACCTACTTTTGCTAGATAATGTTGACAAAAAAGTTTCAATTGATTATGAGGAAGTGGTGATGCACATCCCCATAGAAGCATTAATGTCTCACACATGTCCATGTCATTTAGTGAGAGATGTTAATGCTTGTGTGGGATGTATAGTACCACTTTCTCCAAATTATTTCAAAAAATAATGGGATGCTTATGGAGCCACACTATGATATTCTAGGCATTTTTGCAATTTTCAGGTCAAGTTTTCCTATTACTAGAATTGCTTGTTGATTTAATAAAGAATAAATGTAAAAATACTCTAATCTAACTAAAAACATATAAAAACTTGTATGGACACCTCCTTTTGGTATATAATGTTGACAAAAAAGTTTTAATTGATTCTGAGGAAGTAGTGATGCACATCCCCACAGAAGCATGACTGTCTCACACATGTCCTTGTCACGTAATGAGAGATGTTTATGCTTGTGTAGGATGTATAGTACCACTTTGCAATATCGGCAACCAATTGATTTTTAAGGTGTCTATGTAACCAAACTATCTTTGTTGTGTGTATTTGTGAAAGTTTTAGACCAAGTTTACCTATTTCTGTGATTATTTGTTGATTTACTCAAAAATAAATGTTAAAATACCAAAGTTAAGGTAAAAAAATCTTAAAACTTGCTAGGACACCTCCTTTTGGTGTAGCATGTTGACAAAAAAATTTGAGTTGATTCGGAGAAAGTGTTGCTACACATCCTCACAATGGCCCACATCCCTCACACATGTTCTAGTCACTAGGTGAGAGATGCTCATGCTAGTGTGAGATGTGTAGTACCACCTTCTCGAAATCATCTCAATATTTTTTTGGGGTGTCTATGGAACCAAACTATGGTTTTGTGTGCATTTGTGCAATTTTTTCGACTAAGTTTACCTATTATTGTGATTATTTGTTGAATTACTCAAGAAAAAAAATGTTAAAATACCAAAATCAAGGTAAAAAGATCTAAAAACTTGCAAGGACACCTCCTTTTGGTGTAGCATGCTGATAAAAAATGCCGAAGATGGCGACAAATTAAGAATTGGTTATTTAGGGGCGGTGGCGAGTTAAGAATTGGTTAAATAAAATATAAGTAGTGATCTAATACAAACATTTGAATAACATAATGGTAACACTCTCTAAGGGTGAGTCACACCTCTTGAGTTCAAATCCTAAAGGAGCTTATTTATTTTTTGGGCATAATCAACATTTATGTTCCTTTTTCTTTCTATTCCTTTCTCTCTTTTTTTTTTCTTTTTTGCACTTTTTATGTGAGCATGGTATATTTTAATTCCATGGACACCCCAAAAAGATTGAGATGATTTCGAGAAAGTGGTACTACATATCTCACAATAGCATTAGGATCTCTCACCTAGTGACTAGAACATGTGTGAGAGATGTAGGCCATTGTGAGGATGTGCAACAACACTTTCTCTGAATCGATTCAATTTTGTCACCATGCTACACCAAAAGAGGTGTCCTTGCAAGTTTTTAGATTTTTTTTACCTTGATTTTGGTATTTTAACATTTTTCTTGAGTAAATCAGCAAATAATCACAGAAATAGGTAAACTTGGTTTAAAAATTCCACAAATACACACAACACCATAGCTTGGTTCCATAGACACCCCAAAAAAGTTTGAGATGATTTAGAAAAAGTGGTACTACACATCTCACACTAGCATGAACATCTCTCACCTAGTGACTAAAACATGTGTGAGAGATGTGGGTCATTGTGAGGATATGCAGCAACACTTTCTCCGAATCGACTCAATTTTTATCAACAGTATGCTACACCCAAAGGAGGTGTCCCAACAAGTTTTTAGATTTTTTTACCTTTATTTTTGGTATTTTAATATTTTTTCTTGAGTAAATCAACAAAATAGGTAAACTTGGTCTAAAATTGCAAAAATACACACAACACCATAACATTCTTTCTCAAGCAATTATTGATCATTAGTAGGATATTTATATGAGTTGTTATGAAGAATATTTGTGGCCCTAAAGCTTAAAAACAGAGACGAGGCCAAATAAACTAACTAAATTAGGTTAAACTATATGATGAGTATAATTTTCAATAATATTGACTATATATAATAGGTTGTTAATAACCTTCTCAAGCATTTATTGAATCACTAGGCAAGAACGCACACTATTATCGTAACTAAGAAATTAGAAGAGAATGAGAATCGAGACTACATGTAGGCAGAGAAGAAAGAAAAAGTAAAATTTAACTCATATGGGTTATGTAATCATTTTCGTAACTAAGTTTAAAAAATGCTGTAATGGACGGCATGTTGAGTTTGGACTGCTAGGCGCAAGGTGAAATTTTCAGGGACCCATACCTGGCGCTGTGACTAAATTTGCTAAATTATTAAATTTTTAATCAAGAACCCGCCAGCCAAAATTCATTCCCGCGCCAGCTCTCCGCGGCAAGGCAAAACTTATCCCTTTGTGACTTCGTCTAAGTTTCGCTCACCCAAACCTTTCCCCATTTGCCCACCCACACAAGCGACTCCTGAAAAAAAAACGAGCAGAGCTCCAGGCCACCACCGCTGGGCGCCGCCAGCGGAGCTCCATCGACGGGCGCCGCCAGAGGGCTCCACCCGACACGGCCGCCCGCCCTGACCGCTGTCGGAGTCCCAGGCCGGAGCCCCGTAGCGCCCGCTGTTGAATCGAACGGACGACACTGCCCAGCCGGCGGCCAGCCCCCCTGCCGCCCAATCCCGACGTCACCCCAGCCCACCGCCGGCCAGAAAGAGCAGTGCCGTTGCCGCGTCCCCATTCCCTTCCACATCCAGGTGCATTATCTCCATATCCCCTTCCTCTCATCCCCATTCTCCTGCGTGCTAGGGTTTCAACACAACTTATTTTCTTGTTTTTTTTCTTGCTTGCAGAAAGGAGTAGAAGAAACCACGAAGGTGAGCAAGGCTGGAAAGATTCAAGGGTTGGGTTACTTCTCTTGCCAAACTTTCTTTCATTCCAGATCCGCCCTGTCTTCCCCTCTTTGTAGATGGAACATATTCAGCTCGATTTCGATGTGCTTAATACCTTAGTTGATTTTTGCAGAGGAACTAACTGGATTCAAGATCTTGCTTAGAACACAATCCATCGGGTTGCATGTAAGTTTTCTTATGATGGATCCACAACTATTGAAATGCATACATGTCTCCTCGCTGCAAATAGATCAGTTCTAAGTATTTCTTTCTTTCTTGTGCATGTTGCAAAATTTCCAATAAGGAAGCACTAAAGGATTCAACTCTTCGATTGTTCTTTCTACACAAGTTGTCATCACTTGTAGCTTTGAAGTATGTTTGCTTGTGCTCGGGTTTCTGACTTTTTTGTTGAACAATCCAATCTAAAATGATAACATGTGTGCATATATTTCACTAATTGACACTCCGTTTTGTAAAAGGCGCGTCATGGATAAAACATGGATGGATTAGCCTAGGTATTGCTTTGCCTAATCATTTTTTTAATAATTGCAGCTCTTATTAGTTCAGTTAGTTGTATAATTAGTAAGTAATTTAATGGTGCAGTAGGTTCTTGTTATTCTTTATGACAAAAAGATTCAGACTTTGCACCATTGGTTTGTCAGATTGGTGACGCCCATGGCTGTGGTGAGTTAGTACTCCAGATCTGTTGGTGTGGTCTTCGCCAGTGTGGGTGCAATGCAATGCAAGAGTAATCCACGGCAGAGCAGAGTGGAATTTGGCCCTAATGGAGCTAGGAAAAAATACTTATCTGAATGGTACACCAACATAGCCTATTACTTTGATTTTTTCCTGGCAAAATTTAGAGGATATTATACAATGTTCTTATCTCTGAAGTAGTAGTAGAAGAGACATGTGTGTATATATTTCACTAATTGACACTCCGTTTTGTAGAAGGCGCGTCATGGATAAAACATGGATGGATTAGCCTAGGTACATTATAAATATGGGTTGATGCATTCTTGCTTTTGTGGGAATCTCCATTTTAAAGTTTTAATCTGAACATATAACTTTATGAAATTAGCAGATTATTTCATCCTCATATTATTTGTCTTCTGCTTCCTATTCCATGCTTACGGTTTGTGTTATTTTGCTGCTTTAACAGTAAAAGTCCTGGCTACATCAGGGAAACTTCCAAGCAACTTGATCTGAAGGTAAAATAATGTTCTGCCACTATTTTTCAAAAGAAATGTTTCTACAAATGTGCTTGAAGGAAATGCCTTGCATTAGTATTTCTAGCATCAAAAGTTCCAGTGCATGTATATTATTGTTTAGCGATGGTTCAGAAGTTTCAGTGACATACAAATATAACCTGTAGCGATGGTTCAGAGCTTTTTTATTTGTTCTGTATAAGAAATTCCACTAGAGGATAAGTAAACAACCTTATTGATGTTATTGCACTAATGAGGGAGCTTCAACACAAATAACACACATAAAGGATGGACCAGTAATTAGCTAACCTGTGCAGCTTTAGTAATAACTTGCTGGCTGAAAGATTGACATGTTTACAAGTGATGAGGATGACAAAAAAGCCAGCAACATGGAAGGCAGAACATGTGAAGTAGTTGATCTACTCTTTTTTTATGACTCAGTATTCATAAGTTAACAAATTAAAAACATTTGGTAAAATATAATCATGTTTGTTGGTCAGCCACTGATGAGAGATTGTTAGATCCAACACAATGTGTTGCCACTGTTAAATGTTCATACAGTCTGGTTAGTACAGATTAGCCTCTGAATCCAACACATATTTATATTAAGAATTTCAGTCAAGCACATTGATATTTAGTCATCCATTAGTGAGCAATTGTCAGATGTAGTTCAGCAACATGCACATGCTGGTTCTGTTTATTTCAGTTTAAGTGTTCAGACTTGCAGATGAGGGAGCAGGACAAGTGCAATTGGTTTGCTACGAGGGGTGGAGGAAGTGTAATGCAATGCTTATCTCCCTTCAAGAAGATAAGCTTTTTGTCGCTTCATGAAGTCAATAGAGCAACCATATAAACTATTTTTTGTTTTGTTTTTAGGTGTCTGAAGAAAGGCTTATCTCTCTTCGAGAGCAAATTAACAGCCACACAAGCAAGCAAACCAGAGTGACTGGTTACTGTATGTAAAGCATGGTGGATTTTATCAAAGTTTGAACAAACTATTCTTGCCTTCACTGATGTCTCTGCTGAAGATATTTCTTCTTCAGTGTGCTTGTATGTGGATTGGAGCCAAACTGCTGAGTCTCTGTCTATTGGATTATCTGGAGATGTCAGATTAGTGGACATAGCAACCTTATTGGTAGAAAATGTACTATTATTATTTTTAAGCAACATTTACTATGTGTGATAATATATCCACTGTGAACAATGTGCAATACTATACCAAAACTTTCTGGATTTTTTATTCAAAGATTGTACACAAAAACCATGTCACCAGGCAAGTTTGTAGATTTTGTTAACCAAGTCTAAATATTATTACATTTTATTACATAACATGTTTTGGTTCTATAAGCGCAACATTAATTAAATAACAAATCAAACCTGCCCTTGCCACCGCTACTGTGTCCTTGCCGCGGCGCCACGCCTCCATTGCCTTCTTGTTCTTCTTCGCAGCCAGCGCCACCCGTAGCTCGCTGTCTAGATATCAGCAGCGGGCGGATGCGAGCCGCAAGCGAGGGAAAAATAACAAGCCGATGGGGAGCCGATGAAATGACCGTGGAGCGGCGTGGTGTTGAGTTTGCGCTGGAGTCCGTCGATACGTACAAGGGGGCACGTGGCTGTAATCTAGCATGAGGACACACCTAGGGTCGCGCGTCATCCCAAGGTTCACACAAGTTTTTTTTCCATGCAGCACCCCTGAACAGATTCCGACTCCCTGCTTTCGCTGCGTGTATGGCCCGTGATAAGGCCCAATCCAAATCAGCCTCGCCTCCTAGTTCTCGTGCAATTCTCAAAGTATATTGCACCAAAAATAAGCGTTGCACTTGAACACAATTTTCGCTACGACCCTAGAGATCTCATTGCAATAAAATTTAGCACTTGCAACAATATCAAAGTATATTGCAACTGTCAAAAAAGGTTGCAATTGAACCCCACTTTTGCTTCGCCTCCAAGAGTTCTCGTTGCATTAAGCATCCAGCTTTTGCAACGCTTGTGAAATTTTATGCAACACAAAAAAAACGTAGCAATAGTCACAACCAAATGCAACTAACGCAAATGTAGTTGTAGTACTACCACACAATTACAACCAAAATCAATTCTCTTTGCAACCATATTTCACCATTGCAATATCGTCAACCAAATGCAACAACAACCGCCGCAACATCTTGAAAAAACCGTTGTATTAAAGGCACGTATTGCTACAATTTTTTAGAATGGTTGCAATACAACCATCTCTCGCAACCAAAGTTTCGGCGTTGCAATTGAGGCGTTGAATTAGACCAAAAATCTTGTAGTGTTTGAGGTTATCTTTTTGTATTAAGTTCGTTATATATTAAGCATTATGTTTTGATATTTCCTTTAATTGTAACTACGTGTGAGAATTGACGTCCCGGGCTCACATATGGTGTGTATCCGGTTTTGTTCTTAAAACCGGGTATGACAGCTTGTGATTTGGGTCTATGTTTAGTTTGTGTTTGATGATGTCTCTGCCGACTCCTTCTAAATCTTTTCTTTGACCATGTGAAAATGTCTTGATTGATTTTCAAGAATTTTATGAGATTTTTCTCTTCTTCTTCTCGAAGATCGTTTGCAATGATAACTTTTTAAATGCGGTAGCATGTGGTCTAAGAGCACTTCTTTTTTTCGTTTTTAGCGCAATTTTCACTTTCTTTTTGAGGCTTCGCGTTCTCTTTTTTCTTCTTGCTCTTCTTCATCTTCGATGTTGACAATATTTCTTTGAGCTGGTTGAATCTTTTCTATGCATCTTGCCTTTGTTTGATCTCTATGGATTGTGATTGTTCCATTGATTCTTTGGAATTTTCATGCAAAGATAAGAGTAATTGATTGCAGCTTGAATGCGTTTAGGCTTCCTCTTCCAAATATTGCGTTGTATTGGCTGTGCATTTCAACAACGTCGAATGCAATTTGTTCTGTTCTTGCATTGTTCATCGTGCCAAATGAGACTGGTAGGACAATTCTCCCTATTGAGTTTATTCTTGGATCCGCCTCCAAATCCAACAAGTGGGTATTTCGCTCTTCCCGGACTTTTTCTATCAATTTGCATTGCATCTAAAGTTTTTGCGAAGTGGATGTCTGCTGAACTTCCTCCATCGACCAAATTTTTGTGGTGACCATCCTTCTATATTTGCCTCAATGACCATGGCATCCATATGAGGAAAGTCTTTCAAACTTCATGTCTTTTTTACGTAAATGTTATTGGTTGGTGAGACCCGCCGTCTTTTTGTATGGGCCTTCCATTTATATTGAATTTATTCTTCAGAAATAGTTTCTTCTTTCATTGTTTGTTTCGTATTCCATATTGTTTCCTCCCGAAATTGTCAATATCCCGCCCGCTTGGCATTATTGTATTATTTGGCTGAAGTGGCCGGAGAATTGTTGGCTTGATTGATTGTGGGATTGTTCCTGTTGATGTTTCGGCCGTTGAACCGGCATTTGTCCCCAAGGAATTGCAGCCAAAGGTTGGCAATTGTATATTGGCGGAGGTCCTGTTAATGCTTGCTGCAAAAATTCTGGCCTTGCATGAAAATTGTACCCTTGATTGTAGTAACCTTGATTTTGAGAAGAGCTTGCTTGGCTTAAGCGATTATTTGTTCTTTGACCTTGTAAGTTTACGCTTTCTTGTTGTACTTCATTGATGCTTTTCTTTATCATTGGGCACATTTTTGAAGTATGTCCAGCCCTTTGCCATGCACTAGGCAAAACATTTCTTCGGGTTTTAATGGTCTTCGCTTCGCCGAATCTTGTGCAGTTGAAACCTCCTTTGTAATTGTTGTTGATATTTTGTTTTGGAATTGGAAGCCGTTGGTCTTGGCCATTTGGTCATCGTTTGGTGCATTTTCTCCACTTTGCTCATTGTTGATTTGGTTTACACGAAGTGGTGGTTGATATTTTCTTCGCTCAAAGTTTTGGTTTTACGTATTGGTTGAACCGATTGTTTGTCTTTGCTTGGTTTCTTTCAAAGCTTTCTTCTTCAATTCTTTTCCTGTAATCATCATTGGATTTTGCATATTTCGGAATTCTTCATAAAGTTGGGCAACTGTTTTACGGTCTTTCTCTTTTCAAGTGTCTTTGAAAGTTGACTTTCTCTTAGTCCTCGATAGCTTCTATGATAACCACTTCGTCTGAATACGTTTGTATTTGAGTCTTCATTTGGATGAATCTTTTGTAATACTTGATCAATGGTTCTTTTGGATATTGTTTGATGTCAAATAAATCATCACTTGTTAAACCTGTATGTTGGAATCCTTGGAAATCAACCAGCAGGACTGTTCTTAATTGTTCCCGGCTTTTTTATTGACCTTGGTTTGAGCGAAGAGTACCACTTTTGTCTTTGAGCCTTTCATTGCCATGATGAGTGCATTTTGCTAGTGTTGATTCATCTCCTCCTCGATGCAAGCTGCGGCTTCAAAGCTCATGAGAAATAGTCTTGGATCTGAAGTTCCTTCATATGTTGGGATGATGTTGAATTTGAATCCTTTTGGCCATTTTGCAATTTGCAAGTCAATTGATAACGGTGATTCTGTATCTATTGCAGTTATGATTCTATCTTGTTCTTTATCTTTGCTTTGTTTGTTTGCTGAGCTTGGTTATTCAAGGCTGAAGGCTTCGTTTTCTTGATTTTCGAGTTCTTCGTTTAACCTTCACGGCTTAGCCGGCTTCCTCAATTCTTAGCTTCAGTGTCTTTTCTCTTGTTCTTTGTGCGCATGCTTCGGGCTCTTTTTTCTTTTCTTGCCGGATCTTCTTCAAGTTCTTTTAACCTTTGCTCTTCGTTTTTCGTTGCCTTGTGTTGCTGATTTTTCTCTTGCTTCTTCGATTTCTTCTTCTTGTTCCATTCCTTGTGGCCTTGTTTCCTTCGTAGAAACTTGTTTCTTTTGTCTTCCCATGCCTTGGGTGGTTCATGGTGGTAGTCGAGCACACACAAACAAAGCGGTGGGCGCCAAGATGTTGGGTAAAGATACTCCAAACACGTTTATTGATGAATACTTAGTCACAAAATGACTGGTACAACATGTTTGTTACAGACGGTATCAGGGGGTATTTATAGGCCCCCGGCCGTAGTATACAGAAATGACAAATTATTACAAAGACAAAGTTCTAAATCTAGGTTTCAGCGAAGCTATCTTCAATATCTTCGCTCACTTCGTCTTGGACTTTCTTCGTATTTCTTGGAAAACCTTGTCTGCGAAGACCCTCGATGAAGGTATCTTTGGGTTTCCATGCGAAGCTTCAAGATGCGAAGGTCTTTTTGTTGCCTTCACGCCAATTCTTCTTAGCTTTGCAACACGATTATTCTTGCTTGTCTTTTTCCTTTCCAGAGATGACCTTCATATGAAGTTCTGTTATAACATATACAAGTAAACTTCAAAGTTTGGGTTAGAAGTTTATGCGAACAAAGTTGACCCCCAACAAGGTGCTACAACATTCTGTATCTCCGAGGCATTCCAGAGGATGCAGGGTGAGAAGATCTAATACATGTTAGATGTAACACCCTAAATTTTTCATTTTTTTGAGAAAAGAGTAAAATTGATTTAATTTTGAATTTTTGACCTCATGAAACATAGGAAAACACAATTTTTCGTTAAATTAAAATTAATCATAAGGTAGTAACATGTATGTGCATTCATGCTGGAGCATTACTATTCTTGAGATGTCTGGATTTGTCAAACTTGGAAAATTTGAAAAAGAGGTTTGAAATAATATAAAAAAAGGGTATTTCTATTTCTATTTCCTTTGCTGTTTTGATTTCTAGCGTGAGAAGTCCAGCAAGCTTGGCCCGTAGACCTGTTCCTTTGCTTCCGGCCGAAGTGGGCACCCTTGGCCCTCTCTCAGTCACGTTCTTGGGCCACTGGACAACCGGGCCAGCTAGCCAAGTTGGAGTGCCCTTCTCTCTTGCCATCGACCGTCGGCCTCATGACAGCGGCGCCGTCGTTCCTGGCGCGGCCGACCCGACCCACGAAGTCGCTGCGACTTGGTGCAATCCGCACGCCTGGCCAGCTTGGACTCGTGTGCTGCTCATCCCTCTCCCTTGCTCACGCCGCGAGCCAGACTTGAACGGACTCGCCTTGCCTACGCCCGGCGCCCGCGTGCCGTGCCTCTTTAAAAAGCCCTGTGCTCGCGTCCATATCGTCCTTGGCAACCCTAGCTGCTAGGCGCCACCTCATCTCGAGCAGCAGCCGCCTGAAACTCTAGACGAAGCCGTCGAGCTTCGGTTCCATTGTTCTGCCGCATCGAGCTTCCTGCCATCCTTCGTCCCCTGTAAGTTTCACGTCGACCTTCCATTCAACCTCACGAAGTCGTCGTGTTGTTTCTACCTTCAAATTTGCCTTGTTTTGATCATCTTGGATGACCGGTACATGCAGCGTCGCCGCCGCCCGACCAGTTGGGTTTGCGTCCTCGCCTTGTTTTCATCATTGCAAATCGCTAGGTGAGTTCTGGTCGTCCTCGTCTGCTACTTTCCCGTTCCTTTCCTAAGTTAAACCAATGCGTGTATGCTGTTCCATCGAGGTCCACTCAAGTTCCATTGCCATCCATGCATGCACTCTGTTCCAATTCAATTCCTAGCAGAACCGATTCCTCAATTGCTAGTTAGCTTAATTGGCGACATCAATGTAACACCCCAAATTTTGCAATTTTTGAAAATAGGTTAAATTATTAAATTTATGAATTTTGTGAGCATCCCAATTTAGGTAAATAATAAGTTTTGAGAAATAAAATGAAATATAAGGCCTAGATACATGTTTGTGCATTCATGCCTTTGCATAGTGTTTATGTTTGAAAAATGAATTTAAATGTTTTCAAAATGCGCCTAGGGTTTGATCCCATCTTCATCTCCCCAAATACCAATTCAATATCTTAAACTCCAATCAAGTCTTTTGCCAAGATCCTACAAAACCATAGGTTGATCCATTATCTCTTTTTCTCACTTTCTTTCTTGAGTTCTCAGTCATTTTGTTGTCCACGAATTCTTCATGGCCAATCTTTTCTCCTCCCTTATTTTCTCTTGGTCACACCTCTCAATATTCTTCTCTTAGCAACACCCTTTATTCCCTTTCTCTTCAATTGCAAGCATGCACATAACAGCACAACATTTGCTCCTCTCCCTCACGCACACTCTCGACTACACCCTTTACTCCATCAATCTCTCTTCCCCTCATGCATGCTCATAACAACAGCCTCTCCTCTATTTTTCTCATGGACAAACCAACAACAACCTCACTTCAATTCTATCTTGATAGCACCCATTCTTACTCGACTTCAATGGCATGCCTCCATGCAAAAAAACTCAGCCATATCTTCTTCCCTTCCCCACACTCACGCACACAATAGAATGGACAGCCCTGTCCCGCTCTCACGCCTTCTCTTCCACCTCCTGTTGCTTCATAAAAATAGCAAGTCCCTGGCCGCCCCCTCTCACCTTCCTGCTGCAGCCGCATAACCCTTTTCCCCCATGCAAAAATAATACCAGCAGTGGTAATTCTCCTCCCATAATTTCCTTGGCCTGCCTCCTTTGCATGCCCTCTTTAATCTCTCCATCAATCACACGTTACAGCTTTGATGCTGAGGAAACAACAACCAGCCATGCATCTTCCCATCTCCCTCTGCAGAATAGATGCGCCTCCTCTCCTCCCCATATGTCACGCCCCCTCTACATCTCCTACCTCCCTTCCTCTGCTGTTCCTCCACCAAAATGAAGTCTCGATGCCACCATGAAGCAGTTTTCTGCAGCAATCCAAATCCCGATCACCGGAGCATTTGTTTGGAGAAAGACGTTGTCGCAGCCTCTTCTGTACAGCCATGGTGAGGTCGCCCCTCCCTATCTCATCTCTGATTCTTCAATCCATGCCCCTCATCCACCTCTTGATTTCCTTCACATGTCACAGATCATCTCCGAGGAGAACCGCAGCAGCCCGTCGATCGCCATACCCATGGTGCTCCCACCGTCGCTGACCCTCACAGCAGTAAGGACGCCCCTCCCTCTCTCCTCTCTGATCTTGATGCTCTTTCATCTCTCATCCATCTCATCGATCTCTCGTGTGGTGCAGATCAGCTCCAATATGGAATTTGCGCTGACTTGTTTATCATGGACCCTATCGTCACCCCGTCATCGATTCCGGCTGCCACTAATTTCATCCCCACCTGCAGCTAATCCCAATGTGAGGACTCAAATCACTCCCTCCTATTGTGTATATGTTACTCGCAGTAGGATACATGTCATAATCTATGCTTGGTTAAATCCCGACCAAGTTTCGACACAATTTTGTCTCTATCCTTTGCAGACAGCAGCACTGCTGCTTGTTGCCATCCGTGTTCCCAGTGATCTAGCGCCTCTGTCATCGGGCTATTTGATCATGATGCAGTTCCTGTAGTTGCACAAGTCTCTGCAAAACGGTTTTGCCAAACAATCCAAGAGCAAAGAGATATCCTCAGTTTTGTGCTTGCTGCCCCTGCTGCCTCACAGCTGCACCGCTGCTGTTGCCAAGCGCGTTCCCAGCAATCCACACCTCCGTTTTCATCATTGCAAATCGCTAGGTGAGTTCTGGTCGTCCTCGTCTGCTACTTTCCCGTTCCTTTCCTAAGTTAAACCAAGGCGTGTATGCTATTCCATCGAGGTCCACTCAAGTTCTATTGCCGGCCATGCATGCACTCTGTTCCAATTCAATTCCTAGCAGAACCGATTCCTCCAATTGCTAGTTAGCTTAATTGATGACATCAATCCTAGCTTTCATGACGTCATGACGACATCAACATGATTTCTGTCCGTTTTCCTTGAGAAAAATAAATCTTGAAATACATGATATTTGTACATATACATATATCACTAGCAAGCAAAGCAGCAAACCAAGCAGCCCGGCCTTGCCTTTCATGATTTGATCTAGTTAGCTTGTTGACACCATCGTCTCGTCACATGCTACATGCAATTTTGTTGCCGTTTTCCTTTATAATATTAATTCCAGAAATACTACTCAAAATACATCTCCAATATTTAATCCTTTGATGTATACGTATGTATCTTTTATTCCATTGACAAATCAATTCCACTATATCCTTCATGATTATCTCGGCAATGATGTCTGATAGATGTTGCCATGTTTCTTTTCCTTTCCATCACAAATTAGTTTACATTTAATTATTATTTTATTCATGTGAAACTTGTAAAATGGGTATCTTCGCCGTTCTAGCTCAGATTTCGGTGATCTTTACGTCTATGTGATTGTAGCGACGTGTAGATTAGTTTTATAAGCTTTTCAACTCATTTTATTTCTGCTGGTGTACTATTCTAACTGTAGCCTTGTTTGCTATGCATGATTGGCTCCATATGCTTGTGTGTTGTTGATTGGAACCAAGTAGAGACGGTGAGCTTTACGTGGTGATCCGAAGTTGTCGATCAAGAAGGATTTCTCTTGAAGCTTCAGACTTGAAGAAGGAGCGATATTAAGGCAAGTGTAGTTTTGGGATATGCTGTCTTTAAACCATGATCATATGACTTGAATGATGTTTATGCAATGAATGTTAAACATGACTATTAGCAACATGTGGACTTGTCTGTATTAGAGTCCCTGGGACTTACAGTACAACTGAGAGTGCCGCATTTGTGGCTTTGGTCAAGTATGAGGAACTTTTCTAGTTTGTTAGTTGTTGCTGATCTTGCGGTAGCCTAGGTTGCAGAATGGGATCATGGAGGGTTTCATTCGCCTAGACGCTCCCCTGCGGGACGCTAATCGGCTGGTTAAGGACATTTGAAAGACTTCATAGTGACCCGCCAACCTTCCTTGGAAGTGGGTGAAGAGGCCGATCACCTCGGGCGAAAGGGTAAATCACGACTCACGGTGAAAGTGTACACCTCTGCTTAGCAGAGTAAAGCTGGTATATCAGCCGTGCTCACGGTCACGAGCGGCCTTGGAACCTTTGCATTAAAGATGATGACCTATGTTTGTTTAACAGTTCATAATTTATCGTTTATGCTCTACATTATTATGTTATAGTGATCATGGTATTTGGGTAAGATATTGCCTTGACATTCTTGTTGAGTTCGACATGGACTCACTATTGCTATTCCCCCACACCTCAGGTGAAGTTTGTTGAACTCAATCCCGTGCACACTAAGATCATGATGTAATAAGTTTAGTTGCATGAGCATGTTTATTTACATCTATTAGCTAGGCTGTTGCATTTGGTTAGGGATGAGTGGTAGCGCTTGACTTCGTCTTTGCGTTCACGGGAGCGACTAGGTCCACCGCCACGCCGGATGGAAACGTTCTGCGCTCAAGGCGCGCGTCGCGGCCAGCGCATGACGTGGCGGGATATCGGATCGAATGATCGTGTAAACACCACTTGAATAAAGAGAACATGAGACCGGGAGAGGCCGCAAGTTGGGCGGCGCCTAAACTCTTAGTGTTTCCAAGTCCATCGCGAGAGGCGCGGAGCACCGAGAGAGATCGTGACCGCTGCCACCGCGCCACGGCGTTCCCCCTCGCCGCCGGGTAAGCTTACTCCGGCGACCCGGCGCCAACATCCGTATCGGAGCCCGTTGTATGTTCTACGGTGGTTCCAGAAGCCCACCGAGAGAGCCGGGCGAAGAAGGTGCGAAGTTATCCCACGCGGAACGCCGGCGACAAGATCCATGGGCGACAGCGGCGGTTCGTCGATCTCCGGCCATGTCGGCATCAAGGAAACTTCCCTGATGTGGCCGATGCTCACGCGGTCCAATTACACCGAGTGGGCCATGTTGATGCAAAGGCAACCTGGAGGCGCTTGAGATCTGGGATGTCGTTGATCCTGGCGGCGCAAACGTGAAGCGGGCGCATGACATACAAGCAATGGCGTGCCTGCTGCGGTCCGTGCCGAAGGAGATGTGGCAAACCCTAGGCGCCAAGAAGACGGTGCATGAGGCCGGGAGACGGTGAAGAACATGCACGTGGGTGCAGAGCGCATCAAGGAGGTGAACGCCCAGCGTTTGATGATGGAATTCGAGAATATCTCGCTCAAGGGACGGCGAGGAAGTTGAAGACTTCGCGATGCGCATCAACGCCCTTGTGGCGGAACCGCGCGACTCGAGAGAGAAGATTGAAGACATCAAGGTCGCCAAGAAGATGCCGCGTGCGGTGCCGCTTCGGGTATGCACAGTGGCGATCTCGATGGAAACCCTCCTCGACATGAAGAAGATGACCGTCGAGGATCTGGTCAGTCGTCTGAGGCTGGCCGAGACCTGGTTGGGCATGGAGGAGGTCACCGACAAGACGGGGCGACTACTACTCACAGAGGAGGACTGGGCGGCGAGATATCGTCATCGCCTGGTGCCGGAGTCGTCCTCGTCATCAAGTGGTGACAAGAAGGCGGCGGTTAAAGAACAGCGCGGGCGGTAAAGTGGCGCTTGTGGACGCTACCGACCGTGGCGAAGAAGGAACAAAGTTGTCAAACCGACAACCATGGGCACTCCAGGCGCAAAGGGAAGTGCGTGAACTGTGGCGTCTATGGCCACCGGGTCGAAGATCGCAAGAAGCCCAAGAGGGAGTGCAAGGAGGAAGCACATCACGTGGGGGCAGACGTGGAACAGCCCGCGATCTTGCTCGCCATGGTGAACACCGTCACTATTCATCCGCGCAACGTCGAGCCCTGTCATGAGCGCGTGACAGATCAAGTTGTGCACTTGAACGAGAAGAAGGTGCATCCAGGTGATGGTGGTGGAGATCGTGATGTCTGGGTCCTCGACACGGGGCCGGCGAACCACATGACGGGCGCCGCCGGGCTAATCGGGCGGCCATCGGGCATGTCGGTGCGGGTAATCGCGGCGGTTCAGCGATGGGTCACTCATCGAGATCGAGGGCATTGGCTCGGTGATGCTCCAAGCAAGGACCAAAGGGCATAAGGATGCTTTGTCGAAGTATATTTCATTCCTAAATTGAAGAGCAACATTATTAGTCTTGGCCAACTAGAAGAAGGAGGGTGCAAGGTTGTCATTGAGGATGGGTTTTTGCAATGTGTTTGATGTTGAGTGTGCACGCTTGCTAGAGCACCGCGGCGTGTGAAGAATCACTTGTATCTGTTGAAAACCCGGCTAGCTGCACTGCTTGTTTAGTGGGAAAGGCGGGAGATGTAGCTTGGATGTGGCATGGGAGATATTTTTGGAATTTCGGGGCACTCGGGGAGCTCGGAGTAAAAGGAGATGGTCGGTGGCATGCCCGTTATTGATAGGGTGGAAGAATTCTGTGATGGCTGTGCTCTTGGCAAGCAAGCTCGTCAACCATTTCCCCAGGTGGCGAGTTATAGAGCAGCCAAGCAGTTGGACCTGTTTCACACAGATTTGTGTGGTCAGATCAAGCCCAAAACACCAGGAGGTAAGAGCTATTTTATGTTGATAGTTGATGATTACAGTCGATTCATGTGGGTTGAGCTCTTGGCATCAAAAGATGAAGCATTCAAGTGTTTCAGAAAGGTGAAGGCATTGGCTGAAAATGATCATGGGAGTAAGCTCAGGGCATTTCGGAGTGATCGAGTTGGAGAGTTTAACTCTATCGAGTTCAGGGAGTACTGTGATGATCATGGTGTCAAGCATTTCACAACCACACCCTATACACCACAGTAAAATGGGGTTGTAGAGAGAAGAAACCGAACCGTGGTGGAAATGGCAAGATGCCTCGCTGAAAAGCAAGGGGATGCCGGGAGAATTTTGGGGTGAAGCGGTGTCAACGCAAGCGATGTATCTCGCTAAACCGTGCCCCAACAAGAAGCCTACAAGGGAAGACACCTTATGAAGCATGGTACAACCGAAAGCCTAGTGTAAAGCATCTACGCACTTTTGGCTGTGTTGCACATGTTAAAAAAATCGGGCCTGGAGGGTCCAAGTTGTCTGACAGATCGACAATGATGGTTTTCACTGGCTATGAGACTGGCACCAAGGGATATCGTGTGTATGATCCAGTGGCCAAGAAGCTTCATATCTCAAGAGATGTGGTGTTTGAAGAAAATCGAGCTTGGAAGTGGGGAGAAGGAGATCAGGGTACTTGTCATACCTGAATTTGATGTTTAGTATTACTCTATTGTCGGAAATGATTCAGACATTTGATGATCTTGAGCAAACGCATTCGGCCTAGTATCGTGGTTCATGCTGATGGATCACCATCTCATATTGAGTGGAGTGTCAATGATAACTCAAGTGCTGCATCAAATCCATCAACACCACCTGGGAGTCCACCTGTGCAAGAAGTTGAGTATGCAAGCTGTTGACACTTGTTATCATATAAATTTATTAATTAAATAAACATGAGAAAGGGGTATAAATCATAATAACAACCTAGAATAGGGTGTCACTAACATATTTCCACCGGTTTTGGTAAAGTTGTGAATTGCGAGGGACTAAACGAAAAACACCGAATTCGCGAGCCGCACGATTACGCGACGTAACGTAATCCAACTCAGAAAGACTCTAGAAGGCTCCGGACTAATCCCGACGTGATCGAGACTTAGCACCCAAGAAAACATCATCTAGAAGACTCCGGAAGCCCGGCGACGCCGCGGGACCCGAGTGGGCCACACTGCGGGCCGACCGCCCAAATACTAGGCCGGTCGGCCTCCCTCCGCCACGTCAGCCCCCGCCTCCGAAGCTTCTCCAACCGCCTCTAAGACACAATCTAATCCGCTCGTTTAATGTCGGTTTGATCCGAGGGCTTACGGTGGAGTACGAAGTTGTATCTAGGTCAAACCACGCACCTCCTCCGGACTATATAAAGAGACCCCTAGACCCCCCCCGCCGGATCATCAAGTTCTCAAGTTCATCAAAAGTGCTTCAAGATCCAAGTCATCAATCCCACGCTCTAGAAACACCGCTTTAGGAAGAGTAGCAATCAAGATTAGATCTAGTAGGAAGGGAGAAATCCGCCTCGACCGTCGGAGGCCGGCTCAAGATCGGGCCTCGTTCTTGTAAGTTCTTCATTGTAAGTAGTCTTCAAGTTCCGGACACGTTCTTAATATGAATATCTTGATCATGTTTATATTCGAGATTATTTGTTCTAGTGTTTACTTTGATTACACGTTTAGCATAGTTGAATTACTATTATGTTCATGCATGGATTCGTATAGAGCTCATCTATTAATATTATGGGTGAGTGGTAGAGACGATGTAATCGTGGTGATTAGATCTTATTTGCTCGCGTTTGCACCCTATATGCCGGTCGTGTGGTAGATCGTGGTGGTGGTAAAGCACCATTGAGTCCTTTTTGCAATCCATCCCCGTATGTAGGACTAGCGGATGATATTATTCGGGTTGTTCTAAGTTTCGCCTTAGTCTTCACGGATTCTCGGCCCTCATGTGTGGATTTAATTAGTCTTTCTTCGATGATTGTTAGATGTATTGCACTAATCAAGTAGATCCTAACTTATAGTTTAGAGTTACATATTGGAGTTTCTAATGCTAGCTAGCCTATGAATTGCTATCGATCCCTTTGTTTGACACTTTCTACTTGCACACTGGATATGACTTGGTTGAATCTATTTATCGTAACTTTTATCATTATCTTTATTGTGAACTTTTGATCCCCTGTTTATGTAATTGATAGATTTAATACTTAAGCTTTGCATACGAGAGATGATTAAGATGTTTAGTACACACATGCATAGTTAATTCATGATAGTAGACTTCTTTCCCCGTGGTAGAATATAAATTCAATACCGGTTCTTACTCCCTGGTTAAAATGCTACAATGGTATATTCATATAAAACTACTTGCGGATACCCGCTTTTATTTATTCACTTATTGAGAAGTTTATCAAGGCATAGTACCTAATATTTTATTCTTTGCATATTAGTAGTTTAACTATAGGGATGACAACCTTTTTAGGATATGCTATGAAGCGCAATGAATTATTTCTTTTAGTTTTATCTCAAGCAACATCTCGATATTTATTTTTGACGCCATTGCTAGTGATAGGTTTATATCTCTGTTTCTAGTTAGTGACGTTAGAAATACCAACAAGCATTTTTGGCGCCGTTCTCGGGAAAGAAAGTCTTTAGCCAAATAAAATACAAATATAGGAATAACTTGCATGCATCTCTCTCACGCATTGTAAAGTATTAAATTTATCACTAATTGCTTAAACAGGTTTACCCTTGTTATTATTCTTTCTATCTATTTCAGGGTAATGTATGAATAGGAATCTTCACGAAAACTTCGTTTCCGATCCGAGAAAAACTCTTGAAGCGGCAAGATCCAAGTTGAAGTCTCGACCCAAGATTTGCCTTCGGAAGACTCCTCCATCGAAGCTTAACACCCGTGTTCGAAGTAATGGCTTAACAAGATCCTCCGCGAAAGTACTCGCGACCGACTACGCCAACATCCGCCGAGACCGGGTGGGGTCGATGTGGGAGACAAAGCTTTTGAGCTCAAGCCCCGCACTCATCAACATGGTACAAGCTAGCCAATTCTGTGGAAAAGCCCATGAAGATGCCAAAGCTCACCTACAACACTTCCTAGAGGTTCTGTGGCACCTTCACCATCAAAGATGTCTCAAGTGATGCAATCCTACCGCCTGTTCCCCATTCTCACTCTTGGGGACGAGCGGCAAATGGTTCTACGCCAACAAAGACAAACTCACTACTTGGACACTTTGTTCTCTTTGCCTTTCCCGGCAAAAGTTCTTCCCTATAGGCAAAACCAACGCCTTTACGGGGAAAATCTCAAGTTTTCAGAAGAACACGGCGAATCCGTTCAGGCGTGGGAGCGCTTCCAAGACTACATCGCGAATGCCCACACCATGGAATGGAGAACGGCTACTCATGCAGACCTTCTATCACGGGCTCAACAACAACACCCGCGGAAACCATGGACGCCGCTGGCTGGAGGTGCTTTCCTCGTCCCTTACACTAAATCAAGCTACCGACCTTGTGGAGAAGATGGCGTCAAACCAAGCTTGGAATGAGGACCGTCAACCCCGCAAGAAGAGAGAGGGAATGCACCAGCCTGAAAGAGGTAGACATGTTGTTCCGCCAAAATGGACCTAATCATGAAGAAGCTTGAAGACAAAGCTCAGAAGAAGGAAGTCATGCAACTCTTCGATTCCCCGCATGACATGTGAAGAATGCGGCAACAATGGACACTCGGGCAAATCAATGTCCCGAAATGGAAGAGGACGTGAAGTACATCAACAACAACAACAACAACAACCAAGATCGTCCCCCGAATAAAGGATGGAATCAACAGAGACCCAACTACCAAGGTAACTACTCGGGTAACTATCAAGGTAATAACTCTTTCAATAATTTCCCACCTTTAAGAGAGTTAGTACAAAACCAAGGTAGACTCATGGATAACTGTCTAAGAAGTTAGCTTCCAACGATAAAATGCTAGAAACCATTAGTGCTAAAATGGAAAGCTTTTCTTCAGCAGGTAAGAACCAAAGATAGCTTTAATAAAATGATAGAATCTCAGTTATCTCAGCTGGCTTTATACGCTCCTATGCCTAACCCTGTAAGATTCGGGCGGCCGTAAGAATTAGAAATGCAAATCTTGTCGATATCTACTATGCGGTATTCGCAGACCAAGGATGCACAAGAAGAACCTAAGTGGGTATTTGGGGCATGCCCGCCAAGAAAGGAGATCCGGGGAGACCGGTCATCACCATTAGGATCGGCGCCCCGCACCTCCACGACGACTCTGCGACTTTGGCTCAAGTGTCAACATTATGCCTAAGGTAAGCCTTGAGCCGAGGTTCAAATTTATTATACACAACCATGTGCCTACAAATTGCGCGAGATCGGTCGCTATGCTACCCCGAGGGATCCCGAAGACGTTTGTCCGAACATCGGTAAGCTCTATGTGGCCACCCGACTTCGTGGTCACGGATACGGGCAAAGGTAAGAACGCCCGATCATTCCGGGACGCCCTTTCCTTGCCACCACCAAGGCCATCATCTACGCCGACACATTTGTTGGTATTTGTTAACCTCACAGAATATAATCCGCAGTTTAACGGATACCGGTGAGCACTTCACCCGAATAGGGCTTTAAATATCGAATCCACAGGGGAGAAGGTGAGAGGGTACGTCAAGGTGTATAGCTAAATCCAGAGTGGCTATAAAACTAGATTAAAAGAGAGGTAAGGAGTTCTATTAGGAAGGTCTTGTTCTCACTTCAAGTAAATCATTTGCACATTGTTCTTAAGAGGGGTTGTCATGAAGAAACTCTTAATAAAGGGAATCTACGCTAACAACACAGGGGCTCCTACGATTTCTATAAACGGGGCAGGCATACGAAGAACTCAATGGCGCCAAATCACCACCACGATCAGCCTTAACGGTTGGTGTTTCACCCCGCTTATAGAAGGTATTCGTAATAAGCTAGTCAATCTAAGCACCACGCTTACATTAATCTAACAACTTCAATTCAAGAGCCACAGGAATCAAAGTAATCTTATCAAAAGAAATACGAACCTTAAGAACAATAGAGACAATACCACTTACTCGAATGGAAGTCGAACAATCCACAAGATCTCGTGAGTCGCGGCTCCAATGGCACCAACTCCGGAGGAAGAAGAAGATGGAGGGCCGACAGCTCGGGCCTTCCTTCAACTCCGCCTCAACCGCGCTCTAATTCTCTCAACTTGAAGCTCTACTCTCAACTCTAATCTAGGGCTTCTAGTTCTACATCTTGTCTAATCTTCTACTTCTAGTTCTTGAACTAGAGCTAAGGCCGTCGACTAGAGCTGGATCCGACCGATATGATGATGAGTTGATCCGAGATTATTGAAGCCAGGGGGCCGGGGGCTTGCTTATATAGGGGTCTTCTTATGTCTCTTCAGCTTCAGCAGCAATGTGGTACTAATCTTCGTGCTTAACCGACACCCTCGGATCAAACCCGACATCAAACGACCGGATTAGATTGCATCTCGCAGGCGGTTGGAGAAGCTTCTGGAAACGGGGGCTTGCTTGGCAGCCAAGGCGGGCCGATCGGCCTGTTTATTGGGCCGATCGCCCGGTGGGGGTCCCACCTCGGGCCTCGCCGACGCGCCGTGGCTTCACGGAGTCTTCTAGATGATGTTTTCTTCTCGTGCCAAGTTTGGTTCACGCCGGGAGTAATCCGGAGCCTTCTAGACTTGTTTCGAGTTGGATTGCGTTTATGCTACGTCGATTCGTATGCCACGTCATTTTCTGGCTGTTTTTTCTGTTAAGTCCCGCAAATCACAACTTTACCAAAACTCATGGAAATCATTAGTATAAACCCCTAATAAGGTTATCTAATTATATTTTAGTCCTTTTCCATGTTTAGTTGACAATTAAAAGTATACGTTAATATGTGTCAACAAACTCCCCACACTTAGGCTTTTACTCGCCCCTCGATAAAAGGATGGTCTAACTTTAATGTAACCGTAGAGACAAAGAATGGATCATAATTATACTCCATGGTCATACCTCGCACTTTGGGATATTTGAGCATTAAATGGTTAGAAACAGATCACCTTAAATTCTTAAACCAAGTCACTTGAGAGATTTTGCATAAATTTTGAAAAGAAAGCATAGCTGTATTTACTCCTTTGTGACACTCTCAAGTCTCTCAAAATATATTATATCCTCACAGTTCATTTATTATATCATATGTGGAGCTCAAGAACATGTAGCACACTTACCTTGTATTTATTGCTAAGTCAATCTGTGGATCCATGGAGATAGATGTCATAAGTCATAGATCAAGATGTGCATGTGAATCAAGATTATTATTACCACTTTGCTCTCTCTAGTTGAAAATCTTCTATCTCCCCTTTTTTTTCAGCATTTATATTTATTTATTTTTCAAGCGAGGTAACCAGCTATTTAGTGGAGAGGTGGGTTCTACTCACCCCCGGACACATGTCCATTTTTACTCTCTCAATTATTAGAGAAGTGGGCCCTACTCACCCTCGGACACTTGTCCATTATTCTTCTCTTCATTTTTGCCTTTTTCTCTCCTTTTTTTTTTTTTTCCAGAGAGGGGGTTCTTTGACCCAGTAGAACACTTGCTCATTTTCTCCTCTCTCTCACTTTTTCTCTCCACTCTTTGAATTTTGAACGTTTGGCTTTTTTTCATAGCTGTACCTTTTTCAACAATTAAAATTATGGGAGATAGAGATTAAAACTTTTAGAGCATGGATACTTTAGTGAAAGCAAAGTGTATGTGATCTTGATCTTAGACTTTAGACAAATTTCAACATGGGTCGTGGTTTTGACAAAGCTCAACACAAGAAAGTAACAATTAATTAGATTTATCTTTAATGATTGCTACGGCTCTATTAGGATGTATCATTGATCACAAAGGAGAAGCATAACTAATGATTTTAATATTTTGAAATAAATAACTCTCCAAAGACAAGGTAAAAGAAAGAGGATCTCATTATTCTAACTTTATTATTTCTCATGTTTTAAGCAATTGAGGCATCCCAACAAGTGACATGTATATGTAGGAATTTAATTATGCAAAACTTTGTTCATGGGTTAACAAGACATCTTTTTCATATAGGGAAAACATACCATAACAGTAAAAGACTTATTTTAATTCGAACGGAAAGTAATTTGAAAGGTTTTAGGAAGCAAACCGAGCGGTGGATCTAAGCCGGGCCCGAGTGGGGCGGGTGAAGGGGCCTGGCCGCCTAATAATTGGGCCGGTCGGCCTGCCCTCGGGCCGTGTCGGGTCGCGGTTCGTCGTGTGAGTCGATGGTTCCGTCATAATTCGAATTTCTTGATTTTGGTCGCTAAGAATTCTGTTTGGTCGTCGAGGATCTCCCCACACTTATTTTTGTTATCTTGCATGCAAAGCATGGTGGAGACAAAAACATATCCGTAAATATATGGAGAATAATTGACTCAACTTGTGGATGACTTCCATAAGAGCACTTTATTAAATAATTCGAATCCTAATATTTAATAGTAAACTAATTTTGACTATACCGAACTAAACAAATTAATCGAAACTAACTTTTATAACTCACACGCTAAGACTCATTAACTCGTATATAATAACTAGCTAATATTAAAAAGGTAAAGTAGCAATACTTATCGTGATAACTTGGGTGCTCTTCCCCAAACCGGATCTTGAAGTAGTCCTTTTGTTCGCCCCTCGAATTCGCTTTTGCCTGCGGGTTCTCCTTAAATGTTCTCCCCGCAAATATTAATTCCGCATATACCAAGGAACAAATTTAGGAACATATTGTGAGCCTTCATGTGCTCACGTATTTTTGGATTTTTTTTCAGAAAAGCGTGGACCTTCATGTGCCCACATATTTTTAGGATTTTTCTATGCAAAAAAAAGAATGATAATGCAAAAACATATGAATGCAATATTTTTGGATTTTTATTTTTATGCGCCATAACAAGGAGTACTTGCATGGGGCTTAAAGAAACCGATGCGTAAAAACAGCAAACATATTTTTATGATTTTTTTATGCAGGTATAGGAAAGTAAATATGCTAAAGGAAATATACTAATTTAAATATGCCGTAGAAAATAAATATGTAGATAAATACCGAAGTTACCTCTCGGTGAGAATTTTGAGTACTTACTCCCATGGCGTGCGTCATCGATGGCACCTCGTCGGAATGTCATGTTTGAAATGGTGACTTCAATGATCTCGACGAGTGGCGTAGATGAGGTGGCCGATGGAGATGGTGTTTGTTCGGGCTTGATGACGCGGGTAATGGTAGGTCTTCCGAAGGTGTACTCTTGACGCCCTATTCAGTAGGTGATGCTTCTTTTTTTTTTTCCATGTCGCTTCTTCGAAGGGAGACCTTTCTTGGAGTGGCAGATCTTTGAGTGTTCAGGTTGGTCGCGGTCGGCGAACTTCTTCTTAATGTCTTCCTTGTTCGTCAACTCCGCTTTCAGCGTCTCAAGCGCCTTGTTCTTCTTGGGTCTTGTGGTGAGGTAGGCAATAGTGGTGGTGTAAGGCCCTCTTGATGGAGATGAATGTTGACCCATTACTCTTGTCAAGTGGTCTACACCTCCGGTCATGTCGTGCTCACTTTGATCTTCCTTGGTCACTCCTCAAGTGCATCATCCGATCTTAATAGCCACTTGGTGATGGCGTTGCCCATGTTCTTCGCCGATTCACCGCTTGAAGGAAGATTGGATGGTGGGTACCGGCGGCGTCTTGTTTAGTATGCATGTTTGCAGGTCGGGGACTTCCACTTGTAGGAATTGGGGAAGTAAGACTTCTCCTCTTATTAAGAAAGTGAGTCCTCGCTTGCAAAGACAAGGTAGAGATCAAGTGCATGGGCTCATTTGGTGGGAAAACACCATCGTAACCAAAATTTTATTTACTTCTACTCTAACCTTGTGGGCACATTGAACAAGATAAAGATAATGTATAAGTTCTTTTTTACGACAAGGGTGGTAAGATCAGAAGATGAATCTAGCACGTAAATATTTTTAGCAAAATAATGAGCAATCAAGAAAATGATGCTAGAAATTAAAAAAAAGCTAACATGCCGAGTTAACAAAATTGGATCATGTGAAACTATAGCTCTAGCATGTTTGACTTTTCATTTATGAGGATGCCATAGTAAAAAAGGGAAATCATATGACTACTTACCTCAAGGTGTTACCTTTATTATTGGAGTATGATGGCGCTATTACACCTTGTGGTGGTCCTTCTCTTGTTCTTGAGTAGGTGTGGCTTGTGGAGTGACAGGTGCATGTCAGGAGGAAGAGGATGGCTTAATTATCTTCAATGGAACTGGCCTCCCTCCTTGATGCTTCCATCACCCATGAATTCCTTCTTCGAAAGTGAGCGCTTCGATTGTGGATCTTGTCTTGTGTCACTCTTCTTCTTCTTGGCTCATCGGGAATTCTTTTATCCATAAGTCATGTCTCACATGTCTTGCTTCATCTCTAGTGAGTTCATCTCGACCTCCCCAAACTTGTTTCAGAGTTTATTATTTTCTCGGGGGGGTTAGTCCAACAAAGATATACCAAAGATCTACTATAGTTTACTATGATTCAAAAGTCAACCTAGACACCACGTCTAATTTGATTTAGGAAGGCGTTCTAACCTAAGCACCACGCTTAATTTAAAAAGCCTTTAGAAGAAAGATCACCACACCTTATGGTTTCAGGAATCAAACTAAACACCATGTTTAACTCGAGCCATGAAAACAATTTAAACTAAGCACCATGCTTAATCTAAAAGGTGTATGAAAATACTTCAAAACCTAAGCATACTATAGCAAACAATGGTAGCATGAAAGCATTACGTAGATTTATTCAAACGAGAGATGATAGAGTATGATGAGTGTTTAACAGATCGAGCATGCATAAAGGTAAAGATAACAAGCTAGTGTAGCAACATGATAATAAATGTTTCTATGTATGTAATTCAATGTTGTATAATGACTGGTTGGACATACCTTGTATTGTCATCCTTCGTTCTTCTTTACTCCAAACCTGGCATGGTCAGTGACAAGAATACCCGAAGGAAAATTTTTATAATTATATGCTCATAGTGATATATAAGTCTTTATAGTATTTCCCCTAGAGTGCTTGTTTTAGGAGAAAAAAGCTCGCCCTTAGGAAACTTTCAAATTATGAATCAAGATGATGAAGTGGTTTCCCTTATATTGCCGATCTCAAAATTTCAAGCCGTAGGAAAATTCATCAACAACCACCCTTTCTCGAAATTTTTAAGAAAGAGAGTATGAGGGGGTTGGAGATCTCATGTGCGGCAAGAATTGAGATGGCAATCAATTTAGGAGTTTTCAAATGAGCATGGACTAGGTGGAAAAAGTTCCATTTATGAAGTAGTCTTTATGCTCATTGATGTTCTCGAGAAAATGCGCCTCCTTTTGGTCTTAGATCGTTCATAATATTTTAGGATCGTGGAGGAGACGCAGAAAAGGGCACAAGAGGATTCATTGGGCTCAAGGATGTGGTTGAAGATGGGTTCAAAAAGAATTATCTAATTTGAACATAGAAAGAGAGAGACAGGAGTGGCTTCTTGATGGCTTTGCTCTCTTCCTATGGCATGATTAGATATGCCATCCTTGAGCTTCCCCAATGTTCTTAGGCGTAGCAATAAAGGTGCTTTCTAAGAGATTATCTCAAAAGAGGTTTGGATTATATATGGTCTCTTGTGAAGCTGGAAGTTCATGAAACTCATCATCTAAAGAGATATCCAAGGGTTGAATTTCTTCTCCCCTTAAAGGTTTTTAAGCATTGATGGTTTGGGGTCGATAGCTAAGTCTTGGGATTGGAGTGATGGTGATATAGCTATCGGAACTTCTATTTTTTTATTTGGAGGATGATTCTTCTTCCTTTGGGTGGTCATAAAGAATGCTAGTATATGGGTTTCACCCGCTGAGTTCGATCAAAGCAAACCTTGCTTAAAAAAGGAAAAGAAAAGGTTCCTCCAAAAATCGCATGATGATCATGCGCACAACACTTTCATGATGTCGGCAAAGACTCCTACCATAGAAGATATGATCCCGCTTCTCACTCCACGAGAAGTATTGCTTCATGATCATTTTGATCAACCGTAGGCATAGCTAATGGCCGATGTAAGGATGAGATCTAAGGATTCTAGTGGCCGAGAGCTTCCGCTTAAGGGTGCAAGATAAGATAGATAAATATGGAATCAATTGATCCCACGAAGATAGAAAAAAGATGAGAAGATAGAATAAAAGAAAAAGATAAAAGTATAGTACAAGATTTAGCTATAGTTTTTCAACGTGGTCTCAAACCGTTCTCCCCGGCAACGGGCCGTAAATGCTTGTTGGTATTTGTTAACCTCTTGGGAATATAATCCATAGTTTAACGGATACCGGTGAGCACTTCACCGAATAGGGCTTTAAATATCGAATCCAATGGGGAGAAGGTGAGAGGGTACGTCAAGGTGTATAGCTAAATCCGAGTGGCTATAAAACTAGATTAAAAGAGAGGTAAGGAGTTCTATTAGGAAGGTCTTGTTCTCACTTCAAGTAAATCATTTGCACATTGTTCTTAAGAGGGGTTGTCATGAAGAAACTCTTAATAAAGGGAATCTACGCTAACAACGCTAGGGCTCCTACGATTTCTATAAACGGGGGCAGGCATACGAAGAACTCAATGGCGCTGCCACCACCACGATCAGCCTTTTAACGGTTGGTGTTTCACCCCTCGCTTATAGAAGGTATTCGTAATAAGCTAGTCAATCTAAGCACCACGCTTACATTAATCTAACAACTTCAATTCAAGAGCGACATGTGAATCAAAATAATCTTATCAAAGAAATACGAACCTTAAGAACAATAGAGACAATACCACTTACTCGAATGGAAGTCGAACAATCCACAAGATCTCGTGAGTCGTGCTCCAATGGCACCAACTCCGAGGAGGAAGAAGAAGATGGAGGCTGCCGACAGCTCTCGGGCCTTCCTTCAACTCCGCCCAACCGCTCTAATTCTCTCAACTTGAAGCTCTACTCTCAACTCTAATCTAGGGCTTCTAGTTCTACATCTTGTCTAATCTTCTACTTCTAGTTCTTGAACTAGAGCTAAGGCCGCCGACTAGAGCCGGATCCGACCGATATGATGATGAGTTGATCCGAGATTATTGAAGCCGGGGCCCGGGGCTTGCTTATATAGGGTCTTCTTATGTCTCTTCTTCCGGCGAGCAGTAATGTGGTACTAATCTTCGTGCTTAACCGACACCCTCGGATCAAACCGACATCAAACGACCGGATTAGATTGCATCCTGAGGCGTTGGAGAAGCTTCGAAACGGGGCTTGCTTGGCGCCAAAGGCAGGCCGATCGGCCTCGTTTATTGTCGATCGCCGGTGGTGGGTCCCACCGGGCCCCGCCGGCGCGCCGCGGGCTTCGGAGTCTTCTAGATGATGTTTTCTTCGGTGCCAAGTTTGGTTCACGCCGGGAGTAACCCGGAGCCTTCTAGACTTGTTTCGAGTTGGATTGCGCGCTATGCTACGCCGGCCGTATGCCACGTCATTTTCGCTTTTTTTTTCTCGTTAAGTCCCCGCAAATCGAACTTTACCAAAACTCATGGAAATCATTAGTATAAACCCCTAATAAGGTTATCTAATTATATTTTAGTCCTTTTCCATGTTTAGTTGACAATTAAAAGTATACGTTAATATGTGTCAACAACCGCGAAGATCGTCTTCACCGCCAACAAACAGAGGGAGAGATTCAACCGCAAAACACAAGACCCTAGCTCCCCCTCGTTCCACCGTGCCACTACCGCACCTCGAGATACACGCACCACCGGCCGAGGAGAGGACAAGAAGAAGAAGCAAGAACAAGAAGAACCGCCAACCTCGACCACACGCGGAGCAAGTCTTGATGATCAATCAAGTTGCAACAGTAACGCAAGACTCGGCGCACTCCACCACAACTAGAGAAGCTAGGCGACCCCTCGAGTTCCATCAATTCACCGCTCCATCAATCATCGAACTTCCAAAGAAGTTGTCCGCGATACGGATCGGGCATCAACTTAATGTCAAAGGTAACGTATCAATTGATATATGGTAATCTGCCTTTGTGCTCCACCTATGTAATGCTTTGCAGATGGCGGACCAATCACACCGATTCCCGGAAGGTATTGCACCTAAACGCCCCCCGCCAAGATCAAAGACTCGCTATGTCCTCACCGACTTTCTAGTCATGGATATGGGAGAAGAAGAACAAGATCCTCCCATAGTACTTGGAAGACCGTTCCTGAACACTACAAGAGCCATCATCTACATCGGGGCGGCGAGATCCACTTCCGATTTCAAGGTAAAAAGATACTGTTTCTTCAATACTTACACTAACAATGAGCCCCCCCAAGAAAGACCAAGGGCCTAAGCCGTCTCCCCGAGACTACAAATGTAAGCTGGACTCAAAGATGGAGGACATTAAGAGAATAGAGAAAGACATCAAGGAAAAGTATACTCAGCTCCTACCCATCATGAACTCGCGACCGGCTACACCCGAGAGGTCTCCACCAAAGAAGCAATTCCGAAGAAGAAAGAAGCCGCGCCCACCAAGAAGAGCAACAAGAGTACATCTTCGAGACCCAACCATCGCGGCATCACCAATGAACAATCGACTTCCACGGCTACTTCGCCTCACGCCACCCGTTGAAATCCTTTGAAGGACCCTTACCAGGTGTACAACATTTACACGAGGGCCCATAGGCGACACCACGCCATGGGAGTAAGTGCTCTAAAACTCGCCGAGAGGTAACTCGGTATTTATCTACATATTTAATTTTCTCGCAAAGCATATTTCAATTAGCATATTTCCTTTAGCATAATTACTCTTTCTAAATCTGCATTTGAGAGAATCATAAAAATATGTTTGTTGCATTTGCATCGATCTCCTAAAGCCCCATGCAAGCACTCCCTTTTGTGGTGGCATAAAAAAAAAAAAATACAAAAAATATTGCACTCATATGTTTTTGCATTAGCATCCCTATTGCATAGAAAAATTCTCAAAAATATGTGGGCACATGAAGGTCCACACCTTTTTATATAAAAATCCAAAAAGAAGTGAGCACATGAAGGCTCACAATAACATCCTAGAATTTGTTCCTTCCGGGTATGTGCGAAATTAATATTAAACAGGAGAACATTAAAGGAGACTAAAAGAGGAGCAAGCTCCAAGGATGAACAAAAGACTACTTCAAGATCAAGCTTGGGGAGAGCACCCCCGTTTACCACGATAAGTATCACTATCTTATGTCTTAAATATTAGCTAGTTATATATTTGCTTAGAGTTAATGAGTCTTAAATAAAAGTCTTAGTGTTAAAGAGTCAAATAAATGCTAGATCTTTGCTAGATTGCTTTTCCTTTTTAATTATGATCTTGATGATATATGCTAAGGAAATGATGAATAGTTGCTCGCCTTAATTCCTCTTAAAAGTACTTACACTTTGGACTTAGATTCTCCTAAACTTTAAATGCTTAATTTTGCTCTAAACCCAACACTGTGGGAAGCACATGCTTAATCCGAGTCTCAAAAGATAAAGATACATGAAAAGTTGAGCTGCTGTTTATCATATTCCTAGAGATACTTGATTCCTGGTTTTATCTTTGAAAATTATAAAATATTACATGATGAGTTCCTTAGCTATGACCCTTAAGAGTTTATCATTCGCATCAAGATCATCCCACTCCACTAAATACGTTTGCTTCTAACCCGAAGTACGCGATCCCCATACTCCATCACCGCTAGCCATAATTATAAAAATAAACTCTTGCAATCTTTAGATATGTCTCTCTCAATGTTTTTAGGTCAAAACAGAGGCTAGGCTACATTCGAAAAAAAAAAAAAAAAAAAAAGAAGAAAAAGAGAGAAAAAAAAAAATAAATATCTAAGAAAAGTGAGACGAGAGAGGGAGTGTAACGGACAAAAAGTCATACTAGGCGAGAAGGGCCTACCTCCCTAATAATAAAAAATATATTTAGAGATGAATAATGGACACGTGTCCCAGGGTGAGTAGGGCCCACATCTCTAAGGAGAGAGAAAAATGGACACAAGTCCCGGCAAAGCCCACCTCTCCAAGAATGAACAACCCAGTGCCTTAGCAATTTTTAGAAAGAGAGATATAATCCAAGATGCTAGAAAAAAAAAATACTAGAAAAAGGCTATTTACTACCTTTCATCCTCATCCACTTCGCCACTATCATCCCACTATGTATGTCCTACCACATGTGTAACTCCACTACCACCATCTACTTAAGAGGGTCATACATAGGATCTCTCGAAGTTTCTTTTGAAAAATATTGCAAAACCCCTGTGATGATAGTTGATCAAAAGAGCTTGAGACATGGTACTTAACTTGATTGTTCTGTCTTTTAATTGCTTATGATTCGTGAAAAGGCTACACCCCATGGTAAACAGTGTATGAGAGAGCAAATGCGGTTAAGAGGAGAATTTATTTTCGATAAAACACGGCTTCCGAGGTATGAAAGCGTAGTAGCAACTCCCCGATCCTACTATAGCATGTAGCTTTGCTAGGGACTAGCAAAGGGTAAGCTTGGGGAGTTTGTTGACACTTGTTATCATATAAATTTATTAATTAAATAAACATGAGAAAGGGGTATAAATCATAATAACAACCTAGAATAGGGTGTCACTAACATATTTCCACCGTTTTGGTAAAGTTGTGAATTGCGTGGACTAAACAGTAAAAAACACCGCACTGGCGAGCCGCACGATTACGCGACGAACGTAATCCAACTCCGAGAAAGACTCTAGAAGGCTCCGGACTAATCCCGATGTGATCGGAGACTTAGCACCCAAGAAAACATCATCTAGAAGACTCCGCCACCACGACCGTGGGACCCAAAGTGGGTTACACACTCGGGGGCCGACCGCCCAAATACTAGGCCGGTCGGCCTCCCCCTCCGCCACGCCAGCCCTGCCTCCGAAGCTTCTCCAACCGCCTCTAAGACGCAATCTAATCCGCTCATTTAATGTCGGTTTGATCCGAGGGCTTACGGTGGAGTACGAAGTTGTATCTAGGTCAAACCCTCGCACCTCCTCCCAGGACTATATAAAGAGACCCCTAGACCCCCCCCGCCGATCATCAAGTTCTCAAGTTCATCAACAAAGGCTTCAAGATCCAAGTCATCAATCCCACGCTCTAGAAACACCGCTTTAGGAAGAGTAGCAATCAAGATTAGATCTAGTAGGAAGGGAGAAATCCGCCTCGACCGTGGGAGGCCGGGCTCAAGATCAGGCCTCGTTCTTGTAAGTTCTTCATTGTAAGTAGTCTTCAAGTTCCGCACACGTTCTTAATATGAATATCTTGATCATGTTTATATTCGAGATTATTTGTTCTAGTGTTTACTTTGATTACACGCTTAGCATAGTTGAATTACTATTATGTTCATGCATGGATTCATATAGCGCCATCTATTAATATTATGGGTGAGTGGTAGAGACGATGTAATCGTGGTGATTAGATCTTATTTGCTCGCGTTTGCACCCTATATGCGGGTCGTGGTAGATCGTGGTGGTGACAGCACCATTGAGTCCTTTTGCAATCCATCCCCCGTATGTAGGACTAGCGGATGATATTATTCGGGTTGTTCTAAGTTTCGCCTTAGTCTTCACGGATTCTCGCCCTCATGTGTGGATTTAATTAGTCTTTCTTCGATGATTGTTAGATGTATTGCACTAATCAAGTAGATCCTAACTTATAGTTTAGAGTTACATATTGGAGTTTCTAATGCTAGCTAGCCTATGAATTGCTATCGCCCTTTGTTTGACACTTTCTACTTGCACACCGATATGACTTGGTTGAATCTATTTATCGAATAACTTTTATCATTATCTTTATTGTGAACTTTGATCCCTCGTTTATGTAATTGATAGATTTAATACTTAAGCTTTGCATACGAGAGATGATTAAGATGTTTAGTACACACATGCATAGTTAATTCATGATAGTAGACTTCTTTCCCCTGTGGTAGAATATAAATTCAATACCCGGTTCTTACTCCCGGGTTAAAATGCTACAATGGTATATTCATATCTCGTGCGCTGCGGATACCCGATTTATTTATTCACTTATTGAGAAGTTTATCAAGGCATAGTACTAATATTTTATTCTTTGCATATTAGTAGTTTAACTATAGGGATGACAACCTTTTCGTGATATGCTATGAACTGCAATGAATTATTTCTTTTAGTTTTATCCGAAGCAACATCCGATATTTATTTTTGACGCCATTGCTAGTGATAGGTTTATATCTGTTTCTAGTTAGTGACGTTAGAAATACCAACAGCAACACCACCTCTTTGGTGGGTCTGGCCGACTCAAGGAGTGCCACAAAGATACGTAACTCGAATAACTTGAATGACACAACCGATGAGATTGGAGACGATGAGTACGCTGGGGTGTGTGCTATCTTGCGCCAGAAGAACCAAGGAGTGTTGAAGCAGCATTGGGTGAACAATGTTGGAGAAAAGCCATGGAAGTTGAGATGGAGTCAATTCAAGATAATGAAACATGGGAGTTGTCTGCATTACCTGCAGGGCATCGAGCTATTGGCCTCAAATGGGTCTTTAAAGTGAAGAGAGATCCAGAGGGGAAAGTGGTGAAGCACAAAGCTCGGTTAGTATTAAAAGGGTATGCACAGCGTGAGGGGTGGACTTTGATGAGGTATTTGCCCCTCGTTGTTTAATAGAAACAAGAAGGTCGATGATTGCATTGGCAGCTCGTAAAAGGCTGGGAATTGCATCATATGGATGTCAAATCAGCTTTTCTAAATGGTGACTGAGGGAGGAGGTGTATGTGAAACAACCTCCGTGCTTTGTGGTGAAAGGTGGCAGTGAGAAGGTGCTCAAACTGAAGAAGGCTCTCTATGGGCTACGTCAAGCTCCAAGAGCATGGAATGCTAAACTGGATAGTGTCTTGCTGAAACTCGGTTTTGTCATAAATCCATTAGAGCATGCTGTTTACAGGAGAGTAGATGGTGACAGTTTTCTGCTAGTGGGTGTATATGTAGATGATCTCACTGGCTCTGACAAAAGAAGCATAGAACAGTTCAAGGTGAGATGATGGCAAGATTCAAAGATGAGTGACTTGGGATCGCTAAGCTATTACCTTGGCATTCAAAGTTGATCGAAGGTGGGAGTGACAACAAGGTGTGTCGAGCTCATATACTCTCAAGATCCTAGAAAATGCAGGCATGAAGGGGTGTAATCCTTGTGCTGTACCGGTGGAGAACAGATCGAAATTGAGCAAGAATGACAAGACACCTTGATTGACAAAACCAAGTACGAAGTGTTATTGGAAGCCCGAGGTATTTGGTTAACACAAGACCGCACATTGCTTATGCAAAGAGGCATTGTCGGAGATACATGGAAGATCCCAAAGCAAGCCCTTTCGGTTGCTGTTAAACAGATACTACGCTATCCGCCGTGCACAAAGGGAGTATGGATGTGTCTACAAAAGAGAAGGGTCAACCGACATGGTTGGATACAAAGGATGGTGATCTAGCCGGTGATGTTGATGATAGAAAGAGCACCAAAGTGGTTCGCTTGTTTCGTTGGGGAACAAATCTTGTGACTTGGGTATCTCGTGGAAGCAAAGAGTGGTGGCATTGTCCTCCCTGTGAAGCCGAGTATATCGCAAGTGCAAATGCAAAGATGTCGGGGTATTTGGCTCACCGGCTCTTGGGTGAGCTACTCGGCATTCGAGGCTCCAAGGGTGAAGCTTCTAGTTGATAACAAATCGGCAATTGCTCGAGTAAAAACCCCGGCCCATCATGACAGAGCAAGCATATCGACACTAGATACCATTTCATCGTGAGACCGTGTTGAAAGGGGGGAGGTCGGTTGAACATGTGAGCACCACGAAAGCTTGGCTCGATATCCCCGACAAAGGCACTCTCGGGCGTGTCAGTTCATGGAGCTTCGTCAACGGCTTCGGCCGCCAAGGTGCAACGGGATGAGGGGGTGATATGTTGAACTCAATCCCGTGCACACTAAGATCATGATGTAATAAGTTTAGTTGCATGAGCACGTTTATTTACATCTATTAGCTAGCTGTTGCATTTGGTTAGGGATGAGTGGTAGCGCTTGACTCGCGGCCGCGCTCACGAGGAGCGACTAGGTCCACCGCCACGCCGGATGGAAACGTTCCTGCTGGCCAAGGCGCGCCGCGTACAAGACGACGACGTGGCGGGATATCGATCGAATGATCGTGTAAACACCACTTGAATAAAGAGAACGTGAGACCGGGAGAGGCCGCAAGTTGGGCAGCGCCCTAAACTCTTCGTGTTTCCAAGTCCATCGCGAGAGACGTGAGCACCGAGAGAGATCGCGTGACCACGGCCACCGCGCGCCACAGCGTTCGATCGCCATCGGGTAAGCCACTCCGGCGACCCGGCGCCAAAAAAGTTTAGGCTTGTGATCAACCGCCGGCCGTTCCTCGTGGAGTCTACACCAGAAGTTCGGAGTGTTTTTCCGTTGTCCGCTAGCCGAGGTTATGTTCTTTATATTATGTTCGTTATATTTTAAGCATTGTTGATTTGATACTATCCTTTACTTATAGTCGTATGTGAGATTTGACTTCCGGGGCTCACATATGGGTATATCTAGTTTCGTTTTAAAAACCGGTATTACATTAGATTGATAAATGTAATATGATTCTCCTAGCAAAAAAAAAAGTAATATGATTCTCACATGCAAGTCCAAATATCCCTCAGAACAACTAGATCTATCGGATCCTGGCTTTAACGGGTACTATCCACTTCGTGGAACGGATTTGGGTTGTTCTTGTGTTCTTGAGTTGTATGGTACTTGGGATAGAGCAGTTCAATGTTGTTTTTGCGGATACCATTTACAGACTCATGCAAAAGAATTCGAAACTTCCCTTGAGAAGCCAAAGATATACTTAAGCAATCCGTAACTTATTTGTACTATGCAAGACATGTCTTTGTTATGCCTTGTTATGCATGAAATGTATTTCGAATATATTTGTGATCATATACAATTGTATGAGATAAAAAAAACTATGAAAAAATGCATTTTTAAATAAAACCGTGGCAACGCATGTGCACTATACTAGCAAGTTCAAATGAGCTTCCTTCTCATTAATTGCTATGATACATCAGTAGATTTGCTGACTGGGCAGTGAATTAATGAGGTGAGAGAAGATTTTTTTTTTTTTTTGACAACCGGTGAGAGAAGAGTTTAATCTAGATGAAACCCATCCTTTGTATTTGCCAACACAAATGAAACTCAATAAAATCCCGATGTGAGCGATTTGTATCATTTTCTGGCGCAGCTGGTGATCTAATATGCGCGACGCTCTCTTCCCTCTAGCTAGCTCTGCTCAGCGACAGGCCTAGGTAGCAGGCGGTTAATGCTAGCTCTGAGCAACTGAGCAGGTTTCCTCTTCGAGATGATGTGATGTTTGTTGAGTAGCAAGAGCACTGAGCACAAGCATTAGAAGAAACAAAATGGCTTGATTTCATTTATGCTTTTAGTTAATGAATTTTAACGAATTTACTATTTGTCTCATTTTGTCTTCATGAAATTTTAGTTGAACATGTTTATCTGTCGGCATGAGATATATTTGAAATTGCTGTGTTTAGTTTAGATATATAGTTTTGAATATGTTTAGATTTAGATTGTATAATGGATAGCAATAATATTCATACATTAACTCATGTATGTTGACTTGAAACAGTAAAATGAAACTCTCCACTGAGAGAGCTAGTTTCATTTCACAATTCAAATCCTCTGAACTGACGTGGCAGTCTTGGCAATAGTGAAATGAAATCCACCACTAAGCCTCGTAATAGTTAAAATCTGCCAGTAAAATCAGAATCCCTTATATTAGAGACAAAGGGATTACCTTTTTATGAAGTAGAAGGTTTCCTGAATTAAACTATGACCATTTATTTATTTTATATTGTATTGTTTATATTTATAATTCTATGATTATTGAATAGTAATTTTTAATTATAAATCTAACCTTATATAATATAATAGTCAAATTTGTTTTGTAAAGGGAAATAGTTGAAGTTAGCTAAATTATTGGTCAAAGATTTTAAATTTTGAATTTTAATGTGTTTATAGGCCTGATTATAAATGGATATAGAGGGAGTAAATTAGATATGGCCGCAGTTCTTTGATTTTTTTTTTTTTGAGAGAGATAAATTAGCTAAGGCTTTGCATTTGGTAGTGGCCTGATGGAAATTACTGGATTGACCACAAATCCTGTAATTTGTTAACTTTAGTAGCTCAATCTGTTAATTTTGTTGTGAGAGAAAAACATTGTACCATGGCTGATAAAACCAGAGAGTCTGTTAAGTTCAAGTGAACAGGGTGATTATGATAGGAGTGGTGGCTGGTGGGTGGAGTGCATTACTCCAGTTAGCTGTTTCGAAGAAACACATGCAGACACAACTTCAGATCCGGGTTCACTATTAGTCAAGAATGGTGGAAAGGATGGGTTCATTGAATCTCGATTAGGTTGCAGATTCGTGCTTGTTTTCTTATGTTTTGGATCCACTCGGACTGCGGAATCCCGATGGATACTTCAGATTTGATCCATTTTTTAACCAGCCGACATCTGGTTTGGGAACACTAACACCTTATATACAGTTCCCTGCATTACAATTGCTCTAAGTCAAGTTTAGAGAAAAAGTATGCTAAGGCCAGTCTCAATGGAGAGTTTCACCTCCCGGTTTCCAAGATGTGAAACTTTAGCATAAAATAGACGTCCCCCTCAATGCATAGTTTTATTGCACAGTTTCATAGGCTCGAGGGTCCCACAACCTCTCTCTCATTGCATTGTTTAATTGCATAGTTGCATGGTGAAACTCTATTTGTTTTCAATGGGGTTTCACACACTTTCCAACGCATGTGAAACAGTGCCAAAGGTTTCACCATGGTGAAACTCTTTCCTTCTCTCTCCTAGGAGTTTAATGCAAAAGTGAAATTTTGCTTGATGTGGCACTGCATTTAATGTGCACTAAACACTCATTAAACCCCTATTGAGACTGGCCTAACATATACACTATCATAATATATATGTCATGTGGGCGTAGCTATGTTATAGATGTTTGTGTATTTTTCTATAAACTTCTTGAAACTAGAGAAGTTGGACTTCAGACATAGTTTGAACAGAGTTACGATTTTGAATGGGACTATTATATATATCAATTAATACGCAATCTCACCGTCCCGCAGTAATCAATTCAGTCGCGTAAGCTGCTTTATGAAAAGGCGACACTAGAGGACCTACAATGCTGTCAGAGAAATAATCCATTGAGTATAAGAAAAGGTTAGTGGCCCTAAGCAATTTTCTCTACAAGTTGACCCTTCGTTATCATTGCTCGAGGTCTTTGTTCTACCTAGTACTAGTATCACTGTATCAGTAGCGTCGATGAACTGTGAGGCCTTCTCCAGCAGGTTGGTGCTATTATTTGTCTCTCATGTTACCCCAATAAACAGTGTGTTCTGCTGATTTTGGCTGACGGCTAATTTCGGTTGATTTAATAGTATTCTGTGAGTGAGAATAAGCTGAAATAAGCCCAGACGAAGTACAAGCCAAAATCAGCCGAACAGGCTGAAAGTTCGTGTTCAGCTCGCTCTTGGACTCCTGCTGCCTATCGTTATAGTGAAATTGCAGCGATACATACTTATTGATATTTCATTTGTTTGCTGAACCGATCGATATCATGCAAATTATGTCCTTCGGTTCCAGATTCATTACTGTGTAATCATCATTTCAGATTTCATCCTCGAAAATGCAATGGATCTAGGCGAGAATTTACTCATATGTAACCATTATAAAGGCAAAGTTACTGTCCTTATGTCCATTATAATTTTGTCCACGGGATAATAACACAGTCTTTTTTTCTTCGGGAACCAAGTTACTGCTAGACTTGAATTGATCACATCTCCGACATCTGCACCTGTTCCTAGGTAGTCGTGCTCCATAGAGCTGGTACCAGGCGAAGGCTGAAGCTGCTATGCACTTCTCTGTTTGAATGCTTCTGTAGCTCACGAGTTCGTATGGATTCTTTTGCAAGACCAACAACAATTAAGCAAGTTAATTTTTCACTTCTCTAGTTTCTCCGTAGAGCAGGTATGGCCTTAGGCTAAAGCTGGTACGAACTTCACTGTTAGGATGCTTCCCTAGCTCACGACTTCATTTGGATTTATGCAACAACACTACTATTTAGAAACACTACAAGAATTCCACTTGTTTAGTACAGGTCACTACTACACAGACGAAGTTCTCTTCTCGAGCCCAAAAACACGGTTACTCCCGGTTCAAAATTGAATGGGGAATAAAGGTACATTTATTCGGTTCGTATCTCCAACTGGGAGTAAAAGGCCACGAGGTAGCCACCCCCGACCCAAGCACCGGGACCTTTATTCCCGGTTGGGGACTCCAACGGGAATAAAGCTCGACCTTTACTCCCCGTTCTTCACCCAAACCGAATAAAGCTCGCTCCCGGTTGGAAACAACAACCGGACGTAAAAGTTAAGATTTCCTCTCGGTTGGTGATGCAAACCGAATAGAAGTTTTTTGGGCATTTTTTGTTCACACCCTTCAATCTTCATTTTTGTACAAACCACCTCGGCGATTTTTAATGTTCTCAATCCAACCTTAGCGTAATCAATGATTACGTTTTCAACTAAGGAAATCGTACTTGATTGGAAATCATAGCTTCGAGCTACTTTTAGGACCCCTAGGGGCTTCAAATCGAAAAGTCTTGAATACCACGTTTGTTTAGCTCTTAAAGATCTACACTCTGTATATTGGACATTTTTGGATTCGACAGATTTTGAACAATTCAATTTTTGAATTTCAAAAAAATTAAAGAATTTTTAGTTTTTGAATCCTAAATGTTTTTAAAATGTTTACCCCATTGAAACTTTTGAAATTTTAAATGTTTTTGAACCATTGGACATTTTTGGATTTGACAGATTTTGAACCGGTGCAGGCCCAGCAGCAACGACACCAGGGAGGAGGAGACAAGCTCGTCGATCTCTATGGTGTCAAAGCTGGCCATGAGGCAAAAGGCCCAGGGCGGAGCAGCACTGCTAGATCTAGATCTCAAGCTTGGTAAGGCTCCTGTGGTCATCTAGGTCCTAGCGGAGAAGTAGCATCTGTAGAAAGTAGGACTTGCTCCGCTAAGCATATAGCGGAAAAAAAGGTTGTAGTTGTCAACCTTTTTGATTTGAAAGCATCTTGTCATGCAAAACTATGATTAAATTTCAAAATTATAAAATTCAAAAAAAATTGACCCGAAGTCAGCAAGGAAAACCCTAGCCTATTTTTTTTTTTAATTTTTTAGTAATACAGCCTGTTTAAATTCGCGCCCCACCGAGGTAAACCCAGTCTGCTGGGTGCTACCGAGGTGCTCTAACGACTAGGCTAGAGACCCTTTCACTAAAATTCAAAAATTTTCAAATGACCTTGGATGGCAATACAACCAAACTAAAAATTGTAAATCTCAAAAAGTTATAACAGTTTGTAGTTAAAAAGTTTGTCTCTTGAAATCATTTTATCATGCAAAACTATGTTTGAATTTTTTAAATTTGAAATTCTAATTTTGTAGACAAGGTTGGATGCAGAAATTTTTTAAATAAAAGTTGTAGATCTTGAGAAGTTATGAAACTTTAGTTCACAAGTTTTTCAATTGAAATCACTTAGGGCCTCAAACAAGCAATTTACACTTCGGTTTAGCATAATGCGAAATATAAACACAAGTGATAGTGTAGTGCAAATCGTATTGGGGAAAGCGTTAGTGGGAGATTCGTGGTTCAAATCCGACTGACTGTATAACACACGAATTTTCCATGAAAAATTAATGCCACGACTTAATAAATCGGAAAATGTTTTGCTAATCTTTTGTCTTATCGCAAAATCGAAAATGACTTATAGGGGCGGCTAGATATTGAGCCACCCCCTACAAACCGATCATTTGTAGAATCAGTTTGGCAATGGCAGCTGACCAAACTGCCCTTACACAGCATCGTCAGCTGCCCCTACAAATCTATCTTGTAGTAGTGTCAGGGGTAAGATGCTCGATCTCTATGAAAACCTGTTAGAGCATGTATAATAGCTAGTTGTAAGCTGGCTGAATGCTAAGGTGATGGAGAGAAGAGAGGAGTGAGAAAAGAAGTGGGTTGTAAGTTTACGGCCGGCTTAGACACAAGAACTGAGAAATTTTGTGAGACAGACAAGCGGGACATATATTAATGATGATCTCACTGTTGTATGAACGTGCTAAGAAAAGGCTGCAAGGACCCTTGCAGCCAATAGGATAGCTGCATTATTAGTCTTGCTCTTGAGCGCTTCTCGTAGCAACAAACCTCCTGCCTCGACCCGCACCTCCACCTCTCTAGGCCCCTCAACCTTCCCCTTCTCTTTGGCAAGCCACGCTCTTCTCGCCGCTACCCACCAAGAATAGCAAGCGGTCCGCCATGGTCCCATGCCCTTGGCCTCTAGTCGTCGCTGTGTTTGGGGGTTGAACCCGGCATGCGGGGCGAGGTACCCCGTGAAAGGGGAGAACACGCCGAGGCGATCTGCACTAACAGCCCGCTTTGGCCTTCCGCTCCGCTATTTTTCGAGGTAAGGCAGCGGCGCGTGGGGCCTCCGCCATCGGCGTTGGCGGAGCCGCGACCTTCGCCCCCGACGGCACTCCCGGGCCGAAGACCTCGCCCCGCGACCACCACGGTTGGCGGAGGTCGCCACCTCCTCCGCTGTGCCCCAAGGCGTACGCCCAGGGGGCGCCCAAGAGCAGATCCGGCGAAGGCCCCGACGCCTCGTGCGAAGAAGATGGCGGAGGTCCCCGATGAAGGCCCGCGGCCGCAAAAGCTCACCGGGAGGGAGGTGGCGCCGGAGGAGCACACGAAAGTACCCTACGGTAGGGACTAATGAGGAAGGAATATTCGGGAATACTAGGAGGCAGACTTGTAATCTTGTGTTCCTAAGGCAATTGTAAAACTATAAATAGGAGGAGTCCTCCCTCTTAAGGTAATGGGTGAATGCAATTTATGGGCAGTTATTATTCATTCCAAAGATTCGATTCCCCACTTTGGCCAATCTCCCCAGCACCGCCGCCCGGCGGCAGGTATCACATCGTGTTGAGAACCCCAAGTTCAACATTTGGCACCCACCGTGGGGCTCGAACAAACAAACCATGGCTCCATAGAAGAGAAAGAAAGCTCCCGCAAAGAGCGAAAGCTCAAGCAAGAAACATCGACCCGGGCGCCGGTGCAAGGAGCACACGTGACAGGGTGGGGAGGATCCTCCGCTTGACGAAGAGCAAGAAGAAGAGGAGAAGCTGAAGCGGCGGTGAGGAACCGCCGCCGCTCCTACCGGGCGGGACCTCCGCCGCACCCGAGAGCCGCGGGCATGCAAGCCGCACTACGTAGGGCTGCAATTGGAGAGGAATCAAGCCGCAGCCAGGCAGACACCGGCGGTCAAAGGCAAATCCGCCCAGGCGGCGGAGATCAGACAACAAATCGCACTACTGCAAGCGGAGATACAGAGTCTGCAGATCAGCGGTTAGCCTCCGCCAACCCGGGGCCCGGCCGATTATACCATCCATCCCCATATCAAGTCACATGGCGATGAACTCAAATCCAGAAATCACACCCAACCCACCGATCGTCCACGATGTCCCCGAGGAGCGGAGGCCTTTTGACCCCAAGTCTCCCCTATCGGAAGGGATACAGCGGACACCATGGCCAATCAGATACAAGCCCACCCAGCTCCCAAGGTTTAACGGGAAGACAGACCCACATCAGTTCATAATGAGTTATGAAGCAGCAGTAGCCTCGGCCGGTGGCAATGACATAGTGTTGGCGAAGGCCTTCATAATTGCCGCTGAAGGAGACGCTTTAGCTTGGGACTCCATGCTGAAGCCCAGCACCATATACTCCTGGGAAAACCTCCGCGACAAGATATTGGAAAATTTCAAAGGGCTGGTCGTACAATCACTCACCTCCATGGACTGTTCGGTGCAAGCGAGGGCCGAACGAGCCCCGAAGGATTACTTCCAAAGATTCCTGCAACTCAAAGCGAAGGCCCCCGATGTCCTGGACCAGGTGGTGATAGATGCGGCCATCAGAGGGCTCACTTTGGGGCCATTAGCGAGAGGGAGAGCTAGCACGGAACAAGCCAAGAACGATGCAAGAGCTCTGAGAAATTTGAAATTTGGATCCAATCGGATGAGGACTTCCGTAAGAGGCTAGAGGAACAAAACATCGATAGGCAGCAGGCCAAGGGTAACAAAAGGAACCAACAATCGGAACCTCCGCAACCACAACACAAGCGAGGCCGGGGGGCAACAAGTACTAACAATGAATCAGACAGCGGAGCCCAACCAGCAGCGCAATGCCCAGGGAGTAAGGCTACCCGATGTCGAAACCATACCGGGAGAAAGGGCCCCGAAAAAGCTGGAGCGGAGGAAGAACAAGAAAGCTGTTCTACGCCATACATGGTGAAGAGAAAGGTCACTATACGAGAGATTGCCCAGTAATTCAACAAGAAAGTGACAAGGCGCTCAAGGAACCAACTAACTAGCCCCTGACGAGCCAACCTCTGCAGCCAACGAGGGAAGTCAATAATGCCTACACCTACACACGCCCGGAGCCTCCGCAAGCTCAGGGCCAACACCAACAATACTGCCCGATCTACCCATCCCCCACATCAAACCAAGTACACCCTTCCACATTAGCAAATGCCTACTATCCCAGTTTCCTACCAGCATGGAGACCTTCGCCCCCACCACCAACACAGAATTACTCCTCCGAGTCAAGCATGTCTTACTCGAACCCAAGGCAACACCTAACCTATGTCGAGACAGGGCAGCCCCAACATACGAGCAGGCAGCCCGTCAACCAAGTTTCAAACCCGCATTTACCACCACCTCCGCAAGGTCCCCCACCCAGCGCTCCCATGAAAAGCGAGCCAAGCCTAGAAAATCAGTACAACCCTCATACTCCCCTGCCATCCATTGGAACCATAATGCCAATTGCTGGGGGATCGTCAATAGAGTACGAGACCAAAAAACAAAAAAGAGACCTCCTCCGCCTGGTCAACAATGTAGCCGTTCAGCCCGTAGTCAGGTTCGGAGAGTGGTCAAAAACCCCTATAACCTTCTCAGAAGCGGATCTCAAATTGGAAAGTTATCCACATGTTGACGCCATGGTAATAGAGACAAATGTAGCAACCTGGGAAATGAAAAGAGTACTTGGTGGACACAGGGGAGCTCGGCGGACATCATCTTCGCCAATGCCTTTGATAAGATGCAATTCAATAGAAAAATATTTCACACCATCGACTCACCACACATAGGATTTGGCGGAAGGCAGGTGCAGGCGTTGGGAAAGATAACCCTGCCAGTATCCTTCACAAATGAAAAAAGCACCAGAACAGAGTACATAACCTTCGACATCGTCAATGTCTACTCCCCATACAATGCAATATTCGGCAGAGGATTCACAAACAAATTCAATGCCGCCATACATATGGGCTATTTGTGTATGAAAATCCCAGCGCTCCATGGAATCATCACTGTATATGGGAGCGGAAAGGAGGCCGAAACATAGAAGGCCATATACAGGGCTCACAGAAATGTAAACTCAGTACAATCGGAAAGCGAAGGCCCAGAACCACCAGACATGAAAAGGGAACAAACACGCGTCAAAGGCCAAGAGAAAGTCAAAAAGATAAGGATAGATGACGATCCCGATCACATTCACGATCAAGAAACCTACCCGCAGAAAAAGAAAAAGAATTGGCGGAGCTCCTTATCAAAAATAAAGAAATCTTTGCCTGGTCAGCAGCGGACCTTCGGGGAGTGGATAGAGACACAGTCGAACACGTCCTAGATATCAACCCAAAAATGAGACCAAAGAAGCAACGGCGAGAGAAAAATGTCGAAGATAGAATACCGGGCAAATAAGCAAAGCGGAGGTCCAAAGATTGCTCGATGCCAAAGTCATTAGAGAAGTAAAATATCTTGGACCGGTTGGCGAATGTGGTTCTTGTCCCAAAGAAGACATCCGGGAAAATGAGAATGTGCATAGACTTCACGGACCTCAATAAAGCAACCAAAAGGACAATTACCCTCTGCCAAGGATAGACACCTCCGTCGACAAGGCAGCAGGATGTCGAAGGTTCTCTCTGCTAGATTGCTACTCAGGATACCACCAAATTTGGTTAAGAAAGGAAGATGAAGAAAAGACCAGCTTCACCACACCATTGAAACATCTTTGTTTTCGCCGAATGCCGAGGGGTGAAAAATGCAAAGCGCAACCTTCGCAAGAATGACAGGGAAAGTCCTGGTGGGGCAATTACTCAGAAACATGATAGCATATGTGGATGACCTCATAGTTATGAGCAAAAGAGAGCAGGATCATATCTCCGACTTGCAAGAGACCTTCGCCAACCCAAAAAAATTGGCCTCAAATTGAACCCGAAAAAGTGCGTTTTAGGGGTAATCAAAAAGCAAAGGTGCTCGGGCACATTGTCACCCGACGGTGTAAAAGCAAAACCCGGAGAAAACAAAAGCAATCAGAGATATGGCCGAACAAAAAACGAAGAATGAAATACTGGCCGACTCCGCAGAATAGAATAGCTGCACTAAATAGATTCATCTCCAAATCAGCAGAGAAAAGCCTCCCATTCTTTCAAGCTCTGCGCGGAGGAGGACAAATCCAGTGGGGCAAAGAGCAGGCGGAGGCCTTCGCCAAGCTCAAAGAGTACCTGCAGGAACAACTAATGATAGCAGTCCCCGACAAACAAAAAAGCCTTTGCTCCTATATCTCTTGGCCTCCGATCACGCAATCAACAAGAGGCGGTACAAGAAAAGCTCAAAAACAACCGCCTCATCCCGGCCCGATTGTGTACTACGCCTTGGAGGCCCTTTCAGGAGCGAAAATCAACTACACAGAGATAGAAAAAATAGCATATGCACTCCTGACCGCATCTAGAAAGCTGAAGCACTATTTCCACTCCTACAAGATAACAGTGCCAACCTAGCAACCATTAGCGGAGGTCCTGAGAAATAAGGAAACATCAGGTAGAATTGGAAAATGGGCAGCGGAGCTATCACAGTTCGAAATTTCGTTTGTCCATCGATCAGCAATAAAATCTCAAGTATTAGCAGACCACGTAGCGAGAATGGACACCCCATGAACAAAAACAAGAAGACCAAGCTCAAAAGCGTGGGCCGGTATACACGGATGGAGCTTGGGGGAGACGAGGAGCGAGAGCCTCCGCTATCATAATGTCACCATCGAGGGGTCAAATATTACTTTGCTATCAGGCTAGAATGCCCCGCAAACAAACAACACCGCCCGAGCACGAAGGGGCTCATACTAGGACTCACCAAGGCCAAGGCATACGGTGCCAAGTTGATCGAAATCAAAACAGACTCCATGTTAGTGGTTGGCCAAGTAGAAAAAGAATGCATGGCGAGAGAACCGGAATTAGTAAACTACTTGGCGGTGGGTCGAGCAATGGAGAGAAGGTTTTAGGGCTTCACTGTCGGGTTCATCCCAAGAGAGCAGAATAATGAGGCACACACCCTAGCCAAGCGGGCGGCAAACAACCTCCGCTTGCCCCAAAATACATTCTACAGTGTAGTAAAAGCCCCCGGCAAGACAAGGAGCCTTCCGCTTGACGAGACGATGAGGGTAACACCTCCGACCACACATGGAATGTGGATAACCTCCGCAAATACTACGTGTAAAAAGCCACCTCACGCGAACTATAAGCGGAGGGTGGCTACCGATCTACTTTTTTTCGCAATTATAGTAGAATTTCTGAGTATTCCAACCAAAGTCTTGCACTCTTTTTCCTCACGGGGGAACTCCTAAGCGGAGGTGAGGTTTTTAACGAGGCAAGACTAGTGTAAAATCCTCTGTAATATAAAGAGGAAAAATTCCCCAAAACGGAAAGAAAAGCAAAAAGTCGAAAGTGACTAGCAACGCAGTCACGTAATTCGACAAGGGTGAAGAAATACTCGAGAGGACATTTTACTGCGGAGAGAACGCGGAGGTTCTGACCTAAAATGACCCTCTAAAGACCAACAAAAGGGTCTCTAAAATCCTCGAAAAAAAGTCCTACCCAAGTGTAGGCATCGAGGTGGCACAACAAGTATGTGCTAAAAATAAAAAGCTAAAAAAAGACCCGTCCACTTCAGGCATCAGCAACACCTCCGCCAACAAAGGCACAAGGAGAGTGAATACAAAAATAGCAATGTATCCATCATACTTTTATTTTGCTACTATATTTACAAATTACACAGGTGCTCGACATTGTACTGTCGGAGCTACAAACATCTTCGCAGAAGATGGTACAATGGTAGCTCAGACATAGAAAGACAAAGAAGATGAGATACACCACCATGTTAGGCAACAGCTGCATTCCGTGTGCACAAGGGAACCTCCGCTAGCGTTAACGCGTCCTCTCGTACAGCCGGCAGACCGCCATAGGACCTCTCCATCCAAGCCGACCTCTGATAATTGGGCAATAAATAGACCTGAAGTCGCCCTAGCGGAGGTCCGACTCGAGCAGCAAAGTCCAAGAACAGACCAAGCAGCCATCAAAATCACCAGGACTCACCGCCAAGAATTGATAGCACATTGGCAAGAGTTAATAGCTCCGTGCCTGTTCTAGTCTGTACTTCCAACCAACGAATAGGAGGATACCCAAATACACAGCCTAGACCACCAAATACGAATCCTTACGCGGTATCAATGCTCTGAATACTAAGCCACTGCCAGACTCACCCATCGTACCTAAGATAACCAGGGGGGGAAGCCCGCGAGTTATATACTAACCTAGTTCACCTAATACACCTACCAAAGGGCGATATCAATAAGTGTCCTTAATGGTCTAAGCCCTACAAAACAAACCTAGCACCCCCATACGAGTCAACCAGTCCAAAAACAAAACTACACAAAGGACACTAGAATAACAGATGAGTGCGGACGTCAACCTCCACCAAAAGACTCACAAACAAGAAGAGACCGTGTAAATTCGTAATGATCCCGGCACTTGAACAATTTTGGGGGAGACCGCGTAAAGATTCGTAACATCCCCGGAACTCAAAATTCCTATAAAGTATCCAAATGCGAGATCCTTGCCGAAGACCCGTGAAACTGAGCAGCAAGAAGCGCTTCCCACACGGGTAGCGGAGGCCTAACGCAAGACAAAGGACTGCTCCACGCCGGTGCAGAGCGGAAGGGAGCGAATTGGCGGCGCAAACAAGTGACTAACCTCTCGCTATCAAATCCACAAGCGAGGTCCACGGCAAAATTCGCAATTATTGACAAAACATACGTATTGACGAGAACACAAGCAATGTAACCAAAGCAATCGAACGAAAACAATCGCCTTTATTGACAAAACATCCGTATCATTACAAAACCTTGTTCTAACAAAGGAGGCCCCTACCAAGCTACGTCGTTTGTAGAAAGCCATTCGAGCATCGCCGAGGTCGAACGTAACGTCATCAAACATGTCGTCTACCTAGGAACGTCGAAGGTATCCTTCCAAAATAGCCGAGACCTCCGTCAACATAAACACCGTCGCGATAAAAACATAAAGGATCCACCTCACATGCAGGCCCTCTTCGTGGGGACGCGCAGTGGATTCATCGATACGAATAAAATATTAGATCTTCATTTAATAACATTCCAACACTTTGTACAAGCGGAGACAAATATCCGCGCAAAGGACCCAAAAGCTACAAAGTTAGGAAACTCCTAATCATCTACACCTCCGCGTCCTCGGCGTCGGCAGATGGCGTCCTCTCCGCATCTGGAGCCGGTGGCGGAGGCGCGTTCCTTGGAACACCGTCCGCAGCCCCCATCCGCTGGCGGGAACCTCCGCCCGAGGAGCGCCCGCGTAAGAGAAAATAATTAAAACTAAGTGGCAAGGTAAATGAAAACTTGAGAGTTCAAGCGGCGAACACCAAGATTACGAAGAAGTTTAACGAGCAAGGGACGCAGCCTCCGCAGAGACGACCATGGACCGCCTAGAACTTCTTCATGAACGAACCCACGAACTTCGTGGCGCCGCTCACCGAAGCCCGCCGGTGCGACGGCTAGTGCGTCTCTTTCACACGCAGCCGGCGACATCCTCACACCCTCGCTAGAAAGGATGCGAGTAATACTCGCCGCCGCGACCGGGCCGGTTGGAGACACCAAAGAAGACGGCGGAAGCTTGGCGAAGTTCCTTGCCATCCACGCTAGCACACCTGCGCTACCGCCGTCCGTAGGGAATGGCGTAACCACCGCGTCAAAAGACGTGATGGCTCACGCGATATGAATGAGCAACGGAAGTGCAAGAGGCGTAGATCCCGCCCAATCGCCCTCGCCTCTCCAACGCTTGAGGCGATGAAGTGAGCCTAGCGTTGGTCTCCTCAAGCTTCGCTTCCACATCACGAAGGGCTTTCTCGGCCCTCCGCGCGGCGGCCGCTCATCCTCCTCCTCCTTCGCCCCCACCGCCTCCTTCAAGCGAAGCTCCCCGCTCCTCCGACAATAACTTGCCGGAGGCGCCTTCCCATCCCTCCAAGAAAAGGCCTTCGCCTCCAGGTCCTTCAAGAGCTTGTCACGAGACACAAGCTCCCCGATGAACCCGAGAGCTAGACGCAATCCAGTCGGCGGTCATGCAAACAAAAAGAATTAGACCTCCGACAACATAGCAAAGCAAAAGTGCTTAAATACAAAACACTCAAAACATACCGAAAGGCTCTAATCCACGGCCTTGTCCAAAGACCTCCCGACGCCGCCAAGAAGAAAGGGCAAAAAAATAAGATGCGTGTGAAGACAACTCACTTAAAGTACCGCCTTAGCGAACACAGGGGGAGAACTTCGTCCCAAGATCGGCGGCATCTCCGCCAATATCTACGAAAAAGAGATACATAGTCAATTAGACTAATAAACGCAAGACCACAAAAATGAGATAAAGATCAAAACAAACCTGGCGTCACCAGAGACCGGCAGAGGCCGTCTTGGTGTGCAAAGCACTTCCAAAACCTGTGCCGCTTTCACCACCTTCGCACCGGAGCTCTCCGCCTCCGTCAATCCCCTTGGAGGCATTATAAGCGGCGCGGAGCTCCGCATCCGAGGGTAGGTGATGTTCACACCAGCCGCAGGCACAAACGAATGTTTCGAGGCGCACTCAACTCGCACCTCCCTCCCGCCTCTTCCACCGATTTCGCCTGCCGATCGGCTCCTCCGTGAACCTCACCACCGCGAGCTCATGAGCTACCCGCCGAAAGGTGGAAAGCCGCCCCGTGGTCGCCATAACCTTTGACACTCGATGAGGCGCCACCGTCGAAGGCCGCTTGCAAGCAAAGAATCGGTAGGGGAAACAGTCCTTCCCGCAGACCGAACCGCCGCACTCGCCCAGAAGGGCCCCCAAAGTCGCCGCGACGGCGGGGAGCGAGCGCCACCATCGACAGCCTCCTTGGCAGCCGCGGGTGTCCACTACTAGAAAACCCCCCGTAGCTACGCCGTATTTGTAACGCTATAAAAGCGTCTCTACATTGGCATGTAAAGACGTTCTTTGGCACAATTTCAAGAACGTATCTAAATGTTACAATATTTAACACGTTTTCAACGTTAATAGATTTCTAGACACATATTTTAACACGCTATCAAAAATCATGTTAAAGTGACATAGACTTGACACGCTTTTAAACCGTCAGTAACATCTACACACACGTTGCAATGCGCATCTCAAAATCGTTAGTAGGCACCTAAAAGATGCTTTTTGACACACAACTAAAAGCGTATAAAAATGAGACATAGTTAGACATGCTTTCAATTGTGAGTAGCATGAAGACACATCAGAAAGCGTATCAAATAACCATCCTTAGGCACGTTGATATATTTTTTTATATGACACCAAAATATCTTGGGTTGACACGAAATTAGATACGCTTTTTAACATTACTAACTAGTAGATACGTTTTTAATGTGTGTGAGAAATTTGTTCTTAACCATGTTGAGACGTTTTTTATGCAAAATTAAAAACGTGTGGATCTAGAAGATGACGTGGCATATTATCCATACGTGTAGTGTATCATCCACTAGAGCTGACGTGGCATATATTATTTTAATTAAAAATACAAGTCAGCTAGGTTTATGGAGCACAGGACCAGAAAACCAATATGTTTCGGCTGCTGGATACCCGGCTTGTGTGAAGTAATTAATGATCCCCAATGCAAGTTCATGGTCAATCTACAATTACAGATAATAAGAAGCATCAAAAGTTTTGGATGCCATGCGTATCTCTATGTAAATAAAACTGCATCGTCTTGCATGACTCAAACATATTTAGTTCGGTGAAACAGCACAAGCGAGACTAAACCGAGCGTTGTCACTACTACATATATTATTTTTAGGGACAGCTGATGAGCATTTGTAGAAGCGGTGTTGCTATCCGTCCCTAAGCACTTGACCTTTGTTGTGTAAGACATGTAAGTTTTTGTACTTGTAACATTTCAACACTCTAGGAGTCCAAAATATTTGCTCCATTTATTAAACTAGAGTTTATTATAATTCATTATATTAGTTTCTGTACTCCAAAATATATAAAATTTATATGGTAGCTTATTTTTTTAGTGTATAGGATTTGTGATAAAAATTTCATGATCATTGGATATGGTATTAGTGAGTTATCAATTATCTTGCAAAAATAAAAAAAAATGCTTCATAGAAAGTTTGAACCTTGAACCAAGAGCATGACAACTAGTTGCTTTACCATTGAGCTACAACAACTTCTATTTTACTGGATGAACTTTAACATTTATATATATATGAACCATATATGTTAGCAAGCAATGCACCTCCACCTTCCACTCATGAAGTTCATTAAGAATTGTTGGACAACTGTGGTTTCTCTTTTTAATCTTTGACTAAAATTTGTAACTAGTCTTTTCTCTCTCATACTAACTTCAAATGTGTTGATTCTTTTTTGCTAAATGCTTCTAAAATCATTCCCTATCATCTTATTGTGTTCTTAAATCTATTATTTTTTTTGTCATACTTAGTCATATAGGACTATGTGAGCCATATATGCCTTTGAAATAGATGACTTTATCAAAATCACTTGAATTTTTTATGTGATTCTTATACACCAAAATCATGTGCATACACAAGGTTTTAGATTTTTTTCTAGCCAATTTATGGTATTTTAACATTTATTCCATAGAAATTTGATAAATAATTACAATAATAGCTAAACTTGGTCGAAAATTCCACAAATTCACACAACAACATATTGTGGCTCTATAATCATCCCATAAAAGTTTCAAATGATTTTGATGAAGTGTATTATACATCCTTCACAACCATGAACATTTGTCACTTTGTCATATAAGACTATGTGAGCCATGTATGCCCTAAGCGATGGATGTGTAGCTACCCTTTGTCGAAATCACTTGATTTTTTTTATGTGATGCTTATACACCAAAATCATGTGCCTATGCAACTTTTTAGATTTTTTCAGCCATTTTATGGTATTTTAACATTTATTTCTTAGTAATTCAACAAATAATTACAATAATAGCTAAACAAGGCGAGAAAATTCTGCAAATTCACACAACAACTTATTTTTTGGCTCCATAACCATCCCATAAAACTTTTTAAATAATTTTGATAAAGTGATACTATACATCCTTTACAACCACAAACATCTCTTACTTTGTGATATAAGACTATGTGAGCCATGTATGCCTTAGCGTTGGATGTGCAACTACACTTTTTCGAAATCACTTGATTTTTTTATGTGATGCTTATACACTAAAATCATGTCGCCAACCTTTTAGATTTTTCCAACCACTTTATGGTATTTTAATATTTATTTTTTAGTAATTTAATAAATAATTATAATAATAGCTAAACTTGGCCATAAAATACCACAAATTCACACAACAACATATTTTTGTTCCCCAAACCATCCTATAAAAGTTTCAAATGATTTTGATAAAGTCGTATTGTACTATATATTTATTACAACTGTTGTGATGTTGGACCTAACACACATCGTAGAGTGATTGGACCCAGGTTCTTAGTTTTGTTTACTTCACTTATAGTATAATGCCCGTGCTAACAATGGCATTTTGGTTTAGTTGTTAGCTGTGAGTTTCACATGTTTTTAGAAAATGTTATTTAAAAAGATAAAATAAAATAAGAAAAAGTTACAAGCTAGCGGGAAGAACAAAAGATTGCGTGAGGTTATAATAAAAAAATCCCGTGAAACGTTTTTTGGCGGCCTAATTGGCGCCACCAAATACAAAATCCAACCCACCCGCGTCCCCGCCGCCGCTAGTCTCGGCCACCTCCGCAACCACACCACCCATTTGTCGCCGCTTTCAAATCGAAGATGACCCTACTCCCAAATCGCGCACCTCCTCCTGTGAAGTCTCCCCGCCTCCGGGTCGATCCACTGGCGGGGACTCATCGGGAGCATGACGGCCACCTGCGCTCCTTGCGGACCTGCAGCTCGACGGCCATCCCCGCCTCCTCCCCCAGCCCACAGTCCCCAGCACGACGGCCGGCACTGCCCCCTCCCCTGTCCCCCAGTGCGACTGCCAGCCTTGCGCCCTTCGAAACAGCGAAATCCCGAGGCCTCAGCCCCGCCTTCTACTTCAGGTGGAACGGTGACATAGGTTCATGTTTGAACTAGAAGTTATCAGGACGCTTGATACAAATAGGTCGAGTACTTTACGGCCAGGTATGTAGTGATTCAGAAATGTATTCTTACTGATGTACCGGAGTCTGATTCACGGGCGAAGCTATGTGGTGAGTGCCGGATGCACAGGCACCCACGGCAAAAAAAATTTTACCTTGTAACTGCAACTATCCACCATGTGTGCACCCCCTTTGGGCCAAAATAGGGCACCCCCCACCAGCCCAAAAGCCCACTTCACATGTTGGATCCATCATCCAGGGTCAGCCAATGCACAACGTGAATTCGATCCAACAAATGCAACGTAGCAGACTATCCAGGTGCTGCCACATGCAGTAGGGTGTCCATCACGGCCCACACACGGAGTCTTCCTTGACCAGGGCTGCTAATCGTCGTAATTTGCCGGCTGCGTCGTTTCACCTGGCCGCGCAAGCAGCGGTCCCGCTCGCAGGCAACAGCAAGACTGCAAGTCTGCAAGAGACGAGCACCACGGCAACAGCAAGAGGCGTTCATCTCTGTTCTATCCAAATCAAGGTAAGGAATAAAGTCTCAATTTGTTTGTCTTGTATTTCAATCTTGGAGTTGGAGATACTCGTTGGACTGTTGGAGTACTAATCGTGACAAAAACCAGTACGCAGCTCTAGCAAATGTTAAAGAGAATCTATTCTATTTATCTCACAAGGAGGAAATCTTAATCTAGGCAACAGCAAGAGGCGAGCACCCAATCCCATCGTCAGGCCCTTCATCTTACGGACGCCGCAGCAGCAACAAGAGGCGCTCATCTCTCTTTTATCCAAATCAAGGTAAGGAATAAAGCCTCAATTTATTTGTCTAGTATTTCAATCAAGTTTGTTTGCAATTTGATTATGCTTGCAAATGGTACGTAGGTAATCATGGAGAAGTTTTATAAACGGAAAGCTCAAGACATAGACACACCCAACAACAACAGAAATTCACGTCCAGTTGATCTCAATTGGGAAGAGGAGATTAAATATGATCCAGGCTTGAGAAAGCAAATTGATGCTTACCATCCTAACCATAGAGAAAAGGTCAAAAGAAAATATTTGGAAAATGGACCTTGTCAGCCTCGCACATGTAATTTTCCCATGACATATATTGGAGACAAGCCAATAAGATTTGTCCCGGAATGGTTTGATGAGTTTGGAAGTTGGCTTGAATATAGCGAGTCGAAGGATAGAGCATATTGCTTTTGTTGTTTCTTATTCAGAGATAATAAGGATGCAGGATATGAATCATTTGTAGTTAATGGTTGGAATGGATATCATCGGAAAGCAAGGCTGCGGGCACATGTTGGTGATGTTAATGGCTTACACTATAATGCAATGAAGAAGTGCGATGATTTGTTACAAAGAGAACAACACATAGATGTTACTTACAATCAGGCAAGTGATATCGGTAAGAAGGCTTATTTTACTCGGTTGAATGGATCGATTGATACTGCTAGGATATTGTTGAATCAAGGATTGCCTTTTCGTGGCCATGATGAGTCGAGAAGAATCCAACAACAAAGGGAACTTCAAGGAGTTTTATGATTGCTTAGCACAACATGATCCAGAGTTACGCAAAGCGGTGAGTACACATACTGCTGGTAATAGTTGTTTGCTAGCTCCTGAAATTCAGAGGGACATTGTTGAGTGTTTTGCAAATGAGATTGTACACTCTATCCTTGAAGAACTTGGCAATGATGTGTTTTTCTTGCTAGTAGACGAGTCAAGAGATGTTTCTTGCAAAGAACAAATGGCTGTGGTCTTGAGGTATGTTGACAAATGTGGGATCGTGAAAGAGAGATTTGTTGGTGTTGTGCATGTGAATGAAACAAGTTCTGCTCACCTAAAGTCAGCTGTCCCACAAATGCCTTCTAGTGTACTTCAAATCATTTGACTTCGCCTTTTATTTGACTTCGCCTTTTATTTGCATCTCATGTTGACTACATTAATTGCCACAAATGCCTTATCATTAGCATTGCAACGGAAGGATCAAGACATTGTTAATGCCATTGGATGTGTGAAAGCAACTAGACTCCATTTGAATAACCTTAGAAGAGATGGTTGGGACAAATTAATAGATGAAGTGAATGAGTTCAGGCATCACTATGAAGTGGATTGTTATAATGATGTTATTATTTGGTTAGTTCAAGAGCTTGATAGTCGCTTTAATGAGACAAGCTCACGAATTGCTTGTTTCCTCCGCTGCTTTCGATCCAAGAGAACAATTTCATGCTTTTGATGTGGATACTTTGATGAGATTAGCAAAACTATATCCTGATGATTTTAGTTACGATGAGTTGAGAGAACTTAGCCATGATCTTTGCCTTTACATTGCCGATAAATGAGATGATGCTAGATTCTCCAGCATCAACAATATTGGTGAGCTCTCTCAAAAAATGGTTGAGACAGGGAAACATCGTCGTTATCCATTGGTCTATCGACTATTGAAATTTGTACTAGTACTTCCCTGCCGCGACGCAACAGTTGAGAGATGCTTTTCGGAATGAAGTTTGTCAAAACAAGTTTGTCTAATCGCATGGGTGATCAACACTTGAGTCATAGACTTATTTGCTATCTAGAAAAGAAGAAATGAAGAAAGTTAGCAATGAGGCTGTGGTTCGTCGTTTCATGAACATGGAAGGAAAAGCGCTTAAATATGATCTATGAGAGGTAATCCAATGTATCTATTTTTAATCGGTAATTCTACAATTCATTTGCTAAATAATTGGCGTATGTGGTCTCTTTCCTTTTATTTAGGCTATGCGGGCATGTTTTCTCTGGATAAAAGATTTTTGCTACATGGGACATGTTTTCTTCATGATTAGGCATTCTATCAATGAATACGCTTTCTTTTTTGTTAACCGGTGAGTGTTATATTTTTGACCAAAAATTTCATATCTTTACCTAGAAGTCAAATTTGATATTATATATGGTAGTTGCACGTAGTTGCACGTTAGTTATGCTATTTTTGATTGAAAATCGGATCGTTCAACGTAGTTGTGAATTAAGTGGTGCACCCCCATCATTTTGCTCTAGCTTCGCCACTGGTCTGATTAGTGTTTACAAATTATATATTGCTGTTGCTGCAGAGTAGGTGATGATGAAAACTGAAATCTTGTTTGCTGAATTCCTGCACAGGGTCGTTCCGAGATACAGTCTCTGTCCGGGTCCTTTCTTCTGTCAGAGAATGGTGGCCATAGTAGTCGAACTGGTGGGCTTAGCGTTTCGCTTGTAGGCCCTGATGGCCGTGTCCTGGGCGGTAGTGTTGCTGGACTTAGCTGCATCACCAGTACAGGTTTGCCACTCTCTCATTCATCAATCATCTGATCGATCCATGATTGGCAGGAGACTAGAGAACGTCGCTATGTGCCTCAGATTAAATAAATATATATATATGAACCAAATTAATTTTGTGATGAGTACACGAGTTGTAGGAAATTTTCCATAGATAACAAAAATAAATCAATGACTTTATTGCTTTATTTTTTGCAAGAATAAAGATCTGTATTTGCCCTCTGGTGGTCACAGAGTCACTTTATCACTTGTCAAGTAGTTGTCAAATCGATTTAAAAAAATTCAGCAATGGAGTGATTGTATTGTGCCTGCCATTCAAATATAAGGAACCATCTATGCAGTTTACTAACTTTCTAGAGTACTGATTATAGTTTAGACTAATAATATTGATCACCTCAATAAATGCTACATTAATTATTTGCAGGCACTACTGCTGAGATGTCAGATTGAAATTAGCTCCAGCATTTTTTGCAACTCCTTTCATCGCTGATATCAACAGGTATGTCACGCTAATTTAATTGAGTCTATCTTCAGCATCACAACTATTCTTGTTGTCTTTGCCAGGGATCTCTCTATATCTTATGCTATTGTTGAACACCTTAATCACTCTGTGTCTTCTCATTTTTTTTTTTTGCTCATGTGAGGATATTTCATCATGCACATTACTTCGCTAACACTTCTTTTGAATCAATTTTTTTGTAGGGAAACCATATATACTATTATCTTGGGTTCAGAAGTTCCATTCTACTTAGGTTGCTGGTTGCCCATTGCCTATGAATTACATATCCCTATGAAATTGTAGCTTCATTTCCTATGAATTACATATTCCTATGAAATTGTGATTTGTAATGTTTCCATACTGAAAATTGACTCCTATCACAAATGCCAATGTTCTTTTCAGGATGAACATATATTTTGAGTGGAGCACGGGAGTACGGGATCATCCAAATCAAGCTACAGTGGTGTATAGGAATCTTAGATGTTACTGTTTAGGACCAAATGTGTTAAGTATGTATGTTTCAATAATTTGTGTGTAGCCCGAGTTTGACATTGGATAGTCTAATTCCTGATGTGAACAGATTAAGTAAATATTTTGGTTTATCGGCTTCATTCAAGTATTTGTTGATGTCTATTGAGTTTCCAATTAATTAATGGCGTGGCAATATTGTTTGGTGACACCGAACCAAAAGTGTTGCAATTCCAATGTGCATTTGCAACACCGCACAAAAAGCGTTGTGCAAGCCTATTGCCACCCCTGATCTTGCAACATATCGATATATATAGACACGCAATAAAGACGTGGCTATACTATTGTTACTACTTTTGGTTAACACGTTTTTAGGCGTTACAATAAAGCGTGTCATCTGCCACATCACTTCTCCATGTCACCTTGCCATGTCACTGGCCATGTCACCATGCCACGTCGCATGCCACGTCACCTTTTCTGTCACCTACTATATCGTCTCTATACTCCTTAATGCGCAATAATGTGTCACTACAAAACGTGACAATACTAGTAGACACGAATTGTGAATGAATCTACAATATTGTCTCTACAGTGTTTTCACACGTCATGAAACGTCACTATACAACGTAGCAACACTAATAGACATATATTATATGTGCATCTATAGTAGCGTATCAATGTGTCTACACATGCATCTAATGTGTCTATGAAACGTCTATTCATCTAATACATACGCTTACGAAAATCGTCTCTATAGAGGCGACACGGTCCATACGAAGGCGCTTCTAATACGCTTTTCGTAAAAGCGTGTCTACATCTCTATAGAGGCGTGTAAAAGCGTGTCTATTATCTAAAAAAGGCGTAGCTACAGGGGGGGTTTTCTAGTAGTGGTCGGAGGATTCCCCCGCCGCACAGTCTGTTTTTGACCTTGCTTGTGGGCCAACTGCCTCTTCTTCTTGGCCTCCTCCTTGGCGTCGCCGCGTGCTGCCCAGAGAGGCGGGCAGAGGTCCCCCTCATCCGTCCCGATCTGCTTTGCCTTTTCGCGAGTCGTCGGAGGGGCCTTCCGTTTCTCAACAGGAGGAGGAGCAGCAGCCGCCGCCTTCACCAACTTAGCGGCCTCCTCCTCCTCATGCTTGGCAATGTCGGCAAGGACACGGCCGGGCACCTTGTGCGGGCCATAAGTAACCCGCATCTCCTCGAAGACGCAATTCAAGCGAGGCATGGTCCCCGCCTGGGACCTCCGAGCGAGGAACTCCCTCACACCGATAGGACCCAAAAGATCCCGTGCTTCCATCTCAACCCCCATCACGAAGGCGTCGGCGCTAACACCCTCGGGGAGTTGAGTCCCAAAGGCTGGCGCGGAACCATCTCCGCTCCACCAAACACGGGGAAGATTTATCCTCTCCACGGGAAACTCCGCGTTCCTCTTGGCAAGCGGAGAATACTTCGCCGCGCAATACTCTTCAACAATATCCCAGCTACCGGAATATCGACACGCCCGACAAAAAGCAGCGACATCCGGTCCTCTTCTCCGACATCCGATCATTACGATCGGGGCCGACCACGATATCCACCGGTGTAAGAGTGGATGCGAAGGGGTAACGAACCTCCTCCACATCATCCACAGTTCTTGTTGACTTGGCTGACCGAGCGAAGAACCAAAACTCCATCCATCTAAGATTCCACTTATTCTTCTCGCAAAGCGAGAGCTCCGTCTTCTTCTCAGCCCGGTGGCGGCGCGGGCTGAACATGCGGCAGCCATATTGCGGCTTCTTTTCGCTCCCATCCGGCATCTTACGAACCAGCCCGGCCGCTTATGCAACTCATAAAACTCAACAAAGTTGTTTATCTCGGCTTGGCGCCATAAGATTCGTAGGCCCACACGAACTTAGCCACCGCGAGGAACGCTTGGCGTGAGGAGTAAGGCGATGGATCTGAACATTAAAAGATTCCAGCACCGCCCGTAGAAACGCCATGTAGGGGAGGCGGAGGCCACAAGTAAAAAATCCTTAAAAACGATGCCCCCGATCTTGAGGCTCGGCAGCTCCGGCACCACTTCCCTCCCGGGCAGCTTCACATCATACTCGGCGGAGATCGACCCTTCCGCGAAGCTCATCGACCATTGCACGGGTCATCACGGTCGAACCCAACTCATAAGTAGCATCAACATCCTCGCGAGCCATCGATCTCCGGTGAAGCCGACATCGAGGCAGCGTCTCTTCCGGATCTTGAGCGAGCAGCGCCCAAAGATGCAACCCTCCAAAAGGCGGTCGAACTAACTAGGCCGATATGGGGAGAAGCTCCCGTATGCCCGTAAAGATTGTGATGGGGGCGGCCCTTACACTAAAGCGACTCGAGAATGCACGCATGCAACTTGGTGAACTAGCAAAAAGCGAAGCTTGCCAGCGGAGGCAAAGCAAAATACGAGGGAAGCAAAAGATGCGCAGAAAGCGAGAGCGGCGAGGGGAGGAAAAGCGATGGGGCGTACTCCGCCCAAGGGGGAGGCCCCCTTTATAGCGTCAGCCCGACCCTCTCGCATCCCAATTCGAACGATAGCGACCACCGGCGTAAAACGGTCACATCGGCCTCGAAGGGCGTGTCTTTTGTCCCGTTGCGACCTCGACGTTCAAATTCTCCAAAGCGAAGGTCCCTCACGAACGCGTCCCGTGGGAAGCACCCTCAACACCTCCGCCAAAGATCGCGGCACGTTGAGAACAAAGGCACGCCTCCGCTTTTGACCATTCGCCCTCAAGGGGAGGGACTGTGGGGGGTTGAACCCGGCATCTTTGGCGGAGGTACCCCGGGGAAAGGAGAACACGCGAGGCGATCTACACTTGTCCGGGCTTGGCCTTCCGCTCCACTATTTTTTCAGGTAAGGCGCACGGGCGCGTGGGGCCTCCACCATCATCGTTGGCCGAGCCCGCGACCGCCGCGACGGCGCTTCCGAGGGCGAAGACCTCGCCCCCTCGCGACCCACGGTTGGCGGAGGTCGCCACCTCCGGCGCCCACGGAAGAGCGTCTAGGGGGCGAAAAAGAGCAGATCCGGGGCGGAGGCCCGGCGGCTCGTCGCGGGGAAGATGGCGGAGGTCCCCAATGAAGGGCCCGCGCCCCCGGGCAAAAGCTCACCGGGAGGGAGGCGGGAGGAGGAGCTAGTGCGCGGAAGTACCCCTACGGTAGGACTAATGAGGAAGGAATATTGCGGGAATACTAGGAGGCAAACTTGTAATCTTGTATTCCTAAGGCAATTGTAAAACTATAAATAGGGAGGAGTCCTCCCTCTTAAGGTGGGCTGGTGAATGCAATTTATGGGCAGTTATTATTCATTCCAGCATTCGATTCCCCCACTTTGGCCAATCTCCCCCAGAGCACCGCCCGGGCGGAGGTATCACACCGTGTTGAGAACCCCAAGTTCAACAGCTGGCATCGAAAATTAGGAGAACAATGGAGAAGACGAACTGAGGGGCATAAAAGTCTTTGTAGTGAGATAGTACCTACTTATTAGCCAGTATCTCTAAACAGGGCTTGGCTAAATTCTAGTCAGTTATTCACTAGTGAGCTAATTACTACTTCTAACTAATTATTAGTCTTAGTCCATCCTAACATGCCATAGAGTAGTTGTTAGCCCATACTTTTTTTTTTACTAGAACGATGGTAGAATCACCCCCACCTGATATATTTCATGCCACAGATTCCGGCAAGGCCTGTGGGTGGTGGGGCACAAGGCACTGGTGTCAGTCAGGGAAGACCAACAGTTCTTACACCAACAGAATACAAAAGAGAGGAGAGAGATTATATAGGTAAACTGTTACAACAAATAGAAGTGAAACGACTATTGTTTTTGGGAGGCGGCATATGTCCATTGCTTTGCTGTCTCCCTGCAAGCTGCTATTAGGCGCGTATGATCGGGAGGCATGCCTCTGAAGACGACATCATGGCTGGCAGGTCACTAGGTGCTTCTGTTTCCCTGAAGCACTGAACCGAGGCTACTTCATCCGGTCGGCGTCCAATCTTTTCCCAGAAGGTCCAAGCAAAGTGGCAGCCCGAGATAATATGATCCGGGGTTTCTGAGTGTTGATTGCAAACGGGGAAGTTATCATCTTGCAGCACATGTTTGGTTTTCAGATTGCTCTTGCAATTTATCCTGCCATTTGTTAGGCCATGCTAATTTGAGCAAGTATAAACGTTTATATATGTTGCTATTTGTTGCTTGTTGCTATCTCGAAGTCGTAGAGTTGTCAGCACAGCTAGGGTAGCCCATAGCCACCGCGTGCATGTGCCATTTTGGGTCTAAGAGATGTTGCTAGCGTGTCTTGTGGGTGACACTTCTATCGTGGCTCCTCTAGCATTGTGTCCTGTCTATCCAGCTCAACGTGGGTGCACACGATTATGTGTTTGTGTGCAAACAGGCGTATAAATGATAGGAGGTGGTGCCTGGTGGGTGGAGTGCATAACTCCGTATTTGGTTACCCTTGCCAAAGTTTAGTTTGCTAAATCTAGTCTCATCTAGTTACTTTTACCCAGACACTATGATTAAGTGGGATTAAATGGTGCTCTAGCTAACTAGTGACCAGTCCAGGATGGCGGATCCTGCTAAATGGGACTAAACTTCACCTTTTACTCTAATTTAGTCACTAAAGTTTAGTAAGGGGGATCCAAACACCAAATAAGATTTTTTTTTCAGATCGTGGTTTACTGTTAGTCAAGGATGTTGGAAAGGACGATTCATTGAGTCTCGATTAGCCTGCTGCGTCGGACTTGTGTGCTTATGTTTTGGAGCCATGGGTATTTCGGATTTAGTCCATTTTTTATCCTGCAGACATCTGGTTGTGGAACAGTAACACCTTACACTGTTCCCTGCGTTGCAAACTGTTAGTCATTTTAGCATTGCTCTAAGTCAAGTTTAAAGAAGGAATATGTTAACATATACAATATCAAATATATACACTATCAAAAATTCAAAATATATATGTCATGTGGGCGTAGCAATATCGATCTTATAGGTGTTTGTGTATTTTTCTATAAACTTCTTGAAACTAGAGAAGTTTGACTTCAGACATAGTTTGAACTGAGTTACGATTTGGAATCAAGCTCAGAAAAATATGCTGTCAGAAACAAGTAATATGCAATCCCACCGTCCCGCAATAATCAATGCAGTCACGTGAGCTGCTTTGTAAAAAGTCGTCGAAACAAGTGGGCCTACAATGCTGTCAGAAAAATAATCCATTGTATAAGAAAAGGTTACGGGCCCTAAGCAATTTTCTCTACATGTTGACCCTTTCTTCTTATTGCCCGAGGTCTTTGATCTACCTAGTACTCGTATCACTGCATCAGTAGGGTCGATGAACTCGTGAAGGCCTTCTCCAGCAGGTTGGTGCTTTTGTTTGTCTCTCATGCTACTCTGATAAATTTCGTGCATATTCACCACGCTCTTGTACAGAAATCTTGATGTTTCATTTTTTTTTGCTGAACCGAAATCTTGCAAGTATATATATTTATGTCTTTGACGAAGATATTTGATTACATTGTAAACAGTTAAGAGTATGCTCGGTCTGAATCTCTTGTCCTTGGGATCCAGATTAATTAGTGTGCCATCATCATTTCAAATTTCAGCCTCGAACAAGCACTGGATCCAGGTGGGAATGTACTCATATGTACCATTATAAAAGCAAAGTAACTGTCCTGATGTCCTATATACTTCTGTCCACACGATAATAACACAGTTTTGTTTTTCCTTTCTGGAACCTAGTTAGTGCTGGGACTGAATTAATCACATCTCCAGAGTCCAGACATCCGCACCTGTTCCTAGTGGTGCTCCATAGAGCAGGTACCAGGCGAAGGCTGAAGCTGGTATGCACTTCTCTGTTTGAATGCTTGCGTAGCTCATGAGCTCGGGTGGATTTTTCTGCAAGAACAGTACAATCACGCAACCCTTTCTATAGTTTCTCAAGGCCGCTGTGGAATGCGAATATGGGAGGCAGAAATGTGGATTACAGTATCCTGAAGGGTATACTTGTCGGAAGCGAGGAACCCAGGCACCTCCCTTTGGAGATTTTAACGAGCATCACAGATAATTTCTCAGAAGACAGGAAAATCGGTAGGGGCGGATTCAGTGATGTTTACAAGGTAAAAACTGTTTTCTGGCAGACAACATAAATAAAATGATGCAGAGCATGTCACACTCTGTTTTCTGCGAGAGAATAAGAAATGATGCAGATCATGTAAACATTTCACACTGTGCTTTTGAGCAATAATCTTGGGGTGGTTTATGCCTAATTTCGTTAACTTCACATTACATTATATATGCCTAAAGCTTCTCATGTTGATGTGGCTACATACTGACAGCGCAATTATTGTGAAATTAACAGGGTGTTCTCGATGACTGGACTGTTGCCGTGAAGAAAATAGTAGTGAATAGCTATAATATCGAACGTGAAGAAAAGCTTTTTAATCGTGAGGTTGAATGCCTCTTGAAGATAATTAAGCATGATAATGTAGTCCGGTTTCTTGGCTTTTATTCTAATACACATCATGAAGCCAAAGAAAACACAGGAGCAAAGAAACGGAGTCTTGTTCAGATAACAGAAAGATTACTCTGCTTCAGTATATATGCAGTGGAAGCCTTGAAAAACATATCACAGGTACTATAGTCCTGATTCCTGAATTTCATGCAACCACTACTAACATTGATTTTGAAAGACACCGGTTTTATTTTAGACAGGGTTTGAATGGTGCACCGTGTCCAGAAATTGTCCAGGGGTCCAGGGCCATGGCTCCCTTCTGGATATCGATTTTCAGAAGCTAGTCTCTTAAGAAATTAAACTGCACTTGGGCGTCAGTTTACTGTGCACAATTTTCTGATTTGGAATCATCTATAGGATGAAATATGCATAAATACTTCCAGAACTATTTAAGAACGGAAACCCACGTTTCAAAAGTTCATAGCGAAGCAACGAAAGACAAGTTTTTCCTAGTAAAAAGCAATAGGCAAGTAGTTGCATGCCAAGGAAGACATGCCTAAGGTTGGAGGGCTCTGAGTATTTGCATCTTAAGAAGAAATCTCCCCGTGCATATTTCAAGTGAAAAATCTAGTGGGCTTCTCCCATATGACAGTTTTTTTTTTGGTTGCGATTTTAAACTTTTAGATATCATTTCTAGAGGTGCAACCCCACTGATGTTTTTTAGCATCTCTGTAAATCGTTTTTCCTAGTAGTACTTGTATATTGTGCATGTTACTTCACTCACAAACTTCAAGTCACTGTTGACAAATTACTTGGGACAAACTTCATTGCAAATGTTCTACCAGATTCCGAGCTTTCTATTTTATTTTAACCTTTTTCTACAGATGAATTAAGGGGACTTTTGTGGAATAAACGTTATCAAATAATCATTGGGATATGTGAGCGTTTGCAATATCTTCACAAGGAAATGTGTATTATTCATATGGATCTTAAACCGGCAAATATACTGGTAGATACGGACGACATGGTGCCAAAAATTACAGATTTTGGTCTAGCAAGGCTACTTGAAAACAATTACAGTACTGGCGCCCCTTTATATACCAGGTAACCCGTGCCCCGAGAAAAACAATTTGAATTTATTGATACTCTATGCAGTTACGTTTTTAGGAAATACTTTCACTCTTACATTTTCCGCATATTCATGCAGAGGATATTGTGCTCGAGAATACTTGAAAACTTGGGGAAGCCAACATTCGAATGTGATATTTATAGTTTGGGTATTATAATAAGAGAAATAGTGGACGGGGACGACGGGATGAGACTCTGTTAAAGACCGTGTAAGAGTGATTTCTCTCACCTCTCATGTGGACCTTTTTCATACTCGGTAATTTTTTTTTAGATAATGGATAATACAATCCGGCCTTTACATCCATGGATGTACACGACCAATTATTACAAAGTTCAAAAGTAAAAAAAAAATAATGTCTTTAAAATAGACATGAATTATAACAAAGCGGAAAAGATGTTTCCACCCTCTATTTGAAATTTCTAAAGCAACCATCTCTAAACGCTTGCTCAAAACCACGAGGGCGTCCTTTGTTTGCTCTCGACGCTGTAGCTGGGCCGGGGAATGTAGCCAATAAGCTCCCACGAAAATAACACGCATAATAGAGTTAGATTTCAATTTTTTAAAAATCACGTCATTACGACATCTCGGATGGCCCGAGAAAAAGAGCAACCACACCAACCCAATCGAGCCTTAGTCCGTTTATGCTGATTACTAAGCCATGTACCAAACATATGGTTAACGAGAAGCAGGTTGTGTTATATTAGTAGCATAGAAAATAATCCTCCAAATCATCTTGGCAAATGGGTAGTCAACAAAGAGATGTTGGATAGTTTCATTCAAATTACAACATTCGCATTTCGACTCCCCCTTCCAATTTTTCCTAGCAAGATTGTCTTTTGTCAAAACAACACCTTTTGGACAAACCGGAGGAAAATTTTAATTTTTAGAGGTATTTTCCATTTCGGATCCTCCTATGTTGGAAGGGTGGATTTGTATCTATAGCATCAAGATACATAGTCGGTTGAGAAAACTCTCGAACTTAGATAAGAACCAATTAAAAGTGTCTTTTCCATCCACGAGCCACATTGGAGGTGCGTGCTGCTACAAGGTTAAGCCAATCTAACGGGTTATTATCCACCAAAGATCTCCTAAAAGAAATATTGAGAGGATTAGAGGACATAACTTTCGAAAGCTGTTGCATGTCGATCCCTAGCTATATTATATAAGCTCGGGTATCTAAGTTTGAGAGGCTTATCACCTAACCAAGTATCATCCCGGAACCTTGTATCTTTGGTTCCATCTTTAATCAAAAAACAGCCTTTAGCAAGCACCTCATCTTTGATATGAATGAGGCCTCTCCAAAAATGAGAGTCATTTGGTTTGGCTGATACATGGGTTAGGGTCTTGGAATGCAAATATTTATTCCTTAGCAATGATTGCCAGGTGCCATCGTTGTTTATAAGATTAACAATCCATTTGGCCAATAAACATTTGTTTTGTATCTACAAATCAAGAATTTCCAAACCACCTTGATCCTTGAGGCGACATAGAATATCCCACTTAGCAAGTCTATATTTGCGTTTATCGGTAGACCCTTGCCAGAAGAATCTTGATCTGAATTTATCAAGACTCTTGAGGACTCCTTTTGGGAACTCAAAAAAGGACATCATGAACATTGGGAGACTGCTTAAGACTGAATTTAGTAATACAAGTCTCCCCCCATAGGATAGGTACTTAACTTTCCAGCAAGAAAGTTTTTGTTCAAAGCGTTCTTCCACTTTTCTCCATTCAGAATTTAGGAGTTGTCTATGGTGCATAGGAATACCTAAATATCTAAAAGGATAGGTCCCCGCATTATAACCAATGAGTGTTGTATAATAATGTTCCATCTCTTTGGCGGCACCATACTTGAAGATTTCGTTTTTTTTGTGGAAATTGATCTTGAGCCTCGAGTTGTTCAAAAGCATAAAAGCAAAAGTTTTAAATTTTTTTGTTTGCTCGGGGTCATGATCTAAAAGATAATGGTATCATCGCATATTGTAAAATAGATAAGCCATCATCGATCAAGTGTGGAATAACCCCTTTTATTTGTCCATCGACTTTTGCTCTATTAATAAGAAGAGCTAGTATGTAAAACAACGATGTTAAACAAGATAGGCGACAAAGGATCTCCTTGTCTAAGACCCTGTTTGGTGCGGAAGTAGGGGCCAATGTCATCATTGACTTTAACCCCTACTCCCCCATGTGACCATGATTTGGACCCATCTACACCATTTGGGGAGAATCCCTTCATGCGTAGAGTTTCTTTGTAGGAATGACCATTTGACCTTGTCATAGGCCTTTTCAAAATCAATTTTGAAAATAACGCCATTCCTTTTTTTTGGTATGTAATTCATGGATAGTTTTATGTAGAATAACTTACTCCTTCCATGATATTCCTACCGGCATGAAAGCTTGATCTGTGTTGGGCTCACAACTGTCTTAGCTACTTTATTCAATCTGTTAGTTCCCACTTTTGTGAAAATTTTGAAACTAACATTAAGGACACAAATCGGTCTATATTGTTGAATAGTAGTAGCATTCTGAGTTTTAGGGATAAGAGAGATTATTCCAAAATTTAGACTAAAAAGATCTAGATTCTCATTGTGGAATTCATAGAACAAGGACATGAGATCATCCTTGATAATCTCCCAAAAGACCTAATAGAATTCGGCGGGGAAAACCATCCGGTCCGGAGCTTTATTGTGTTCCATTTGGAAAATGGCTTCCTTCACTTCAGATTCGGTGAAGTCGGCGATGAGGATATCATTTTCCTCGGGGGTAACTTGTGGAATATCATGTCGATCTTCCAACATGGTTACTTCGGTCACCTGCAGGCGGACCAAAGAGATTTTTTATAATAATTTGTAATGTGGCTTTTAAGGCGGTCATCACCAATAACAACTCCTTGATCATTTTCAAGTCTATAGATATGTTGTTTTCGATGTTTTCCATTAGCCACTAAGTGAAAGAACCTAGTGTTAGCATCTCCCTCTAATAATGTTTTAACTTTGGCTCTCTCGTACCATTTTAATTCCTCTTCTCTCAACAGAGAAACTAAGTGTTCTTTAAGGTAATGCTTAAAATTGATCTCTTGATCAGAAAGACAAACAGTCTCAGCTTTTTTATCCAGCTCTTGTAGAAGGGCTAGAAGAGTTTTCTTCTCTTTCTTATAAGTTCTGCAATATTTGCAGCCCACCCTCTAAGATATTGTCTTAGTTTCGAATTTTGGCTTGCCATCGTTCTAAGGGATTGGTTCGGAGGTTTCAGATTGCCAAACATTTGCAACCATGTCATAAAAACCCTCCCTAATTAACCACCCCTTTCAAACCAGGAAGGGTCTAATCCTGATACGATGGGTCGAGGCACCGGTATTAATAACTAGGGGGAGTATGGTGGGAGATGTTCGATCACTAGACACCACCGAGTTAGAGGGAATTGAAACTCCCAATCCGTCTTGACTAAGACTCTATCAAGCTTTTCAAGAGTAGGATTATCACAGGTCTGGCCCATGTGAATTGGCGGCTGACATGGCGATTTCTCACGAGGTCAAGAGAATCAATGACCGCATTAAAAAGGTTCGACCATTTAGGGTCAAAGTCCCCGGTGCTTTTTGTCGTCGGGGTTTCGCATAATATTAAAGTCCCCTCAATAAGATACGGTAAGTTCTCTTTGGAGCAAGTATTAGCTAGCTCTGCAAGAAAAGCACTTTTGTTTTGGTATTGTGCTGGTCCATAAATAGAATAAAGGACAAACTTGAAGTCATTTGCTTTATAACACAAGGTGAATTTCACAAAGAAATCTCCCTCGTCAATGGCTCCATTATCAAACACCGGCAATGTCAGCTCGATAGAATACCCCGGATCTACCATGAGGAGCCATAGCGTGCCAAAGAAAATCACGCCCTCCACAAAGGTTTTTAAGAATGTGATCGGGGAAGGAGTCCCTACCAGTTTCAAAAAGAGCAATAAAATTTATTTGCTCCTCTTTAATAAGTTACGCCAAAAATCTATGTTTAGCCAAGTCGCCAAGACCTCTCGCTATTCGAGAATACTCCTTTCATTTTAAACTTATTTTAGATGGAGTTTTAGGATTTTTTTTGGGAAGTTGGACTTATTATATTTTTTCCTACGCGACGGGGAGACAAATCTATAATATGATCAATCTCCGCAACCAGCAAGTTCTCATTAAAATTCCCACAAAGCGTGGTCGAGAAGCGCATCCGGCGTTCTTCCCTTTCATCATCGCTAGCAATGTTATTAATCTTAGATTTGGAGCTCTTCAAATTTGCACTAAGAACCATTCTAGCAACCTCTAAGTGTTTAATAGCAACAACATCAGAGGAAGTAAGGTCGATGCCTACCCTACCAAGTTTTGAAATAATAGCGAGAATCAGAAAAGCTAGAGAAAGATGTACCTGAACATTCGAGGTTCTTTTTCTTTGCCATCCGCTCTGTCTTGTATAGGGTGTGCTCGTCCGCTCTTGGTGCATTTCTTTGGCTCCGTCGAAGATGTGGAGTTGGGTTAACCGCCTCGGCCCCAACCACTGCTAGGTTGGTGCCCAAGGCAACCTCAGAGGCCGCAACAGCCAGCTGTACATCGACGGCGTTGCCACCATCGGCGACATTTGCCGTCGAGTTTACAGCAGTAGCAGCCGGCTCGGCCATCCCTTTGACAACGAGGGTGGCATTGTCTAGCTCCTCCATGTCGCCGTCTGTCACCCCTGCCACCATGTCGGTCGGCTGCACAACTGCCCACCACCGACCACGTAGTTTGTCGCGAAGGGATCACAGCCGGCTGCTCATCGACCCACGGCGTAAGTCGCCGAGGGAAGCACAGCCCGACTGCTTCGTTGTCATCAACCACGTCGATTGTCGCGAAGGGAGCACAGCCCGGCTGCTCATCGACCCGCGGCGTATATCGCCGAGGAAGCACAGCCAGCTGCTCGTTGCCATCGACCACGTCGTTTGTCGCCGAGGGGAGCACAGCCGGCTGCTCATCGACCACAGCGTATGTCGCTGAGGGAAGCACAGCCGACTGCTCGTTGCCATCAAATACGTCGTTTGTCGCCGAGGGGAGCACAGCCGGCTGCTCATCGACCACGGCGTAAGTCGCCGAGGGAAGCACGGCCGGTGCTCGTTGTCATCGACCCGTCGTATGGGAGCATAGCCCGGCTGCTCATCGACCACGACGAATGTCGCCGAGGAAGCACAGCCGGCTGCTCGTTGCCATCAGCAGCCCCCTCCACCGTTGCAATAACTCCCCCATCCTTGGTAATCAGTGGCGACCGTAGTATGAGAGCAAAGGTAACCCGGCCACCACATCAGGATCAATCGACAAATTTCACCGTCAAGAACACCATCTCCCGAGAAAAGGATGTTGTTTAATTGGAGGAGCTATCAAAAATTATAAATGGCTAAATCATCCCTAGAAAAAGGTGAATTCAGCTTCATATCAAAATTCTTCTCCATCTCATCCAGAGATTTAATACTAACGACTTCAGCGAGCTTGTAACTTGCCAAAGAAGTCTGCTTATGGGGAGCACTACCATGAGGCGTGAGGGTAGCGAGCTAGGCGAAGAAGAAGTGCCCTTTACATGGCCTTTTGTTTTGGATCAGTATCCTCCACTTCTTTCATCTTCTTATCACCATCTATCTCTCTATCCTCATCACCCAAAAGGTCGTCATCATCAAGATTAAAATCAGGTGCTGATTCATATGGTTTGAAATACAGACGATACAAGTCCCCTTTGACACAGACATGACCAAATGGTGGGTTTTTTTTTTGGCATCCAACACCGCCACCAAGATTCTAATTTCTCCAGTCTGGCGAAGGTGCTGAATGTCCACCTTTTGAGTTGCACCAATCATTGTTCCAACAGCCCATAACGGTAAAAAAGAGTGGAGTAAACGAGGTACATTGGTAACCGTCACCCAAACTTTATCAAGCACTTTCATAGGCTTAACATCATCCACATATTTTTGAATCAAAACAGTACCCTTCTTGTTTTTGGTAGTGACTGTCTCAATGGCCACCATGCGGTCTAATTCCTCCTTGCTCGGGAAAGGAACAATGTATGATCGGCCCCTTACTTCCTGCACTTCCCATTGACAACGCACAGGAATAATTCTTGATAATTCAGATAGCAGAAGAGTAGGTGGAACCTCACCAGATTGCACCGTGATTAAAGCTGCAACTGAGTTCTGATCGGAGGACACAATATCATTGTGGTTGGCAGCTTGAATTTCGAAGAATCCCATTCCATCTTCAAGAGCACCGCAGTAGGCAACCGAAGGTTTTGGGCCGCGCAACAGCGGACATTGGTTTGCGTAGTGGTCTTGCAAGCAAATGACACACTCCACATTCCCAGCACGCTTCCTCTTTGGCCTGTCTTGAACTTCGGCCGCATGACCACCCGATGCAGATGCAGCGTTCGCCGCGCCATGGGTTGCAACAGAATGATCAGAAGGATCCCCAACCGCAGCACCCACAGATGTAGCATCAGCAACGACGTTCCCAACAAGGGTGCCGTCACCGCACCCAGCAACATGACCAGCACGATGATCAGCCACGCCATGCCCTCGCACGGTAGCAGCACCATCAGCAGCACCACGCCCACGCGCGGCAGCAGAGCACCACGCCCTCCATCAACGGGCATCCCGCGACCACGCGATCAGTCGCCGCCACCGCGGCCCGTCCAGCGCCCATGATCAGCGAGCCGACCAGCGATGCGTCACAACAACGGCCGCGATCTCGCGACCACGAACAACCGCTCCTCTCCCATCTTGACCTGACGCACCATCTGGATTCCAATCCCCACCACCACGCGACCCGAGTACTGACCTCGGCGGTGGAAACGGCGACCTTCATACTCCAGTAATGTTTGGACTTTACATATTTCTCCACTTTACGGAGTACTATCATTAATAATATTCTATTGGATGATATATCTATGTTCAACCATTAATGATCATTTGGATCTAAAAGTTGGGAAAACTGTGAAAATAAGGATCTAAAAGTTGGGAAAAAAATGAAATGGATAAACCTTTTCAATATAATATAATACAATAGAATACAATGAGATGTACAACTTGTGTGTTCATTCAAATGTATAGTTGTTCATATTTTTCTGCCAAAATTGTTGTTTTAGAAACTTTCCTTCTTTTAGATTGACCATGAGTAAATGAATGCAATGTAGGTGATTCGAAGATGGAGACACAGATGGAGAAAATCAAACACCTATACACTACTACATGACCAGCAATTAAGTAAATGCATTGACATATCAGAGAGGTGCACTCGGAAAGAGCCAGGAAATAGGCCTATTATATCGCATATAATACACGATCTCAATGAATCTGCAAATACAGATGTCCACACACCCGCAGCTAATCAGGTAAGCACGTCTCCTCAGAGAATGAACACACAGGCTGTATTTATGTATAAACATCTCATCAGTTGTAGCATCTTGTTGGGACCTGAAGAACCTGAAACCATAGTAATAATTGAATATTTCCCATTTGTGATCATAATTTTACAATATGACTCATAGACATTAATACTAAAGGATGGCACTATATACTTCGTTGCGAATGATTGTTTGGTGTAGTGTAGTGATTTGATGGCTCACCCAAGGCAATAGATCATGGTTTGATTTGAATCGTTGAACTTGAAAGTGTGTGGTGTTTTCTTTCTAAAAAGCATGCAGTCTTGGTGTGACCATTTGGCACCTTCTAGGGCATGTGATTTGTTTATATATATTTTGTTGTATGTTGGTTTTTTTTTATTTCTATTTTTCATCATAATCATTTTTTCTTTATTTTTCAAAAAGAATATCTTGGAAATTAATTTTCTAGGGCACTTTACTTAGGAAAACCACCCGTATAAATGTGTTATCTCTACAACCGGTGGCGCAGTAGAGGTTCTGAAAATAATAGAGGCTAGCTATCACATAAACAATATAGTCTATGACCCATGAATGATAGGCAGGGAAGGGATTTATATATTCAACTGGTTTTTTTTTTTGTCACAGATACCCTCATGGGACTATGATGACATGCTGGGAATTGAGCCGCTGGAGCTACAGTTTGCTTTTGAGCTGCTTAACAAGGAAATATCAAAAGAGGTTGTGCTGACCAACGAGACTGGTAATTGCATTGCCTTCAACATCAAGACGTCAAGACAACTGCGGTATTGCACACAGCCAAACAAAGGAATTGTGCGTCCAGGCTCCAAAAATATTGTTAAGATTACACTGCAAAGGACAACGACACTGGGATCTCTGTCTCGTGCTGATGAGTTCTTGGTGCAGAGCACAAAGGTAGAAGATGTTCTTACAGATGAAGAAATCACTGAAGATATGTTCGATGAAGAGGCTGGCAAAGTGGTCGATGAGGTGAATTTGACAGTTGTATATGATAATGGGCTAGAGAAACCACAAGCTGATCAGTCACTTGAGGCCAATGCGTCAGTCTCTAAGGTATGTTACTGGAATGACAGTATGAAGTAATTTGTTTTACTTGTGCTAATTAACTAACCTACTTTGCCTGACAGGAGGGCACTGGTTGTAGCAGCTCCAAAGACGTACGTCTTAATTTCCGCCCAATAATAGAAACCACTTCAGCTACCATCCAGTACAAAGCAAGTGAACGAGCAGCCGTAGATATTATGACAGGGGCCATGGGAGGCCTGCTCCCCAAGCTTAAGCTCCTCAAAGGGGAGCATAATCTGCCAGAGGATGTGACGGAAGAAGTTGAGTCTCTTGAGGAACAGCTGACAGACATGCACACTGCCCTATGCAATGTACCACATGAGGAGATGCACATGCTGGATCTACAGGATAAGAAATGGGCCAACAAAGTCAAGAACCTCTCGTACGACATAGAGGATATGGTTGACGGCTTGCTTATAAGCATCGAGGGCTCGGGGCCTATGACCGACCTGGACGGCTTCCGAAGACTTGTACAGAAGATGCTCAAGCGAGTTAGAAACATGGCTGACAGAAGTAAGGAGGTCAAGCTCGCCGCTTCGGTGGCTAATCGACTAGTGAGAAGTACTAATGTTGACCCTCGCATGTTTGATTGGTATAAAGATCACAAATACCTCGTTGGTATTGAAGGGCCACGGGATAGCTTAGTGAAGAAGCTAGCAGCCGGGGATGATGGTGGGTTAGGCAAGACAACTCTTGCGAAAAAAAAGTGTTCGACAAGCTTGCTGCGAATTTTGTTCTTAAGGCTTTTTTGTTCCAGTGGGTCGTAGTCCTAACATCAAGCGAGTTCTGGAGAACATTCTCTATGAACTTGACAAGAAGGGTAAGAAAAGACATTCACAACTCAAAAAAGGAGCCATGGCAACTCATTAATGATCTTCGAGATCTACTTGAGAACAAGAGGTAACGCACATCCATACAATTCCATAATTAGCAAGCATATTGCGTATTAACTATGCATATCTTCCCGCCCTCAATCTGCACCTCCTTCACAGAATAGAAAAGTTTATAAACATAGTGCCCCTCTGTCCGAAGTAAATAACTGCACACCTCATTTTTTGAGGAGTAAAACTTTTATGTTTGACCAAATATATGAAAAATACTAATATTACACTCATAACAATGCTTAATAAGTTAGTAGTGGAATATATTTTTTTGTAATAAGTATATTAGGGGATACAAGTGTTGATAATTGTTTATATAAATCTGGTTAAACTCAAAAGTTGACTTCTCGATATGCAAGATGTGCATTTATTTTTGACAGGGCAAGTATGCATTGTCGGAATACACGGAGACCAGTGATAATCCATTGCAAATTAATTAGCTGGTAGTGGAGTTTAATCTTTATTATATCACTAGGTGGCTCCCTTATCTACAAGTAGTTTATGCTTCAAGTAAATTAAACACCTGGCCTCACTTGTTTTCTCGAGTGATACGTTAATTGGTTATGTCCCAAAATTAACCTTGAGCATTTCTCCAATTTCACACCAAAATCACATAGCCAGAATGTACCTAGTGAACCTAGAAAGGTGCTCAAATTGGTGAACGATGGAGCAAAATACAAACCTCAGTACAAATTGGACAACACAAATTTTAAAAACTAGGTCACCTGGTTTTGCAAATTTTAGCTTGGAAACTCTTGTAGAAGAAGGCAAAACTGAAGCAAATTTTTGGGGTTGTAGTCCATAGCTTGTACCTTCATCGTGGTGAAGGTTGAGCTCGGGTGATAGTCCCGCAAGGGAAAAAGGATATTATCGGGTACCATAATTAGGGGTACCCAATGTACCACATTAGTCAAAAAAGCTTACCCCTAAACACGCGAGGTGCTAAGACCTCTCGTGACTAATTCCCGAGGCTCCATAGTGTCACACCCAAAATTTAAGAACAAATATGGATGTATAAAATCTTATGTGCACCCTAGAATGTCACACACATAGGCGACAAATCGATGATATATCATCTCAGTGCTTATTACAAAACCAATAAATAATCATAACAAGTCTTAATCAAATAATAATAGTAGCTAATGAAGACACGCGAGCGGAAACTCCAACACAGGGACTGGTGGACACCAAGCCTAGTACTCATCACGGTAGTCATCACTGTAGTCCTCATTCCAGCCTTGATCTATTGATGGTAATTTAGCAAGGGCAAGTACAAACGTGCTTAGCAAGAATAGCAAGGCAATATCTACCCAAACTTCATGATCATTATAGCATAAATAATGTAAAACATGTAACGATAAACCATGAATAATTTAGCAACAAAAGTCATCATCTTTAATGTAAAGGTTCAGGGCGCCCCGTGACCTTGGGCAAGGCTAGTATACCAGTTTTTCAAACTCTGCAGCAGAGGTGTACACTTTCACTACGAGTCGTGATTCCCGAATGCATGGGTTTATAAGGTCCACGCACCAGCAACCACTAAGAAGCCCCCTAAAGGTTCGTCTAACAAGTTGGGGCAGCTAAGTCGTCGGACATAGAACCCCCTTCCAATATGGCACATTACGCAGCCTATACACATATCTTCAGGATAGAGAGCATCCTATATCTAATTGGCAAATCCTCCAAGTTGCTAGAAAAATGATCTCTAGGGAACTAATGTCGAGCCATATAACCCCCCATAGCTGTCTTGTAATACCCGGATCTCATCATCACGCAGACAAATCCTAATGTTGTCGAACAATTCATATTTAACATTCCAATGCATAAACATTAAATAAGCTTATAAGATCATGATTTAAAGCTAACATATCCCAAAACTATACTTGCCTTGATTATCAAAGTCCTGTTGCTCCTGCTGGTCTTGCTCGTAGAAGTACTCTTGGCCACTCGAATTGCTCACCGACTATACTCGATCACCAAGCAACATCACACATTCGATCATGCGGTCAAACACAAAGCAAACATAGAACCTATAAGATAATAGTACACCAACAGCAATAAAACAGTTTAAAAAGTTTATAAAACTATTCTACACGTCGCTACGATCACATCGATATAAAGATCATCGAAATCGGACTTAAGACGTGAAAGTTATGAGCATTTGAAAACCCGTGGCAATTCAGTAAATAACAGGAATTGGATTTCGAAATAAAATAAATAATTTCTGATTTTGAACTAAACCAGGATCTCGAGCATGATTACGAGGGCTCTAAAAAGCAAAATAACAGCTGAAAGGCATCAGCCATTCCTGGCCATTGGATTCGAGTTGGTTGGACCAGATTAAACAAGGGAGAGTCCTGGTGTGGTCCACGGTTCCGGGATTCGGCCCGAATTGCCCGAATTTCACCGAATTTCGTCCAGTTCGGTCCGGCCCGAGATAAATCCATACCGCCCAAAAAAATTCGGCCCGATTCAAATTTTCAGCCTGTTCTATGGCCCAACAAAGAGCCCACGGTCCTTGCTCAATGAATATGACCTGGAAACCTAACTCACGTCCCTGGCCAACGCTAACCGCTTGCTAGCCGCGGCGCCGGCGTAGCTTCCTCTCCTGGCCACCTGCGCCAACGCTGTTGCAGCCATCGCGAGTGCCGTGGCCGCTTCCGCAACATCCGAGCTCGCCCATGGCTGCTCCCGCCACCGCCCCCGTGCCATGGCTGCTCCCGACGCCCATCACCACGTCGTCACTGCCCCTGACATGTCGTCGCGGCGATCTGGATTACCACCGCTCCATCGTCGTCTTTCTCACCACGTACGAGCTCCACGCTGACCCTGCATACATCCTCTCGCGCCCACTGCCATTTTAGACCATTTGGAGAAATTTTGTTTAAATTTCATCAAAATTCATTCAAATTTTGAGTGGGAACCGGGCCGAATTTTCCGAATTTCGTCCAATTCGGTGGGCTCCGAGATTTTTTCAAAAACGAATCCCAAAACCGTGGTGTGGTCATCCGGAGATGAACGACAGCGGCCATTGCCGGCAACAGTGAACTCGTCGACGATACTACAAGCTGGCCCTAGACTTCACCAAACACCACGGGACCGGTACCAAAGAGAAGCTCAAGGCGGACTCACCCACGACGAAAAGGAAGACGATTACGGCTTCTGGACGACGTACAGCTCGGGATGGCGGACGGCGATGAACTGCAATCCGCAACGAGTCAATACGAGAGAAACTGACCAAGAAAAACAGCACCAGGGAGTTCGGGAAAGGTTGTAGATGCTCTTGCACCGGCTTACAGCGGGAGAGACGCGTCGACCTCGTTGAATTTCGAGCTCGGACGGAGCTCCAATGGCAGCGGCGAGGAACTAGGGTGCAGCGGCGCTACTGCTTGCTTGCAGGCGTAGGCTTGCGATTAGATGGGAAAAGCACGACGCGAGGCGGCGGCAATCTACTTATAGGCTCGGGGCTTGATTCGAGGGATTTGACAGAGGCGCTCACGGTCGCGCTCGACTTGAGTCCGGCTCGGTGTTGATAGGAAGACGACGTCGCTGACTTGGGGTCCAGAGGTGTCAACGCGGTCAGCAAGGAGGTGAGGCAGCTGCGCTGCACTCCAAATTGGCCATGGGCCGAGCTGAGATGCTGGGCTTCTCACGCCCAAAAACCAAGAGAGAAAAAGAAAAGAAATACTTTTCTTTTCTTTATTTCAACAGGTTCAAAAACATTTACAAATAAATTTCAGATTCCTTTCAGTTTCAGATAAAAACCAGACACAACAAAGTAAAGGTTGCGACAGCATGGATGCAACAGTCATGTAACTAGCCTTATATTGGATTTTATTTTCAGAAAATATTATTTTACTAGGTTCAATGCATCACAAAAATTGCATCATTAAATCATATTCCCTATTTAAAAACATGCAAATTTCTGGGTGTTACACATAGTCCCCTCCAGGATTCACAATTGGCCTGAGGACGGACCTACTCACTCCAGTTCGCTCGAGGTCACCTCGGGCGGACCTGGCCTCTCAGCCCTACGTCTAGCAGTGGTGTTTGTCATGCTAGGAATGCTAAATAGAGAGTTCTTACACTGGTGGAATCAAAAGGCTCCACAGTCCCCTCCAACAGTGGTGTTTGTCATGCTATGAATGCTAGGCTAATCTAGTGTTCTTGTCACAAGTCTGGTGTCTTGATTCCGGCGGGTCTCTAATTCGTCCAACTCTCAATTGGTGGAATTTTTTATTGTCAATCCTTTGCCATCCACCATCCCTTCTATAGAAGCCCACGCCCTCCTATGGGGGTCACACCTGTCCCCTTGACCTTCGCTACCAGATGGAGCGGGAGAGGGGGCGAGGATTTCCCACAGGGTGAGTACAAACACGTGAACGGAAAGAAGGGAACAAAGAGTGGCCTCTGATCGGCCCGACCCTCGCTGGGATTGCCGGGGGTCGGAGCGTTCGGAGGTCGGCCTGGCTCCGGTGGAAACAGGGACTTGCGAAGGGTGAGGCGATGATAATCTAACGAGTAAATGGCAATTATTTTCGCCACCTACTGACTCCTCGACCTTGAGCCCGTACCCGGGTATTTATAGGAAGCTAAGGGGTCGGAGGGGCCGATTTACAATTTCGTACATGGTAGGTACGGGTACACACGCTTACATGTGGGCCCTCGCGGGGGACAGACCCGTAACTACTCGTACGGGAGTAATATAGGAATTACACATTCGGTCTCTTCAACGCCGGAGCCGTAGGGTTTCCCGTGCCGACCGCCGGCCCGGTCCATCTGCGGGAGGACCGGGGCCGCTCCGTCTTGCCGGCGCGGGGATCCCGCTGGTCGTTCGTGCGCCCGCCAGAGGGGCCTCCGTCGATAAAACCTGCATGACTTGGTAGAAATGGTTTAAAGGGAATCTTGTCTTGGCCCCCCGTAGTGAGGCTTGCGGGGCTCTTAGGGGCTGGCCAAGGTCGCCCTCCCCAACGCCTCCTTATATAACGGGAGGCCATGGGCGTACACTAGTACAAAAGCTCACTTCCATGACGATTTGCTAGTGACAATTTGAAATTTCGTCATGGAAGTATACTCTTCCGTGACGAATTTGATGAATTCGTCACGAGATGACCGATAACGGCGCAAGGCCACTAAAAAATTATGACCAAAATCCTCGGGATCGTCCACGAGAACATCAAATATGATTGTCGAAATGACTTATTCCACCTCGATCGTGGTGAACCAATGACGAACATAATATTTGGTCATAAAACAACATTGTCATCGTCACAAAACAATCGCCGAGGTGCCTCTGGGTCCCGCATGCGGTCCCATACAGTGTGCCCCACGTCCACGTGGCTCCGCGGACCCACATAATGGTCCCACTGCCACGTGGCATTCCAGTAAGTTGGGCCAACAACCCCGGCTTCCCAAGCCCGGCTAGTAATTTGGCTCAAATCCGCAAATCCGGCCCAAGCCAAAGAACCGCCCAAGAAGAAAATCCGCAAAGATTTGGCCCAAGCCAGCACCGGCCCAAGAAGCTTTACCCACTCATCAGCCCAAGAAGCTTTATTCATTTTATTCGGCAAAAAAGGAGCAATCTCCCAGTTCGAACCGCAGACCTGCCAGAACACAGTGTTATGCCTTACCGCTGCACCATTCATGGATTTGTGTCCAAGCTGTACTATGTATTTTATTTGTAGAATAAAAGGATGATTTTGGTACATGTACGTGTACGCGTAACGGCCCGGAACCTCTATCTACCGAGAGGTCCCGATCACGACTTCGTGCACGTCTCGGCGATTCCTCGCGCCACGCCGGGACTCCGTCTCGGCGATTCCTCAGCGCCGCGGCCCACGCGCGGGGACTCCGTCTCGGCGATTGATCCCGATTCCGTCCCAACCGTGCGCACGGCCACACGCGAGACTCGCGCGAGGGGCGACCAAACCGCGAGACCTACGTGTTCGGCGTGGCGGCGGACGCGTCGTAGGTGATCGGCGGAGGCGGACGTGATCATCGTCGTTTGTCGTGTTCCCCATAGGCGGCGGCGCCGTGCGTGAACGGCACAAAGAACGTCGAGGGTCTCGTTGAGGGTTGGCGATCTCGCGGCATCCCGGCGGAGGCGCCCCCACCTGGTGCGTGATCTGGAGTTGGCAGTGTCGCGGCATCCAGCGGGTGATCGGCGGCGTCCTAGCACGTGTTAGGCGGCGGCAGAGTTGTCCTCAGGTGTGTGGAGCGGCGAGAGAAGTCTTTGGCGCGGCGTGTAACGTAAGTATGTGCATATGGTGACATCAGATTTCAATGTTTGATTTTTTTCTTTTAATCAAAGTGACATATATGTGCGTGTTCCAAGTATTTTGCATGTAGAAAGGATAGCAATTTATGAGTAACACCCTTTAAATATCAACACTCAATCCTGGCATGTCTAACCGGCAGATATGATCCATCTCGTATTTGTGTCTAACCCAAAGCAAATATCAACACTCAAAGTGCCGGTTGATTTAGTTCTGATTCCTCACTAACGCCCATATGGGTACAGTTTCAGTCTACAAGGCATTAGTTTCGAATTTTAATAGTAGTGTTGGCGATCAGGCGATCTGTTCTAGTTTAACTAATTAGCAATTTTTTTTTTTAATTTTTACTTTTCATGATTCTTGTGAGTTGTTTCTATAATTTTTGGGGGCAATATATTCCATTTTCCACCTTTACGAGGTTAAGTTACATTACTATAAATCATTCAGCTATGAGCCTAATACTAGTTTTAAATTGTCCTTATTCCACATGCAGATGGATCGAAGTTGGATTCATGCGAACGATTCACAACTCCGTTCACGAACGGAGTGGAAGATTTCATGAAATTTGTTAGAGGAAAATTCCTGCAGACAGTGAGATATATTGTCCATGTCGCGAATGTCTTAATCAAACTTTTTTGCCTCGGCAAAAAAAGTGGAGGACCATATACTCATTTTTGGAATGTCTTCTACTTACACTCGTTGGGTTCATCATGGAGAGTCTCTAGATGCCCAAGTTATTGAGTTCGAGAGAGGAGGAGGTGCAACATGATGAATATGATTATGGTGGAGGGACACATTTCAGCGAGGATACCCAAGATGATGACCAAGATGATCTTGGGGTCACAGAGATGATAGCAGATTTGTACACAGCAGTAGAGGAAACTGGAGGGAATCCTAGTTTTGCCAGAGTTCTTGCTGATGCCAAGCGGACACTATGCCCGGGATCAGTGCATTCTAGATTCTCTTTTATAGTGAGACTTCTCTATCTCAAGTCTCGCTATCGAGTTAGCAATAAATATTTTCTTGAAATGATGAAGCTATTGTGCGATGGATTCCCTCGGTGTGAATTTCCAACTTCCTATGATGAGGCGAAAAAAGTATCTTCATGAATTGGGCATTGCATATGAATCGATCCATGTGTGCCAGAATAATTGTGTGCTGTTCCGTAAGTCTGAGGTGTTTGGGACAGATTATGCCAATCTACAAGAATGTCCAGTATGTGGTGAATCTAGATGGAAAGATGCTAATGGTGGAAGGCGGGTTCCTCATAAGGTCTTGAAGCACTTCCCACTTATACCAAAATTTTGAAGAGGATGTTTGCCATGAAACAAACATCCGAGGAGACCCGGTGGCACGAGGGTGAGTAGAAAGGCAGTCGACAATGAAATGAGTCATCCAGCTGATGGCGAGGCATGGAAGGACTTTGATAGGCAGTTTCCATCTTTTGCAAAAGATCCAAGAAACTTGAGGCTTTCTCTAGCTACAGATGGTTTCAACCCTTTTGGCAACATGAGCACTCAATATAGCATGTGGCCTGTGCTTGTGACACCTCTGAACCTGCCACCATGGGAATGTGTCAATTCAGCAAACTGCTTTATGTGTTTGCTCATCCCGGGTCAACATCTCCTGGAAAAGATTTCGACTTGTTTCTCGAGCCTCTAATTGAAGAACTACTTGAACTGTGGAGTGGAGTAAGCACTTATGATGCCGTTACCCAAAAAAGTTTGATCTTCATGCATTTGTCTTTGTGTGGTGCGTACATGACTTTCCAGCATTGAGCACCTTGTCGGGGCGAACCATGAAAGGTTATTATGCATGTATCCTTTGTGACAAAAATCCTTTGTCAAGGGGCGAGGGGCAAGATTGCTTACATTGGCCATCGTTGTTTTCTTCCAATGGATCATGAATGGAGGACAAGCTTGGATTTTGATGGCCGTTGTAGAAACAGGGATCTTGTAGGGCAAGTTCGATCTTGAAGAGGTCCTTGAGCAACTAGAGAAGGTGAAACATGTGAGGCCAGGAAAGCATCCCAATCCCAATCCCAATCCCAATCCCAATCCCAATCCCAAGAAAAGGAAGCGTGGGCGAGAACAAGGGCCCCAAAATATTTAGTCGCAAATCTGCGTTGTGGAAGCTACCATATTGGAAATACACCGCTGCTGCCACACAATCTTGATGTTATGCACATAGAGAAGAACATCTGTGAAGCCCTCCTTGGCATATTACTCAAAATTGAGGGCAAGAACAAGGACATCGATAATGCAAGGTTGGATTTGTATGATATGGGCATTAGACATGAATTTCACTTGCGAGAGGATGGAGACGGGACTAGGAAGCCGAGGAGGCTTTCTATGTATTGAACAAGGATAATAGAGTTAAATTCTGTAAGTTTCTAAAAGGTGTGAAGTTTCAGAGGGTATGCAGCCAACTTTTGGGAAGATTCATAAGTGCGAGATGGTACTAGGTTGCGGGGGAGGCTGAAAACCCATTGTTGCCATGTACTCCGCAAAAGATCTTACCTCTTTGGCTTAAGAGGATTGGTAAGGAAAGATGTGTATGAAGCAATTGCAGAGCTTGGGGACTTCTTCAGAGAATTGTGTAGTAGAAATCTAAAGATAGATGTTGTGAAAAAATTAAAGGACGAAATCCCAGTAATCCTTTGCAAGTTTGAGAAAATTTTCCCTCCGGCCTTTTTTGATGTCATGGTGCACCTGGCTGTGCATCTACCTGATGAGGCATTGCTTCGAGGCCCGGTTCAGTATGGATGGATGTACCCAGTAGAGAGGAGATTGGGTACTTTGAAGAATTTTGTGAGGAACAGGGCTAGGCCTGAAGGATCAATTGCGGAGGCCTATGCTGCAAGTGACACCTTGACATTTTGTTCAAGGTATATGGCGGATGTTGAAACCAAATTCAACAAGGATGCCATCCCTGTAGGAGATGTGGTATTAGATAGTGACCCTGAAGTTTTTAAGCATGGTGTTAAACTCGTAGGAGCCGACAGGAAGACATACATTGAGGATAAAATGTACAACAAACTAGTTTGGTATGTTCTAAATAATTACGAAGAAGTTGCGCCATATGTGCTTTGTAAGTATCGGTTTTTATTTTATTTGCATAATTATCTTCTCTTGAATTGCAAGTGAAGCTATGCTGATGGTTATGCTTTTTTAAACGGGATCTACAAAGGAAGAGTTATTGCAAGAAGGGTCACATGATGTTGACAAAAGGCTTGAAAATGGATTTCCTAAATGGTTTAGGAGCCATGTAAGTATTATTCACCAAAACTTCCTTTATGTATGTTGTGCTCGATGGTTATGTTGTATTCACGTTGTATTCTTTGTTTGAACCCCGGTCGCCGAGAAGCATAGAGATCGTCCCGTAAGAGGTTCTTGAAGGATTGTATGCTTTGTCTGTTTTCCCGATCTTCGAGTGGGGTTTTGGTCAGCTTGCATTATCAATGGAGTCCGGTATAACACGGTGTCCGTGAGAAATACTTGCAAACTCGAGAACAGCGGTATAATGACTCATGGAGATGGAGATGATGACAATATTGTTTTTATGGAGTCCTTAATGAGATTATTCAGCTGCATTATAACTCCAATCTACAAAGCACTTTCGGTCTGTGGTTCTCTTTGGATGTGATTGGTACAATCAAGAAGGCAAGACAAGAGGCATCGAGAGATGATGGACATTTCGGATCCATCAACATTCGGTCATTTTGGTATAAGTCGACCCTTACATTTTGTCAACTCAATCGAAGAAGGTATTCTACATGGAAGACACGGCTTTGGGAAAGCATTGGCGAGTAGTGCAAAAATTTGAACAAAGGGACATATATAATGTGTCTGAAAAAAGTGAAGTCGTTTATCAAGAAGATTACTCTTACGTCTGAGCATGAAGTGCAGCAAGGTGATGGTGATGGTGGAGTGCAGCAATTAGTTGGTGATGAGGCTGAGGTCAATAATCATGGTGGCGCATCTACTAGAATTGAAGCTCGTTTAGATGAACTTATAAGAAACACGAAGCAAGCCAAAATTTCTGTAGATGAAGATGAGGAGGAAGATGAAGATGAGGAGGAAGAGGAAGATGACACTGTGATGCAATATTTTAGTGATAATGACAACGAAAACGCTGAAGATGACATGTGCCAAGATGCTGACAGCGATGATGATGATTTCTGAAACTGCTAGAACCAACAAAAGGTGGGCAAAACACTTCCATTTGAATTTTTTCCCCACCAGTTCATAGCACAATACAGAGTTTGGGCTAGGAGCTCTAAATTGTCATGTCAGCTCTATATTGATAGCATTGTTTTGTTTGTTGTTTTTTTTTTTTTTTGTCATGTATGGCCTGTGAATAAACTCACAAGTGTACTCTGCTCTAAATTGCAGGCATCACAGATCAGCTAAGATGATGGAGTGGATACTGCTGGGCAATGAAAAGCAGATGTTGGTGGCCTGTCAAGCGGTTGTCTGCTGGCCTGTCATTTTGGCTCTTGTGTGATGTAATCTGAACTTGTTTGCTTCTGTCATGTCGTGTAATAAGGGCATATTCTGAACTAATTAGCTTCTGTCATGTCATGTAATAAGGGCATAATCTGAACTTATTACCTCCTTATGTGTACTCTGTTGTGGTTGTGAGAAACCTCATCGATCTAAAGCTGATGCTGCAGTACAAGCTATTTTGGGTGTGGAATTTGGAACTGTGAACTGGATGCCTATTTTGTAATATAATGGAATCTGGGTGCCTGTGATGGCCTGTGAACTGTGAACTTCATGTTAGGCCTCTAATATTCTTTTGTAATATAATGGAGTTTCTGGACTCCATAGTTTAGGTGACTGACAACCTGTGAACTAGATTGTCTGTAATGGTCTATTTTCTGGATGCCTATAATGCTTGTAATATAGAACAAGCTCAAATATTGACAAGTAATATTGTCAAGGAATATGTTGTTCTTAGTGATAATATTGTCAGGTAACATGTTGTCCACACCCTTTCCAGAATGCCCTTTCATTCCAAATTGCATTAACATTCCAAAGATAATTAAAGTTGACAAAGATAATATTACAGGCTGGTGCATAGCAAGCTGCTCATACATTGCAATAAGAGTTTGCTCATACATCGGCTACACCTGCACCTACAATTACATATCAACTGAACTCACTACTTCCAAATTGGCTCAAAATACAACCAAGAGCTACACCTACACATACTGCAAGACCAAAATTCGGTCTGGCAGAAGTCACAGCACTGTCAACCTTCTGCTTCGTGTCATCAAATTCTTGCTGCAAGACCAACATTCGATCGACAGACCCATGTCCACCATCTCCTGAATTGAAATGGATAAAACATGGTGGTGGCCAAGGTTGTGGCACCAGCAACCCAATACCAGTACCGCACTCAAGCGACAGCCAATGATGAACTGACCAATTATCAATGCCATCACTCTTACATTCATCTTGAGTTGGAGGTGGCCATGGAGATTTTAGTACCAAAGGAGCTTCAACACTTTTCTTACTGTCATCCCACTCGCACAAAAGCAAATAGCCATGCATTAGGGACACAGAGTACATACCATTTTGATCTGCCACACTGACGTCCTTGTCTTCATACTTGCACCTGAATAAAACTGGACTACCACTGCTTGCTTCACTCGCTCCATGACTAAGAGTACGCAACAAGCCATATAATTGAGCATAGAAAAGTAAATCACCCACATTACTGCTTTTAACAGTGGCACATTGATGCAAAAATCTCCCCTGAGAATACTTCTTCATAAGCCTTCTTACTGGCATAGAAAGTAGAGAACTGACACATACATACAGCAACAACATTTTGCAATTGGGTAGTGTCCATGAATATAGCACTTCAATCAGATGCGAGAATGTGATCAACATATTGCCTGCATGTAGGAATGTGATTCTATCCTCAATCTGACAGCCCAAAATCTCCACTAACATAGGAGGTGGCCATGGCTGCTCTTGCCAGTCCTTAAACACTCCATGGCGAAGGAGGGGTTGGGCCAGCTACGGAGCAGCGGCGGAGGAGGCCCATGGCGAAGGAAGGGCCTCGGCGGCGGGAGGGGGCGGTAACGACCTTCGGGCGCCGGCGGGGGTAGGCGGCCCGGACGCCGCCCCGAGGTGCTGGGGGCGCGGCGGCTACTAGCTTCGCGAGGATGGCGGCGTGCTCGCGGCGAGGAGGAGGGCGGGGTGCTCGCGACGGCGGCAGGCCAGCGGCCTTTTGGGGCGAAGGGCGGCGTGATCGCGGCGCGGCGGCGGAGGCTTGCCTTATCCGATTCGGGGGCAATACAGAGACCTGACGGTGGGCCCTCATTTATTTGAATAAAACAAATATAGCCACACCATTGCCACAATCACTTCAATAGCGCAATGGTCAGCCTCTCCGCATACTTTGATACACTTTCGGTCGGGTGTTCGAGCCCATGTGGCCATATTATTTTTGCTTTTTATTTTTACTTTTTTTAATTATATTCATCAAGCTATGGATCAACTGTGATGAACAACTGTGGTTGCTCTCTTTAATCTTTGACTAAAACTTCTAACTAGTTTTTCTCCCTCATGATAACTCCAAATTGGATAATTTTTTTCTACAGTTTTATAAAATCATTCTCTAACAAGTTGATGTGTTAATGTTTGTCATTTTCATTCGACAAAGTCTGAATAATTCAAAATTTATATTGTTTTTTAAAGTGACATATTTAGACCACAATTTGAAACCTGAAATGATTTCAATTTGAACAAGCGATGAATACCAAAGTTGTATAACTCATCAAGACGCACAAACTTTATTTAGGTCATTTTTGGATTTGAGAAAGTGATATTATACATTGGTCAACAATCCTAGATTCACTCACATAGTTTAAGGAACTATGTTAGGGGTTTGTTAAATTTGTACTACGTATCATAACTAGTTTCTCGGATGAAAAAATGACCTAAATAAAGTTTGTACATCTTGGTGAGTTATGAAACTTCGGTATTTGTCACTTTTTGAGCTGACACCATTTAGTGTTCAAAAAACTTGCATCTAGTTGTCATTATTTGAAATTCAAAATTTGGATTGTCAAGCCTTTGTCACATGGAGTAATGACCTAAATAAACTTTGTAGATGGTGATGACCTATGAAACGTTGTTATGAATCACTTTTTGATTTGACATCATTTAGTCACTTGAAAATGTTGTTCGAAAATTGTCAAATTTTGTGTTTCAAAATTTGATTCTTAAAAAGACTCCGATGGAGAAATGCTGAAAACAAAAATTGTAGATCTTGCTGAATTATACAAATTTTATGTTGATGACTTCTTATTTCGAAATCGTTTACTATTTGAAAATACTGTTTGAAGCCCTCATATTTTTTAAAAAAAAAAATTAAATTTATTAGGCTTTTTAGGCCTCTCCCAATATAATTTAGGCCCTTTGGGCAACTACCTCTCAGCAGCGAAAAGCCAAAAACCCTCGGCCGCGAAAACCCTTTTCGGCGGTAATTTTCCGGCTTCGGCTTTAATTTCATTAGAGGGGCCACCGGCGGTGAGGCGACTCCCTCTCGGAAAATTTCACTCACGGAGTCACAAGCGGCCCGAGACGGCCCACTCCCCACCTCCCCATTTCGTTTCCTCCCCCCTCTCCCACCTCTCTTCCTCCCCGTCTTCCTCTCCCACTGGAAACCCTATCCGCAGCTCCGCGGCCGCCGACGACGAAGCGGGCCTCCTCCACCTGGCTGGAGGCGCGGGTAGCCTCCTCGGAGGTGTTGCGGCGTCTTCCCAGAGCTGCTTCGTCGGCGTCGGGTAGGGGAACCCCGGATCGGCGGTTCGGCGGAGGATTGGTCCGCACCTCGACGACGCCACGACGCCCCGGTCTGGTTCGCACCTCGGCAGCGACGCCACACGGCGCCCGGCCGGTTTTGCCACTACCTCGGCGACTTCATCCGTGACCTCCTCGGCGAAATATGGTAAAGACTTCGGCGCGGTGCAGGTAAGCCAAATCCTTACAACTTCGACGATGCTCTCATCTCTTGGATTAGGGTTTGGATCTAGAGTTGGATTAGGGTTTGCAGCTCGAGTTGGATTAGGGTTTGGAGCTCGAATTGGATTAGGGCTCGGATTGATAATATGCTGTAAAAGTACTCTACCCTAGATGTGCCTGTATTGCTTTTACCTTATTCAGTTTGATTTCTGAAATACGCTTGAATGGATGCTTGTGATATCTATAGTGTTGATGACGAGGCTGTGGATTAGTTGCCATGGAGAAATTTAATTATAAAAATAAGTCAAATAGCTGCAGAACATCATGCCATTTTATTTGTAGCATAATTTGGTTGTTGTTGACTTGCTCTTTTCTTCTCCATATGGATTGTATATCAGTTTACTCTTGTGCCCTGTGAGGACATTCTCTTTTAGTCTTTTCTGCAAGCTGAAAGCGCTGATGTGTGATTTAAAACTGTATATATAGGTGCAAAACAGGTAAGTCCATAAATGTGAACCACCTTTTTTACTGAATCAAACCTAATGCTGAAATCCTGCGCTAGAGAGATATACTACAGCTGGAAGCTACCATTTAATAGTCACTTGACCAATTTGTGAATTCAACAATGTATCTCATCAATGGAACGCCTATTGCTTGGTAGCTAGGGCCAATTTTGCTATTCTAGATTCCCATGCCACAAGATCAATAAGCTTTTAATTACTTCCTCTGTCCTAAATTAACATGTGTTGCTTACTGAAGCTTTGGGCTGTATCCAAAGTTAGGTGGGTTCCTAGAACCTGTACTTTACTTGACTGAAACATAGCTGATGGAGCGATAAATTATGTCTGTTCTGATGCTATTTTGATCCCCTAAGATGTTGTACGTTGTTACTTGCATTATCATATCATTATTTTAGACTACGGATAGCAGGTCCATCCATAGTCCCTCAACCTGCATTGCCATATCATAAAACAGGCTGCACCCAAAAACTAATCACAAACACAACTCTGGATACGACAACTTTTGCAACATGGCAGCCATAGCTTCCCCAACTTTCTGTTAGTGGCATGTTAATGAGCATCAGATCTTTTTACGCCATCAGATCTTTTTTTCACTGGAAAAACTACACTATGGGAATTCTGAATGTAACCTACTGAACTAAGCCAACTCAGTTTATTCTAGCTGTTAATTATTAATGAAATTGTGAGGTGTATATGCAAGCAACAATTTAGTCTGATTTCACCAAAGCACATTGTTTTGAATGCAATTCATCCAATTATTAGACATGTTTGATACGGCGTAGTTAGCTATATATTAAAAAAATTCCAACTTGGATTCGTCATTATGATTTTTGGTGATAAGAAGTACTGTACAATAGTGGAGACTTTTAGAAATACTCAATGGTTTTGAGTTTCATATTGCATTGTCCATCAATTCAGCTCATTTATTTTTCCTTCATGTACTCTTGTTTTGTGACAAGTATACATTTAGGAAATGCATTTCTGTGAGGTCTGAATTTACGTAATTAATGGTTTCTGATTTCTAACAATATACGTGAAATCTGTGTCATTATGATGATTAGGAAATAAGCATACTTGGCTTGTGCATTTTGCAATTAGAATTGAGGTAGTGAATACTTCTTTTCCTGGATAGGAATCAAGTGCTGGACTACTGCTGATCATTGATTGTTACCTGGCATGTTGTTTGCTGATGGGTGTTAATTAATAAGTACAATTTCCATTAATGCAACGACCTCACGTGTCCTATGTGTTTACGCTTTTAAGAAACTTCAACTCCAATAACTGATTACGAGAGGAAGCGAGACAAGAATGTAGCAGCGATTAGAAGAAGATTTCAAGAACTTGGCCTCAACAAATTATCAAGAGAAGTAAAATCATTTGCAAATGTATCGGCAACTTCAAGGGAAAAAAGGGCAGGGAAACGGGGTAGTTTTTCTTTGGAGATGCGATGATGATTCGGAATATCTCCCTGAACCCGAGGTTTAGGGAGAAACTGATGATGATGCAGCATTAGGTGAGGACATAGAGGACGAGCAGGTTCAGCTAGACGAGGACCTAGTCAAGGAGCCTGTTCCACTAATGACTATTGAGGTACCTAGGGATGTGATGCACAATTGCATTGTTTACTTCTAGTAACATTTCATTATTGTACATGGTTTTCTAAATCACTCACATGCTTACAAGATCTGTTTCTCTCCTGTAGGCTCCTCGTAATAATTATTTTGCGAAAAGAAAACCACCCCAAAGCGCCGACCCGTAACCGGACAAATGCCACCGGAGGTTTAAGAAGGGGGTAGCGAGTGAGGTCCGATCAACCAAATGAAATAAGCTGGCCGAAGCCGAAGATACACCGGTGAAGGAGCAAACCGGGGTAAGAGAACCAGGCCAAGTGCTTCGGGATGAGAGAGCGTCAAGGTGTGACAACAAGGGCCTCGTCCACAATGAAACGACCAATTGAAACAAGTGGTCTAGATCATCAAGAATTACCTCACATGCGAGAAGATGCAGGTGTTGGACTGGTCGTATCATGGAGATGATGGTTGTGGTGGAGGAGAGGGAGCAGGAGAGGAGCAGAATGAAGAACAGACTCAAGCAGGTCAAGAAGGCAAGTGTCATTTGCATTCAAATTCTGCAATTTACTTCAACTATCACTATTTTAGGAGCGAGCATGTATATTGATCATATTACACAAGTGTTGATAAAAATGATCGGCATGATTTAAAAGCGATTTGACTCTTCTTGTCATGTGTTATGAATAAAACAAGTACACATTGCTATAGACATAGATGTTATCAATACATGTGCATTCATTAGTATGTGACATGAAGCATAGCGATCTGAGATATACTTTCTTTGAATTTCATAAGGCAATTGATTGTATACGTGCAACAATCCCCTGTGAGGTCCGAATAATTATTACAACTTTGAATAGGAGATCATGCGCAACTTTGAATGCATCGAAACAAAAATTGTACTGGTTTGTTGCTTTTGGTTTGTTCTGATGTGTGCATGATATGGAAGGGTAGGGGTGGGTGAGCTTCTGATTGTTACCGGTACTAGATTGCAACATGATCATGTATAGATGTTATGCCATGTGACAACTTAGCTTCATGTCAAGCCCAAGCTTCTGTTGATTCTTCTATTCCAACATTTTGGTACATACGGTGATCTTGTACTTACTAATGGACCATGTATGTATAGCAGTCCTTAGTTTGAATTATGAGCAATTGATGTCTTTGTTTGGCAACAAAAGTATTTATTGAGTACAAACCTGAATGGGATATGCATGATTAGATAGATGTAGCATTCAGGCTGTACCTTGATAACTAATTGGAGCATGCAGCATATTGCTTTCAGATGTTTAATGCCAACATCATGCTAGTCATCAGTAAGTAGTAGCAGAGTCTATCTGTGCAACAATCAATTGCCTGTGAGCTCTGAATTTCTGTGTTAAATGCATTACAATTCATGTATATTGATCAGAATACTCCAGGTGCTATTATTTCATTGTATGCTTGCAGCCTTGCAAAGTAGTTTGATTAATTAGTGGGACTTCAATGCATGCGAGTTTCATTTTTCTCGGGAACAAATATCTGCAGATTTGCAATAATTAAATCAATCGATTTTTTGGGTCTTCGTAGGGGACTGCCCAAAGAGCTCCAAGAAAGAAAAGGCCACCAACAAAAGGAACAATGCTTGATAAGATGACATCGCAATGAATTGCAAGTTGCCCATAAAGGTTCTTTGAGGGATTCAACAGCCGCATGAACCGGTCCAAGCTGCCAAATTAGCTTCTGAGGCTGGTGTTCTTACTAGGACGCTTATTCCTATTAGAACCCATTGGAAAAACTACAAAAATGATGAAGACCTTTTGAAGAACTTTACGGGGAAAGTTAGGTGTAAGTTCCTTTAACCTCTAACTATGTACATGTGACATGTAAGCGTAAGATTGATTATCTTCTGCGCAGCTAATGAATGATCTCAATCAAATATTTTCGGACAAGGGTGGCTTTGGATGACACACATCGACCAACTAAGGAGGCTTGCTATAGTGTTCTCCGGTCTCAAGTAAAGAATATGCGCTATAAGTTGAAGAAAACCTACTTCACCGGCATTCTCGTTGACGGATCAGAACAACCTCACCTGTACCATACATGACCGATGCATAGTGGAATGAATCGGTTAAAGGTCGGATGAATCAAAAACATGGTAAGTCCTCTATGCTCTTTCCTATATGAACTCCACGGCTAGGTCTCAAAGTGCAATACTTCATTCATGTTTCACATGTTGCGACAAACAAGTGAGAAGAACAAGCAAAACCGTGCCAAAGTCAAGTATCACCGCCAGATGACGGGTTTCATTTGCTATGTTGCACATTTGCATGCATATGTATGAGAAGTGCACTACTTTGTACTTGTCAGTTTTTTTACTCCACCGCTTCTTTTGTACAAATTTAACTTCTCCGTTCATTTCATGCCAAGCGTAAAACAAAAGAAAATGGCTCAAGCACGTGGAAATCAAGAAGATGCTCTTGGAGAACTGGAAGACCTGTTGAAGAAGAAGAAGAACTTTGGCGAGGAAGATCTTGATCCAGTGGAGGTCTTCAAAGAATGCCATACCGGCCGAAAAGAATGGATGGACCGACATGGCAAAAGAAGATATTGTAAGTATAATATCACTATATACTCATAAGGCAACTTAGCTTATCTGACATGGCTTGTATTCTAGATGAATATCTTCCAAAGCGAAGTACAGAAGTGAAGAACTGTTAACTTGTTTATTTCTAAAAGAATGGTGAAAATAATTCGTCTTTATTTTTGTTACCATTTTTAGCCTTATTATGCCACTGAACAAGATGCTAGTTTTGGTGAAATTTGCCACAATCTCTCTCTCTCTCTCTCCCTCTCTTGGTTTACAGCACAGATCATTCTAAACACGCAATATCTTCTAAACAATGCTACTGACTTGCCTTTCATAAAGTTAGGTTCCTTTTCAGACGGAGATAGAGAGTACACTGCAATGAAATTTGCAATTTTTATTTTCACATAGTCTGATAGTCATGAGTGAGCAGCTTCAGTACTTTTATGTTGGCTCTGTACACACGAAACATGCAAACATGAAATCCAAGTATGATGCCTGGTTGACCCCTATGTTTTTTCTGTTATACGCTAAAAAAAAATTGTTTAGGATAAAATGATTTTGACACACATAGCCTTAGCCTTTCAGTACAGAGTTTCCGTTAATTTTCTGCATTTATTTCGCATGGCCATTTTAAAATCACTATTCTTATTTTGACAAAGAAGTATTTTGTCAAAGAAATTTGGAAGCTTGGTGCGGGCAGTTATAGGTGATCCATCAATAGAAGTTATAGGTAATTTGTCCAAGTGAGAATTTTTTTCTTGATTCTTCCGGTGATACTTCTTTCATAGTGAATTTTAGAATGCTGCTCTGAGAATAGGTATTAGGATGGTTTTTACTCAGTGTCTTAACAAGCATTTTAAAACTGCAACAAGCATCTTAGGCAACTCACATATGATTGCAGATTCTTTTCCTATTCCCTTGGTTTGGTTCAAAGAAGGATCGGTGTAGGATCTTTTCTTTACTAAACAATTTGCTTTGTGCTCACCACGCAAATCGCTTAATATATTGAGCCATTTTGGTCTCACTGCATTCTTTGATTCACAGTTCTCACCTGTGCTTAAGAAAATTAGTGTAGAATCTTTTCTTTAGTAGATAATTCTGCATGATTAAGAGGCTTGAACTAGAGCTGCACTATGAGTCCTTTTATGTTCATGTTGTCTTTTTTATGTTCATATTCTGAACTGTTATTGAAAATTATACAAGCTAGAAAATAAAACATTTTGGACAGCCATAGGCTGGAGCCTGGAGACAGCTTTTCCCACATCCAACATTTTTGACTCAAACCTTTTCCAAAAGGACTTCTAATAGTGAATCGGAGAAAGTAGATATCTTGAAATCATTTTATGGCCTTGTTTTATTTTAGATAGATAAGTTCAACTCTTGGCCGGAACAATCATTTACTCAATAGAGTAGCATAATGTGTTGTTATTTTCATTAAGCTAATCTACGAAACTTGCCTAATTATGTTGAATCGGCAATTGTCTCACGATTGCAAACTCGCGGCTAGAAGAATCTAGTCAAAATGTGAAATGTGAATGTGAATTGCTTTGTGCGGAAGAAAAGAATACCAACAAATATATGTTTGGTTAAATGGTATACATCTGCTGCAGTTTGAATTTGTTCTGCTTAATGAATGAGCCTGTGTGTTCTTTGGTAACTTTATTTCTCCGTTCATGGTTTTATAGCTTCGTAGTCAAGTGTATCTTGAGATTGAAGCCTGATATAATCCACTTGCCGCTACTTCTATACTTCCTTGAGTTATGTATGCAGTTTTTTGGATAGCATATTATTCCAGCTAATTAACATTTGGATTTGGATTATGTCGGCCGACATGGAAGATTTGAAGGCTGCTGATTACTCAAGTGTAGAGGTTGTCTCCAACGTCCTCCCCAAGAATAAGCCAACATCTTCTGAAGAACATTGGTATGCAGCCCATAAGCCCGACAAAACCACCCACAACCAAAGAAAGGGCGCTCCGGGAACAACTAGCAGCTGAAAGAAGAGGAAAAGAAGTTCTCCAAGATGAAGTGAATGTTTGAAGAATGTATGTAAGAGCAACGAGGAAGCTCTTGAGAAGACCCAAAGAGAGGTGCAAGAATACAAGCGGGAAATGGAGGAGAACAAGAAGGCGTTGAATGAAACCAATGCGCCAAGCACGGCGCCTTTTATGATCAACAGTGCTGGTCGGTCCTTGACTTGATGAGCTGCTCACGGGTGCCTATTTTGTATATATGGTGAACACACCCGGTGGTTCTTTGGGGTGAAACTTGGTGCCGGGTGGGTCTTTGGTTGAAATCGTCATGAACTACGTTCGATGTCTAGTCTAGTTTACGTGTGATGCACTAGTTACGTTTCTATGTTTGAACTAGTGTCGGTGATGAACTCTTGTTTGAACTTGATTGTGTGATGAATTGTCATGATCGGACGGCTATTTTTACTGCTATTTTTGTTGTCTTTTTATTCTGTATTAAACTTGTATGATTTGTGACTTGTGTGTTCATTATGTGTTTGTGCTGAATTTACATTTGCTTTCGTCCGCAACGTAAATCAGCCACGTGTGGGCATGTGGTGAGACGTAAAAGTGACACATGGCATGACCTGAAGTGGATACGTGGTGGCGCCCGCAGCATGACACGTGGCAGCACCGAAAGAGGACACGCGCGGCCGACGGAAATGCGGACACGGGCGGCACGGAAGAAGAGGACACGTGGCGCCACCGGAAAAAGAGGACACGTGGCGGCACGTAAACGCGACACGTGGCTGCCCGGAAGAGGACACGCGTGGCCGCACCAGAAGACGACACGTGGCGGATCGGGGAAGAAGACACGTGCCTGCCGGCGTGGCACACGTGACGTCACCGCCACCTGGCGGCGTGCCACATCACCGCCCGGCGTCCCGGCGCCACGTGGCAGCGTCTTCAATGACCAAATTAATGACCATTTGGGTTAGTCATAGAAGAAAAGAAGTTCCATGACCACTAACGTGTTGGTCATAGAAGAAAAGCAGTTCTATGACCAATTTTGCTCGATTCGTCATGGTTGAACAAATCTGACGCTCCATCTGTGACGATCTCAAATTCGTCACTAATTCGTCACAAAAACAGTTCGGTGACGAAATTGACGTTCACTGACGAAACGACGATTTGGTCATAGAAAAGAAGTTACGTACCGGTGGTACAAAGCCAATCGTTTCTTCTAGAGTTCCTCACCCACCTTTTAGTCTTCTTCTTCCAGCTGGCATCGTCATTTCTCATTTGTCCTATAGCTAGGGACCGACAACACTGCAACTAGTTCCTAACACCCCTACTACATGCTAGTGCTAACCACCAGATGGTGTCTACTATAGAGGTTCCATGGCTGTGTTAGCCTTCTCCCGGCTTCTCGAGAGTCCCAAATTTTTGTAGTCTTGGGGGAGTTCCTTATTGTTGGGGTCCGCCAAAATGGATCCCACAAGAGAGGGGTAATTGCCAATGTGCAAAAGGGGACCATGAAGGAGGATAAGTCCACAAGCCATGCAAGCACTGGACAAATGGGTCCTAGGGCCGGCGGGACAGGGTCTCGGCGAATGCTCTGCCTCACCCGAGCTTAACGCACGTGAGTGCCCCCGAGGTCGGCGGGGACCTCCTTCGGTTTCTTCGTTCGCCTGGAAGGATAGGCTCTGGGCCTCTGATGCCATGCAATACTTCAAGGAGAAGCGGTTGCATATGCCAAACGCCTTCCCGGATCCCGTACCCTGTCAGGCCCGCGAATCCCGTAGCTGCCCTTACACCGCCCTCTTGTCGCGTCGTAATAACTGCACCCCGCCCGTCAGGACTGCGCCCATCATTTTGAACATCATCACCGCACGCCATTTGCCACGGCAGGTCGGCCGGGCCGACGCATCACATCAAAGATCCCTACCACCAACCTCGGGATAACCTCAAGGTGCGACTCGGGAGCCCACTAGAGGCTTTGTAGGAGGCCTCCGATAGAAGAAAACAACCTCGGTAGCCCACTAGAAGCACCCGAGCAAGCATCAAAATAAGGCAAGCGACCTCGGCGGCCCACACCAAGACAAGAAGTCATGATGTCCCTCCTCCGCAAGAGTGCGTGGGCCGGTGATAGACGAATAGAGCATGACGCACCCTACCGTAGGAAATCAACACCACGTGTAAACGGGCCCCTTCCCTTCGATTATAAAAGGAGAGAGCCCAGCTCCTAGAAGGGGGGGCTTCTCTTTTGGCTTCCTTTGGAGACACTTGTCTCTCTCTCTTCCTTCTCCTCATTCTCACGGAGGGCCTCTTCCCTCTCTAGGGAGAGTCCGGCCTCCTATTCTTCTTCTACCTCTCGCTCTCACGAGACTTGGAGCTAAGACTCCTCTCTCACCAGCTTGTATCCCCTACTATGAGCACTCCGTGCAGGATAACACGAGGAAACTTCAACTGCTGGACGTGGGGCACCCATGCTTGAACCGGGGATAAACCCCTGTGTCACTCTCTTTTTCATCTTCTTCTCCTTGTGTCCTTCCCACACACCATCCGCAGCGGGGCACGCAACATTTTTACTAGTCGTCCCTCATTGGACCCCCCCCCCCCGGGTTCTCCCCCCCCCCGACGGTTGGCACGCCAGGTAGGGTCGTGGCGTGGCAAAACTTATCTCCCCATCATGCTTCGGATGGCAGATTTTAGGTTTTCCGACCAAAAGCCCTCCATGCGACGAGTCGGTGGGCACGACGACCGGGGGCCGTGTACAGCTCTTCTTCTACCCCAACCAATGAATGGTGAGTGATAGTGCTTTGGCACTCCCTCTGCACACACAGGCAGCACGAGACGCCTTGAGAGCCTCGCCGGGAGCAGCGCCGGAAAGCGCACCGACAAGGATAGGGGGTCTTGTCCTCTAAGACTACAACCCCCGGTTGGCGAAGTTCTGAAGGATATTCTCTATAAAATTGATGAGAAGCGTAATAAAGACATTCACAACTCAAAACGGACGGAAACACTTCTCATTGATGATCTTCGAAATCAACTTAAGAACAAGAGGTACGCACACATGACATGCCTATTGATTGTCTGGCCGGTTTCCATTGATGCCTATTTTAAATACAATAGAGTAATATACGCAATGTTGGCCCGTGTATCACTTAGGTCCATTCTATTTCTATGTCCATAAACTTTATCATTTATTCAGCATGCACACACATCCATACAATTCCACAACTGGCAACCGTGGCGTATTGACTATACATCTCCCTCAATCTGTAGCCTCATCCAAAGACTTGCAAAGTTTATAATTCTAGATACCCGCTCTGTCCCAAATAAGTCAACCTTTTTAAGTTTAACCAAAATATATTAAAAGTACTAATATTCTACTTATAATTCTTAACGAGTATCATTAATTTAATAGTGGAATATATTGGTATTATAAGTATATTGTGAGATACAAATATTGATTGTTTATATATAAATAGTTTAACTCAAAAGTTTGACTTCTCCAGGAGTAAAATGTGTAGTTATTTTGGCACGGAGCAAGTATGCATTTTCGGAGTACATGGACAAGTGATATATAATACGCTGCAAGCTAATTAACAAGTTGTAGAGTTTACCCTATATTATATTTCTAGGTAGCTCCTTTATCTACATGTAAATTATGCTTAAGTAAATTAAATAACTGACTAGCTACATTCTCAAAATTCACATTCCAGAATGTACCCTACCGACCTTAGAAATTAAAGGTGCTGAACTTAAATGGGCGAATGATGGAGCAAAACATGAACCACATAGTACTGGAAACTAAAAATGTACGTACAAACTGAACCACCAAAATTCTAAAAACTGGGCCAACCAAGAGAACTCCAAACTTGTTTAATTTACTTCATGAATATCCAAAACTGGGCCAATTTTAGCCTGAAAAATCTTATAGAAATGCAAAACCAACCAAATGAACTCCAAACTTCAGGAATATCCAAGCTTCTCCGTGAATTCTGAATTTCCTATCCTGAGTTAGGGTTTTAACACGAAAGGGCATGGATGACGAGGGGAATTCTAGTGGGAACTCTAGTGTGGGAATATCCAAACTGGAAACTAAAAGATGATTTCAAGGTTCAAGTGGCAATTCTATTAGAGACAAGGCCTGTCTATATTTTGAATAGGTTATTACATATAAATTGAAAACAAGATTAAATAAAAACTGCCTGGCTCAAAGAAATAAAAAATGTGAGCTAGAGGTGAAGAAAAGATTTATTCTGAAACCAATCACGGGGAATTAGGTGCTGGAACCCGTGTTCATAGACCCCAAGAATCACCTCCAAATGCTCAAGAACTCAGACATAGTGCATCTCCAAAAGTTACCAAGATAAGGTTGTGAAAACTCACAAAAAAGAACAAACAACAAAGGATTCAAAGGGGGAGGAAACAACAAGAAATCTGAATTCCACACTCCTTTTTTTATATATTAAACTACTAAGAATTCACTCATACACAAGATTAGACCAGCTGTTAATATTCTACCACTTTTGTGAAGAACTAGAGTAAGAGGTGCCTATTTCTTTCAAGTCTATGTCTTGCTTAGCATCCTTGCCCTTCGCAAAACCTAAGAAATGAAAGGGGAACAGATAGTTATAGGCCTATTACACATTCTAAGGATGTCCCTAGTTTCAGACACAGATCACTTGACTACCAGGGGAAAAATGGTCCAACTTGTTCTTCCATGCACCGGAAGGACACGACCATTCATAAAGTTGCTTTGCCTCTACACATGTCCTCCATTTATGCCTCGTGCTGCACCAAGATCCTGTGTTGGGTCACGAGGCCCAAACCTAGAAGCCATTCTTCCAATAATTTTGAGGACGAAACCGCCAAACTATCCATGGCCAAATGGCTGGTGTGCAACCCTCCTATATCGATGCATTCTCACCAGGTTCATGGCTCTCAATCCACCAATTCTGACGACTGACCTTGACTTGGTTCAGCCTCGGCTAGTTGGTCCCTTTGTCCGAACATGCATGCGGTCGATCAACTAGAAACCATAGTTGACCTTCCCCTCTGTTGTCAAGAAACTAAAGCACTAAGCCCTTGCACATTCAAAAGACAAGAGACATATTTCACAAAAACCAAACTTTCGACACCTTGGTTAGTCCAAATTACTCTAGAACCAATTCAACCAACGTTTGATCATCTCGCCATGACAATAAGTCATCATCCATGACATGGGCGCACTGCAAATATCCATTGTGTCATCTCAATCTCTCCTTAGATGACTACAATGTAAATAATGACACAAAGAGATGAGTCAAAAGGAAAACTAAAAAGGACTCAAGGGACAAAAACTAAATAAAAGCAAAAAGCAGGCTTGGCCTCTAAAGACATGGGCTTTGACACAACCAAGCAAAGAAGCACATTGGTTCCTCTAGAAGAAGTAGAAGGCTCATCTTGTCGGGTATATGGGATACCCTCACTCATTGGGCTCGAGCCCACCCAACCATAGGGGGCCAAAATGGCCCAAGGAGGGAGCCTGACGTACGATGGCGTACCCGCCCACCCTTTGGCCATACCGCTGTACCACCGACCACGCCTGGAACATGGAGAGGTACCACGGATATAGTGCTCCATAGCACTTGAAGTACCAAGGACTATGCCGCCTACTCTGTCCTCCCTTGACTTCTACCCCACGACGGGCCAAGTGGAGGGTGGAGACGATGCCGCCCATCCCGATTCCAGGAACGACAAGACCGACGGCCATGCTCCACAGTCTGCAAGTACGAGCCCCTGTGCTACCTAACCCATGAATCTGGGGCACAGAGGCCACTGGAGGACGAATGATGACCAAAGCCTCGATCGTGCCAATCTTCTAATGCAAAGGAAACCCCGAGAGGCGATCGGCATGGTACAAGGAGCACCTTTGTTCGAACTCTAGGAGCTGCTGGGGACGCCGTGACAATCCAACACAACCTTCTTCTTCTTCTACCTTCACTCTCTCTCTCTCTCCCTCTCTCTCTCTCTCTCTCTCTCTCGGTAGCCTAGACACAAGTGTGAGCCGGTCACTCCCTTCTTCTATAAAAGGGACAAACCGGTCATAGTTTTAGGCAATCGAGCTAGTCTTCACACAAACCTCTCTACTCGATAGCTTGGTAAACATTTGGACTGCTTCTATCACGTGAGCACCGAGCTCACCGGGTATTGGCACTAGACTCAATCATCAAAGAGACTTGGGAGCTAATCCCTCTCTCGAACACTTGTAATTGCCCCTATTGAAAGTACCCACTCGGTACAAGATCAAGCAGCAGCTCGCACTTGACGTAGGGACATGCCACCCAAACCAGTCTAAATCTCATGTCCCTTGTACACCATCGTAGCTGAAGAAGCACTAGTCTTTGTGACACCCCAAGAATCCCTAGTCCTGTGTTGAGTCACAAATCATGTCGTTGAGCTTCGATGGCGCGTCAGCCGCCGACTTGGCCCCAGGCTCCCGACCCGCTTTGGTAGCCCGGACTTCCCCGCGAAGAGGAGAGCCTCAACCTCATCCTACTGTCACCTGCATCGAGCAATCATGAGGAGAGCGACCCCTCGTCACCTGCAGCATCACCGAGACCCACCGTTTATGGCGAAGGAGGATCTTCCCGGGGAGGAATGCAACGAACCATGTAGTGCTTTGATGGAGACGGAGAAGAAGTGGGGAAGGACCCCGGTGAGCACAACCACACTCACACCGCTACTCCACCACCTACCCCGGTAGCTCTGGCTGTAAAACGGGGAAAAGAGGTGGACGAGGCCTCCCATCCACAAATACCGGGCGCAACTCTAGGAGTTGGGAACGCAAGCTCCATGAAGAGCGATTACAAGTGGCTCAATTACGATTCACACTTGAACGGGAGGCACGACGTGACAGTGGAAAAGCCCGCCACAGAGCATGAGAAGTATACCATCAGCTCTGTGGAGATGACGGAGGCGCCTAGGACCTTCGACAGAGCCAGCCAAAACGTCGCCACTATGGCAATCCTTCTAAGGTCGATGCCCGAACCATCAACCGTGGAAGGATGCAAGGCTCATGGAGAGCTCCCTGTTCTCCTTGAGAAGGCAAGTGGTACAACAGGCGGAAAGCTCTACATCACGACGGAGAGGACTAGAGCGCAGCCACCATACACCTTACGTTGCACAGAAGGGGGTGCCATACACCCCTGCTCGCGACAGGGAAGAGAAGGTCCTCCTCCTGCCGCGAGTTGGAAGAGGAAGACCCGTGGAGAAGAAGGGGTGGGTGGCTTGCATTTATAGTGTTCGGGATTAACCATGGCGGGCGCAAGGCGCCCGTCACGCAAAATCCCTATTTACCGCGGGCGGCGCCGTAACGTAACGCGCCCGCCACGGTTAATCTATTTACCGTGGTGGGCCGCCCGCCACGGTTAATGGCCATTTTAGGCGGTGAGCTCCGTTAAGGCGCCCGCCACGGTTAATCAATTAACCGTGACGAGCATCCGGGCGGCTGGCCGGCCGCGCCGGCCAAGGAATTACCGTGGCGGGCAAACAGTGTGCCCGCCACGGTAAAGTTTTGCCACCATCACGCAAAATCATTTCGTTACTAGTGATGGACACACTATGGATGCTTTACCGCAATGAGGGACGAGGTGCTTCCTGACATGTGTCAATGCCTCATCCAAGCTCCGCAGCTGTCCAAGAAATACTATGATGCAAGACACCGAGGTGGGCGACCGGGTTTGGTTGCGCCTCCTTCATCGGACTGTGCAATCCTTGGAGCCATGGGCCAAGGGGACGCTATGTCGGGCCGTTGCGCATTATAGACCGCATTGGCCTACACCTGCCCGATGGCCCTCGCCTGCACAATGTGTTCCATGTGGGCTTGCTGAAACGCCACAAGGGTGACCCTCCAGCCAAGCTGGCTGCCCTTCCACCGGTCATGGATGGGCATCATCTTCCTGCTCTGATGCGTGCTCTCCGTGCTCAGCCAAAGATGGGCACTGGCATGTCCTCGTTCGGTGGCAGGGGCCAGCCGATCGAAGAAGCCACCGGGGTCTCCTCGACAACGTGAAGAATCTCTATCCCGCTTTCCGGCTCTAGGACGAGCTGTTTGCGCAGCCGGGAGAGATGTTATGACCGGTGCCCATTATACAAGATGCAAGCCCAATAGTGGCTAGGAGAAGGCGTCAGCTCCGAGGCACCCCTACTCCCTACGCACAATTCCCGATAGTATCAAGAATCCAATAACAAATATTACAATTAAGTATAGTTACACAATATTCCTCTGTACCACAATATGTCCCTTTACTTTTGCTGAACTTTAAAAACTCCTTTTAACTATTGATCAAATCCTATGCATGATTAGTTTTCAAAACTAATCAATGAGTTGCTTTGGGCTCTTGTGCTGTCCATGTCTTTTGAGATCGAACCATTAATTAGTTTTATCGTACATGTCAAGATGGTTATCGTGCATATATTTTCAACGAAAGTCTAGATACTTTACCTAATTCTTTGGTATTGTTTTGTCATGTGAATAGGTATTTTATCGTGATTGATGATATATGGGACACAGAATCATGGAAATTCATACAGTGTGCTTTGATAGATAATTGCAATGGAAGTAGAGTAATGACCACTTCTCGCATTAATGATGTCACAAAAAGTAATGGTGAAGGTTGCAAATTAGAACCACTTTCTAGTGGTGAAGGTTGCAAATTAGAACCACTTTCATATGATCAGTCCAAGCAACTGTTCTATTCAAGATTATCCTGTAAATCCACAAGCACTTCTGATCAACCAGACGAGCAGTCTACTAAATATATCCTAGAGAAATGTGGTGGTCTGCCTTTAGCTATAATCACAATAGCTAGTTTATTGGATGGTAAACGAGTGGAGGATTAGCCTAAGGTGTACAGTTCAATTAAGTTCGGGCATGAGGGTAGCAAAGCAGAGAACACCAAAAAGATATTGTTGTTGAGCTACTTTGATCTACCATATCATCTAAAGACGTGCTTATTGTATCTAAGCATATATCCAGAAGATAGTGTGATTGAAAAAAGAAAATTGGTGTGGAAGTGGATAGCTGAAGGTTTGTGGAGCAAGAAAAAGGGAAAACACTATTTGAGGTTGGAGAAGGTTACTTCAATGAGCTTATTAATAGAAGCCTCATCCAGCCAGTAGATGAGCTTATTGATCATTGGGGGCCTATGCTTGACAAGATTGAAACCCTCATCCAGCCAGTAGATGAGCTTATTGATCATAGGAGGCCTATGCTTCACAAGATTGAAACGGGCACCATAGTTGGTTGTGGTGTTCACGACATGGTTCTTGATTTGATTTGTTCCATGGCAAAAGAAGAAAACTTTGTTAGTATATTGGATACTGATAACAAAAGTTTATCTTCCCAAAATAATGCTCTCATATTGGCCGTCCACAAGAGTGTTCTGGAGCAGGGTGGCATGGCTAATATGTGCATCAAACAACAAGTTATGAGGTCATTGAATGCTAGCGGTGGTTGTGATGTAAGTCGGTTGGGACTAGACACGTTACTTCCAAGTTTTCGGGGTTTGCGTGTCTTGTCTTTAGAGAACTGTGAGGGTGTATCTGGAGATAATGCTTATCGTCTCAAGAACATTGCACAGTTACATCACTTGAGATTCCTTAGCCTAGCTGGGACTTCTATTATCCAGCTGCCCACGGAAATAGGAGATTTAAGATGTTTACAGATACTAGACTTGATGAAAACTGGTATCGAGGAACTGCCACGGAGTGTTACTCAGCTAAGAGAACTCAAGTCCTTGTTTTGTTCTCGTAGCCATAACCAGAAATATGTAAAATTGCCAGCAGGGATGGGAAGCCTAACGTCATTGGAAGAGCTGTGCCTTTGCCTTGATGGTTGGCAAGAAAGACACAATCTGACAGAGCTAGCTGATTCTCTTAAAGAACTAGGTAATCTGACAGAGCTCAGGGTGCTCCAAATTTACACAATTCATTTCTTTGGCAGCTTGAACAACGCCTTAGTGGAATCTCTAAACAAACTGAAGAAGATAGAGAAACTAGACATTCGTCGATCCGAATATCACAAGGACATTGATGACAGTAGGTGGGAGGATTATGCGCCCTCCAAAGTAATACGTCATCTACACCTATGTTGTTTTAAATTTCCAGGGTGGATGGACGCCTCACTTAAGAACATCGTCCACTTGGAACTGCATTTGGAGTCATTGACACAGGGGGATCTATTCCGTCTTGGAAGTTTGCCAAAGCTGCGGTATCTTGCCCTATGGCTCAGATTTGCTGAGAACATACATGGTATCGTCGTTGCTGCTGGTGCATTCCCCAACCTGCGCCACCTCGGAACGGGATGCTGGCTGACGTTTGTACCGGAAGCAATGCAGTGCCTTGAATCTCTCAGGTTTATGATCTCTCTGGAGGACCATGTTGAATTCGACTTTGATAGCTTGCAGTGCCTCCATGCGCTTGAGAAAGTAAGTGCTGAATTCTTCTTGGACATGAGCCCGGCGATGGAAGAAACATCAGAGGCGACAATAAAGGCAGCACTAAGGCGGCGCAGTCGACAACCATCCCAATGGCCCCATCCTTGATCACGAATATATAAGGTACGTCGTTGCCTAGTTTTAATTAGTTTATTACATCTTATCTTACTATTACTAATTGGAGGCTCCAACGGAGGCTCCACATTAATCCTCACCCGACGCAGCTAGGAAAAAAGATAAAATACTAGAAATTCTCACAATAATCAGAAACATCTAGCCGTCAATTTAATAAGATTTAATCATCACGGGCAATAATAACCATTGGATCAATCGGTTTGATTTTCAGAAAAATTACCCACCACTGCCATTATGTAAATTAATGAAACAATTGCATAAATCGTTTTCGTGTTTTACTTTTTTTCTCGGAACCCATCTAAATCGACCGAGGCACCGCCCCAGCGCGGACCACGGGAAGAGCGAACCGCAGAAGGCCGGGTAGATGACGGCGTTGATGCCCAGCCAGAAGACGAGGAAGATGGACACCACGACGATGCCGCCCGTGCTATGCGGCGTCCTCGCGAGCTTCACCAGCACGTAGACGAGGAAGCCCGTGCCCCCGACAGACACCATGTTGGCGATGGCCAGACCGTACACGCGGAAGCAGCAGTCCATGGCGGCGACTGCGAGATCGAGATCGATCGACTTGGACTTGCCTCTGGCTGAGCTAGATGATTTAGAGCTTGGCCAAGTGCAATTCACGGATGGATCAGAGGGCATGATGGTATGATAAGATGACTGGATTGGTAAACAGCACAGAAGTTGATCGGGAATTTACGAGGTTCTCCCGTTCTTCTCCGTGGTATTATCCAATTCATCTAGCGAGATGGCTTCAGCTATGTTGGATGGTGAAGTTGTTCCGGTAGGATGAGAGTCTCACCGTTGAGGATCCATGCGGAGAGACAAAGCAGGATCAGATTCAATTGGGGGGCACGAAACACAACCTGCAGCTGCATGTGCCTCTAACTCAGGTTTGACTATGAGAATCAGCCGATCGGTAGTACAGGCGAGTTGTTGCGTTGGCGGTGCCTGTGGCCGGCATAAAGCAGTGAGGCTTGACTGGCCTAGGGTGGTGCATCGTCCACAACTCTGCATGAGGCTGACCATTGTAAATTAAGATACGATTGATCTGCTGTGTGCCTGCGCTGGGAGGCTAGACAGCGCCGCCGTGCCTTCACAATCTGCCAGATGAATCTCATGGGTGGTTTCGTGATGGCACGCCTACAACTGCAATGTCCAGGATATATCTCTGCATCCTGTGTGGCCTCTGAATGAATGACTTTACATGCATTGTCTCCTTGCGGTCTATGGTTACAACTGTAACTGAGATAGATCTGAAGATTGCATCATCTCTGGCTATGTATTGACCTTCAAGATGGGCAAGATGCACTAAAGGTGAATTGCGACCGAGGTTACGTTAGACCGAGCAATATTGAGTGTACAAGTACAAGTACAAGGTGTCAGTCATGAAGGTACCCAATGCATACGTGCATCTCGATCTATGTGAACAATGTAAGTATATTTAATTTCCTACTTCTTTACTTTTTGGGAAAAGAAACATTTTGTGCCAATGAGGTTTTTTGGAATTACATAAGTTATAAGTATATACACAACGAAACACACACGCACAATCACCACAATGAATATGTTTACACAAACCCTATCTCAATCTATGAGCACCTTCGAAAGTACCCGCGAGTTAGGGTAAGTCATCAAGGTACGTAATGGATTATTATAACCTGAATCATGCAAAACAAACCACCCTGGCTTCTGCCAGTTCCTATCCAAGACATCCTATATTTAGTAGTAAACTAATCCTCCCTCTTCCCTAATTTTAGTGTGACATATTGTCCACCTATGTTATCTGAGATATATATAGGACAGGAATATTTAAGAATAATTTTTGTTAGGGAGCATCCTATATGATAAGGATATGGACGCTTTGGTTTAGGAGAGGGCTCTTGAAGATAAGGAGATGTAGGGCCGAGTTAATCATATTTGGATAATTGTAATCTAGATTAGTAGCAGGTACACCTCTTCCTATGTGTGGGTGAAGTTATGATTGCTTTGGCATGCAAAAATCAAAGAAAGTATGCCCTATATTACTTTACCAGCATGTGGTATATGCCCAAAAAAAACTGATTGGTTAACTAAAAATGAATCCAGTTCTTATCAGTATGGTACATTTTTCAATACAGAAATAATAATATAGTAAACCTAATAATCACATGATTTTGTTAGCACTCGCCCTCATATTTGTACTTATTTTTTTCCAATTAAAAATTACACTTAACCTATTATAGAGGGAGCATAAGGTATTATTTACTGACCAAAGGGCTCATTTTATATAGTTCAATCAAAAGAGTCGCAACATTATATGTTACAGTTACCCATATTTATACCGAAGCTTTAATTTACCTGTACTAGCAAGTTCTTAGTAAGGAAGGAATATATTTCCTTTACATAATGATGATATAAATTATATAAATCACTAGCCCGTGCATATGCATGGGTTGATGGCCCGTCACATCTAGACTTTGGGAATCCATAATCATTAGATCTACTTTATTTTCTAGAAAATTACCCACCTTTGTCATTATTATAGCTTGCTGGTCAGTTATGGAATAATAGAGAAGACACATTTATCAGCAACACCAACTGCAGGGTGACATGGACAAGCTTCTTATTCATGAACAGCTCCTGCATCTATCGATGTCTGAAGCTCCTGTGGATCATAACATGTTTTGTGCCTTCCCATGTAGATCGATGGCGACGCATTGCGAAGCGATAAGGATCATGGCGGTGTGCACTTCATCCCATGCAGATGAATCCCGGCTGCCAGTAGCTAGGTTCCATCAACATATGGATGCACATAATCGGCAAGGACGCTATGGAATGACAACTCTGTATCTACATCAATTACACCAATAGCACCGGGCGATGTCGAGATGAGTATGGACCCCATCTACAATGGCTCCTACCCCAATGATGTCGCCGACCGAGAATGCAACACTACGGTGACTATCGTAGTCCAAAGACCAACGTGACAAGTGATACTACATTGACTAACTGCGGCAAACACTAATGAGGAAGGAGATGTTGCATAACTACCTACCGGCAAACACCGATGAGGATGGCGACGCTACATCGACTATGTTGGACATGAGACAAGATAAGGCGATCCTACACCGACTCCATCTACTTGGACACAACACAATCTTGAGCCGATGTGATGATGCGGGCGAGCAAGTTGATGTTCAGCAGTGCTAAGCCAACTCCACCTACTTAATTCGACAAGAACACGTATTACCATTCGGATTCCAACAAGGTGGTTGAGATGTGTGCCCTGAATACTAACAACAATAGCCTCAAATCCAGGCATTGAGAAAATCTATCAACAATCAATCTAGGTGACAATTAACACATGGAGGAAGCCGGTGTCCGCTCTCGCTCTAAGCACGAACATCTAGACCACCGACCAAAATGTTTGATCCAGCTGCATCGAGGAGACCAAAGATAACCGGGGACAATATTAGGTGATACACATCAAGAAAGGAAGGTGTGAGCAGATAGGCTATACGTCCGGCGTTCGCAACATCTACATCAATGCCGGCATCGATCACATGTGTTGACTAAAGGTATGGCCACGTTGCTAGGTCCTACAATTAATATTTACTTCACCACTAGCTACAATTTTTATTTAAATTTTAATGTCTTTGGATTACTTAAAATTTACAAATATGTTTTGATATATAATCTTGAAAATAATGTTTTCATAAACTTAATAATAATGTCACTGAATTACTTGAATTACGTGCTAAATGTTGCTTTGAAAATTAGGGGGATGCATGGAGTTATCAATAAAGCCTATACGAAAACCCAATCCTCCAAAATTATAAAAGAGAATTAAATTAATCCAATAATATTTGTTATAAATTATATCAATCCTAAGTTTGAGTTAAGATAATCCTTTGACCCCTTAAGTTTACATTCAAATTACACATACATGACACTGTGAAAGATAATGTATAAAGTAATAGACACCTATGAAATCTCTACTTCAGCTATCAATCCCAATCATTATAAAAAAATTAACAAAATCTCTCAAATTTAGATGTAAATGCTAATATAAGTTGTTTCGAACAGTAATTTCACGTCTATAAGTTCAAAGGAACATTAGTATAAATACTTATTTTGTGAAGCTTATCAAGCATGTAAATATATCCTTAGCAAACTACGTTGTAATGGTATTTATAGTTCACTTTAAGTTATATTAACATTTGTAACTGAAACATTATATAAATATTAGTTTCTTAATAGATATTTATTTAATAAAAACGATACTAATACAATACAACAATTCAACATCTTGAGTGCTATGGTGCATGCTGAGACAACTATTTATGACATTATCCAAACTAAAAGATGCTATAGCATAGGACCTAAAATATTCTTTGAAAAAAATAAAACATGAAAATTATGAATTAATAATAAAATAGCATTATAGTTTGAAATTAATACATGTAAACTATGTTACAACAACTAGATCAAAAGCTAAAGGTTAAAGTATATATTCTCATGATATCACAAAAAGGAAAAAAAAAAAGAATTTATACATTTTAAGTTTATTTGTTTGAATTGTATGCATATCGTCCAAAACAAGATTTATCATTGAAACTATAACTCTTGAAAACGGTCTAATTTTAGAAAGATAGATTTGAACATTCTTACAAAAATCTAAAACCTTTTTTTCATCAAAATTGGTAGACGATAATCATTATAGTAAATAATAGCTATTATGTGTGAAGAATTAACAAGCTTAAAATTTAAGAAAAAGTATCAAAGGTTCTTACATGTTAAGCAAATGTTTCAAATAAATGTATATTGGATTTACGTAGATGTGCCATATGGAATCTATGGATATGGATGAAGAAAGTATAAATCAATATTTGATAGATTATCACAAAAAAATGAACTATGGACTATAGAGTACGTATTATATAGTAATTACTTTAGGACATTAGGAAGAAGAAAAACATATTTGATATAAAGTAATTTTTATTAGTAAGTGTCTCACAAAAGATTCTAACCCGTGCGAGAGCACGGGTTGGTGAACTAGTGTCTCCTAATCGGCCGGGCGCTCTTCCGCTGGTATATATGGTAGGGATCTCTAACATACATATGTAAACTGTGCAGGTTCGGCACTAATCGTGAATATTCTAGCAGCTGCTCTGAATGATCCGTCGGACTATGATCCAACGGCGGTCCACGAACATTTCAAGTCACCCGTCTTCAAAACCAGGTGAAATCAGAGGGTTTCAATTCTGCAGCAGCATCTCTACAGCAACAGGGCATCTGATTCATATAGCACACACAGGTCATGATGCGGTAATTATTACCAAGGAAAAATATGGCGTGGTAAAAAAAAGTATGCAAATACAGAAGTTCATGTATGCCTTAGAGCCATACATGCGGAACTGTCTTGGTCTCACCGGGCATGTTCCGGATCTCACGTTGCTTCCTTGTCAATTAACAGGTCAAATTGACGCTTGCGCCTCAAGACTTTCGGGCAGCCGAGTAAAGCCAGCTATTTCGGCTTGTCGGTGTCTTGTGGCGCAAGGAGTAGGATTTTTGTGCCTACAGTAGCACGGCTCACGCATGTTGCTATACATCAAAAAGCTTCTTCGTCTGTCTGTTAGCAGCGTATACAAAGGCTAAGCCGTGCCCCAATCTCCTAAAGCCGCCCTTGCGCCCTCATCTCTCTCCCTCACTCTCCAAAAAGTTGGGCATGGCACCCCTCTCCCCTCCCTCCCCACCACTAGTGCCCCCTCTCCCCCTCTCTCCGCCATGGATGCCCCGCCTCTCCCATCCCTCTCCAGCGTTCCCTCCATCCACTCCATCCCGGCGGCATGTGGTGATAGCGCAGAGCCTAGTGGCGGTGCAGGGCATTGTGGTGGTGCGGAGCCCGGCATCGGCGCAGGCCTTGGCGGTGGCACAGAGCCTAGTGGCAGCTTAGGAAGCAGATCGACACCGAGCATCCTCTAGTGCCCGACCCCGTGGCAGATCCGGTGCCATCAACGCCCTAATCTGGTGGCGTGGAGGCTAGATCAGGCGCGGGGCGATGGCGATGGTATGGATGCAGCTCCGGCTGTAGCCCGATTCCGGCCCATTAGGGTTTGGGATGGGCTTTTATTTATTTATTTTTTTTTTTTTTCTAATTAACCATGGCAGTTTTGGTGGGTCTGAAAACCTCGACCGTGGCCTTAGCACTGTGGCGGTTGTGAAAACCACCATTGTTAATAAAAAAAACGTCTCAGAATTTTTTTTTTGTAGTATTGAAATTATATATATCTTGAAAGACATTAGGGGCACAAAACTTGTGGAACTCAAACGATATAAAGCTATGGTAGTAAGCACGTAAATTGTCTTTTTGCATTGTTTTCGTAGTGAAAAATTTTGTAGTAAGGATCTTGGACTAACATATCAAACCAAGGATTTTTATTGTGAGTCAACTTCTTACAACCAGATGTTCGCTTCTTTGCCAAACAACTTGAAGTAATTGACGTACTATTGGATAGTACGTTAAGCATAGTTACACAATATTACGTTAGACATGCTTATCACAATATTCCTTTGTAGCACAATATGTCCATTTACTTTTGCTGAACTTTGGTATTGTGTTGTCATATGAATAGGTATTTTATCGTTATTGATGATATATGGGACACAGAATCATGGAAAATCATCAAGTGTGCTTTGATAGATAATGGCAATGGAAGTAGAGTGATGACCACTTCTCGCATTAATGATGTCACAAAAAGCAGTGGTGAAGGTTGCAAATTAGAACCACTTTCATATGATCACTCCAAGCAACTGTTCTATTCAAGATTAACCTGTAAATCAACAAGCACTTCTGATCAACCAGACGAGCAGTCTACTAAATATATCCTAGAGAAATGTGGTGGTCTACCATTAGCTATAATTACAATAGCTAGTTTGTTGGATGGGAAACGAGTGGAGGATTGGCCTAACGTGTACAGTTCAATTAAGTTCGGGCATGAGGATAGCAAAGCAGAGAACACCAAAAAGATATTGTTGTTGAGCTACTTTGACCTACCATATCATCTAAAGACATGCTTATTGTATCTAAGCATATATCCAGAAGACAGTGTGATTGAGAAAAGAAAATTGGTGTGGAAGTGGATAGCTGAAGGTTTTGTGCGGAAAGAAAAAGGGAAAACACTATTTGAGGTTGGAGAAGGTTACTTCAATGAGCTTATTAATAGAAGCCTCATCCAGCCAGTAGAGTATCTTCAATATTGGTATTACATTGGATGGATTGAAACTGGCACCATAGCTGGTTGTCGTGTTCACGACATGGTTCTTGATTTGATTTGTTTCATGGCAAAAGAAGAAAACTTTGTTACTATATTGGATAGTGATGAGAAACATTTATCTCCCCAAAACAATGCTCGTATACTGGCCATCCACAAGAGTGTTCTGAAGCAGCGTGGCATGGTTAGTATGTGCATCAAACAACAAGTTATCAGGTCTGTCAATGCTAACGACGGTTGTCATCTTAGTTGGAAGGAAATAGACTCGTTACCCCAAAGTTTTCGGGTTTTGCGTGTCTTGTCTTTTGAGAACTGTGGGGGATTATCATTATCTGGATATAATGCTTATTATCCCAAGAACATCGCACAGTTTCGTCACTTGAGATGCCTTAGCCTAGCTGGAACTGCTATTAATAGCGAGCTGCCCATGGACATGGGGGATTTAAGATGTTTACAGATACTAGACTTGATGGAAACTGGTATCCCGCGACTGCCACAGAGTGTTACTCAGCTAAGAGAACTGAAGAGCTTGGTTTGTTATAGCCATGATTGGACAATCACATTGCCAGAAGGGATGGGAAGCCTAACGTCATTGGAAGAGCTGCGCCTGTCCCTTAGTCTTAATTTTGACGTCAACTATAATAGATACAAACCGTCAGACAAAAGGGCAGCGCTAGCTGACTCTTTTAGAGAACTGGGTAATCTGACAGAGCTCAGGGTGCTCCAACTTCGCACACAGGGATTCTCTGGCGGTTTGCTGAACAAGGCCTTAGTGGAGTGTCTAAACAAATTGAAGAAGATTGAGGAACTAGATATTTATCATGACTTATATCAAGGACTACTAGATATTCCGTTCACCATGTGGGACGATTATTCGCCCTGTAAAGTACTACTTCGTCATCTATGCCTAGAGAGTACTGAAATGCCAGGGTGGATCGACGCCTCACTTGGGAACATCTTCTACTTGGAACTGCGTTTGACGTCATTGACAGCACGGGATCTATTCCATCTTGGAAGTTTGCCAGAGCTCCGGTCTCTTGATCTCAGGCTCAAATGCACTGACAACTTACATGGTATGGTCGTTCCTGCTGGTACATTCCCCAAACTGCGCCACCTCAAAACGAAATGCTGGCTGACGTTTGTACCGGAAGCAATGCAGTGCCTCGAATCTCTCACCTTGGACATCACGATGAAGGGCCATGTTGAATTCGACTTTGATAGCTTGCAGTGCCTGCATTCGCTTGAGAAAGTAGATGCTGCAGATGTCGTGTATATTACGACGAAAGAAGAGGGGAAAGCAATAAAGGCAGCACTAAGGCGCGCAGTCGACAACCATCGCAACGGCCCCATCCTTGATTTCGGATACGCGTAGTGTACACTACAGGTCAGGCACGTACGTACTAAACAGAATAAGGTGCGTAGGTCCCTGTTTTAATTCGTTTATTTATTACACGTCTCCTAATCGGCCGCGCGCTCTTCTGCTGGTGTACTCCTATATGGCAGGAATCTCTAACATACATATATAAACTTTGCAGGCCCGGCACTGGTCGTGAATATTTAGCGGCTTGCTCTGATCTGTCCGGCTATGATCCAATGGCAGTCCACCAACATTTCAAGGCACTCGTCAACAAAACCAGGTGAAATCAGAGAGGGTTTCAATTCCGCAGCAGCGTCTCTACAGCAGCAGAGCATCTGATTTATATAGCAGACACACGTCACGATGCGGTAATTATTACTAAGGCAAAATATGGCGTGGTAAAAAAGTATGCAAATACAGAAGTTTGTATGGGAACATTCACTCCATTTAATCTCATGTGTTAAACGAAGCGTTGTCGTGATAAACTTGTTTGTCATGTATCTTTCTCTGTTTCTATTTTTTTTTGGGAGAAAACCAGAGAATTTTTAATATTCAGAAACAATAATGTTGTATCCCTGAGCGATAGTATTAGCTCAATGCAAGCTGGTGGGCGAAACTGCCGAATCACCGAATATCAGTTGTGCTCGGCTTTCTCTTAGGTGCTGTTTGGTCGGACTATGTTGCATCGCAAATTGTACTGAATCGCTCACCTTCATTTCTGTTCGGTTAAGATATGCTGGAATCGTTTCACGGTGTAAATCGGTCTCGTGCTATGCACTGCGCTTACGGCTTACATCGCTGACAGCTGTGTCCTCACATGAACCAAACAATCACAGTAAATTTTTACTTTTTTCAGGTAGCAGCGTTATCCATTCCCTAATGTGCTGTTTGGTTAGTGCACTGCCAACGTAAGTGGCAATGCTATGGTTCGCTCGTCCGCGTCTTACTTGAACGGAATTCATGCTTTGTGGGCCTGTGGCTGTGTGCTTTGCAAACAGCAGAGGGTCCTGAAAAGTCCTTGTCGCACGTAGGAAATCTAGACGCGACGGTCCAGTCAAATACTCAAATCCCGTGCATTACCTTTCTGATGCCGGTGTACACATTTCATTTTCTTTGGCGAATTTTTTTTTTTTTTTTTTTTTTTGGCGGGGTACTGACCAGTGGTCGAGTGGCCACCTCCGAAGGGTGGGAAGCAGAGCACTTGGCCTGTAGGAAGGGTGAGCACTTGGCCTGTAGCACTTGGCGCTTTTCAAAGGAACACAAAATTGCCTACAAGCAACCACACATCGTCCACACACGTCAAGACCCATTGCATCGTATCTTAGTCTCCTGTAGGAGGCCTTTCACAACGCTAAATCTGGCATCTTTTTTTCTTCTTTTTGCCTCCGGTCACTGGAATCTGTGGGCCGTTGGATTAATGTGTCTTGTGATGATGGCCTACAAATGGCCAGGACCCGTTCCTCTCCAATGGCCAGGATCTGACCATTTTAAATATAATAGAACCGACGAACCCTGCCAACTGCAGAAGCACAACGCCCGGCCGGAACCGGCGCATGTATAACTGGAACACACGCTGATCCTTGAGTAGTTAACACCCCTACGTACGGCAGGACAATTCAGACAGACTCATGTCAAAACTCACGCGATGGAATAGACAAAACTGTAATCCAATTTTCCTTTTGTCAGTCTATTAATCTTTCAAACGAAAAAGTTTCCTTTCGTCAAACAAGATTTTTCAGCCAACCTCACAATTAACCTACATAGACGTAATGCTAATGCCAGCTCCTCTACCAGTTTCCCTCCTCGTCGTCATCCTCGCCGCCACCGCGGCCTCTCCGTAGGGCACGGCGGCCACCATATTCCCCAGAGAAGCCGTCCCAACCAAGTCTGGCTACCTCCCGATCCCTGTGGCCAACGCATCTCTCTACTACGCCTTCTACGAGGCCAGCGACCCGGTAACCCGCTGGCAACCACGCCGCTGCTCGTCTGGCTCGAGGGCGGTCCCGGCCTATCCTCGTTCGCCCAGCAACTTCTACCAGATCGGCCCCTACGTCTTCTCATTGTCTGGCGACTCCAACACCACCTCCTCCTCCTTCTCGTCCGCGTTCCCCTTGTCGCCCAACCCCTACACGTGGAACCACCGGTTCGGGCTCCTCCTCCTCGAGCCCGCCGGCACCGGCTACAGCACGGCGCCATCACCCTCCGCCATCCCCACATCCCAGCTCGTCGCCGCGAGCACGTCCTCGCCAGCGCTCCAGTGCTTCCTCTCAGGACAACAGCCGGATGGCAGCAGCACCTTCCGTGATCGCCCCGCTATTCCTCACCGGCGAGAGCTACGCCCGGCAAGACCATCCCCACGGCCAGCGCGCTCATCGTTGCCACCAACCCGACGCTTCCGGAGCAGGAGCAGATCAACCTGCGCGGCATGGCCATCGGCAACGGCCGTGCACCCGTGGCGCAGGTGACCACGCACGCCGACGCCCTCTACTTCATGGGCCTCATCAGCGTGGATCAGAGGCGTGAGGCCAAGGCCATGCAGGCGGAGGAGGCGCCGCTGGCCGCCGAGGAGCGGTGGAACGAGGCCACGGACGCATGGTACCGTGCGGTCGCCGTGGCTACGCAACGCCACGGGCTCACGAGCTGTTCGGCGTGGCGGTACTGCACACCACGCTGGTGTCCCAGCTCGCCGGGCGCTGCGGAGTTCATGAACGACGCCGAGGTCAGGGCGGGGCGCTTGGCGCCCGAGGCGACGACGCCGCTGCTCGAGTTCGCCGCCAACGTCGGCGAGGCGGCGATGCACGACGACGTGATGAAGAGCGCCAAAAGGGGAGGTGGAGGCGCTGCTACGTCGGGGCCGCCGGGCGCCCACGCGTGTGCTCCTGTATTGAAGGAATCCGTGACGCCGCAGGTCGGGGTGGTGTCCGTGGGGCGTGGCTGCGGGAGCTCGACTGGGACGGGCTCGCCGTGTTCCAGGGCGCCCCACGCCGTGTGGCGCAAAAGAAAGCGCCGGGCGGAGCCGACAGCATGAAGGAGGCTCGCCGGGTACGTGCAGAAGCATGGCGCCCTCGTGCACGTCGCCGTGTACGCCGCCGGGCACTTTGTGCCGGCGGCGCAGGGGCGGCAGCGCAGGAGATGATCGAGAACTGGGTGTTCGACAAGGGCATGTTCAGCAGCGGCGCAGCGGCATAAAGCAATACGATGCGTATTTGTGGTCACCCACGGCCGGGCTGTTGAGCACCCACGGCGCGTCGACCCGGCGCCGAGCTCCGCCCTATGACCCGGCCGTGCATAGGCCGTGCTAATGTCGTGCTTTTTCGGTCCATGCCCTTGCTGGTCCAGCGTGGCCTGGCCCATTGGCCATCTATAGAAAAGATGTAGTCACGTTTTTGCAACAAAAGCCTGACGTAACATATATGTATCATATCGTTACTTCATTTATTTGCCCCCAAGATTTTCGGACGATCTGTTGCACGCAATCCTCGTCCATGGAGACCGTGACGGTGGCGGCGGCTCTACCGACGATTTGCTCGCGCTGTCATCCTCGGCGGTCTCCCGGCACGCAGCCTCGCGGCGTCGCGTGGTGTCTGCAGGGCGTGGTGCGATCTCATCGACGAGCGCCAGCTGCTGCCGGCTGCTCTGGTTGCGACGCCTCCTCCCGCATTCGGTGCGCGGCCTCAGTTCTGGTGCCGGGAGTGCCGCGGCTACACTAAACTTACGAAACGGTAAGGCGGGCAACTTACGAAGCGGATCGGAGCACACATCCAGAAGAGGCAGCCCATTATGCAAAAGAAGAAACTCGTTCTTCAGCCCAGAATTCAGAGACCCGTGATCCAGCCCATTAACGAAAGGAGAGGAAAACGCTGCGTATTTAGCGTGCCTTTTTCCCGAGAGGACAGTCGCAACTTGTACTAGGGCGCTCGGCTCTCTTATTGCCAGCAACGGCAGCGTGAGACTAATAAAAATCACTTGTATTAAATGGTATAATTTTCTTTTGGTTCCCTTTCTTATACACTACACATAATATATATTCTGTAGTATTTAGATTAACGTATAAATTACTGATCTTATATTTTTTCATTTAAATATATTTATAGTTTTTCTCCATTTGCATGTCACATCTATGTATACAGCTGAGTGAAAAAAAAAAAAGTTTAAGGAGGTGGGAAAATTTTAAGGATCCACAGTGCATTCCACACAAAAATATTTCTTCATAGTTTTATAACTTCAATACATACATCATATTGCTGCCATCTCCTCTTAATGAAAAATGTGCTACAACATGATTTAAAAAAAAAAATCCCATACCTCCATCACTGCCGATGGCAACTGATGTTTTCTGGAACACTTCACATGACATGTCCAAAAAAATTTGTCAAATGTTTTATGTGCATAAGATACAGTACTTTAAGGTATATAATTGTCTAAACTGTATAATTCGTTTTTAGGCATTGGGATGCAAGTGGGTTAGACTATGGCACAGCATGGTGCATAAAATTAAACCTATGCATGGGTGACCCGCTTGCAGCCTTCCTGTCTCAGATGTTACTCGTACTGATCCCTTTTGTGTGCTTCAATCTTCCTCGTTGAAGATGGAGACGATGCCTCGGTAAGAACAACTCTGAAATTCACCGTATCGAAAAACTTTACCTGGCTCTTCATTGAAGATGTCTCCACCTATATACGTAGCTGCAAGACTCCCATCTACCCTGGTGCTTTGGACGTAGAACTCGTCCCTGCACCGATGCCACGGGAGTGCCTTGTCCACTGCCTGCATCGATATGGTAACACCGCATTTGGACCGTGGTGGAACAGTACCTTCGTTTTCCTCTATGCAATACGGACGTAGACTGGTGGTCGAAACTCTGAAAGCAAAGTGATCATCCATATCATTGGTCAGCTCAACAGAGCGTGATATCTGTATACTAAGCTCTAAGGGTAGATGGATTTCGAGTGGATCAATGCCCAGCATGTCGTCCAACTCGAGGCATTCAGTGCCATTGCTTAGTTTGACATCACTACTATCCATTTCGTTGAGATAACTGATTATATCCCATATATTAGGCCGATGCTTTGGGTCTATCTGAATGCATCTTCCCACCAAATCGAGGCATGTAGCCACTTGCTTGTACCCCAATTGTGCATCCCTTGCTGTTTTCTTCCATCTATGCTTCCACCTTCTATGTACCTGCCATATTCAGGGATAAACGTGAATTAGAATTGTATGAACCTATGGGTTACTTAGTCCATTTCAATGTAGTCGGAGTATTTTGTGCATCCTTATGATAAGGCTTTATTGGTTTGAGAAAATTAAACAAAGAAAATGCAAATAATATGCAACATAACTAGATAAAGAATATAAACTGCAGAGAAAAATACAAAGTAACACGGTTGACGACTAAATGCAAAGTCCAATTTTTTTAGGTGTTGAGCACCATAGCGAAAAATGAAATTCGCTAGAGAATACTAGAGATGTAGGAATGGTGCTGACAATATTTGGATACTTTTGTGATGGCAGTTTTTATTAATTATACATCTCTAATATTATACACTACAGCTCTAACTAAATATGCATTTAGCTTGGAAAGGTAGAATTGATATGGTTCACATTAATTATTTCAATTTTCTCTCAAGGAATTTATTTGTTTAATTATCAATTCTTCTTAAAACTACAAAGCCGCCTTGGTTTCCACACAATTTTTACATTTGTATAGACCTGCAACTTATACAACTTCTAGAACCAAAGATTGCCACAATAAAATTACAATGGTTAATATGATTCCATTTCCCCCTTTCCATTGTTGTTTGAAGCATTATATCAATGGATAATGAGGCAACTTACTTTAGTAATGCTTGGATCCTCCTTACTTCGGTCAACAGCTCTAGAATTATAACACCCAAACTATATATGTCTGATTTAGCAGACATTTGGCCATGATGCAGGTACTCGAGCACACGTATCCTCTACATGAAAAACCAATGGATTGACACATTATGTCCATCAAAATTCAAGAGCGCAAATATCAGAATAAAAAATGTTTTCTCAAAATTTTAAGCTTACAGAGATACAAGACGTTCTGAGCTCATAGTTCGTGATATGTTGTCCAATCTTGATAGGCCAAAATCAGTTATGTTTGGCACCATGTTAGTGTCCAATAATATATTGGCAGGTTTGAGATTCATATGAACAATATGATTTTCACAGTGAAGATGTTGCAAACCATAACAGATTCCTTTAATTATTTGATACCGAAGTTTGCCATTCAAGTCCCCTTAATTGTCTGCAGAAGCAAAACTTTAAAAATGAGCTGGAGAGAAGCAAGTCACATGTATCCTCTGTGTTTGGATTGGTTATGCTAAACTGTGTATAAACATATTAATTGACGTGACATCTCATTTGTTCAGTGTGTTCCTTACAATGATGGGACATAGCTTAATAAATATTAAGTAGGATGAACAACAGAGGAAGAACGAACTAAGTAAACACATGGATAATAAAATCAACTCTAGTAAATTGTGGCTTATCATACCAGTAAGGTAGCCCTCAAGGCTTCCATTGATTAAGTATTCAAAACAGAGTAATCTTTGCCGATCCTGAGCCATAATAAATTTTCCTTCCATTTTGACAGCTTGTTCTTCGGTATGCAAACAGTAGCCTAGAAATCGTACAATATTTTTATGGTTAACCATCATCATAAAGCTTTTTTGACCTCACGATGAAACATCTTGTCTTCTATTGTATGGCTGTTCAAAAGCCTTTTGACAGCTATAATCTGGTTTTCGCAGATGCCCCTGCTAACACTTTCTGGTAAGAATGGTCATGAAAATCAGATCAAATTAGCTCGCTTTCACTACACCACAACACCAAATCACCATCCGACCATCGACGCTAAAGATTTTTTTTATGGCTGGAGGATCGACGCTAAAGTTTACTTAGAGACGATCCGACGCTAAATCCTTATTTAGTGATGTGTCTGTCGACGCTATATGTATCTAGATTTAGCATTGAATTGTCCGACGCTAAAACTTTGTACTAACGCCATTTGTCCGACGCCAAAAGTAAATGGGCCCTACAAACCTTGAACATGAACACAAGCTTTTTTTTTCCTTTTTTCATCGTAGTCAATATTTGTAACAAGTTCTTCTCTCTCATGCTAACTCCAAATTGGATGATTTCTTTTTCTTAATTTTTCTAAAATCATGGTTAGATTTAAATGCTTAGATATCTTTTGCGTTTTAAATCCAAATGGCATGACTCTTGGTTTTATCATATTCAAAATTGGTTTTCACTTATTTACACATTTGCAATCCAAATTCAAATGCTTATATCTTTTGTGTTTTAAATCACATTTGATCCATTCCGATTGCGTTAGATTCATATTTAAGTTTCCTACATGCTCATGCTATCTTTGTTATCACTTTTTGTAATAGTTAAAATTTATGGTTAGATTTAATTAAATTTTATTTTTGTGGTACATGTGCATTTCAGTGTTGCAATGGTCTCAAACTTTATCTTAGGCCTCGGGATGCCCCGTATGTAGGAACCACCAAGTTTGAGATTTTTTTAAAATGGTTTGGAACTTTTTTTATAGTTTAATTGAATTTTCGTGTGACTTCGCCCCGTAATTATACTTTGAGCCGAGTCCACCCCCAAAAAAGATCCGCAATGGTGCCAAACTTTTCATAAGGTCTCTTGTGCCATAGGAGACAGTTTTGTGTAGGTGGGTGCAAAATTCGAAAGTGTTTTGCATACCTAATTCACTATAATTTGTCTCACAGCGGCACATACAAAAAATACTGATAATACAAATAATCATTAGAAAAACCTAATATCTTGTGTGGGACCATATTTTTTTTGGTGTAGGTGACTACAAAAAAATCAATCCATTTCGACACCCAAGAAGTTTGAACATCCTTCACAAATGTATATAGAACCTTTCACCCAACCATGTCTATACACGATGCTAAAAAAAAAAACCATGTCTCTACACTTTGGTTTTTCATGATTTTATAGTTCATGTGCATATTTCATTTGTCACATTTGTCTCAAACTTTTTCTCAGGCCTGGGGATACCCCTGTGTGTACGAACCACCAAGTTTGAGATTTTTCTGAATTGGTTTAGTACCTTTTCGGTTTAATTGAATTTCCGCCCGACTTTACCCAATAATTATACGTTGAACTGAGTCCACCCCCGAAAAGATCTAGAATATTTTCAAACATTTATGGAAAGCTTATGTACTTAAATTATTCCCACGTACCTATTCTTAGATTTTTTTGACCATTTAATAATATTATTGATTTTTGCTAGAGTCACAAAAATGGTATTTTGAGTAGTCGTTAGTAAACACTTAATTTTCTAGAGATTTTTAGGATTCGAGCTCAAATAGAACTTGTATTGTTACCTATATTTTTTCTATTTTTTTTTGAGATTTTTAGGTTGGACGTGTAGTTCAAATTGTTGTTATCTTCTATATCTAAATAAGGAAAAAAGAAAATAAAAAAAGGAAAAATAGCTTGAAATGAGCCCAATTCCACGTCTTCAGTCCATAGCCCACTGAGCCTGAATAGAATGACCCCTCCATCTTGGCCGTTTGATCAAAACATCGACGATGGGAACGAAATGAACTTGAAACCCTAAATGCTCCTTCCTCATCCCGACACCCCGCATCCGCAGCCCCACACCGCGCGCCGCTCCTCCCCAGCATCGTGTCGCCACCCTGTCCCTTCTCCTCAGCCTGCACCACGCCGCCCTCTCCCTAGCCCTGCATCGCGCCCTTCCCGCAACCCGCAGCCCCACACCATGCACTCTCCCCATAGCATCGGTGGTACTCCAGCATGGATCCGCGAGAAAGGCATGTCCGATCTGGTGAGTACCGCAGTAGCCTGGAGGAGGCAGCTGAAGCGGCGATGAGCGCGAGCCCGTGAGTCGGTGGCGGCGGAGGGCGCTCGACCGCTTCTCCGACGCACTCTTTCTGTCACTCTCGCGCACGGCCGATGGTGGCGCACCTCCCTCCCCTCTCTCACGGATCCAGCGGCGCTCCCTCTCAGCTCTCTCCATCCCCTCGCAGATTCGGCGGGCGCGGGCGAGGGATCCTCCTCCTCCACCTATAGGTCAACTCTGCTGAGGGCATGGGCCACCGTTTGTCGAGATCTAGGAGGACTACATCAAGGACGAGCTCAGAGCTGCGTGGGGCGGAGGAGGTGAAGTGGTGTCGAGCGACGCTGCAAGCCCTCGGCATCCATCGTGCAGCATCGCCACTCCCACATGCTTGTCGATGTGGTGCCACCACTCCAGCATTTCCCTGCTCTGCTCGTCGGAGAAGCCCAACATCACCTACAAGGCTACAATGTGAGTTCCTGTTGTTTGATTTGATATGTGATATACATCTTAGGCAGCTTCGGTATTTGTTTCGAATTTTAGATGTATCCTGAGTTAATTCAGCTGCTTGGATATTATACTAACATGTTTCCAGTGTCTTGACTTTAAGTATTCATTCATAGAAAGCGTTAAAGTTTGTTAATGCCAGGATGTACTGCAGACTTTGGAATGTTGCTAGTCCTCGTCTTGTCAGAGTGTATCAACTAGAAAGTCAAAAATCGATCTATACCCACGAATGACCTCAAATTTGTCTAACATTAATTTACAAAATAGAGTTATACGAATCAAACTCCCAGTTAATGTTTATATGTTAGATACATAGATGCTTCAATGTCAATATTACACTCTCTTGATGCATAATGGCGATACTGAATGCAGATGACTTAAATATCAGTTCCATACAACAGAGTTTGCGCTACTACTTGCTGTAAAAAAAAACAGTTTGCTACACATCTTCTTAATATGGTGTTCAGCAATATAACATAGGCAGTAGCATTCAGTGATTTGCTACGTTGCACGGATACGGATACGTGTATCGGTATCCGATACGTATCCGATACGTGATACGCCAATTGTCCCAAAAAACCGATACGCGGATACGTTTAATATTTAAAAAATAAAATAAAAAATTGAAAGATACCCCTCCAGAATAAATTGCTCTACTGATTAAAGCATCCAAGTGGTTACGGTCGTCCAGCCTCCAAGCTTTTTCCAATGGAGAAAGGGGCCCCTCTTGGCCCTCTTGTTGGTGTCATGATCATCAGTATTGCCTGATGAAGGAGCAGTAGGCAAAGACACAGTTTTTGACTTGGATCTTTCCACCAGATTCTTGCACCTTTCCATTTCCTTCCTCATTGCACTAAGCATTTCAAATGTAACATTAGGACATGTTGCTATTCCTCTTGATTTGATCTGCAGCAAATGAGCCTCAACTCTACTGTAACTAGTCAGTTTTTCCATTGGACAGTACTTGCATCTCCACATAGTATTTCCTCCACCAGCTCTTGGTCTGTCCAAAACGGTGACATGATCCCAAAGTGGAGCCTTGATGTTTGTTGCCTGTGTAGCTGCAGATCCTATGCTACCACTTGCACTAGCACCACTCAAATTGGGAGACGCCATCTACTGCATAAGCAAGAAGAACTCAGAATCGAAATTGGGGAGAGGAGGAAGGGCGCTGGCCACCGGCCGCCGCCACCGACGAGGAGGAGACGGGCGAAGCAGGGATGGGCGGCGAGCAGGAAGAAGAGGAGCTCGAGATTGGGGAGAGAAAGGGGAGGATAACTCACCGAAACGGAGCGGGACGGCGGCGGGGACAACGCCCTTCACGGGCGGCAGGGGGATGGATGGTCGTCGCCCGGCGCCAGCGGGCGGGACGGGCGCACGGGCGGCGGGCGGGCGGGCGGCGACCTGCTGTCGCGGCTCGGGTGCTATCGCGCTGGCGGCGGGCGGCGCGATGCGGAGTGCGCGCGCTGGGAGCTGGCTAGGGCTTACGGGATCCCATGTGTTGTGTTGTTATTTGGGCTGTTATTTGGGCTGGGCCGTATCCAAATTGAGTGATACGCCGTATCCAGAAACCTGATACGTATCAGCCCACGTATCCTTTTTATTTTCGAAATTAATAAAATTCAGATACTTCCTGGATACGTATCCATCGGCGTATCGGACACGTATCTATCGGATACGCCGATACGCCGCATTCCAGGAAGTATCCGTGCAACGTAGGTGATTTGTGTTCACATGTAGATGGATGGCAGTAGCCTCTGTTGATTGCATAGATTCAGTTTCTGGAGAGCAATTTGCCATGTACTGATAACCTTAGATGAGTGTTGCAATAAGAAAATGCAGTAGTATAATTATAAATACATGAACTGCCATTGCTTGAACTTTTAGTTGCTGTAATTAAGTTGGTCATGTGATCAGAGGCACTGATGAGAGGCAAGAAACTGAATCTAGCTCTAATGTTTTATGTTTCATGTTCTCATCTATAAGACTGAAGTTTCAAATTCTCAGAGATGTTATATGATATTTTTTTCATCTGAGAGCATCCTATAGTTTTATGCCATGTTTTTACCATCTTCCTCCACCAATCCTACATGGCAGCATCCTATCAATCATTTATCCAACTTCCTAAGCCTCAAGGACAAAGTTACATTATTTCCCTGAATTTTACCAAGTAATATTGCACGCAGATTTGTATGCAGCTGTATGCTACTTAAAGTGTTATAAGATCTGATGTGTTCTAATGCTTCTTTGTCAGACGTGCCTACTTCCAAGGAGGCGAGGTGAAAATGGACATGACTATCGCTGATGCTTACAGAAGATCGATACAGAGTTAGATATTGTCCGATTAGCTTCGCAAAGAAGTTAACACAAGCAAGACCCATGTGATATATATACCGCACACTCCTATGCATTCCAGGTCTGTACAATCACCAACTCACTAGTTATCTTTCCTTCTCAGTTTGCTTGCTGCCTAATGATTTGACAATATCTAAGATTCTTTATGTTCTAAACTTAATGACTGCATTATATTAGAGATCATGAACTTTAGGCTCATAGTACAGTAGAGTAGTAGATATCTGAATTTAGCTCAAGCTTTATTTTATGGTCTTATATGTAAGCATGATATATAAACCACATGGCACATGCCTTGCTTTTTCTTATTTCTACAAAGTACAGTAGTCCTCATCCTTTCTATTTGTCAATAGGCTTTCTACCCCAAATCCAAGGAATCACACTGGCACAGGCAAGGTTTCTGAAATCAGGAGTGCTATTCAAGCCCTTGATGTTGAGACTGTAATTTTTTATGATCGTCAGGGTGTCAACTTTGCATTAATTAATACAAGTTCCATCTTTCTATGCCAAGTGAAGATCCAAAAATTGCAAATTTTATTGAGTAGGCTTATGCCTAGTATCCTACAAATAATTCTTTGTCTAACAAACATGCAGTTACAAAACGTAAATTAAACAACGTTGGGTGTATGTTACTTTTGTAACAGGTTTAACAAAGTTCAGCTTACCTGAGTTGAAGGAAGCTTTCAGAGAAAAATAAGGTTGGATCGAGTGACGTTGGTATTTTCTACAAGGTACTGTGTATATATGCTGTGGGCATGCTATATATTATGTATGAGAAAATTTATACAAATCCAAAATACATTGTGAAACCAGATGACATTGTCAACCGAATATTTAATAATTAAGAAATATATTAAAAACCTATAACTCGATTTGCATAATCTGTTGCATCACACAATTTGAAGGATGCCCGCTTCCATTAGTTCGGCCACTCGTGGGACAAATAATGCAACCTATCACATTTCTACTTTCTTACGCAACTACTTTCCATATTGTACAAAGAAGCTACTGACCAATTTCGTGGACACAGACATATAGTCATACACAGGGCGTTTCTTTTATAGCTTTATTTTCACAATAGAAATTATACTTATCCTGATTTTATAAATTTCAGGGTGTACTGCATGATGGACTCATGGTTACCATAAAAGAATTTCAAGATCCACCTCAGTTTCTTCTGGGACGATTGAGTGCTCAACTTCGTATTGCATCAAAGCTCCAGAGCAAGAATGTGGACGCAGTTACAGCGACATGAGAGTGCCAGACTTCAGTTAGTCAACGTTTGCCGGCTTATTGAGTCCTCGAAGTTAGGAATTGTTTGCGTCTCCTGGATGGTCGTCTGCGCTTAGGATTTTGGTGATCTAAGTTTTTCAGCGTGTGTGAACTTTTTTTGTAATATGTTAAGACTGGTTGTGCTGCGTGTGGCTTATGGTCTCAAGGACCATACCGGTTTGCTTGGCAATCGCTTGTAATAATTGGCCTGATTTCATCTCTTGAGATGAATGAAGCCAGATAGAAACTCTATCCTTTATCTAAAAAAAAAAGAATGTGGAGCCTAATTTTGGGAATAACACCAGTATAATAAGAGTTCTGGGATATGGCCACGAACTCATATGGGGGCGGCAAGAGTGTTTTGAAACTCATATTTTTCTCATCGAAGAATACCTGCCAAATGGAAGCATGTACAACTTTATTTATGGTATCTTCTGATCCTTCCTCTACAGCAACACTATCCATATGAAACTAAGTAATCAATATTTGCTTCAATGCGTAATTTGTACTTAAACTGCAGGGCAGCAGCTTCATTGGACCACCCGCTTCCATATAGTCCAGGGTCTAGCCCATGCCCTACATTACCTACATGAGCAAAACATTGTCCATATGAATGTTAAACCGGACAATGTCCACTTGGATTCTGATATGAATCCTAAGTTAACTGATTTTGGAATAACTAGAATCTTGGAGAGACTGGTGCTTCATGACGGCAACATATCTGGCACAGTGTAAGACACAATTACCTAAACTACCAATTAGATTTAGATTGTGACATACATAAACCTCTTTTGCTTCTTTCCTTCATATGAAGTTATTTGTTTGACATCATCCATTTTTTTTATTTAACTGTTTAGGGATATATGCCTCCCGAATATATCTTGGAAGGTACATTGTCGACAATGTATGATGTGTATAGCTTTGGTGTTACCCTCCTTGAGACCATTAGCAGTATGTGCAAAACTGATCCCGCTCGTCACCATGCTTCAGTTCGATGGGTAAGTTAAAATTTTTAATTTTTCATGCAAGCACAAATAGTATGAACAAAATTTGGAATCGAGGAGGAAGAGAGGGCCTTATGCTGTTTTTAGGTGATTACTCGACTCGACATAAAGCTAACACCTAAAAACAGCAAACACCGGGGATTGATGGGCCTTATGCTGTTTTTCCCCTTCACCTTGTTTCGCTTTCACATGCATGTTTTCATTCGCCTCAAAAAAAAAATGCATGTTTTCATTGTGATGGTTCATATGTACTCATTATGTTGTTTTGACCCAAAAGTTTGTGGATTCCTTACTAAAATACAATTTCAAAAATAAAAATAGAATTTTCATGGTGATAATACGCATGCACAAAATGCATGATTTCACTTTATAAAGGGGTAAAATGCAAAAATTCCACAAGGCCAAAGGCTGTGGCCGCGGGGGGCGTTGCATGGACTCGCTTCCTTCATGAGAGGCGGAAGGCGTCGCGTGGACTCGCCATGGAGGAGTGCCGGGCGTCGCGGATCGGCGGAGGGAGGCAGAGTGCCGGGTCGTCGCCTTGGGACCTCACCCCCCTTCGCCGTTGTTGTTCGCCTGCATCCTCCGCCGGCTTATCGGCTGCTGTCCGCCCTTTTGTCGCACTCGACACCTCGCATTGACCTACCAGGCTTAGCTGCCGCCGCCACATTGTTCTCTTGCATGCGGACGGGAGATCCCTGTGGCCGGAGCTCGGTGGCCGCCCGATCTGTCCCCGCCGCCCTCACCGCTACTCCTCCCATCTGTGCATCCGCTCGCGCCACTTCTGCACCCTACCCATGTCATGTACATGCCGGGACAACAACCGCTTGTCCAAGTGGAACTGCCCTACGCCAACGACGCAATGAACCCGCGCGCCCGAATAGGTCGAGACCGGCACACATGGCCGATTGTCACATTATTACCATTAACTTATATTATAAATATTATTATGGTCATCATAATATAAATTAGAGCTTGAAAATTTATAGAAAAGACAAAACATAAATAGATATATCATTAATGTCATCTTCAACGTGCATACAACTTATATACAAATGTTGGTAGAGCGTGTCCAGATATGTTATAAAGTTTGACACCAAGATGAAATAAAAATCCATGATACAACTGATGATAAATCTTGAGCTCCATAGCTTTAGACAATAAACTGAACGTCCCGTAGCAACGCACGGACATTTTTGCTAGTAGAATATATAAATAAGAAGTTAAATTCTGCTTGAACATGGCAGGAAATGAAATTCACCCCCTTTAGTCCCTGGTGGCTATACGGCCCAGGACTAAAGGTCCAAATATTTCAGGCCCGCGCCAACTCCTGCGCCAAAATGCCTTTAGCCCCGGGTGTCCTCAAAACCCGGCACTAAGCTCTCAACTTTTAGTCCCGGGGATCCTCTCAGAACCGGAAGAAACCTATGCTTTTGTCGCGGGCGTTGCCTAGACCCGAGACCAAGATTTTAAATAGCCGGCTATAGCTGCAGCTATAGCCGGCAATAGCTGCTCATCAAGTTCACAGCTAAGATATGCCAATTTTAGCGCTAAGAAAGCTAAGACACTAATAGCCGGAGATTGCCGCTAATTGCCACAAATTAGCTGCCGCTAAAGTGTTGTTGGGCCAGAAAAACAACCACGTGGCCCAATAAAATGTGTACCACCGTCGGCCCATCACCTTCCCACCCATCCAGCCCAATAAAACCAGCTGGCACTCAGATTCTCTGGCGGCGGTGGCTGCAAATGCTTAGCTTTTGTGGAGATAACTGCATGTTTTGTGTTTTTCTATAACAAAAAAAGCCCAGCTAAATGATTTAGCTGTATTAATCTCCCGCTATAGCTGCGCTTAGCTTTTTGTGGAGGGCAGCAGCTAACGAGCATAGCCGGAGATTTAAAACATGGCCCGAGACTAAAGCAGGGGGTATATTAGGCGCCCCGCTCCTCCGTATTCATCCCTCGTCGAACTCGCCGTCTTCCAGATCGAGCTCCGCCGCCGCCATGCCCGACCCTGACACCTGGCCGCGCCCACGCCTGTTTTGGTGGTGTTGCTTGGCTTCTACGAGATGCGGTCTGTGCTCGTGCATCCGGTACCCTTGGGGCCATGGCTGACCGGATACAGGCTGCTGCAGTCGATGCGGAACGCGTACGCCATGGGCAAGGTGCGGAAGCTGGCGTCCGAGTTCGAGACGGTGACGCGCGTTGTCGAAAACCACGGGCCCAGCGGCCGCGGCGCCGCCACCGTGGAGCAGGGCGGCTTCGTGCTGTGGCAGATGGCCCCCGACATGTGGTACGTCAAGCTCGCTGTCGGCGGCAGCAAGGTCCATGTGGGCTCCAATGGCCGCCTCGTCTGGCGCCACACCCCTGGCTCGGAGCACACGCGGCCAAGGGGCCCGTCCGCCCTCTCCGCCGCATCCTCCAGGCCTTAGCACGACTCCTTCGATGTCTCTCTGCTTATCCGAGCAAATCACCTTACGATTCGATTCGATGTCCTTCTGGCTGGCATGTGCTGCCGCTGGAACTCCCCGTGCCCACCCTCTCATCGCCTGATGGATGGCCCTCTCATCGAGCCTGGTGTTCTGGGTAACCCATTTATTATTTTCCTATTATCTTCGGGTCGACCCAGGCCTTGTTTAGTTGGTGTAAAAATTTGCCTGAAGCAATTGTTTGAATTCTCAGAAGCATTGTTTGTAGCGTGTTTTCGTTTGTTTGTGGTAAACATTGTCCCAATCATAGACTAACTAGGCTTAAAAGATTCGTCTCGTCATGTACAATGTAACTGTGTAATTAGTTATTTTTTTACCTACATTTACTGTTCTGAATATATGTCTTTTTGATGTATTTAATGTGATGTGATGGAGAGAGAATCTGAAAACTTGGAAGTTGGAGGTGCAAATGTTAGAAAAAATAGAACTAAACGAGGCCCCAATACTTGTTCCTTTTACATTGGGTTAAGCGGGTCTGACACTGGTTGGCCCAAAAGTGACCCACTTGCATGATGAGGTGTGGAGAACAGAAAGGGGTTAATGAGGCAGTGGCTAGGTTTACCAGCCGTGTGCGGGATTCGCGGCGTGGTGTTCTTAGACGTCGTGGAACTCCTTTGAATCTGTCCTCCTTTGAGATCCGATGGAGCCGTAAACGACCCAGTCCTGTAAGGTCCTGGACCATTGGTCGAGTCAGACTCCGGCGCCTGGTCCTGACTGGGCATACCCAACTGATCTGAAATTTGAATGCCCGGTAATTTCGGATCAGGTACAGCACCGTGACGCACCATCAAGGCCGGGATGAGGATATCACCGAGCTTCGTCGCCGGCGGTAGCGGTCCCTTCCACAAGCTCTTCCATGGAGGCTTAGTCCTGATTGGACTTAGAACCTTCTTCCTCCTTGCCTTAGGCACCACTGATGTCACAGTCAGTGGCGGCGAAGGATCTTTTATGCCGTAGTGGATTAGCAAATTCAACAGCAACTCCAGGATCCTCTAAGTCGGAATCTGCGTCCCAAAACTTTCCTGATCCCTCGCAAAGTGAAACGTTGCCAAACTGTAGGATTTCTTCTCTAGCAGCGATCATCTTGCGTCTTAGTACCCCGAGGTCATGATGTGGAGGTTCCTTTGCCGTAGCATCTCGTAATTTCTCCCGGGCGGACAATGTGATCTTGCAAACCCGCCGGCATGGCATGAGCCGAGGAGGCCAAGCTTTGGGCCCTCGCTGGAAATAGAGACTTGCAGAGAGTGTTGCCAACACCAGACAACGACCACGGCGATGAGATTCAGCAGGAACTGGCGTCAGGCCATGGTGACAGTTTACTTGAGCCGCATGTTGTGTCAGGCCAGGAACTGGCGTCAGGCCATGGTGACAGTTTACTTGAGCCGCATGTTGTGTCAGGCTCCGTTGGGTTTTCCTCTTATGTAAGTTAACACTACTGTTAGTAAGGGTGGCTTGGGGGCTTCTCTAGATTAGTACCCCGGGTAAAGTGTGGCGCATCTTGCGCCGTCGTTTGTAACTAACTACTCCCTCCGTCCCTAAATAGATGTCATTCTCGCTTCCCGAGAAGTCAACGTTTCCAAACCGCCGACAATTATATATTAAAATATATAAATATTTGTGCTAAGTAATTAGTATCATTGAAAAGATCTTTAAGTCCAGTTTTTTAATAAATTTATCGGAGATATAAATGTTGCATGGATTTTTACAAACCTAGTCAAAGTTAAGAAAGTTTGCCGCACGCACCCCATAGTGACATCTAAAAAGGGACGGAGGGAGTATGTTTCTTTCCCCTTATCAATGAAAGCCGGTAACAGATCTTTTGAAAAAAAAGTAAACCCGCCGGCATGGCATGAGCCTGTGGATGCAGGAGAAAGAACGAAGACGATCGATGAAGAAATCAAATTCAAACAGTTGAGATTACCGGCATCGATCCTTTGATGCGTCGCCGGTCCGTTGCTTAAATTTGTCAGGATGCGACCTACTCCACGCTTGTCAGGCTCCGACGCGACGCCCCTCGTGTGGAGGTGCAGGACCTCCCTCGGCGGAGGTGCCGGACCGGAGTCGGCGGATGTACCGGACCTCGGAGTCACTAGGAGATGAAAATTGGGCGCCCAACCCGATTTTGGTTGGATGAGCAGCATGGAGATGGGTTCCAACTTCCAACTCCTCAACCCCCTATTCGCTTTCGGCTACTCTACTCTTTCCATCACCAGATCCATGTTGTTGTTGGTAGCCTCCAAGGATCGCAATTTACTACTCTAAATAGAACTGGTAATATTTCCTACTCAAAAAAAAAAAAAAGTCCTACTCCGAACAGAACTGGACAATTTGTTACTCTACGTGCTAGACGCACAATCAATCATAGATTCCTTGTGCAATAAAGAATTACACAAACGCTATATGACTGCCGGTTGTTTTATTGCCTTTTAACAACCGGATTCCTGGCCACACGAGGATCTGGACCATCTGGCAACCCGCTCCCTTTGTTGCACAGCTCCCAGTCCCGCCGCCGTCTCCACGTACGGCCGGGCTTGCTGCTTTCCTTCGTCGCACAGCTCCCAGACCGCCGCCGCTGTGCAGGCCGTCCGCATCTACACATACATGAACAGTAACATATATAATTTGTTTATTTATTTTGATTTGACTCCCAGGTTTTTTGACGTTGTCGTTGCGGCCTCATCTGTTATCCATGGAGATCGAGACGGTGGCAGCGGCTCTACCCGACGACTTGCTCCCTACTGTCCTCGGCTGTCTCCCGGCGCGTAGCCTCGCGGCGTCGCGTCGCGTCTGCAAGACGTGGCGCGACCTCATCGACCAGCTCCAGCTGCTGGTCCAGATCCGACCCCTCCTCCCGCAGTCGGTGCGCGGCCTCTTCTTCAACTCAAACCACCCCAGTCCCAAGTCCTTGTCCCGTCCGGCGTCGACGTCCTCCTCGCCGGAGGACGACGGCCCCGGCCGGTTGGTCGACGGCAAGTTCGTTTTCGTCCAGCTAGAACGCCCCAGCGGCTGGTTTGATGTCGTCGACCACTGCAATGGCCTCGTCCTCATCGTGGAGAGCGGCGCGGTACCGGTGGTGATGCACGTATGCAATCCAGCAACGCGGTGGTCGGCACGCCTGCCACCGCACCCTCGCGCTGCCTGCTACAATAGTGACAGGTACTTGTGTCGCCGTGCGTTCCTCGTGTTCGACCCTTTTGTGTCACCGGAGTACAAGGTGATGTTGCAGCCTGAGGAGCCATGGAAGGAGCAGGTCGAGAAGGACGCATGCCGCCGGATGGACTGGCCGCCGTTGGCATGGGTGGCGTGGCATGAATTCTCATCAAGCACCGGGGCGTGGGAGGAGAAGGTGTTCGTCCGGGAAGGCGAGGCGGCAGGGACACATGGGGACTTGCTGCTGAACAAATGGAGCAACCATGTCCAGCACCAGTACCGCTGCTATGCTGCATATTGGAAGGGTGCACTCTACATACACTGCCCAGGTGAATTTGTAGCTAGGTAAATAAATAAGTCCCAATGCTTTCTTCCGACCATGGATAATGATATATTTAGTAACTTTATCTCTCTCTGTGTGTGTGTGTGTGTTATTTTGCAGATTATCCCTGCTGGATGATAAGTACAAAGTAATCAAATCGCCACTAAAACTTGCCCATTGGAAGAACAAAGTACCATATTTTCAAGGACTAGGTAAATCGGAGAAGGGAGTGTACTTTGCAGCTCTTACTACTAGTGATTCTTTGACCAAACTACAAGTCTGGACTCTCAGAGAATCCAGTATGTGGGTGCCCAAGGATCAAAGCAACCTCAAGCTCAATACATACTGGTGGCGGGTGGAAAACAATGAATTCGATGAAGCGAAATATTGGACTGTTTCAGATCTCGAACCAGAACATTGGAAGTTGCATTGGGATGATGGAAGGAAGACCCAAGATATATCAGTAGAACAAAATGTTTCCTGGAACTCCGACGACGATAACATTGTTGATGTTTCAGATGACAACCAGGATCGTGAACAACATATCAGATTCCTTGGATTTCATCCTTATAAGGAGGTTATCTTCTTGTCTTCCGGCGATACAGTGGTGGGATTTGATCTGAACAGCCCAAAGGTTCAGTATTTAGCAGAAGTAAATTATTGCATTCTGGAATCATTTGTGTATACGCCCTGCTTAATTGGAGATTAGCAGCAGTCATGCATGTGTCTGAGTGATGAACCTTTTGTTCTTCTGAATGATTCTTGCTGTCACTACTCTTTGGTGATATCAATCTAGTTTATTTTTACCATGTGTCGTTCAATGTAATTGGTCATTGTTGATTGGAACACTTCTCTTTAATTTGTTTTGAATACCACATCACCTACCAACCATCATGGAAGTAAATGCAAGCAAGCAGGTAGGCAAAATATAAGTGCGAGCATGGAGCTCGGTAGTTAGGGTGAAGAGGTTTCAATCAAGGTAATCAATGGCTCAGGAAAAAGCATGCATCACATATATATATATACTAGCAAAGGATTAAAAATAAAGCGCTAGCATTTCTACTTTTGTAGTGTCTTGATAGGATTCCCTAAGATAAGGTGCTGCCATGACGCCTGCGATGTCAAGGAAATAATGGTACTCGTCTTCGGAAGTCCAAGTCGTCCACCATCAGGGTCCATCGCCTCCAGGTGCGTCGTTGAATCCATTCGAGCTTGAATCGTTGCTACACAAGAAAATAGTGAGAACGGGTAACAAATAAGAAGCAATAAAACTGCAATAAAAACCAAACTAAACTAGACACCAGATTGAACTGGGAGGTAGATTAGGATTTTAGAAAAATTATGAAACCAGTTTCATAATTTTTGGAGCAAGGATGAATTTCTTAAGGATTTTTGAAAGTGGCTAGCTTTTCTGAAAAGGAAGTGGGCACGGATCGGATGGGCTGGTCTAAGCTTGCCGCAGCCCAAGAGAGATGCGGGCACTGGGTCTCTCTCGGCCGGCTTTGGCCCAAGACGATGGCTACAGGGCTGTGTCTTGCGTGGGCCAAGGGAAAGTGGTTGGTTTCTACTGGGCCTAAGCTGCTTGTCGTCGTGCCGTACTCTCCAGCGGAACAGAGGAAGCAGAGTGCCATGCCTCAAAATCAAAAAAAAAAAAAAAAAAAAGAGTGCCGTCAGGTATGCAAGGGCGTTCAATTCAGTGACAAGACTGAAGCTTTTGGATGGGTAAGGCTCACCGAGTCACTGGTTTTGGGGCTGTGACGCCGTCTCCGGGAGGCCGACGGCTGGACACCGCTGGAGACCGCGACGACGCTACCGCAGTTCCGCGCCACCGACGACTGGAACACCGAACATGGCTGCCTGAGCATGTGATTCACGTATACGGTGACGGAGCTTTAGTGTGTACATATTACATATACACGGATAGAGGGCATGGCTGCCTGAGCATGTGATTCACGTATACATCTGAAGCAACGTGTTCAGGGGCATGCACGTCTGCTGGCTGGCCGGATGGATAGAAGATAAAGGAGAAAGGCTTTCCTAATTAGCTCAAGGGATTAAAGATAAAGATTACCTCCAAGCACAACGAGAACCAAAACACATATGCTTCTAAATCATATGTAGTGCACAAATTATTGTAAACTTTGGTAGATTAGAGAGGATTAGTATTTTAGATTTTTAGAAAGAATTAACAAATCGTGACGAGTTGAATGTTGAATTCGAGTGCGAGTCGAATTCGACCAAGGTTTTAATTCCTCCCAAAAACATTTTTATTTGTAAATAACTCCTGTAGTGTTATTGACCTGGCCATGGCCAACTTCACGGCAAGTGTTTGGTTGTAAAAAGGTTTGGAGCTCGGATTTTTGAAATTGGGATAGAAAGGAAAACATTTTACTTATGTTTGACCTAACTTTTACATGCAACACATAATCAAGCAAAAATTTTAAAAAAGTTGTGAATTTTATTATTACACAAATTTGCAGAATGTTACAACAAATGTAGTTTGAATTTCTGCGGTTGTACACAAAATAGTATTAAGAAATAGAATGTGTGAGTCAAGCCACCAAGTAAAAGCTATCCAAAAGGAAGACACGTCATTAGCCCTCAGATAAACAGAAGGCTACACATACATAGATGTGGAACGCAAGTACCATGGAGATCAGGGTTCGAACACAGTGGACCACAGGGACCTAGCAACTGACCAGAATCTGTAAAAACAGGGTAATTTGATGAAGTAAACCTTTCACTTTGTTCATCTGTGCCTTTGCCAGTCCGGCAATTCATGTTGGTATTATAGTTAAGCTCTTTAGAGATTGCTTCAAGAGCTCTTCAGAGTTGAATTTGTTCCAGGCCTCCTGTTAATACAAAAGGTGCAAGGTTTTATTTAAACTTAAGAAATATGAGATAATATGAATCAACAATGCAATTGGCTATTGACACTGACACACATCATTGTGGGTCACAAATGTAAGAACTGGGCTCCCATAACTTGGTCACAAATACACAGCTTATCATGGAATGGCAAATCCATTGCTAAATTATTTCAGGAACCCCGCCCATGCCGAAACACTTTTGTTAAGTTGTAAAAGAAAGCAGTTCCAATGACCCAATGATATCAGAGAAAGTATACTTCGACACAAATGAATTTGTACTTGGCACTTATTATACTATTAAATGTTGCCAAATAAGTTGAACACGCACCTTCAGAATGTCAAAGACTTTTTTTCGGCAATATATTTCTGCTGAAGTGTTGCACCCTTCTGCTGCAGCTTATCAGGATGAATGCATAGTACTGCCTTCCGGTACTGCTTCTTAACAGCATCTTCAGTATTCAAATCAGTCAAGGATACTGCTTGCCATCCACATTCTGGCCAAAGTATCTGTTTCAGAAGGTATATATTAGTAAATGAAATACGCTTATCACCCTTCTGAGAATGTGGCATTCATTAATTCGTTTTTTCAGGATGCTTGCCATTTGCCATTTAATGTTAATTTTACCAGATTCGCATCCTAACTGACAAATGAAACAGATAAATGAATTGCCATCAGTTAAAAGTTAAGAAAAATCACCAAATTTATTATTATAATGAAGGAAATTAAGAAGTTATATCATGCCGCCAACAGCATTAAACCAATGGAGAAAAACCCAGAAAGCCAAACCCAGTCCACATGTGTTGGTCTTTAATCAAAATCAATACATGAATTAGGTTGGTCAACAAAAATAAATAATAGTGTACCATTTTAGTCAGGGCCATTTGGTCAACTGAGTCTACAAAAGAATGCCATGTATACCACAACCAACAAAGAGAGACCAAAGTAACAGTGATATTTTTAGAACAAAAGAAAGTATCGAGCATGTTGACATAACCAAAAAAGAAAAAACAGAGTGCCCAACAAATGTACAACAAAAACACATGCAGCTTAGTTTCACACTCTAGCAGGAAAAGTATCAGCGACTCACATATTCTAAAGTCGATAACAAATCACGCAAGTTGCCATCTTTCCCAGCAGACCACCTCTTAATTTCGATGTCTAGGGTGTCTCAATTCTCTGTAATTCAGAATGCCCAAACAAACAAGTAAACTTAGCAACCAAGCGAGTGTAGTTACAGGACCAAGGCATGCTGTGAGCACTGACTAAGAAAATGATTATAAGATTATGAAAAGGTGAAAACAATCATATATAATATGCACTGTTGAATGTTGCCTTCAACAGATGAACTAGAGTAAGCACAATCGAGCTGATTCAGTTATGAAAAGCATTAGCACATACATCTCTCTCTTCCTGCTCCCTCTGTACTTGCATATCTCGTTCATTCTTCTCAGCCAGGGCTTTAAGCTGGAGATGTAATATACAACAACCAGAAGTGAGAATGGAGTAGCTATTGTTTCTTTGTAATAACAGGGGAGACGTAGACTTATACAGAATAGGAATAAACCATGCCATAGGCAATACACTTATTTCACAGGTGACAGTGAACATTTTGTTTTTTGTATTCTGAAATTGCAGAACATTACCGCTCGTTCACGAGTCCTCTGATGAAGTTCTAACCTAGCACATCTTCTTTCTTCACTCTCTCCCTCAACTTCTTGAGATACGTCAGAAGATGCAGGATCTGGAAACACGAAAGAAAAAATAATGGATTACAGACAAGTATGTCAGTAAATTACGAGCACAACATCCGCAGAAACTTCAATTCATAAAATTAATGCTCCTTTGGGAAGACTTAATATTCTAATACCTCCAAATAAGTCTCCAAAACTTGTGGCTGATGCCACCACAAGAGCCGAACTTGATGCTGCTATCTGTGATCCATTAGTGGTTCCTGTGATTTGAGCTCCAAAACCAAACATAGAATCCTAAAACATCCAATATTAGCGAAAGGTAACAGACTGAGCAGCAATTTTTTTATGTGAATATTTTGACAAATATAATTACCACTGTAGGTATTGGAGCCTTCTGCTTCAGTGTACTATTGACACGAGCACCCCCACTGAATGACTCAAGATCATCTGGTGTGCTCTGTTTTCCTCTTGCAGCAGAAGCTGCTGCAGCGGCGGTGGCTGCCGCTGCCTGCCTTTGTCGAGCCTCAGCGGCGGATGCTGCTCGTTCGGCTCTCTTCCTTGCTTCTTGCTGAGCTCTCTCAGCAGCAGCTCTTTCTGGTGCAGCCCTCTCTGTAGCAGCAGCCCCTCCCTCTCATTGGCTTCAGCAGCTGCCTTCTCCTTGGCTTCAGCTGCTTGTTCCACATCAGCTCGTTCGACAGCTTCAAGTTTCACCATAGACCCGGGTCCATTTGGGCTAACACATTTGAAGAACAAAATCTTTGGCCTCTTGGGATGCTTCTTAGCAGCTTTGTCCCAACTTCTTATTGTTTTCAGCTGAACACTGGAATCCAGAGCGACTTCCTGGAGATGTTTGTGGTTTTCTATGATTCCAGATAGACAAACTAGATCTTTATCGATGATCCAAAGTGAGTCGAGGAATGGCAGAGCTTCCGGTCCGATTGTGGGGACGCTTCCATCACACTGCACAAGGCACAGGCGAAGCAGATTGGGGAAGTGCTCTTTCCTGATCTGGAAGCCTGCAAGGTTGACGTTAACCAGTTTGAGGTATTTCAGATCTTTCAACATGTACAGGTTTGTCAAGTCAGTTGTCGACAGACCATTGGTCGATGAAAGGCACAACTCCTCGACACCGCTCAGCGACCCAACAAACTGAATATGTCCGCTAAGGGCACCGTGTAGTTTCAGCGAGGTGAGATGGCCAGTCGGGGTCTCTCCATTGTTGCCCAGTGAAGTTAGGATTTCACTAGAGGAATCCTCAAGATACAGTGACAGGGATTGGCCAACCTGACCTGTGCCCAAGCGAGCTTCAAGAAACTTCTTGATGGCTTTAGCAAGTTTGGTGAATCCCACGCTATCTTTATTCGTGGATTTACACCATACCTTAACCTTGTTCAGACTCTTCATATGGACCATTAGCCTTGCAAATCCGCGGTCCTTGTCATCTGTCATGAAACCTGCCAGAGTCTGCAATTTACTGTCTTTCTGCAAAAACTTTTTTACTCCAGTATTCTTCCACCTCGTCTTCTCCAGCTTGAACTTTCCCAACAGATGAGCTAGGTAGGGCAGCTTGATGACTTCAGCAGGCAATGTATCTATATTGGCTTTCCTCAAGTCGAGGGTCTCTAAGCAATTCAATTTTACAATTTTCCTCGGAAGGCTATTGATGTTGCCCCCAAGGCTTAAATATTTCATATGCCACAACTTGTTTATGTCTTTAATATCATCCTTCTCCAGATCATCACATTCTTCCAGATCCAGGACTCTCAGCACCTCATATTTGGGCAGATCCTGAATTAACTTTTTTCCTCCTCTTCCACATATAGTCACAGAATGGGCACGGAATGGGCCCACACCTGACGGGCCCACATCTGGTTGCTCCGATTGCCCATCCTTGAAATGTAAGTGACGGTATTTTCCTCTGTCTACATTATTGACACTACCAGCAGAGGCAATGAATTTTGCAGGCTTGGATATATGGAGCATGAAGCCATGTATGATGCCATGAACTCTGCAGCACTTCACTGTTGCGTCCTTGCTTGACTCGAGTTTCTGAACAACATTCTTCTCAACCAGCTTCTGCAAATAGCTCTCTAGCTGGTTACTAAATCCCTCGGCCAACGGTCTCCTTGTCAGTCGTTTCCTCCTTATGGAATGGCCATTTGGGAACCTACATAAGTAGAGCAAGGAGGCCCTGACATTATTGCAATCCAATGTCCTGTAACTATCCACAAGAGTTTGCTGCAGTTCTCTGAAAACGTCATTATTGTTCAAACTGTCACCTAGGTTGTTCCAAAAATAACAGAAGTCTTGTTTTGTGAACTTCTTTTGTCCCTGCAAATATGTGGTCATACTAGCAAGAGAGAGTTGGTGGCCGTCACATTTATTTGCAAATAATCTGAAACCCTCCTCGTACTTTCCTTTATTTCTGTTCTCCAAGAAAGCTCCTATGTACTCATCACTGGAATGGGTCTCATTAAGAGTTCTCATATTGTACAAGAAGCCGTTCTTACCATTGCTTGTGCAAGCTGTAGCTACTGTCTCATCCTTGGTTGTCACAATTATTACACCTCCTTTTGTGTCGGGGAAGGTTGTCCTTATACTGGACCATTGTGCAATATTGATGATGTCATCCAACACAATGAAGTACCTAATAGAGTGCATAAAAACCGGTATCAATAAAAACACTCAAACAAAACAATGAAGTTAGAATACTAACCAAACACATAGGCATCCAAAATCACCTTCCATTTGCCTCAAGATAAATTGCTTTTTGTTATTCTTAAAATGCATTAAGTAAACCTAAATCTTCATCTAAATCGACATCTATTGCTATGAATGATACTTTGAAACAATCCCTAAATTTTCATCTAATTACCAATGCCGGCATTTATGAAAATAAATTTCTAATGCCTCTAAATTTGCATCTTAGTTACCCAACTTTGTCATTATAAAAGATAAATTTGAAGTAACCCCGTATTTTTGTTCAAATTGTGCAATCAAGCCATCATGGAAGATAATCAAAGGGGACCCACTTACTTCCATCTAAATTACGGTCATAGTTGTTCAAAAAAGCTAAAACAAGATATAACTATATGTATCTGTAAATTACAAATATATGCTATTTTAAAAGTTTTAAATAAAAAAAGTACGGTATATGTGTTTCTAGATTATTACACCCATTACCATTGCTAAATCAAAAGTAAACATAAATGCTATTTGCAACCACATCGAAAAAGTACACATACATAGACTATGATAAATATTTGGTTTTGGGGTTATCGATCATTTCAAAACAAATATCTTAACAAAACACATACATAAGACAATGACAATTAACTTATCTGTATTAATATTGCATGTGGAAATAAATTGGTTCATCTTTACGATGAATAAATAAGTTTATTGTCGGTGTTTTTTATCTGGCTATAATTATTGACACACATAATAGGCGATGTTGTTATATATTTCGATGGAACACAAGGAATTTTCTCATGATTTGTTATGTTACGCTCTTGGAGATTCTCGCACTACTACATAAAATCTGTTAGGAGGCGTTTCCAAAATCTTAACCTTAACGGGTAGATCTTGAAACCACCATAGTTAATGCCTTGATTAACAGATGTGTTCAAAAACAGTCTCGGTAAAACAATTTACCTAGACAGTAAAACCTAACAGGACTGCCTCCATTAATCGGACCCAACCTAGCAGCCCACACCAGCCCATTATGATCTCTTCTGATATATAAAGACAGGGGTTAGGGTTCACTCATCCTCTCTCTGTCCCTCCCAATCCAAATGTCCACCATTCCAAAGTCCCACTCACATGCCTTCTTTTTTTTGCGAAAAACACTCACATGCCTTCAACCCAACAGCCTCCAATCCATCCCCCTCTCTCCCTCCTCCACTCTCCCCATGTGTCCCTCCACTCCCCACCTCCGCTTGTTCCTTGTCGAAGAGGGAAACAACCCTAATAAGTGTCCTTGACACACTTTTTTGGTTGCTGGCAACTTATTTACTAAATCCAAAACGGCCTTAGTTGGGTGTTTTGTGATATTGTTTTCCAAAACTATCATGTCATATAAGATGATGAAACACCCACTTTTAGTGCAAAGTTCCATTCTGTGGTTTCGAAGATACTTAATTGTCATGACTTATATAGTGTCTGAAAACCTGTCTATCTCTTTTTTTCCTAATTAAACTGTCAAGTTAAGAAAATTTGCTGATGTATTATAATATTAAATGCAAATGAAACCAAAGTAATAGCAAGTTTCGATCCCATGGTAAAACTTTAGCACGGCACTTTTAGCCCCTCTTTTTGCCACCGGGATTCAAACAGGGAGGACTAAAGTGAGCAAATGACTAAAATCATGAATAAAATCTTTTGCTCCTCAAGTGGCCCTTAACTGGCCAAAAGCATTTGGTGTGAAGGACACCTCATTTTACACTTTTATCCCATCTTTTTTGCCATGGATTGAAACACCCATGCAAGGACTATATTTAAACAGCAAAAGTTTAGGGGCTAATATTTTGCCATGGCAAATGGATCTAAACACTAAGAATGGTCTAAGTTGGGAGATTTTAGCCAAACACCAAGTTAGCCTTCTGGGAGACGAGTTGGTTAGGCTTTCGGTTAATATATACTCCACTTCCGTAGCAGTTTGGACTAATACATAGGCTTCTGAACAGCTCTAAGTTAAAACATGGAGTATCAATGTCCTAGACAAAGAAATAAGGATTGCTGCAGGAAGAAAACCAGGAAAGTAGAGATAAATGCGTACCTCTTATTTATCGTCAGGTGCTTAGTGATATTCTTCACATGGTCTGTCGCTTGAGAATTAATTTGCTTGCTTAGTGCCATCAGGAGCCCATCAGGGTTGTCCTTGTACTGTGACGCAAAAACCCAGAATCGGCAAGAGAATTGGCTTACAACATCGGTGCAGTTGAATACTTCCTCTGCGAGTTTGGACTTCCCCGTGCCGCTGAACCCCACGATGCAGATAACTTTCGTCGTCGTCTGCTCTTGATGGCCTTCAAAATCGTTGAGCAGCTCGAGGATCTGCTCTATGTGCTTGTCGATGCCCACTAGCTTGACAAACTGATGAGGCGACGTCGATGTGGCAGCGTTGGCCTGCGGTAAGCTTGTTGTTCTGGATTGGCTGGGATTGCCATTGTTGTTCTGCTTCCCCTGAGGTGCGTTTTCCAGCCTTCTCTTGAGATCTTTCACCTTGGCCGGTAACCCATACCAGCTAATAACTCTGCCGCGCTGGATCTGATCCAGACAATCCTCTATCTCGTATGCCAAATCAACCATGTGTTCAAAAGATTTTTTCTGCTCGTCGCACGGGTTGATGACCTCTTGCAAAAGCTGCTGCTCCCGATTAGCGAGTTTCATGTCCAGAATGCATTTGATGTCCCGAATGTCAGCCTCGATCTCTCCCCACTGCGTGATTTTCTTCTGTACGAGGTTGATGCCAAGATCGGCTGCTGTCTTCACCACAGAGCCCACCACAGCGCCTAACGCAGCACCTAACAAGGAAGCCATTGCAGCTCCCTATGAGGGGACGGTAACTCACTCTTATGTGATGAGGCTCACCATCCTAATTGCTGAGAACAGTTTATGAACATGTGGAAACTGAGGAGCTACTTATCCCCAGTGGAGGACGACCTGATGGGTATAGACCTAAGTCATCAAGACTGACCTATGAGAGTTTTAGGAGAGCACCACTTAAAAAGATGTCTCTTACCTACAGGCCACAAAAAATTCAAACACACCCCCGTGCCATTCACCTAAAAGTTTTTGTATCCCAAGCCATTCTGTCCGTTTTTTTAATCTAATGATGTCAAACGGTGGTTCAAAAGTCTGAAATCCGCTAACCTTATTGTCCAAGTGCCATCTAAAAGTTTAACAGAAGTTACTGGGAAGTTTCACATTGATAAGATAGAAAGGGGGAGGGCTAAATGCAAATACGCATTAGTCCGAAACTCTATCAATCACATCTCCTAGTCTCCCTCTCTCTGCCTCCCTATCTTCGGTCGGATCTACTCCACTAAGAGCATCTCCAGTGGGGCCCCCTACTTAGGCCCCTACCCTAAATTATAGGATTTTAGGTAAAAAATCAACTCCAATGGAGACTCTATATGGGCTCATATTTTATATGTCCCCATATATAGAAAGTCCCCCATCGTGTGGGTCCCACCCACCTTTTCCCCCTTCCCCTCCCGTCCGATTGCATCGAGGAGGTCAGCAAGCGGTCGTCGTCATGGCGGTCGCCGCCGACACGCCGTCGCCGGCTGCTGCGGCCTTGGCGTGCGTCTTTGCGGGCGGGTCCTCCATTGAGGCTGGCGTGTGTGGACGCGGCGAGGCTGTGGACTCGTTGCTCGGTGTCGTCCCCGAGCCGCCGCGAGGGCGGCGGTAGTGGAGTCCGAGGAGCTGGTCGGGTGAGCTGATCCGCCTCGGGACCCCGCTGGACGGCGAGAGAAGAAGGGTGCGCGGCGGCGGCGGTTCGGTCCAGGGGCGGGCGGGCCATGGCGGCGGGGATGACGCCTTGGGCCTGGGGCACGGGTCCACGGCGGCACACGCGCTGGGACTGCCTGGGGATCTCCCGTGCCGACGCGCCTCAAGATGGAATCCCACTCTTGCGATCGCAATGGAGCCGGGCAGCGAAGCGGGGCGGAGCTCGTGCGCTACCTCTCGTCGACAGACCAGACCGCCGCCGCCGCCCAAGCAGCACGCGGGTGAGTCTAGAGCTATGCGCGGCCGCTCCAACGCGGCCTCAAAGACGGCTCGACGTGCGGCGAGCCGCGCTGCTCCTAAACACGGCCCCTAGACGCGTGCGGACAGCCTCGGTGCTGCCCCCGAACCGGCGTGGGCGCGGCTCCATGCCCGATGTGAGCGGCGCAAGCTGCCGCCACCATCCCACCATGCCCAGCAAGCCGGACGGGTTCGGGGCTCAATTTGAGAAAATCCGCTGGAGTTGTGAGTAATTTTAGGTCCTCAAATTTTACAAATTTGCTCCTAAATTAGAAATTGGAGGTCACTTTTAAGATGGCGGCTGGAGTTGCTCTAAGAGAACGTATAGTATATCGTTCATGTAATCAAATGACATACCAACCGGGGAAGTGAGGTGATACAATGGACTGGGACACGCCTAAATGACTTTAGATGAATTAAGACACTTTTTATTTTTTTAAGATTATTTTTGGTTATTTTTACGATTCTTCTCTGTCGTTGTGTCCCTAAATAAATAGATTTCTAGCGTTGTGTGAAGTCAAACATTAATTTAAACGTTGACCCAATTTTAGAATAAAACGGAAAGGTTTATGGTATCCAATTTGTAGCACTAGATTTATCATACATTATGTTTTCATAAGATGTGCCATTTTATTCCATAGATGTTCTTGTTTTTTTGAAAGGTAGTTGAACTGAAACAATTTTAATTCTAATAACAATTGATTTATTTGGAGTTGGAGGGAGCAAATGATGACTTATCAGCCTGGTTTTTGTGAGCTCAGAACAAAACAACTTTCGCATTCTTATGAGCCCCAAAACCATGGGCCGAACATTGGGAATATATGGGGAATGGTGGAATACTGCAATCCAGCACACGAGGATATGTTTATGTTGAATATCAGCAAAAGTGTTGAGCTTGATAGCGAGGGTTAGAAGCGCTTTCCCCTAAACCGTGGCACATGCGGACTTGTCCTCACTAGACCGCATATTAGGGGATCTTGGGGCAATAAATATGGGCACAATGCACACTGACAGATTCATTGAATCAACTAGCATTGAGTGTCGCGCTCGCGTTGGTAATTTGAATACTCTGATGCCAGCAACGCCCAACGGGCCCGGTCAGCACCTCAATGCTCCCTCCATGTCTCCTGTCCCGCGATAAAAATACTCCCTCCGTTCCATAATTATTGTAATTTTTTTGACTCATATAAACTGTGTTTAACCTCTCGTCTTATTCAACTTTTTTTAATAAATATTACCACTTTTTTGTTATAACTTGTTACATCACTCAAGATATTGTAATGACGTTTTGTTTGTTTTATAATTTACATAAAAAATTTGAATAAGGCGAGGAGTCAAACACAGTTTATATGAGTCAAAGAATTGCAAGTGTTGTGAGGGAGTACACTCTGAATTTATACCTATTTTTATCTTCCACACACGACGAAACTTTTAAGTCCCCAAGAGGTTCTCAAGGTTTTAAAACAACTCTCTCTTTTTTCAGCCAAAAACAAGGAAGTCCAGTAAAAGGCTCGGCGATTCGCAAGATTCTGCAGTCCAGAGAACTCAGTCTCTCTCCCACGCCAGGACGGATTCCCGAGGTACTGAGTGTTGCTTTCTGCGATCTAGTTTCGATCCGATCGCCGTGTTGCCCTGCCCTCTGTCCTATTTAACTTTTGTTTAATCATGAAGGTCACCGCCGTGAAACCATATGCCCATTAGTTTACTTTTGGATAACGCCGGCTTCTTTCGTGCACTATGCGTATTCTGGGACAGGGCACCTTAAACCTGCATACACTGATTAAGTTAGTAGCACGACGACAACAAATATTACATATACAGTATAAAAATCATAAACATCAAACCTCCGATGGAATAAAGCTGCACGCACGTAAGATCATCCGCCAAATAATCGCTAAACATCCTATCGTGACAATATAGGAGAGCACGTACTACGAGTAAAGCAACTAAGAACAATACCCCAGCTCCAAAATGCCTAGTGTGGGGCTTACGGTGCTTTTCCTGTCATTAAAAACCTTGCGTGTGAAAAAAAAACTCAGTGGAAAAACTCACCAAAAAAAAAAAAGAGTACAGTTTGACCTTCATGATCAAGTTTTCAGGACGAACATGCACTACATAGGTCTTTAGGACCTATTGGTTGTCAGGACAACAATCTTGGACTTTGATTCGGAGGGCCTTAGGGCGCCCCCCAACGGTTGCCCATCTCGCTAGCGAGGAGGCATGCGCACCAATCAGAATGGAAGAGAGCAGCGGCGCTAGCGATGAACTCCTAGATAGTCTCATACGGGTTCCAATGAAGGCTTCTCTCACGGAGCCCATGACGCCACAGCCTGACACTCATTTTTTTATTGTTTCTTGGGTCCTCGACGCTAGTGACTTCAGGTCGTCCGTTGCAGACGCTCTTATGCCCCTAAATCCTGCAACATTTAAGTCATCTCAGGCCCTTTCAGAAGCCTAGAGGATCTTAATAGTCGGTCGCAACTGTTGTCAGAAGCCTAGAGGCTGGCAAAGATTTTGTGAACAAATCTGTTGGATTTGTATAGACTAAGTAGCGAGACATTTATTTCCCGGCTCTTTTTAAGCTCGTGTGTTAAATTTTGAGAGCAACAAGTTTTACAGTTCACATAGTCTAGATGTAGTTGCGCAAGACAAAGCAACATTATTTTTATAGATAATGCTAGGGAACCTATCCAAGCTCAAGCCACATGACTTTTGAATGTGGCCAATCATCTGTTTGAGCCAAACATATTCTCGTGTGGCTTCAAGTATAATGCTCCGACTAATAATTAAACAACCTATTTGTACTTTCCACTATATATAGTTATGCCTTCCCCTCAAAAACAATATATAGTAGCGGAAGCAGTTTACTTCGTACTATTCCAAAGAGTCAGTATTATCAATTCAAACAGACTCACTAGTATGCACTTTAGTCCCCTGATGCCCTAAAGATATAATTGCAATGTTAAGTACTACGACAAGCGTTGTTTCAGGGCCCTGGATTTAATATAGTAATTCTGACTGTCCTGGACAGCTACACAGTCTCTTCTTCTCTTGTACTACCTCCATATTCCCTACCCTTTCCCCAACGTTGCTAACTCCCCACCCTGTCTCATCTCTCCAATACCAGATCACACCTTACCAACCAGTTCATCAAGAGTTGACGCAAATAAGCTTCCGTGAGTTTTGTTTTCTCCTTTCATCTGAGTCCTATGCTTATATGTGCCAAGCTATCTTCAATTTAATTTATTCCATCGATCACAGATCTAGGTAGGGGGTCGACATGGCCTTGGCTGGAAATCTGGATAAGCCTGGAGTGGTTATAGCCTGAGCGCGTGACTGCGGCATTTGGCGGGTCCTATTCACTGATTTTTGGCGAGTGCAGGTTTGTTTCCCCTCGTGTCTTCGTTCATCATTTTGTTTCCCTTCTCATACAAAAATCTGAACTGGAGAAATTCTAACTTAAGTTCTCTAACTCGATCAAGTCATTCCGAGTGTTAGTTGGAATATGAATCCTAAATTTGGAGGCTAGTTTGAACTTGATATATATCATCAACTCAACCTGTGGACTCCTTGAATAGGACACAACTAAAAATTTCTGATTAATATATCAACACACAAGACACATAATAAAAGTACAGGCCAGCTTCTCCCATCTCGATGGTCACAAGATAACAGTCCAGAAGGGTGTTACTTTTCGAGGTATCATATCGGTGGTCTCTCAGCTTTGCGTCCTAGCATTGTGATGGCCTTCTACAGTCTGTCTGTCACTAGCACGCCAGACCTTGTTTACATCCGCCCATTCACGGGCGAAGCTATGTGGTGAGTGCCGGATGCACAGGCACCCACGGCAAAAAAAATTTTACCTTGTAACTGCAACTATCCACCATGTGTGCACCCCCTTTGGGCCAAAATAGGGCACCCCCCACCAGCCCAAAAGCCCACTTCACATGTTGGATCCATCATCCAGGGTCAGCCAATGCACAACGTGAATTCGATCCAACAAATGCAACGTAGCAGACTATCCAGGTGCTGCCACATGCAGTAGGGTGTCCATCACGGCCCACACACGGGAGTCTTCCTTGACCAGGGCTGCTAATCGTCGTAATTTGCCGGCTGCGTCGTTTCACCTGGCCGCGCAAGCAGCGGTCCCGCTCGCAGGCAACAGCAAGACTGCAAGTCTGCAAGAGACGAGCACCACGGCAACAGCAAGAGGCGTTCATCTCTGTTCTATCCAAATCAAGGTAAGGAATAAAGTCTCAATTTGTTTGTCTTGTATTTCAATCTTGGAGTTGGAGATACTCGTTGGACTGTTGGAGTACTAATCGTGACAAAAAACCAGTACGCAGCTCTAGCAAATGTTAAAGAGAATCTATTCTATTTATCTCACAAGGAGGAAATCTTAATCTAGGCAACAGCAAGAGGCGAGCACCCAATCCCATCGTCAGGCCCTTCATCTTACGGACGCCGCAGCAGCAACAAGAGGCGCTCATCTCTCTTTTATCCAAATCAAGGTAAGGAATAAAGCCTCAATTTATTTGTCTAGTATTTCAATCAAGTTTGTTTGCAATTTGATTATGCTTGCAAATGGTACGTAGGTAATCATGGAGAAGTTTTATAAACGGAAAGCTCAAGACATAGACACACCCAACAACAACAGAAATTCACGTCCAGTTGATCTCAATTGGGAAGAGGAGATTAAATATGATCCAGGCTTGAGAAAGCAAATTGATGCTTACCATCCTAACCATAGAGAAAAGGTCAAAAGAAAATATTTGGAAAATGGACCTTGTCAGCCTCGCACATGTAATTTTCCCATGACATATATTGGAGACAAGCCAATAAGATTTGTCCGGAATGGTTTGATGAGTTTGGAAGTTGGCTTGAATATAGCGAGTCGAAGGATAGAGCATATTGCTTTTTTGTTGTTTCTTATTCAGAGATAATAAGGATGCAGGATATGAATCATTTGTAGTTAATGGTTGGAATGGATATCATCGGAAAGCAAGGCTGCGGGCACATGTTGGTGATGTTAATGGCTTACACTATAATGCAATGAAGAAGTGCGATGATTTGTTACAAAGAGAACAACACATAGATGTTACTTACAATCGGGCAAGTGATATCGGTAAGAAGGCTTATTTTACTCGGTTGAATGGATCGATTGATACTGCTAGGATATTGTTGAATCAAGGATTGCCTTTTTCGTGGCCATGATGAGTCAGAAGAATCCAACAACAAAGGGAACTTCAAGGAGTTTTATGATTGCTTAGCACAACATGATCCGAGTTACGCAAAGCGGTGAGTACACATCTTTGCTGGTAATAGTTGTTTGCTAGCTCCTGAAATTCAGAGGGACATTGTTGAGTGTTTTGCAAATGAGATTGTACACTCTATCCTTGAAGAACTTGGCAATGATGTGTTTTTCTTGCTAGTAGACGAGTCAAGAGATGTTTCTTGCAAAGAACAAATGGCTGTGGTCTTGAGGTATGTTGACAAATGTGGGATCGTGAAAGAGAGATTTGTTGGTGTTGTGCATGTGAATGAAACAAGTTCTGCTCACCTAAAGTCAGCTGTCCCACAAATGCCTTCTAGTGTACTTCAAATCATTTGACTTCGCCTTTTATTTGACTTAGCCTTTTATTTGCATCTCATGTTGACTACATTAAGCGCCACAAATGCCTTATCATTAGCATTGCAACGGAAGGATCAAGACATTGTTAATGCCATTGGATGTGTGAAAGCAACTAGACTCCATTTGAATAACCTTAGAAGAGATGGTTGGGACAAATTAATAGATGAAGTGAATGAGTTCAGGCATCACTATGAAGTGGATTGTTATAATGATGTTATTGACTGGTTAGTTCAAGAGCTTGATAGTCGCTTTAATGAGACAAGCTCTGAATTGCTTGTTTCCTCTGGCCGCTTTCGATCCAAGAGAACAATTTCATGCTTTTGATGTGGATACTTTGATGAGATTAGCAAAACTATATCGATGATTTTAGTTCGATGAGTTGAGAGAACTTAGCCATGATCTTTGCCTTTACATTGCCGATGTGCGAGATGATGCTAGATTCTCCAGCATCAACAATATTGGTGAGCTCTCTCAAAAAATGGTTGAGACAGGGAAACATCGTCGTTATCCATTGGTCTATCGACTATTGAAATTTGTACTAGTACTTCCTGTCGCTACTGCAACAGTTGAGAGATGCTTTTACGGAATGAAGTTTGTCAAAACAAGTTTGTCTAATCGCATGGGTGATCAACACTTGAGTCATAGACTTATTTGCTATCTACGTAAAAGAAGAAATGAAGAAAGTTAGCAATGAGGCTGTGGTTCGTCGTTTCATGAACATGGAAGGAAAAGCGCTTAAATATGATCTATGAGAGGTAATCCAATGTATCTATTTTTAATCGGTAATTCTACAATTCATTTGCTAAATAATTGACGTATGTGGTCTCTTTCCTTTTATTTAGGCTATGCGGGCATGTTTTCTCTGGATAAAAGATTTTTTTGCTACATGGGACATGTTTTCTTCATGATTAGGCATTCTATCAATGAATACGCTTCTTTTTTTGTTAACCGGTGAGTGTTATATTTTGACCAAAATTTCATATCTTTACCTAGAAGTCAAATTTGATATTATATATGGTAGTTGCACGTAGTTGCACGTTAGTTATGCTATTTTTGATTGAAAATCGGATCGTTCAACGTAGTTGTGAATTAAGTGGTGCACCCCATCATTTTGCTCTAGCTTCGCCATCGCGCCCATTCCTTCTCGCTAATCTAGGAGGAGGACGAGGGTTGTCCATCTTGAAGTCTACTCCTTCTATTTCAAATTATAAGTCGTTTTAACTTTTTACATGCAACAGTTTTTCTATCTAATTTGCTATGCCTCTCGTGTTTACAAGTTTCCATGGGATTCGGCTTAGCCTTGCCTTTCACACCCAACAACTGGAAATAGAAGATGGCCTATCGTTAATCATCCTTGTTTTTTCATCATCAATTGAAGCCTTGACAATTTTGCTCCTCTAACAAAATAGCCCTAGCATTCTTCTTAACTTCACTTCTACAACTGTACCTACTAATTACTCTCTACGTTTGAAAATTTTCAAGAAGTCAAGCAGCTGGAACTTTGATAATATTTATATATATATATAAAAGTACTTAAATTCATACTTCCAATTAAGTATCATTAGATTTGTTATAGAATACACTTCGGTAATAAATTTATTTGGAGTCATAGATGCTGATAGTACTTTACTATAAACTTTGTCAAACACGGGCAAATTTGACTATCACGGTTCATATAATTATATTCTTTTATGGACCGAGGAAGTATCACTACGACAGAATTGTCCATCACTGCGGGCTCCAACCCCCTTCACTTTGCCGAAAACTGAACCGGCGGAACCATAGCGTAGTAATGTGGGGTTGAAACACTACCGGGTCAAAACACCGGCGGTGATGCGAGGAGAGACTGCGGTTTGATATCGAACCGGCAAACAAGACCGTCACCGAACACTTGCCGGGTGTTCCGCGACCCGGCAATATTTTTTGATCCAAGCAATGCAGGTTCGGAAGTCGGCCCGGCAGAGTTGATATTGGGAGCACCGCCGGGCTTTAACGAACCGGCAGTAATCGTGGAGATAACACTATCGGGTTAGACTGAGCGGCGAGTGTATCGAACAGCTAACAATGGCGGCTTACTTTGAACCCCGCTGAACTTTACGTGAACAACGCCGGCTGATCTCAACCCGACGGCGTTATTAGAGTGTAGACTATCGGTTGGTTAATGCAGCCGACAGTGATGTTTCTGTCGTCTATGACGGTTAGTAATTCAAACCGATAGTGTTTGGTATAGTTATACTATCGGTTTGTTTCTCATTCTTTATCGGGACCATGCCACCCGGCGTTTTTGTTTTAAATTTTTGAATTTAGTCGCCGAATTCAGCTTTTTTAAACCCATAAAAGCGTCATATATACATTAATATCATCAAAACATTACAGGATTTAATGGTTACATACAACAAAATCCACCTATTGTTCTAGAAACTAAGCCTACATCAACTTGTAAAATAAAAAAAGACCAATAATGACCATAGAGTCATAGACATAAATAAAAGCATGACATCTTTCCGAGAACCAATTAAGCAGCAATTCTCGCAATCTTCAGTAGTATGTAGGGTGGCTTCTCTTCAATCTCAGGGGCGGCTAGTTTGCACCATTGTAGGTGATTTACGGCTTCACCTTCGGTGTTGTATTTTTGTAACAATTATTAGCGTAGCCTTTGACTTGAGCATAGCAATCTTCCCGGGTTAGATAGATCCCCCAAGACGCGACCAACAAACACTACGTACCCACGCCGTGCTTGCCTATACATGTAACCAAAATAGGATGATATTGCTATGTTTCTCATAAATGTTGTACAGTACGCACAGACATATATTTAAAATATCCAAACTGGATTTCGAACAACACTAACTCATGAATTTCAATCACAATTCGAGCACAGGTTGTAGTGACCGAGATGGGCATTTCAACGAACACCTCAAGGCGTGTGACCGACGCACTCACCAAGCTTTTCGTGTGCCTCGTGCGCTCCTATCTTGTCTTGGAGGATTTGAGGAGGACAAGGACGCGGACGGTACGGCGTCGGGCGGTGAAGAGGAAGACGGCGTGGTGCTGCGGACGGCAGAGCGGTGTGGCGGCGGTCCTCCATCGGCGTGGAGGAAGACCAAGCGGGCGACGCGAGGCTAGGACAGCGGCGAATTAGTTCTCATTCTCATAGGTAAAAACTCGAACACCTAAAGGGATAATTAGTTCTCACCGTGGAAGGGGCCGAAGGGCAGAGGATGCCGGCGCGGCGTTGGGGACGCCGGAGTGGAGGAGCGCGGCGTGGGAGAACGCCGTCAAGCCTCGATTCATTTGGAGTAGGGACGGCCGGGCGGCCCCGGGCGGCGAGGGGGCGACGAACGGCGACGTTGGAGTTGGTGGTGCGCTCCGCCGGGCGAATCTGGGTGCTCTTTGGGGGGGGAAAGAAAATGGCGCGGTGTTCAAATGGCGTGCCAAAATTTCGCCCGAGCCACTCACCTATATATATAGGCAAGGCTGGTTTGGGCGCGGTGGGGAACTAAATGGCGGGAGGTTCGAGATAGATTTGGAAAATTTCACCCCAATCCTATTCGGCCGGTTACTACACGCAATGGCAAAGTGAAATAGAAATGCCGCTACTTCATGGATGATCATGTACCTTTGTGAAGGATGTGTAATCCTCCATGGTGGAAATGGCTTGAATTTTTTTTCCCAGCCATGTACACCCAAAATATGACCCCACACAAGTTCTTAGGTTTTTCTGATAAATATTTTAATTACTATGATTTTCTTCTAGCTAAACTAGCGACAAGAAGGCTAATTAAAACCACGGAAACACAAGAATTTTTCTTGGACCTCCACGGTGATTTGCCTCCTAGGGCACATGAGACCCTCGTGGAAAAGTCTAGCAACATTCCGGCTCTTTTTGACGCGGCGGCCGGTGCCACGAGCTTTTTCTCATCGATTCGAGACACCGCTTCGGTTTCCTAACCGCAAAGTGAATACTACCGGCAACGCGGTTCTCCAAGCAAAGCATCATGCATGTAGCACAGGCCTCTGTGAACACGCTAAGTGAACGTGACGACTCTGATTGTGGTAAAAAAAAAAAAAAAAAAAAAGTGATGGCTATTCGTTTGGGCGGTACAAAGTTTGATTCTATAAATGGCCCGGCGGTGTTGTGGGCGTGCTACTGACTTACTATAGTTGAGTGTCATTCGCGTGCTCCGGCCCGCCAGAAGTCTCTCGTCTCCCTCCCTCCCGCTCCCTCACCGGTCGGCATCGAAGGTATGCGTGTGGTTGATCTTGTAGAAATCGTAAGCAATGTAAAGCATGCATTCCTTGTTTCAAAATAACAATGCTAAACTCGATCATCGTTCTTGGAAAAATGGTCAAAAGCGGCTTGTTGGGGATCGAAACCGGGGATTTCGGGATTGGGTGTTGGGAAACGCCGTGCCGGCCGAGGAAGTGGCCATTGGAAACGCCAGCGCAAACAGCGTAGCGGTCGGCCTTTCATGGGGAGACGGGCCAATCGCGACGGCCATTGGATGAGCCGGTCGCTGTTATATTTTTCATGGCGCCGCGTCTTGGGAATGACAATGTTGCATGCATTTCCATGGCTTGTTACTATATAAGAAAGCTCTGATTTGGTACCATCTCCATCGCTAATTAGCCTCTCTCTTTCCATAAACCCCAGGCAGCTAGCTTCTTCTTCATCGACGATGGCCGGCGTCTACACCAACGAGGAGCTTGTCTTCACCGTAGGGCGCCTCCACGACGCCCTTCGGAAGCTCACCGACGACCCAACAACTTCGGCACGCCAGCGGTGGCTTGGCGTTGGTGGAGAAGGCGAACTTCTACACCTTCAAGGTCGAGGCCATGGCCGACATCCTCGCTATGGGGATACCGGGCGGGCCGGCGGAGCTCGGGCAGCCCGGGCGGCGGGAACGCGGCCCCGGCGCCGAGGACGAGGTCGGCGGCGGGATGATGAGCCTAGGCGGCCGCCCGACGCTGGCGGTGGCGAGGCGATAAGCGGTGGCGGGCGGCAGAGGCGATGGCGGCGGCCGCTTTCTTTTTTTTTTAGTTTTGTAAATATATTATCTAGTAATATATAATGACTCTCGTCGTTTTTAATTCATCTCCGTTCGCATTTCTATCGTTTGTTTCTATTGTTCCCTCTTCATTCAACCCCCGCGAGCTATCGGTTCCTTTTGCTTCCCCTCCCAAATCGCTATCGGTTCTAATTCAACCCGGTTGTGTCAATCTTCAAATCGCTTTCGGTTCTAATTCAAACTGCGGTGATTCAGGTCCATCAATACCACCGCCGGGAACGATTCAATCCGGTGGTGATCTCGAAGTCTTCACCGCCGCATTTAGTCGAGTCCGTGGAGTTTACGGGTCGCCCCGCGCTGAGCGGTTCATCACCGCCGGGTTCGGTTCATTGTTGCCGATGGACTAAATTTCGGCGATGAAGCAGCGGTAGTGATGAGCGATTCTCGTAGTAGTGTATCAAACAAGGGGTTATCTAAACCCCTGCATTAGCTCCATGCTACCATGACATGTTGAGCATTCGGTTCTAACCGAACAGATTCCTCCGTTTTGTGTGAAATTCCTTTCCCTAAAATCTAGAACTGTTCTCGGATGCTAAAATTCTAAGAGTCGAGGTGTTTGTGGTAAATTTGGTTCACTTCAGTTCTAACCAAATCTTCCATCTGGACACAATCTTGCCAATAAAACAAAAAACCATCTCGCACGCACCATGTGCCGGTTATAGATATCCGGCCGGCCCAACCCGCATGGATCTCGGGGAAGGGGAGCCGCCGCCGTCGTGTAGCCCCGCCCCAGGACGCCGCCGTGCAGCCCAGCGAGCTCAGCGCCGCCGGGAAGTTGGGGAAAAGGTGCCGACGCTCCATCCCGCGGTTTAGAACCGAGAGAGCCGCACGAGAGGGTCGGGTGAGGAGAGGCGAGAGACGAGACGGGGGAGCGACCGAAGTCCGAAGTCCGGTGATGAAAACCTAATCTGGAACATATATATGAACCCGACAAGAGGAATGGGCCATGGATTTTGTGGGCTCTTTTAGGCTGGATGGTTAGGCCACATTAACCGTGGCGGTTATTAAAATCGTCACGATTAATAAAAAATAACCGCCACGGTTAATAGAGGCATTAACCGTGGCGGTTTTCAAAAAATCGTCACGGAAAATGTTTTCCAAACATCGCGTGCAAAATCATTATGTAGTAGTGCAAAGCACCACGTTTCGGTTCCGGGTAACCGTAGAACAGGGAGCCCGGCCAGCCGGCTCGGTAGGCGCCCACTCGCATGGGCGCTGAGCGAGCATGTCGCCGAAGGCGGACCCCTCGCCGCCTCGGGACCGAAAACCCTATGCTCGGCGTTTTCTTGTGACAGTTCCCTTGCGGTGGCTTTCCGGCGAACCTAGGACCGGAGGGCGACGATTCAGGAGCGTGCGATCGAAGGGAAGGCATGAGTGGTCCCCGGGAGCAAGTAGGGGACCGGAGCCAAAAAGACCAAGACACCCCATGCGGCGCGGGAATATCCGGGGGCATCGGGGTAGTTGAAGGGTATTTTGGGCATGTATAAATAACCTGCCCAAGGGGCATTGTAGAGGATGATGGATAACAAATAATACAAGCCCAATTGCTACTTTTGTGTTGTAGCCTTCGGCTGTCCGTAGGGAGTGGCACGCTTCGGGGCCACTCCAACAGTAGCTGAACTGAAACAATTTTAATTCTAATAACAATTGATTTATTTGCAGTTGGAGGGAGCAAATGATGACTTATGAGCCTGGTTTTTGTGAGCTCAGAACAAAACAAATTTCGCATTCGTAGGCCTGTCTTAACGGAGAGTTTCACCTCCCGGTTTCTAAGATGTGAAACTTTTGCATGAAATAGGCACCTCTCTCAATGCATAGTTTTATTGCACAGTTACATAGACTCAAGGGTCCCACAGTCTCTCTCTTATTGCATGGTTTAATTGCATGTTCCATGGTGAAACTCTTTTTGTGTCTCAATGGGGGTTTCACCCAGTTTCCAGTGCATATGAAAAAAGTGCCCAAAGGTTTCATCATGGTGAAACTTTTTGCTTCTCTCTTCTAGGCGTTTCATGTAAAAAGTGAAGTTTTGATGATGTGGCGCTGCATTTAATGTGCATGAAACACTCATTAAACCACCATTGAGACTGGCCTTATGAGCCCCCAAAACCATGGGCCGAACATTGGGAATATATGGGGAATGGTGGAATACTGCAATCCAGCACACGAGGATATGTTTATGTTGAATATCAGAAAAAGTGTTGAGCTTGATAGCGAGGGTTAGAGCAAGTATTATAATACAACCAATAAGCCGACTGTAAGGTCCCTTACTGCCTTCTCCCAGCCCACCTATACAATAGTTAGCTCTTTCTAATTAATACAGGGCTCACTTGTCTATCTCATATAATTTCTTGGTTCTTGTGCCCAAGTTGGCTGTAAGCTTACAGCCCGCTTCTCCTCTCTCTCCTCCCTTCTCTCCTCCACATCAGCATTTAGCCGGCTTACAGCCTGCCATAATACTTGCTCTTGGCCAGTCTCAATGGAGAGTTTCACCTCCTGGTTTCCAAGATGTGAAACTTTGGCATGAAATAGACGTCTCCCTCAATGTACGGTTTCATTGCACAGTATCATAGGCTCAAGGATCCCACAACCTCTCTCTCATTGCATGGTTTAATTGCATAGTTGCATGGTGAAACTCCATTTATGTCTCAATGGGGGTTTCACATAGTTTCCAATGCATGTGAAACAGTGCCCAAAGGTTTTACCATGGTGAAACTCTTTCCTTCTCTCTCCTTGGGGTTTCATGCAAAAGTAAAATTTTGCTGATATGGCGCTACATTTAATGTGCATGAAACACTTATGAAACCTCCATTGAGAGTGTGCTTTCCCGTAAACCGTGGCACATGCGGACTTGTCCTCACTAGACCGCATATCAGGGGATCTTGGGGCAATAAATATGGGCACAATGGACCGACAGATTCATTGAATCAACTAGCATTGAGTGTCGCGCTCGCGTTGGTAATTTGAATACTCTGATGCCAGCAACGCCCAACGGGCCCGGTCAGCACCTCAATGCTCCCTCCATGTCTCCTGTCCCGCGATAAAAATACTCCCTCCGTTTCATAATAATTGCAATTTTTTTTAACTCATATAAACTGGGTTTAACCTCTTGTCTTATTCAACTTTTTTAATAAATATTACCACTTTTGTTATGACTTATTACATCACTCAAGATATTGTAATGACGTTTTGTTTGTTTTATAATTTACATAAAAATTTGAATAAGACGAAAGCAGTCAAACACAGTTTATATGAGTCAAAGAATTGCAAGTGTTGTGGAACAGAGGGAGTACACTCTGAATTTATACCTATTTTTATCTTCCACACACGACGAAACTTTTAAGTCCCCAAGAGGTTCTCAAGGTTTTAAAACAACTCTCTTTTTTTTCAGCCAAAAACAAGGAAGTCCAGTAAAAGGCTCGGCGATTCGCAAGATTCCGCAGTCCAGAGAACTCGGTCTCTCTCCCACGCCAGGACGGATTCCCGAGGTACTGAGTGTTGCTTTCTGCGATCTAGTTTCGATCCGATCGCCGTGTTGCCCTGCCCTCTGTCCTATTTAACTTTTTGTTTAATCATGAAGGTCACCGCCGTGAAACCATATGCCCATTAGTTTACTTTTGGATAACGCCGGCTTCTTTCGTGCACTATGCGTATTCTGGGACAGGGCACCTTAAACCTGCATACACTGATTAAGTTAGTAGCACGACGACAACAAATATTACATATACAGTATAAAAATCATAAACATCAAACCTCCGATGGAATAAAGCTGCACGCACGTAAGATCATCCGCCAAATAATCGCTAAACATCCTATCGTGACAATATAGGAGAGCACGTACTACGAGTAAAGCAACTAAGAACAATACCCCAGCTCCAAAATGCCTAGTGTGGGGCTTACGGTGCTTTTCCTGTCATTAAAAACCTTGCGTGTGAAAACTCAGTGGAAAAACTCACCAAAGAAAAAAAGAGTACAGTTTGACCTTCATGATCAAGTTTTCAGGACGAACATGCAATACATAGGTCTTTAGGACCTATTGGTTGTCAGGACAACAATCTTGGACTTTGATTCAGAGGGCCTTAGGGCGTCCCCAACGGTTGCCCATCTCGCTAGCGAGGAGGCATGCGCACCAATCAGAATGGAAGAGAGCAGCGCGCTAGCGATGAACTCCTAGATAGTCTTGCACGGGTTCCAATGAAGGCTTCTCTCACGGAGCCCATGACCCCACAGCCTGACACTCGTTTTTTTATTGTTTCTTGGGTCCTCGACGCTAGCGACTTCAGGTCTTCCGTTGCAGACGCTCTTATGCCCCTAAATCCTGCAACATTTAAGTCATCTCAGGCCCTTTCAGAAGCCTAGAGGATCTTAATAGTCGGTCGCAACTGTTGTCAGAAGCCTAGAGGCTGGCAAAGATTTTGTGAACAAATCTGTTGGATTTGTATAGACTAAGTAGCGAGACATTTATTTCCCGGCTCTTTTTAAGCTCGTGTGTTAAATTTTGAGAGCAACAAGTTTTACAGTTCACATAGTCTAGATGTAGTTGCGCAAGACAAAGCAACATTATTTTTATAGATAATGCTAGGGAACCTATCCAAGCTCAAGCCACATGACTTTTGAATGTGGCCAATCATCTGTTTGAGCCAAACATATTCTCGTGTGGCTTCAAGTATAATGCTCCGACTAATAATTAAACAACCTATTTGTACTTTCCACTATATATAGTTATGCCTTCCCCTCAAAAAAAACAATATATAGTAGCGGAAGCAGTTTACTTCGTACTATTCCAAAGAGTCAGTATTATCAATTCAAACAGACTCACTAGTATGCACTTTAGTCCCCTGATGCCCTAAAGATATAATTGCAATGTTAAGTACTACGACAAGCGTTGTTTCAGGGCCCTGGATTTAATATAGTAATTCTGACTGTCCTGGACAGCTACACAGTCTCTTCTTCTCTTGTACTACCTCCATATTCCCTACCCTTTCCCCAACGTTGCTAACTCCCCACCCTGTCTCATCTCTCCAATACCAGATCACACCTTACCAACCAGTTCATCAAGAGTTGACGCAAATAAGCTTCCGTGAGTTTTTGTTTTCTCCTTTCATCTGAGTCCTATGCTTATATGTGCCAAGCTATCTTCAATTTAATTTATTCCATCGATCACAGATCTAGGTAGGGGGTCGACATGGCCTTGGCTGGAAATCTGGATAAGCCTGGAGTGGTTATAGCCTGAGCGCGTGACTGCGGCATTTGGCGGGTCCTATTCACTGATTTTTGGCGAGTGCAGGTTTGTTTCCCCTCGTGTCTTCGTTCATCATTTTGTTTCCCTTCTCATACAAAAAAATCTGAACTGGAGAAATTCTAACTTAAGTTCTCTAACTCGATCAAGTCATTCCGAGTGTTAGTTGGAATATGAATCCTAAATTTGGAGGCTAGTTTGAACTTGATATATATCATCAACTCAACCTGTGGACTCCTTGAATAGGACACAACTAAAAATTTCTGATTAATATATCAACACACAAGACACATAATAAAAGTACAGGCCAGCTTCTCCCATCTCGATGGTCACAAGATAACAGTCCAGAAGGGTGTTACTTTTCGAGGTATCATATCGGTGGTCTCTCAGCTTTGCGTCCTAGCATTGTGATGGCCTTCTACAGTCTGTCTGTCACTAGCACGCCAGACCTTGTTTACATCCGCCCATTCCTTCTCGCTAATCTAGGAGGAGGACGAGGGTTGTCCATCTTGAAGTCTACTCCTTCTATTTCAAATTATAAGTCGTTTTAACTTTTTACATGCAACAGTTTTTCTATCTAATTTGCTATGCCTCTCGTGTTTACAAGTTTCCATGGGATTCGGCTTAGCCTTGCCTTTCACACCCAACAACTGGAAATAGAAGATGGCCTTCTATTGTTAATCATTCTTGTTTTTTCATCATCAATTGAAGCCTTGACAATTTTGCTCCTCTAACAAAATAGCCCTAGCATTCTTCTTAACTTCACTTCTACAACTGTACCTACTATTTACTCTCTACGTTTGAAAATTTTCAAGAAGTCAAGCAGCTGGAACTTTGATAATATTTTATATATATATATAAAAGTACTTAAATTCATACTTCCAATTAAGTATCATTAGATTTGTTATAGAATACACTTTGGTAATAAATTTATTTGGAGTCATCGATGCTGATAGTACTTTTTGACCGAAGATGCTGATAGTACTTGCTATAAACTTTGTCAAACATGGGCAAATTTGACTGCCACGGTTCATATAATTATATTCTTTTATGGACTGAGGAAGTATCAAACAAGGGGTTATCTAAACCCCTGCATTAGCGCCATGCTGCCCTGACAAGGTGAACATTCGGTTCTAACCGAACCGATTCCTCCGTTTTTGTGTGAAATTCCTTTCCCTAAAATGTAGAACTGCTCTCGGATGCTAAAATTCTAAGAGCCGAGGAGTTTGTGGTAAATTTGGTTCACTTTGAAAGGTCCTAATGGCTAGAGGAGGGGGGGGTGAATAGCCTATTAAAAAATCTTACAATAACACTAAACACACCGATTAGTAAATAAGATGGCGAAGCTAAATAAGCGGTGCTACAAACTATCTATGCAAGCCACAAGTCAAGCAAGATATATCTAATATCTCTAAGTCCACACAAGTGCCAGCTTTCTAAGATTACTCCTAGGTGATCAAGGTAAGCTATCTAATTCTATTACTAGGAGCTAATCTATTCTCAACAACTAAGCAACCTAGCAAGACTACACAAATATATCAAAGTAATACTAGAGAGGGTGTGATCGATATACCGACGGTGTAGTGTAGAGGATGTCGTAGCCAATCACCGTGTACAAGAAATCTCCAACGAGCAAGAACAAGTGACACGATGATTTTTCACCGAGGTTCACGTGCTTGCCGGTAAGATTGGGCATTCGGGTTACCCGATTTTTTTCGGTCGGGTAATTCGGGTAATTGAAAATTCGGGTAATGAAAATTTTTACCCGATATTAGCCCCGAAAAAGCACCACCCGAAATTTCGGTACCCGATAATTTGGGTTCGGGTATACCCAATTTACCCAAAATTACAGAAAACAACAAACTACACAAAATTTAATTAGTAATTTAAACATAATTTCACTAACGATTTGTGTAGAATTTCAACAATAATTTGTAGAGAATAATATATTACAGTCACTTGTTCAAACCAAGATAATTATATTATAATAAAGTGATAAGTTCAAGTATTCAACTAACAACAAGTGATAAATACAAAGATGAAGGCAAAACTTTGGGTAGTTTGGGTACCGGAGTGTATTACCCGAATTACCCAAACTAATTTCGGATAATTAAAATCACTATCCGAACCGGGATCGGGTACCATGGGTTGGGTAATTCGGGTCCGGTATTGGGTATCGGGTATTTTGCCGGGCTTACTTGCCAAAGACGCTTAGTCCCGTTGTGGCGACACACTCACTTTAAAGGTTGCTAATCTTAATCGCCAATGCCAAATCCCCGGTGGGAGCTCAAGCACACCGAACACAAGAGAGGATCAAACAAGCCACCAGCAATCCACTAGTGCTCCTTTTCGCGAATCTCCCGCGGGGTAAGGAACGACCCTCACAAACCACCGGTGTGGCCTCGAACAAGCTCCAATCGAGCTCAACACCGCCTCTTGCTCCAAGCCGCTAGGGAACCAAGCAAATTCCCAAGAGGAACGAAATCCCACGGCTTCTCCAAGGATGAAGTGCCTCTAAATGCAACCAAGCAATGTAATGCACTTCTATCACTCTCAATCTCACCAAAGATTAGAAGTTTGGATGAAGAGATGAGTGGAGTGGAGTATCACAAGCTCACAATAGAGTTAGAGTATTCAAATGTGCAAGAGAGAAGTCAAAATCCCGGCCAACCAAGTATTTATAGAGTCCACTCAAAAAAACATAGCCGTTGGGGGTTTTTGCGAGGTGACCGGACTCACCGGCGTGTCCGGTCCACAAGTGACCGCGGCGTCCGGTCACAAGAGACACACCCCTCCGCCCACAAACCGACAACGTTGAGCGTGCTTCCGGTCGAGCTTCCGACCAAGGTCCGGTCGATCCCACGACCAAGGCTGGAAATCATGCTCTCGTAAGTCCGATCGGACTCACCGACCGGACGGTCCGGCCGCTGCTTCCGGCCGGTCTTCGATAAGCGTCCGTTAGCCACGTTCTCGCGAATTCTTCATTTTGTTGTCACCCTTTGCTTCAACCTTGCTTCGCCGCTTGCCATAAGTTGCGAACACGTCGAAGATGATCACGTTATCTCATATGTTAGCTTGCACAATCGATTAGGCAAGAATGAAGTTAGTGCTCTCATGTCCTAAATGCAATATGCAAGTCAATTGGACCTAGAAGCACTTCACCAAAGGATTGGTCGTGGCATCCCTCTTGATAGTCGGCCATCTATCCTATAATGTAATGTGATCACACGCTTTATCGTGTCTTGATCACCGAAAGAAAACCCTATTAACTATACCTTTGCCTTGATCTCCCGGGTTCCTCTCAAACCAACCATCGAGCTTGACGATCCATCATGTCCACCATCATCGTCCATGTTCATGATCATCATGCTCCACGTCATCCATGCAATCCTATCTCATAAGTCACACTTAGAGCAAAGGATTAGCATACCAAGTGTGTCATCAATTTCCAAAACCAAACATGAGATTTTAATCTCTCCCTTTTTGGTAATTGATGACAACCAAATTCACAAAGATATGAAATAAAATTCAATTGAACTTGAATTGCTTGTCCAAAGCATTTTGGTCATGAATCAAAGTTTGGACAAACATTTCAAGGTTCGGTTTTGGTAGTAATAGCCCCCTACATATGTGCTTCCATGTGTTTGGATCAATTTGGCACATATGTATGGATGTAAATTTGGGGAGAGATACTAATACCAAAAAGAGATGCTAAGGTTCAAGAATTCGGACCTTTGAAGCGTGATACCATCGGAGTCCTTAGCATCATTGTAACTAGACATTCATCAAAAGCTCAACATACCCCATGAGATCAACATTATAGGCATAAATGTGAGCAATGTCTAGATACATCCTATGCATGCTAGTTGATCAATACACCAATCAATTTTCAAAAACTAGCATACACCAAGCAAACATGTATATTGAATTTAGATTGCACAATGCAACATTTCATCATGATCATGCACATACAAATGCACAAATAGTCTATGAGTTTGCTCCCCCTATTTGTGTGATCCTTTCTCAACATCTTTGTGACTTATTTCCCCCCTTTGTCAACAGTCACCAAAACGGTGTAAATGAGAGAAATCAAGTCAATCAAAGAATCAACATGTGGTCTCATCTAGATCACTTGCCTTAACATGTATTCAAGTTTGAACCAAGGACAAGCTTTTTTTCACACCTCATATGCATAAGGGTTATCTTGCACCATGTTAGAATACACATCATGAGCGCATTTTCTAGAGTTAACACTAGGATTTCAAGCACATAAACATGTCATATGCCACCACTAGATCATAAAACCATTCAAAGCAATAGTGGTGCCACACAAACATTGAAATCATTTGATTTTCCATGAATGAGCCTATTAAGCATGCATGATGTCTAGATGCACTAACAAGTCCTTAGCATAATATGAATGCCATGACAAACAACTTTTACCTTGGGTTTGTCGAAGGAGAGGCATGTCATATAAGTGGGGTGCATCAACTCAAGTTGGAGAAGTCAATAATGTTCAATTCTCCCTTTAACATGCAAAACCTCTTCTCATCAAGTGGATTGGTGAATATGTCGGCTAGTTGATCTTCGGTGCCAATACCCATGATACAAATGTCACCCTTTTGTTGATGATCTCTTATGAAGTGGTGCCTTATATCAATGTGCTTTGTTCTTGGATGTTGAACCGGATTTTGGGTCATCTTTCTAGAACTTTTATTGTCACAAAACAATAGAACTTTGTCAAACTTGAATCCAAAATCCCTCAATGTAGACCTCATCCAAAGCAATTGAGTGCAACAACTTCCCCGCACTAATGTATTCGGCTTCGGCGGTAGAGAGAGCAACACTATTTTCCTTCTTTGAAGACCATGATACTAGTGACCTTCCAAGGAATTGACATGTGCCACTTGTGCTCATTCTATTTATCTTGCATCCTCCATAATCGAAATCCGAATATCCAATTAGCTCAAATTTGGATCCCTTTGGATACCATAGTCCAACATCTTGTGTGCCCTTCATGTACCTCAAAATTCTCTTAGTTGCCTTGAGGTGACTCTCTCTAGGATCGGATTGATATCTAGCACACATGCCCACACTAAAAGCAATATCCGGCCGTGAAGCGGTTGCATAGAGCAAGCTTCCAATCATGGACCGATATTTTTTTTGCTCAACCATATTGCCACTAGGGTCGGGGTCTAAGCTTCCATTTGTTCCCATTGGTGTAGACATTGACTTTGCATCTTGTAGATCAAACTTCTTGATCATGTCTTGGATGTACTTGCCTTGACTAACAAAAGTGGCATTCTTCAATTGCTTGATTTGAAGTCCAAGAAAGAATGTGAGTTCTCCAAGCATTGACATTTCAAACTCATTGTCCGATCTAACCGAGGCACACTATTTTCCACCATTTTTTCAACCTTGAATGGGACAAATGAAGGCCTGAGTTTCTCTTCACGGACACCGAGCCACATTAAAAAGAGTGAAAAGGGAAAAAATTAGAATGCATTATGATGATATCAAGTTTAGATTAGTGGTCTAAGGACCTAACAAAAGGGCCTATATAGAGAGAGTTGAGCTTATACTATGGGTTAGAAAAGTAGTAGTAGTAGAATCTAGTTAGAATTCAATTGTACCAACTCTTTTTCCCAAGCAAGCTTACTCACAACCAATCGCAAAAAATTCATCAGTATGTTTCTTATGTAGCCCATTCGGTGTCATGTTAGGATTTTGCTCTTTCAAAGATTGCCTTGTGCCGCACAACGTATGGCCTCACATCCTCGCTTTGTTGTAAAATAGCTTAAATGTGCGCGGTCTCGAAAAGCAACAACGTCTCTTACTGTAATAGATATAGGCTCGATCGTTCCTTTGTCACATATTCTTCCCGCGTGACGAGATCTTCGGAAGTCCAGCCTCTCCATGTATAGATAATATGTGCGTAACTCGATGGCTTCTTCTCGTTGACCATCCTTCAACCATGCTCCCTTCGGTCCGAACTCGTTCTCGACATACCTCCTAAAAACTTTCATCAACCTTTCGAAAGGGAACATCCGATGCAGGTGCCTTGGGCCAAGGCCTCTAATTTGTTCAACAAGATGAACCAGCAGATGCACTGAGATATCAAAGAAAGTCGGCGGGAATTTCACCTCAAGCATGCTTAGTGCTTCTGATATGTCCCACCGCAGTACTGGTCCAGCGTGGACATAGCAATGACCTTTTTTGAGATCGCATTGAGGAACGAGCACAACTTTATGATTGCGGCAGTGAGCCTTGGGGGGAGCTGGAGACCACGTATAGCAACAGGGAGCAGTTGAGTCATAATGACATGACAATCATGGGCCTTCATGTAGCCATAGTTGAACTTCAGTTCTTTCATGTTCACTAGCCTCTCAAAGCTTCCATAGTAGCCTTTGTTGGGAGTTTTAGTTCATTAAAGAAGGAGAGTTTCTTTTTCTTTGCTGCCCCGTTCAAGGTCCATGTCGCAGCGGAAGGTAGACCCGATCATTCTCTAGACGCACTAGATGCAGATCCTTCATGATTCCCAAGTGCTTCATGTCTTCCCGTGTGGCTAGTGAATCCTTCGAGGTCCCCCGGTGTTCATCAAATGGTTCAGATTGCCAAAGCACACATTTTTAGTAAGGTGCATGAGATTAAGACAAGTGGCGTACCCTCAATAGTGGGCAAGAAGGCGTTTCAAAAAAGCGATTTTTTTCCGGATACTCCCTTCGTGCATCAAGCATCGCCCCTCCCCTTCCGAAGGACAAAATTCAGTTTTTCTAGTTCTCGAAGCATCGCTTTCCCGTCTCGATAATCTGGAGCTCTCCCCTTCATATTCCCCAAACATTCTTTTGTTCCTTCGAGACGAGTGTCCTCCGGTAGGAACCTACGGTTTTTCATATAAACCATTTTATTTTTGCCCCGTAGATGTACCGCATGTGTTTCATCCAAGCACTCGACACATCTAGTATAACCTTTTGTCTTTTCTCCAGATAAGCAACCTCGGCCCGTCAAGTCAGTGATTGTAGCAATTAGTATTCCCTTGACTGTGACATATTCCTTTTTGTACTCGTCCCAAACATCCTTCACACCCGTATTGAACATCTCTACCAGTTCATCGATCACAGTTGTAGAATCGTGTCTATGTCATTCCCTGGCTGTCTTGGCCCTTGGATCAGTAGTGGCATTTGGATGAACGAATGCTTCATACAGAGGTGTGGCGGAAGATTGTATATACAGAGTGTCACTGGCCATGTGCTATGGTTGCTCCTAACATGGTCGAAAGGATTCATCCCATCTGTGCTCAAACCAAACCAAAGGTGCCTTACCTCACACCAAGCTCTTTGTAGAACATAGTATTGACAGTCCTCCAGTCACGCCTGTCGGCTGGGTGCCTCATCTTGGTGTCTTTTAGATGCTCTTCGCCATGCCAGAGCAACAACTTGGCTGAGTTTGCACATGCAAACAACCTATGCAGCCAGGGAGCTATTGGGAAATACCAAACGACTTTAACAGGACCTCCTCTGCTCTTGCTACCTTCATTTGATGGCCCGTGCTTGTAGCGTGGTTGTTTACACTTGGTGCATGCCTCCAAATTTCCGTATTTTGTTCCACAAAGACAATATACAATCATTGACACATGCGTGGATTTTTTTGACCTCGAGGCCGAGGGGGCGATCATCTGCTTGGCCTGGTATATCTTCTCTGCCAACTCATTGTCTTTTTGGAGCAATTTCTTGATTACACTTAACAAGAAATCGAAGCCTTTGTCACTCACCCCTTCTACGGATTTGTAGTCTAACAACAATATGTTGGCCTCCAGTTTGCTCACTTCACAATCCTTGTACAATGGCGTTTTTCCATCTTGCCTCATTTTCTATAGCTTTTTCAATTTGTTTGGGACTAAGAAAAGGCAGACTCGCATTACATAGCAACAAAGAAAGGCCATCCTCTTCGTCATTGTCATCATTAAGAGTTTCACTAAGCAAGCCCAGTAGTGCCCTCATGCTGCTTGTGCATGGCGACGTCGTTGTTTTCCTGATCATCATTGTTTTCCTCGTGCACGACAGGAATGGCCTGATCATCATTGTTTTTGTACGGAACATTCAAACCAATCTCACCATGCTCTGTCCATATGCTATACCCTGGCATGAACCCCCGTGTATACAAGTGGTTCTGGATACACTCTGTGTTAGCATATTTCCGTTCATTCTTGCAATCCAAGCATGGGCAAAAAACATACTTCTCAACCCCAGCATGAGCTCGGCAACACACATAAGCCGGGAGACTCCAATAAAGAACCCTCGGCTTGAACGGGACCTATACATCCACTCTCGATCCATCTCGTACAAAAAAAGTGAAATTGAAGACTTGATCAATTCAGCTCGACAAAATGTGGTTGGTATGTGACACATGGACTATTTTGGTCGGCAAAATTGTAAAATCACGACTCACATACTAACTAGAAATAATTATAGCACCACAGAAAAAAGGGCGTAATTAATTAGGCGACCAACCTTATAGATGATGGATTCTCCACAAATTGCTTCAAAGCCTAGCGTAAATTAAGTTCAATTGGAGCTCGCGGCTCTAGAATGTAGAAAGAACAAGAACAAGAATCAAGGGATGTACCCATCAAAACAAAGGTAATTAGGGAATAGAATCAAAGGAGCGGATGATTGTTACTAACCTTAAACCAAAAAACAGTCAAGCCATTCTTCAAATACAAGCGATTCCTTCACGGATTAGAACGGTCGCAAAGACCGGAGGGGAGGGTCTAAACGAGCGCCTCTATTCTTGGGATGGTATGTAGTAGGAAGGAGAGAACACCCGGTCACCTTTTGAGGTGGCAGCTTATCACCGCCGGCATTGTTTTAGAACCGAGAGTGAACCGGCACCGCACTACCGGATCGGTCACACCATAGTTTTCAAAGTGACAACAACCGGCGGTGCATGCAGAGATCGTTGTCGGTTCTTATTTGCACCCGGCGATGATATGAGTCCATCGCATCACCGCTGTGGCTTAATTTTCACCGGTAGAGATATAAACTTCACCGCCGCATTATTGGTCGAGTCCGTGGAGTTTCGCTTTGTCCCGCGTTTGAACGGTTCATCATCGCAGCGCTAGCTCATCGCCGCCGGTGAACTAAATTTCGGCAAATGATACCGGCGGTAGTGATGAATGAATCCGTAGTAGTGAGAGTCCGTGGGAAAGAGCCGGGTCGTGCCTAGGTCACGGTTGGCAGCGCTAGCTGGGCCAAGAATGGCTTTGCCATTTCCTTTCTCTAATTCTTTTTCCATTTTCTTAATCTCCATTATATTTTTTCCCAAGATGCTACGTGTGTACACGTTGGTTGCCAATGGGGAGTCGGGCTCAGGTCCTTGCGGTTTAGGTCATTAGCATATACGTATGTATATATATACTGTGTACACATACACGTGTAGGGGTCTGGTTGGTCAAGAGAGAAACCGACAACGTCTTGTTGGGGTTAGTCCCACATCTATAATCGATGGTGGGGGAGCACAATATATAAGGCGGGGGCGGTCCTCACCTATAAGGCTAGTCTTTTGGGTTGTGTAGGCCCAAGACCCGTGTATGTTGTGTTACGTGGGCTCGGGGGAGTGGCACCGGGCAGATGGGCCGGCCAGCCCAAGGAACCTAGAGGCACCCGGCCGATGGGCCAGCCCGGTTCCAACAATGGTTATGGGCCCACCACGCTTCCACAAGCGTGAACCCGTAAAAGATCTCGGTAGGTCACACACCGGCGAGGAGCCCGATCCGGGGAGCCCCGTCATTGATAGACGCCTTGGCCACACGAAAAGGTGTGAGCCGACAAGAGTCGGGTCCGATGTGTGACTACGGGGAGATTGTTGTTGGTTAGTCCCACATCGGTAATCGATGGTGGGGGAGCACAACATATAAGGCGGGGGCGGTCCTCACCTATAAGGCTAGTCTTTTGGGTTGTGTAGGCCCAAGACCTGTGTATGTTGTGCGTTACGTGGGCCTAGGGGAGTGGCACCGGCAGATGGTCGGGCCAGCTCCAAGGAACCTAGAGGCACCAGCCAGATGGGCTAGGCCCGGTTCCAACTTCGCAGTGGAAAACAGAAGCTGTCTCTCGCTCTCTCTCTCGCACACGCGCATCGGTAGGGTTTTAGTTGATGCGGTCACCACCTGCCGGCGCCGCGCCATCGCCGAGCTCGCCGTCATTGAGCTCGGTTCCATCAATCTGGTATCAAAGCCGTTCTATGCAATATAGTGTCTCGGTGAGTCCCCCTTCGCCGCTATCGAAGAAGAAGTACGTCGTCCCTCGCCGCCGGGCACCAGAGGAGAAGAAGATGGGAGATGGGTCATCAAGCGGCCATGGCGTCAAGGAGTCCTCACTCATGTGGCCGATGCTGTCACGTGATAACTACACCGAATGGTCCATGATCATGCAGTGCAACCTTGAAGCGTTGGAGATCTGGGAGGTGATCGACCCGGGCACCAACGTCAAGAGGGCACACGATCACCATGCCATGAGCGCGCTGCTCCGCTCGGTGCCAAAGGAGATGTGGCAGATGCTGGGCAGACATAAGACGGTGAAGGAGGCATGGGAAGCGGTGAAGACGATGCGAGTTGGTGCCGATCGGGTGAAGGAGGTGAACACCCGAAGTTGGTGAAGGAGTTCGAGAACATTCAGTTCAAGGATGGGGAGACGATCGATGAGTTTGCAATGAGAATAACCAATCTTGTCGGCAACCTCAAGACCCTAGGGGAGTCGATCGATGATGTCCGCGTGGTGAAGAAGTTTTTGCATGTTGTGCCGGGCGTGATTCAACCAAGTGGTGGTCTCCATCGAGATGTTCAACGATCTCAAGAAGCCGCCGGGTGGATGATGTCGTGAGTCCAATTGCGCGGGCAGCAGAAGATTGCCTCGCCGACAAGGTGGACCACATCGCCAACAAAGCCGCCGCTTCTCCCTCCGCGGGAGGACACGCTGGGCACAAATCGCCTGGTGGGGGCGCCAAAGTGGAAGTGGAGGAAAGGGCAAGTCATAGGTGCGTCAAGATGGCGGCGCCTCGGGCACGGTCAAGCTGACCTCTGAGGGCACGCCACGACGGAAGGGCCGGTGCCGCAATTGCGGCATCTACGGCCACTGGGCTGAAGATTGCAAACACCCAAGAAGGAGGAGAAGAAGGAGGCGCAGCATCGGAGGCTTAACGTGGTCGCGGCGCCGAAGCCGACGCCGGGCGGCAAGATCGATGTCGGGCGACGGCGACGCCGCATGGCATCGGGTCCGGTGGTACACCGACCAAGAAAGTGGTGCCGGTGAGTGTTCCGTAAGATGTGTGGGTGCCGGACACCGGCGCTAGCAACCATATGACCGAGTCGGTCGGTCCGTTCTTCCATATTTCGACAAAATCGTTCACGGGACCGCGGCGTTTCGGGTGACGGCTCCAAAGGTCAAGATCAAAGGTATGGGCTCTGTTGTTATGCAAGATAGTAATAAAGGTCATAAGGTCCTAATTGGAGTCTACTACATACCTGAATTAAAGAGCAACATTGTCAGTTTGGGTCAATTGGAAGAAAAGGGGTTTAAGTTTGTGGGAGAAAATGGGAGGTTATGTGTTTACGTTCCTGTTGATTTCTGCTCCTTGAATTGGTAACAAACTGTATCTGGCTAAGTTTGGGTTGGTTCCACCAATATGCCTGCTAGCACGCCCGATGATGTCTCCCGGAATTGGCATGCTAGATATGGTCACCTCAATTTCAGATCATTGAGTGACCTTGGTTCCAATAGCATGGTTGATTGGTTGCCAATAGTTAAGAGGATAGAACAAATTTGTGATGGGTGTGTTCTGGGTAAGCAACATAGAAAGCCTTTCCCACAAGTGTCAAAATTCAGGGCAAACAAGGGGTTGGAGTTAGTGCACACAGATCTTTGTGGTGAGATCACTCCTAAGAGCATAGGGGGTGCCTCATATTTCCTACTGGTGGTTGATGACTATAGTAGGTATATGTGGGTGGAGATGTTGAGCAGTAAAGATCAAGCTCTAGATTGTTTCAAGAAAGTTGTAGCAAGAGCTGAGACTGAGTCTGGTGCAAAACTTAAAGCCCTGAGAACAGATAGGGGGGGGAGAATTCAACTCCCATCTATTCTCTGTCTTTTGCAGTGACGGAGGAATCAAACATTATACTACCACTCCATACACCCCACAGCAGAATGGGGTGGTGGAGAGGAGGAACCAATCTGTTGTTGAGATGGCCAAGTGCCTGTTGAAGACAATGAATGTCCCTTCTGTATTCTGGGGAGAGGTAGTCAGAACATCTGTGTATTTGCTAAACAGGTCACCCACTAAAGCTCTCAACAATATTACTCCTTTTGAAGCTTGGCATGGAATGAAACCCAAGGTCAGTCACTTGAAAATTTTTAGTTGTGTGGCACATGTGAAGCAAGTTGGTCCTGGTATTAGTAAGTTGTCTGACAGATCGAAGAAAATGATCTTCATTGGTTATGAATCAGGCACAAAGGGGTATAGACTCTTTGATCCCTCTACCAACAAGTTGGTGATCAGCAGGGATGTAATATTTGATGAGAAGATGCCATGGAACTGGGACAATTGGATGTGTAACACAAATCATCAAGAGACAGATACTTTTATTGTTCACTATGAACTGCCTGACCAAAATCCGACAATAGGAGATGTTGCTGATCAGCCAGCCAGTCTAGGTGCAGGGGCTAGTGCTGGTAACACTGCAGGCACTTCTACAAGGTTGGGGTTCAGGTGGAACCTATTCTTCACCATCTCATGGTACTCCAGAGTCAAGTATAGCACAAAATGTGAATTATGCAACACCACCTAGTCAGCATTCTGAAGACACCTATGGTGGCCCTCTGAGATTCAGAAAAATATCTGATATTCTTGAAACCACTGATGAGTTGCTTGATTATGAGCACAGTGGTATCTGTCTGCAAGCAACTGATGAACCAAGGGGTGTGCAAGATGCTCTGGAAGAAGATTGCTGGGTTAAGGCCATGAACTTAGAGTTGAAGTCAATCCAAGACAATGACACTTGGCATTACATTGACCTGCCTGTGGGTCACAAAGCAATAGGTTTGAAGTGGGTTTACAAGGTAAAGAGGGATCCTGAAGGGAATGTAGTGAACTATAAAGCAAGGCTTGTTGCAAAGGGTTATGCTCAAAAATATGGGGTGGATTATGTGGAGGTTTTTGCTCCTGTTGCTAGGCTGGAGACAGTGAGACTCATTTTAGCACTAGCTGCCACAAGGAAGTGGGAGGTGCATCACATGGATGTAAAATCAACATTTCTCAATGGTGAGTTTCAGGAGGAGGTATATGTGACACAACCTCCTCGCTTTGAAGGCAAGGTTCTCAAGCTAAAGAAGGCACTTTATGGCCTGAAACAAGCACCTAGGGCCTGGAATGCAAAGCTAGACCAAGAGTTGATCAGGCTGGGGTTCTGTAGGAGTGAAGAAGAGCATGCAGTCTATATGAGGGGCAGTGGAGACTCTCTATTGCTGCTAGGAGTGTATGTTGATGATCTCATCATTTGTGGGCCAAACATTATGCACATTAATGAGTTCAAGCAGCAAATGTTCAGAACCTTCAGTATGAGTGACTTGGGGTTACTAAGCTATTATTTGGGCATGGAAGTCAAGCAAAGACCTAGTGAGATCACCCTATGTCAGAAAGCATATGCAGCAAAGATAATTGAACATGCTGGTATGACAGGATGCAATCCTGTTGATACTCCTATGGAATAAAATCTGAAACTACTTCCTGGGAAACCTGAGTTGGCAAAAGATGTGACAAAATTCAGAAGCTTGGTGGGAAGCTTGAGGTATCTGGTCAATACTAGACCTGACATATCCTTCTCTGTTGGTTATGTGAGCAAATTCATGGAGTGTCCTACCACTGAGCATTGGGCTGCTATCAAAAGAATTGTGAGATACTTGGTAGGCTCCTCTGAATATGGTTGCAGGTATACCACAAGCTCATTTTCAAACCTGAAGCTATTGGGTTACTCTGACAGTGATCATGCTGGTGACTTGGAGAAGAGAAAGAGCACGACAGGTGTGGTGTTCTTCTTGAAAGGCAATATAGTGACTTGGTCGTCACAGAAATAGAAGGTGGTGGCATTATCGAGCTGTGAGGCTGAGTATGTTACTGCATCTTCAGCAGCTTGCCAAGGTGTGTGGTTGACAAGACTGATTGCAGACTTAACAGGGGACTAAGCTGCAGAGGTTCAAACTGTTGATGGACAGCAAGTCAGCATTGGAGCTGAGCGAGAATCTAGTATACCATGAGAGAACCAAACACATTGACACACACTATCATTTCATTAGGGAATGTGTCAGTGATGGAATTGCAGAAGTTGAGCACATTGGCACTGATCGGCAGCTAGTAGACATTCTGACGAAGCCGCTTGGGAGGATCAAGTTCGTGGAGATGCGACACAAGCTGGGTGTTAGTGCTATTGCTCACGATTAAGGGGGTGAAATGTTGTTCCCAACCTGTAATCATGGCAAGTTATCATTTATCTTTTTAGATGCATGTATTAGGTTCAATTTAGTTGTGAACACTTTGTACTTTCACGTAGAATCCTAGGTGCACGGAGGTTGCACACGTGTACGCCAAGACCGCGTCGCCCACCTCCTCGCCATGGTCGGCACGCCGTGCATGTCGCACGAAAGTGACCGCAAATGACGGCACCTCGTGCAGCGCCCAACCGTGGGCGGGGGAGGCGGATCGAGCCTAGATAGGCCAAGTTGAATGCATCAAAAAAGCTGCGCCATTCGCAGTGGAAAACAGAAACTGTCTCTCGCCCTCTCTCTCGCACATGCGCATCGGTAGGGTTTTAGTTGACGTGGTCACCACCTGCCGGCGCCGCGCCGTCGCCGAGCTTCGCCGTCGTTGAGCTCGGTTTCATCACGTCTTTCCTTTATATTATCTCCAATTGAATTTGAGCTGGACACAAGAAGGATCTGAGTGACTCCATATCAATGAGAAGGGTTGGGTCTCCCATGGCTTGTCATTGTCTCCTTTGGCTAGTCATAGCCTCTCATGGTTGGCCGGACATGGCTTCGATGGTTGGTTAGGTCAGCAGTGTTGGCAGGGCTCATCATCTTGTCGACGGGAGATGAAAAGAGGTTACAATCTCCGCAACTGGAGAAAGGGGGAAGATAAGAAAAGGCGTAGTCCGCTTAAGATCCGGGGAAGATACGAGAATGATTCCGGAGAAGATTAGAATGAGCTGGGGAAGACGGGAGATGATCGAGAGAAACTCACAAGAAGATATGAGAATCAACAACGAGTTAGAATTGATATAAGTTAGGGAGCGAGATGTCTCCAAAAATTATTAGGAGAATTTTTGAGAGAGAGAGAGAGAGAAGAGAACTTGCTACAAATTTGTGTACTATGACACAAAACCCTAGCTCAACTACAAAGCTCGACAAATTCCTACAATCAATTCTACATGTATGCGACATTTCGCTAGTGGGCCAATCTTACGTTTGACCTAGCAACTACATGATCCACACATTACAGGAAAATTTTTAAAAAGTTTGTATTTTTGACTTCTCCAAAATCCGGGTTGTTACACACAAGCATCGCATGGACTCAACCGAGCCTTCTAGTCAGCCTCCCCTTGCATCCGCACAGCCGTGCGCTCTTAACTTGCGTGGACACCATGGGGAAGATGAATCCCAGCATAATGCAATAGCAATTCTAGCTTCTAATGGTTACCTCCAAGCTTCACTAGAGGATATGTCATATGCGGTTTCGGGCTAATTCAATTAGCATCGGTGTGGGCAAAGTACGGCACCAACATTCAGCTTAAGAATAGTGTTTAGCTTAAGAACACTGTAGAAAACCATATCTTTTGTTTGTTGCAGAAGATCTAGATGCCTTAAATCAGCTCACCGGACTAAATTGCCATGACAGACCAACTCACCGAGAAGTTTCTCACTTTCTTAGTCATTGATTCAACCTGTGATGCAAAACAAGTCGACACTGACTCTGGCACTATAACCTCTTCAAAGGTGAAGCTCTACCTGACTACTTTCCCGCTGGGACCAAGCTTTCTTCCATTTGGATTTCGCAACATTGCTTCTTGTTACAAAGAATCGCTCTTCGCTCCAACACAGAATATTTCTCCCGTAGATCGCCTTGTCATGTTTACAAACAAAATTTGGCCTTGACTTATCTTGATATCAAGGAGGTTGTCACATACAAACATTTTCTTCTAGAATTCCATGCAAGAATGCATTCTGAACATCAAGTTGGCGCAATGTCCACCCTCTAGAAATAGCAATGGATAAAATTAACCTAATTGTGGCCTCCTTGACTACAGGACTAAACGTGCCCTCGTAGTCAATACTGTAGTGTTGTTTAAAACCTTGAGCAACCAAACCAGCTTTATATCTGTCAACTAAGCCATCTGCCTTGCGTTTGACCTTGTAAACCCAATTAGAACAAATGATATTCTTGCCATGGGGATGAGGAACTAAATGCCAAGTCCCATTGCACAGTAGCGCATTATATTCTGAATCCATCGTAGCAACACATCGTGAATGTCGAAGAGCTGCAACAAGAGTGGTAGGTTCTGCATCAGAAAGAGTGGGCTGCATTCCCCATCGGATAGTACCATCAGTAAAATTTTTGGGCTACCGAATGCCGTGCTGGAGGCACGTGCCATGCTGATGTAGATGCCCTAGAGCCATAGGCGGAGACGCAACATCAGCAGCCACACCGGATTGAGGAGCATGCACACCCTATCCCGCGGCCGCATCCACCTCGGGACTTGACGGGGTCAGGCCAGGATCAAGCCGTGCAGATCCGGACGGTGTAAGAGACGGTGACGGTGTCGATGTAGCCGTAGAGGATCCCGGCTGGGTCGCCGGTGGGGAGCCCGCCGATAGCTCCCTGCATAGACGTCGATCCTGAAGGGCATCCATCTGCGCCAGAATCAGTGCCGGGGGCAGTAGGAGGAGCATCATCGATGCCGCTGCCTCCCCCGCCGGACACAGGAAATGATGCCCAAATAAACCTGTGTTTTTGCCCCGAACTTGCATTAATTTGATCCGAATTTTTGCCTGCACCTGTATCCTGTTCACAAGATCTTGTAACACCATTAGACAGGTTAGGAGAAGGCAAACATTGGTTAGTCACATTTATATTCCCCGAATTCAAGAGAATATCAGGAAGGATGCTAATTCGCTTTGCGCAAAAGAGTGCCTCGCATTTGGATGCATATGTGCAAAAAGGAAAAAGAGTTTCATGAAACACCACATCTCGTGAGATGTAAACACGCCCTTGAGCTGGATCAAAGGAATTTGTACCCTTTATGTTGAGTACTGTACCTAAGAAAAACAAACTTCTTAGATCAAAATTCCAATTTTTTGAATTATAGGGCCTCAAATTTGGCCAGCAAGCACATCCAAAAGCTCGCAAGAAACCATAATCTGGTTGTTGTTTCAAAAAGCAAAAGTGGGGGTCTCATTATTGATGAACGTGAGGGTAGCCCGTTAATCAAATTAACAGCCATAAGGAAAGCCTCATAACAAAATTTGAGTGGCATGCACGCATGGGATAAAAGTGAGAGACCAACCTCAACAATGTGGCGATGCTTTCTTTCAGCAGCTCCGTTTTGCTGATGAGCATGAGGACTGGAAACATGATGCCTGATCCAATCCGTGAGAAAAAAAGGAATTTAAGGCTCTATATTCTCCTCCCCAATTGGTTTCGATAGCGAAGATTTTTTTATCAAATTGTCGTTCAACTAGGTGCTGAAAATCTCAAAAGCATTGAAAAACTTCAGATTTGTGTTTCAAAAGATAAATCCACATGAACTTGCTATGGTCATCAATAAAACTCACATAGTAACTATGACGCCCTACAAAAGTAGGAGCGGGACCCCACATATCCAAGAAAATAAAGTCTAAAGGACTATATGACAGACTCGAAGATTTTAGGTATGGCAACTGATGACTCTTGCCTTGTTGGGAAGCATTACAGACACTAGGACTCAACTCCTTATCAAAGGGTAAATTATTACGGCTAAGGACTTGTTGCACTACTGAAGTGGATGCATGACCTAGCTAGTGATGCCACAACGACTCAAACACCTTGGAAGCCGCATGGGCTTCTTTATTCGATGATGACCTACTGATAGATGGCCACAAGGGATAAAGGCCATGATCACATCTGCCTTTGAGGATGGTTTTCTTCGTGCGTTATTCCTTGACACAAAAATGGGTAGGATGAAATTCAAAAAAGCCTCATTATCTCGAGTCAATTGATGGAGAGAAAGAAGATTTTTACTGGTTTTAGGAACATGCAGAATATTGTTAAGATAAATATTGTGAGATGGCGAACATAAAGTGGTGTGACCAATGTGAGCAATTTCCATACCAAATCAATTTGCAGCGTGCACAACATCGCCGTCATGGTACTTCTCCAGTGGTTAACTTCTCAAGTTCCCGGTGATATGATCGGTGGCTCCTATGTCCATGTAACAATTTATGTCCACTGCATGCGACCCAAACAAGGCCGAGGACACGGATTTCGAGGGGGCCTGAAACCGAGCGATCAAACCTTTTCAAGCAGCGATAGGCGGGGTGACCCTCCTTCCCGCACACCCGACATATCAGGCCGATTGGAAGCCCCCACCTTGAGGACGAGCACCATCACGACTGCTCTTGCCATGGTCGAAACCACCGCTGGGCTGCCTCCATTGTGACCCCCGTCCACGCGAGTTGTTACTACCACGACCACCTTTGGCGGCTGAATTAACGTAGGAGTTCTAACCCCGCCGTTCTTGATCTCTCGGCGTTGCACTGAAGCTTATCAGCTGTGTAAAGCTCCCTAACCGACATGGGTTCAACCCCGCAGCAACCGCGAACACCACCAGATCGAATTCTTGATCCAATCCGGTGAGGACATAGGACACAAGCTCTTCATCTTCTAGCCTCCTTCCAGCAGATGCCATGTCGTCCGCAAGTCCTTTCATCTTGGTAAATAACTCAGAGATGGTGGACCTACCCTTGGAGGCAGTGGCGAGTGCCATCCTTGTGGCGATAAGTCGTGACCTTGATTTATAAGTGAACATCTCCTCAATAGCCGCCCAGGCAGTGGCGGCGGTGACGGCCTTCGTGGACACCTGGCCAATGATCTCCCGTCCAAGATTGGATAGAAGGTAGCTGAGGACCGTTTGGTCCTTTGCATGCCATGTTGCATGCTCGGGGTTCACCACAGGCACCTCCATCTTGTCGTTAGGATCCTTGGGGACGAATGAATGGATTTGGTGGCGATGCCGATGCCTCAATGAATGAGGCGACTTGCGCTCCGTTGAGTGCTGAGAGGACTTGAATCTCCCAGATGACATGATTGCTTCTGGTCAGCTTCTCGCCGGCGGCAGCAGGAAGACGCCGAGAGAGGAGATGGCATTTGCTGCGGAGGAAGAGGAAGCGAAAGCCATGGATCTCCGCTAGGATGCTGGCTCTGTATACCATGTAAAGATGGGTGAACGAGTTGCCGCCGAGCAAAGCCCCCACAGTTATATAGGTGGGCAAAGCCCCCACAGTGGCATATACAAGGGATATTCGGTTACAACAGATTAGGATATACTCTAGCATCCGTCCTATCTTGATCTACAAGCTAGGAGATTACAACAACAATATACCGGCTAGAGTCCTAAGAATATCCTATACAATAGATATGTCATAGTTTAACTCAGGGAAAGGCATGTTCATGTGCTTGCAGCTGTAGCTCGGGAATCCGTCGTCAACCACATGGTTGTGCCTAGACACGCACTTGGAGTTGTTGGACGCCACGTAGCAGGTACACAATGGCCCTAGAAATATGTCCACGGCCGCCTCACAGGTAGTGCCCCAGAGCTCTCCCCATCATCACCGAGAACTGGTGCCACCAGGCCCACCATCAGCGTGGGCACCGTGATGTAGTTGTTACGGAGTTGTTGTGCTCACGCTTAGCCGCGGCGGCCTTCACGATAACGGCGATGGCGAACTTCGACACTGAGTGTGAGTACGTCCGTAACTCGCCGAGATTGCCGCTGATCTTCGCCATGCAAAGGATGAAACCGTCCGTCAGCGGCAGATCCTGCAAGCTGCTTTATCTCGGCCAGAATCCTGCGCACGTTCAAGGACATGACGGCGTATAACTGCGCGAAGTCCAGGATGGCGTTCTGCTTGGTACCTGGGGACAGCTGACCCACACCAAAGCCGAGCATGATGTCCAGCCGGCCGTGCATCCGACAGCCGCGGTGAAGCTGTGCTCGACGGTGACGTTGTAGGGCACGAAGGCTGAATCTGTTGGGGTACATAGATTAGATAGATTTCCTTCGATATATACTTTTGTTATAATAATACTTTTGTTTCGAAAAAAATATATACATTTGTTATAATAATACTTTTGTTTCACAAAAAAACAATAAAAAACTAACCATGCAAAACAAATTAATTTTTACTCTGGATGGATTTTCTGATTTTATTTGTGTGAAAAAGGTATATTTGATTTGTAAATTAATTTTTATATCATGGCAGTGGTCGGTAATTTCTTAGATAGCAAAACAAATCTATGGATGGTTATACACTTTAAATTCGATGGTCGGATGTTTCTAATTAACGTGAGAATTTCTAGCATTTATCTTTTTTTGTTAGCGCATCTCGTTAGAGTTAACGTGGAGCCTCCGTTGGAGCCTCCAATTAGTAATAGATAGCGAAACAAATCCAATGGCTATGGATGGTTATACACTTTAAATTCGATGGTCGGATGTTTCTAATTAACGTGTGAGAATTTGTAGCATTTATCTTTTTTTGTTAGCGCATCTCGTTAGAGTTAACGTGGACCCTCCGTTGGAGCCTCCAATTAGTAATAGTAAGATATCCATTAATGCACATATAATTGCATGTCAAGAAAATTTATCTTGAGAAGTGGGGAGTTTTTTTTTTGCAGCCCACAGGTGTGGCTATATCTTTGTAACCTTTGAGATTCATTTGAAGTGAACTATCATAATTATAAAGCTAAAATATTAATATCCTATTGAGGTTAGCACTCTTACAACATCCTAGCTCTTAGTTTAACCTCTACCACTAATCTTAAGCAACATGATGCAAACTTTAAATGACAATTTATTCTATCGTAGTACCAAAGGGTCTGTCTATGATCTCAATTCTTTACTTTTAAAATATAAAAAATATAGAATATGCATAAAAATTTTAAATCAACTTGATGATAAAAACTATGAAACAATTAGTGGGATAAAATTTGAAAAGCAAAATTTAGAATAATGATTTGGTAAAATATGAGCTGCAACTAGGAGCTGTCATAGTTAAAGCAAAGATTTGAACTAAATGCATATTAAAGATACATTGATGTGTCGTTCAAAAAAAAAAAACTATGGATAATTATGAAAAACAGATAGATTAATAACTTATATGCTTATTTGTGCAAAGAATTTTAACCCGTATGAGACAACGAGCTAAGTGATTAGTATATAATATGGCAAATGAAGTTCCCCGAGTATTGGTCATCTAGTCATATCTTAGCTAGCGTGTTGTAACATATCGCAACACCAGCATATAAGTGGCCGTATTTTTATTTAGTTCCAGCTTCGTGCGCATCAGTGTTCTGAACTCTGTGTGCTAAGTTGAATACAGCAACTTATATTTCTAACTTGTGCTATACAATTGTACAACAGAAAGAATGCATGAAGATCCAAATAGCGCACCACTAGGTGCCATGGGTTCCCTTCCCAGTAGGCTGGATATGCTCCCTTGCAGTGATGATATCTCGGAGCTCAAAGACTATATTCACAGCATTAGTGATAGCCTGAAGAAGCTGTCGGAGGTACATGACCCTCCCCTCACCGTGAATTACTGGATGCAACATGCACGCGAATTGTCATACGACATAGAAGCATATCTTGATGGTTCAGATGCACAGACGAAAGATAGTCTCAATGATTCAGATGCCATTGAGGGAGAAGATCCCGATGATTCATATGGCAAGATGAAAGACTGTATCGACAATTCAGATGATGAGACCGAATACTCAACCGATGAATCACATACCGAGATTGAAGACAATCCCGCTGATTCAGATGCCGACATGGAAGACTCTATGGACGATTCAGATGACGAGACAGAAGAGACTGTCGATAATTCACGTAGCAGTATGCAAGACTCTAGCTGCAGTTCAAATTACAAGATATCAGGATTCAGGACAAGAGCCAAGGGAATCATGGATCGCTACGAAAAGTTCAATCTTCACTCCATTCTTAATTGTCCTGCAGCTGCAACAACAGTAGTAAGCCCTCATCCCAGTCAGGATGTGGTCCTTTTTGGCATGGACAACCAAATGAGGAATGTTATCTCGCTGCTGCAGCCTAAGAATGACAATGATAACCAGTTAAAGATTGTATCCATTCTTGGTGATGATGGAATTGGTAAGAGCACACTTATCCAAAAAAATATGGCATGAATCATTCAAAGAACAAAAGATATGGCCTGAACCGCATTCAGAAGTAAAAATTAAACGAGCATTCGTACAGATGGGTAAAAAGCCTGATGTGAGGATGATTCTTCGAAGCATACTGTCACAAGTCAGTCTGCAAGAACCAGCTAAAGATAGTGGGGTCACAAATCTCATTCAGGAGATCAGGAAGCACCTAGAACACAACAGGTTTGTCTTAGGCACATATATCGATTCACATGTTGGCTGATCTTTTTCTTATTAGCTTATATTGGTTTCCCTCTTTTTTCCCTTTGTGTCTTGTTGTAACACGATTTGAATACTGAATTTTCCATTCCTAATTAACATACTATAAAAATTTACTATATATATGTAGAAATTTTAAGAAACATAAGTGTTAAAAACTAATGAAAAATTAAGGCACCAACTATTCAAATTATTTATATTTACACATAATCTAACATATTTATGTCATTTTTTTATATTTGTTCAGTTATAGAATATGTCACCACTTACTACTCTATATATTTTACATCCCAATTCATAGCTTTTACATTTATACCATTTCCATCCATGCTTGATACTTGTTTATTTGAAACCCAATCTCACTGTGTCTCTGACATTATTTTATTTTAATCTATAACTTCTTTGAGTTTGACATGACAATTAATACTCATTAGTTCTTCTATGTACAACATATCGTTTGCATAGTGCATGCATATATACCTTTCATGATGACATGAAAAATGAAGATTCTGGATATGTTCAAACTCTCTACCTTCTATATTGGGTAACCCTATCAAGGCCTTCTTCTCCTTGTGTGTCCATGAACCAAGCAAGGTCTAATGATTTCTAAGAGTAGTATGGAGGTAGGAAGGAGGCCACAAATTTTGTTTATTGATATGATGGGAAGCTTGGTTTGAATTCCACATAAGTACAGCGTGATGCAACACCATCACATATGTTTTTTTTTAGAAGGGGCGGCAAAAGCTTTGCTGCGATTTATATTCGACGAAAAAATAAAAAGGCAAGTGCCACCCCAGTTTTTTTTGACCTGAAACGAGCCGAAAAAACCATATAGATGTGGAGGGCACCCTACTCCATGTGCACACTTAGGTACCAAAGCAACTGAAACAACTCCACGACTCAACTTGGTCGAAACATCGACCACCACTAACCACTCAACTCGGTCGAAACGACCCCACTAAAACAACTCAAACACAACTAAACAACAAACTCGGATGGAAGAAAATAAACATGATGCTCCGCTCGCCGGTTGGATTGGGTCATCAACATGAGTCTCCATCCACAACCGCAAGTCGATTGGAAAAGCGACACAAAAACACACAACACAACTGTACACCACCACCACCTGGGAGAGGAGCCAAAAGTCGGCCGTCGGAACCTGCGCCGTCGTCGCCAACGTCGTGCCACACCCGAAGCCGCAGCCTGCTGCAAGCCCAAACGGCTACCAAAACTCCTCCACCATGGGACTATCACCCACAAGCCGCACACCCACGATGGTGGATTCCCCAGCTCCAGCGAAGTGTCGCCGAGAACAATCCCATCGTGGCACCAATGAAAACCACTGCTCCTGGCTACTCTACGTGGGGCCTCGCCTCGCCCACTGCCTCACACTTCACTAAACCACTAATCCACTGCCCAGGACTCATATCTGAAACCACACTGAGCGCCACCTCCACCCAGCCGGCACTGAGATCACCACCACCATGCGCACCAACTCCAGGCCACTACCACCCATGGGCTCTTTGCACCATGCCGCCAACACATGGACCCCGCACACCTTCTTCTTCCCTACACCCGACCAACCAGACCACCACTACCACAAGCTAAGACAAGTCTCTCGTGAGTGACGCCTCCAAGGAGGACGCGACACCAATGGCGCCGGGCTGCCGCCGTCCAATAATCGGACCGGGTTTTCACCCCAAGACTCCATGCATAAGGCCACAATGTTCCATAGCGGTGTCCCCAACAAGAAGAATGACGCCCGAAAGGCGCCGTCACCGCTAATACCAACATGAAAGTCGGTGAAGGCTTTCGCCTGGATCCACTCCGCACCTAACACACGCTCTCGGACAAGCGGCGGCCGCCCCCGCGCCGTCTCCGCAACTCCTCCGCGATGAAATGGCTCGGTACCTCCGCACCATGCCGCCACGGCATCGCGAGGACATACGCCAGAAGGCACCCAGCCCCACCACCCGAGGCGATGCCGAACAACACAGAGGTCGAGGAGAGAGAAGGGGAGCACCACCATCTCACCTCTGTCCCCCGCAGTCCGCGACGTTAGATGTCCGCCCGGCAACGTATTCGACCGCCATGGCCAAAAGTTGCCAACCAAGAGGCGCCCCCACAACCGGGCCACCCGCAGTGCAGAGACACCGCGCCCCCTCCATGCAACCACGCTTGTCACCGCCGCCGCCGCCGTCCCCCGCACGACATGCCCGTGCACCGAAGCCCCCATGTCGCCGGCCATCTTCCTCCGACAACGGCGCTAGGCACCAAAGACGCCACAACCGACCCAAGCCGCGCACGTCATCTTCAATCTCCTCCCGACGCCGCCGACACCGAAGACCGCACCCACCCACCGTTGCCACCCGCACAGATCCAGCCGAGGCCAAATCATCGCACCACTCGCACCTCTCGCCATCGCGCAGATCGCACCTCCACCACCACCGCCGCCCCAAAGCCCGGATCCGACCGAGCGAGCCCCCGGATCGGTGCCGCAACGCTTAGGAGGTGACCGGACGAGCCCCACGTGGCCCTCAAAGCAGCGCCCGATGAGCTGTCACGACGCCACCGCCATGAAGCTACCCGGTGCGCCCGAGCCACTGGTGAGGCCCGCCGTGGGACCGCCAGATCTGGCCTCAAGTCCGCCCAGATCCGGCCGCCGAGGCCCCAAAGAGCACCCATCGGCGTCGGGAAAGAGGTCGTAGCCGCGTGGGAGAAGCAGGTCCGCCGCGCGCACATCCGCTCATAGCACACGACTAGCACGAAGAGGGACCCGCCGTCGCCATCACGGGGAGCCGCGCGGACTTCGGCGTCCTCCCTCCGGGGCGACGGCGAGGGCAGGGAGGCTGGGAGGGAGCTGGTTGGCGGTGGGAGGGAGCGCCGCCCGAGTCGCCCGAGCGGAGGGCGACGCTGGGGCCGGGAGCGCTTTATTAAAAACCTCTATGGTCTTGTGATTCTACCATATAATGTCATCTCCTTTAAGTTGGTGTTCTAATAATAATATATTGGAGTGCACTGTTATATTCAGATCCCAACTAACAAAACAAGAAGCATAAACACCATAGAAGAAAATACGCAAATAAAATGACACACTCTAACATAATCCTACGGCGAACAAATGGACACGTGGAGGCCTGCTATCAACTCAATCCTATCGCAATTTTGTTTTGTCATCTTTCACTACTAAAGCTGCCCAGCTGCCCATATTGTCTTCTGTTTTCTCTCTTCCTTTCTTAGTTGTAATATTGTCCTCATATATTGAAGGAATGAGTAAAGTAAGATATCTTGATGGCTGGTCCATTGGATACTGGTTAATTGTTGGTCTTAAATTTATGTATATGAACTTGTAATACTTTTGTCCCTTTTTCATATACTCTCTCTCAAACTGCTAGCCTATGCAAGAGATGTTTCACTACAATACCAAGTCTGAAAGGTTTTAGTCATTTTTTATTCTATTAGTTCCCATGAATCTGGCAGAATTTGTTCAGAACATTTACTACAAAATTATTTTGCAGGTACTTGGTTATAGTCGACGACGTGCCGTCATTACCAGTTTGGGATGTTGTTGGCCGTGCTTTTCTATGTTGCAGTTGCAGTTCCGGTTGCAGCTTTGGCAGTAGAGTAATAACAACAACATCAGATGAGAAGGTTGCACTGGCATGTTGCAGTTATCGACTTGAGCATAATTATGATATGAAGCCTCTCAGTGTGGGTGATTGTACAGAATTATTTATCAGAACAGTTGTTGGCTCCGGAACAGTGAATTTTCAAATATCTAATGATGTCTCTGAGGAAATTAACAGAAAAAGTGGTGGTTTACCCATAGCTGTTATGTGGACAGCCATTCTCATGGCAAGCCAGCCAGAAATAAAAAAAAGTTATGCCTGCTGGAAACAGAACAGGGATTAAGCAAGATGCAAAATGAAGAGAACTTGATTCTGATGTAATGAAATTTCTAGATAAAAATTTGAGAATAGAGCCAACTCTAGATAAAAATTGGAGAATAGAGTCAACTCCAGGCGAGATTCTGAACCAAATACTAAAGCTTTGTTACAGTAGTCTTCCTCATTATTTGAAGACATGTCTGCTATATCTCAGTGTGTACCCAGAGAACTACTTTTTTCTGAAGGAAGATTTGGTTAAACTGTGGATAGCTGAAGGTTTTATCTGTACATCAGAGGACGACAAAGTTGAAGTCGCCGGCAGGTATTTTGATATCTTTGTCAGTTTAGGCCTGATCCAACGGATGGATGTTAACTGTAGTAAGCAGCACTATCAGGGACAGGTGGTTGAGGATGAGGGAGAAGTTTATCCCCTGAGAGTACCCTATGTAGTGCACCCTACTGTATTTGATTTTATCACTACCAAGTCAACAGAAGATAATTTCATCACTGTCATAGATTATTCTCAGTTGACTGTAGCATTCGAAGAAAAGATTCGTCGACTGTCCCTCCACTTCGGCAGTGCAATATATGCAAGTACACCAAAGAGAATTGGATTGTCTCATGTTCGAACACTCTCATTCATTGGACTCGTGAGCTGCATGCCTTCATTAATGGAGTTTAAGCTTGTTCGAGTCTTGATCCTTCATCTCTGGGCTGACGATGGAGACAAGAAGTTTCCACTTGCAGAAATCTGTAGACTAGTTCTGCTAAGATATTTGCAGGTTAGATGTAACGGCACTGTAGAATTACCTGGTCAGATTGGATGTCTGAAACACTTGGAAACACTGGAAATAAACTCAGTAGTTACAGCTGTTCCATCAGATGTTTTCCATCTTCCAAGATTGTTGCACCTCTGCCTTGGATTGAAACAAAATCTCACTCTAGGTCCTGTTGCTGCAGTCAATGCTATTTCTTCAGATGAGTTGCTGCCTCCCATGGATGACTCAAGCAGCACATCCACACCTTCAGTCCAGATATTTGAGTTGCTGCTACCCATTTGCATCTTTTCAAGGCTCCCCATGTGGATTCCGCAACTCCGCAAACTCTCCATTTTGGAAATTGTTGTCAGAGAATTGTTTGCCCCAGACATCGATATGCTCACTGACCTGCCGTTGCTGACAGCTCTATCCTTGTATGTCCGGGTACCGACTACAGGAAACATAGTCTTCCATAGAGGCACGTTCCCAGCTCTCAAGTATTTCAGATTTATGTGCGGAGTATTATCGCTGGACTTTCAGGAAGAAGCTGTGCCCAATCTTCAGAGACTCACCATAGAATTCAACGTCCGCAAAAGGCGGAAGTATGACAACATACTTGCTGGCATCCAGCACCTGTTAAACCTGCAGGTGGTCGTTGCGAGCATTGGTGCAACCCTAGGCACGGAGGAAAATGATTGGATTGCTGCAGAGTCCGAATTAAGGGACACCACAGATTATCATCCAAATGGAATATCGTTTATCATGAAACGAGTGCATCAAGTAGAAGAGGAAGATCCTCCTCCTCCACTTGATTCTTTTTTAGTCTAAATGAGCAAGAAGTTCCAGTCATACATGGCCAGCAAACTGAAGACTCCACAAGTGAGCAATCTATAAATCATGACAAGGTGCCCGCAAAAGATACGCATGAACATCCTAATTTTGGGTACGTACTTTCTCCATTTTGATTATCGACAAATTTAGGGCCATTTTTTTAATATATCATATTTATCATACTAAAAAATACGTGTACATTATTAGTGGCATTCGTGTGAGAAAGAACATCTCCGTGATAAGCAGAGCAGGCAATGCAGGCAATAGCCGTCACAGGTACTAGTTCACTATCTCGCTAAATTAGTGTTTGCTAAAGTAATTATGGCTCTCATCCACAGCTGCTATTGCCCTCTATTTTTTTGAGCTTGTTTCTTGCTTCTGATTATGTATAAAATGAAGTTTTCTTCGCCGTTCCCATAGGTGAGCATAAAGTAAATGTAAGAAAATCCAGCAGTTGGAAGATTAAAAATCCAAATATAATAAACACGATAAAAGGTAAAACCATATAGCTTGCATTTTTGTAAATCATTCAGAAAAAGTAAACCATGATTATTAATTGGGATTGTGTGGTATCATGTCACGATCACGGTCAAAATCAATCAGGTGGGCATATGTATGGTTTTTTTCTTCTCTCCGGCCTCACAGTGACATGGTGAAATGTAAGAGGATTGTTTAAGCTGGTCAGCTTTGGGACTTTACTTCCACTCGCATGGTGCGATTAAAAAAAAAATAACGAGTTCTAGACACAGATACGCCGTTGAGATTTATTAGAAATTTATATCAAATTAAAGAGGCCTTGTTATTTTTGAAAATTTGTACTGGGCGTGTAATTATTTAGCCCTTTGGGTTGCGCCCATTTGTTGTCCCTTGCTCGGAATCCTTCCATCTATTTTGTTCACACACTAAGTGGATAAATGTCTCTCTCCTGTGCAGAGAAACCAATGACATGCCAGTGGTAATCCTTGATAACCAAGCCGGTGTGCACTGCACGGAAACTTCAACGTGCTTTCCAGTCTCAACATAGGGCGCGAGAATGTTGTGCTTGTTGCCGCCAATGGTGGAGAAATGGAAACCTTCATGTCAGGTTCTGTGAATAACGTGAACTTCGAGCTGACCGATGTCTATTACTGCCCTGAACTAGGGAACATAATCGTTGTCTCTGGGTCCATTCTTGGCAACGATGATTATGGGTGCGAATTCGGCCGAGGGAAGATCACTGTTAAGGACCTCAGGAATGGCACGACCATAGGTGAGGGACGCCTCGTTGACGGCAACTACATCTTGGACTACCTGAAGATCCCAGGCGACAGGACTCGTGTGCCACAGAAGCCAGGGCTTGTGACCACGGTGTCGAATGCTCTCAGTTCAGCTTTGCATCGCCTGGGACTGAACCCGAAGGGGCCGCCGCCCATGTAGACGTTCTGTAAACGCGCAGAAACACCCGTTATTGTAAGTGTTGTTGTTTAAATGGATATTATAGTTGTTGCAGCTTGGTTTTTTGCAACTTCTTGTGACGCACAGTTTTTCTGAAATGGGAATTGCATTGGCTGCATGGTTTCTTTTAGGCCGTCAGTTGCACGACAGAGCCATTTATACTCTGTCGCACAATATATTAGAGAATCTTGAGGTCATATATATGGTTCCTTGTGGCAAATTAAATATGGATAGAGTCTGAGTGCCCTAACTGTAACATATTTAGACTGTTAGAGATGATAAAGTCGTTTCTTAGAGGAAACGTTCGCTGCCTAGTAACTGCCACGAAAAATATATGAAGGACACTTATGGGGAAAATTTCTTTTTAGATTTCCGTTTTGCATGGGTGCATTGGACGAACCGTAGTTTGTTCAAAATATCACTACTTGCAAACAATGGGTACCTTACCTAGTTCGCTTTTTTGATGGGACCTACCCAAATAGGGTTAAGTTCTTGTCTTAATGCAGGTGCTCACATGTTCCTAGATTAATTTATTAGGACTTAATGGCATAACCATCGCCACCTACTAGTTATCATCATGATCTTACTATTACTAATTGAGGCTCCAACGGAGGCTCCACGTTAATCCTCACCGGACACGCTAGGAAAAAAAAGATGAAATACTAGAAATTCTCACAATGATCGAAACATCTAGCCATCAATTTAATAAGATTTAATCATCAAGGGCAATAATAACCATTGGATCAATCGGTTTAATTTTCTAAAAAATTACCCACCACCGCCATTATAAAAATGAAATAAAATGTCGATTCCAGCTAGTTTGGGCCGGAATCGACATCCGATTGCTGAACGCCGGCGATCTTGACGGCGATGACGGTGACGAGATTGATGAAGATCGCGAGATAGTAGAGAGGAAGAAGAAGAGGAGGAAGAAGAAGAAGGCGGCTGCGTTGAGGGAGGTGGTGGTGGTTGGCGGCAGCGGGGCGCGGCGGCGGGCGTGGGGCGGCGGCGGCAAGGATGGCGCGCGGCGCGGGGGAAGGAAGAGAGAGAGAGAGCCCGAGAGCCCGCAGAGCTGTTGGGAGTTACCCCTTTAATTTATTTTTTCTTAAGATCCAACTGGCTACATACCCCTTGTATTTATAGTCCGAGGGGGACTTGTATGCTAAGCAAACTCTACAAGGTTTCCTTATAAATTGGAATACCTCTCCGACAAGCAACCTATTTATTCCCTATTTTATTCCTTAAAAATTCCTTACCTAATAGCGAAGCAACTATTTATTCCCTATTTTATTCTTATCTTTATTCTATAAATATTCCTTACTTAATAGCGAAGCAAGCCGACGTGGCGCTGCGTTCATGGCGGATGACGGCGGCGGCCAGCCCTCGAAGCCTTGCGCGCAAGACGGGCCTTGGGCCTAGTGCGGCGGCGGGTCATGACATTTCTCCCCCTTTTTCGCCGACAGCAAGGCCCCGCGCTGTCCTTTTGCACTGTTGTCGTTGATGTGCCGGGCGAGGATGGAGACGCTGACCTTTGTTGATGCTGGATCAATGGATGGAATTCCATTGCTCTCTGGAGGTGATTGCATTGGTGCCGAGCACGCCGAGGGGTGAGAGCCAACCTCAAGTGTGTGCGCAAAATTATCCCTGGTTTGAGGGCATCCCATAGTACCTTGGGCAATTCGAGGCGTAGTAGTGGTGGTTGTCGACGAAGACGAGTGGCTCCCTTAAGTAGCCGGTTGCTGGTCGGAAAGTCCGCATGAATGGCAAGGTTGTCGGAAGGTGGACGCCAATCACCCCGAGTGTTGCCCAAACTGGTGCTCCCACCTGAAGCTTGGTGGTTCCGGCTATGTTGTGTAGCTGAGGCTCCGTTGATGTAGCAAGTTGAGGTGGGACGAGAGCCTCCGAGATGTTGATGATGTTGACGAGGTAGGAGGTTGATGTCGGTGGTATGTACCTCATGTCATCGCCGCTGAAGTCCACAAGTCGAGGCTTGCTGAAGGTGGAAGCGCCGAACTTCTTGACGAGTTGGTTCGTAGTGCTCCCTATGTAGGGTGCCTCCCGGTGCAAAGGCAGCCCACACGGTATGTTGGCGTAGTCGCATCGGGCATAGATGTTGTTGAGGAACATGGGAGCCAATTGATACGGCTCGAGTCATCTCGCAGCCGCAGTCGTGAGTCGATGTCGCGATGCTTGATGGTGTCGCCATTGAAGGATGTTCCAAAACCGAGAGTGGGGCACCATGGTATGTTCTCTCGTGGTGCCTTGGTGATGCAGAGCAGCCAAAGAAAGAGGAGTGTTGTTGTTGCCGCTTGGCGTACCGTGGTACGGTGTTCTCGCTTGCGTGGTACCGATGACATCGCCTTTGCTTTAGCCGGAGCTTGAGAGATGGAGTTCTCTCGTCATTGTCGATGTCGGCCGAATGTCCAGCCCGGTGTAGTAGATCATCGGCAAAGTGTCTCGCAAGTGAGTCACCGTCTCCTTGGTGGTGCCTCGGGAGCGTCGGTGTTCTCATCACCGTGACGCCCATGTGTGGAACGTCGTGGTTGCCAATGTCGAGGTTGGAAGCGAGGATGTCGGCGTGATTGATGCCCTTGTAGTCGTTGTCGATGGTAGGCATGGTGAAGACGTAGTCGACATCGGGGGAACATCATTGGCGATGGCATCCTTGAGGACGCCGTTGTCGCTCATGGCGCCCATTGTAGCGTCCTTGTCGTTGTTGACGCCGCCGATGCCGCCAAACAATGTGACTAGCGACGTTAGAGGCAACGTCGGGTTGTTGACGCACGTAAGGGGGTCGTTGTTCTCATAGATGATGCCGGGGTCGAAGACGTTTGGTTGACGATGTCGAGCGACATCGTTGGAGCATGTGAGACAGAGGTAGAAGCTCCTTGTTGAATGAGATTGACTTGCCCGGGTGGGATGTGGAGCTTGTGATGTCCCGGGCAGCGAAGTTGTTGGCGTTGTTACTCATGTCGCTGTTGATGTCCGTGATGACGTGGACGCATGTGATTGAGATTGGCGATGTCGGTGCCGACGTCGGCGACGCCGTTGAGTCATCCTTGTTGGCACCCGGATGTTCCCGGTGTCAAGGATGATGTTGTTAGGGACCGGGAACTTATTCGTGCCATTGCAGTCGTAGGTGAGACGTTGGCCTAATTGGGTAGGCTTTTCGTCGAAATCGACCGGTGGACGCCGTTGGTAGCCTCCCTGTTCGATCGATCCGAGAGCAACAGGGGTACTCACGGGGTAGGCGTGCTCGTTGCTTGCAGCGTCGATCATCTTGGAGGGGTGACGTAGGCGCGCCATCACCGTCGGCGGCGCCCATGGCGGGGACGCCGTCGGTGGTGGCCGAGGTGACGTCGTAGGCGCATACGCCGGACGACCCGGGCCGTGTGCTGCGGTGTTGCTGCTGTCTTGGCCACCGGGTAGTCGTAGATCGAGGGAGAGTCACCAAATAGATCCGGCTCGAGAGTGTTACCGTTGTACGTCGTCGGGGCAGGCTGTTCATCCAACTTCTCCAGGAGAGCGGCGAAGGTGGCCTGGATTTCCCTCGTGTGAGCACGCCACCGCAAGTTGCCCCTCGGAACTTGGCGATCGTGGTGGCTGTCCATCGGATCTCGGCGTTGGTGTTGGTCGGAAGCCGCCGGTGGTGGGAATCGCCCTGGTCCGGATACCAGCCGCCGATTCCAGCTAGTTTGGGCCGGAATCGACATCCGATTGCCTGAACGCCGGCGATCTTGACGGCGATGACGGTGACGAGATTAATGAAGATCACAAGATAGTAGAGAGGAAGAAGAAGAGGAGGAAGAAGAAGAAGGCGGCTGCGTTGAGGGAGGTGGTGGTGGTTGGCGGCAGCGGCTGGGCGGCGCTTGGGCGGCGCGCGGCGCGGGCGGATGGCGGCGTGCCGGGCGGCGGTGGCGGCGGTGATGGCGCGCGCGCGCGCGGGGGGAGGAAGAGAGAGAGAGAGCCTGGGGAGCCTGTGAGCTGTTGGGAGTTACCCCTTTAATTTATTTTTTTCTTAAGATCCAACCGGCTACATACCCCTTGTATTTATAGTCCGAGGGGGACTTGTATGCTAAGCAAACTCTACGAGGTTTCCTTATAGATTGGAATACCTCTCTCGACAAGCAACCTATTTATTCCCCTATTTTATTCCTTAAAAATTCCTTACCTAATAGCGAAGCAACTATTTGTTCCCTATTTTATTCTTATCTTTATTCTATAAATATTCCTTACTTAATAGCGAAGCAGCTGACGTGGCGCGTTCATGGCGGATGACGGGCGGCCGGCCTTGAGCCTCCTGCGCGACGGGCCTTGGGCCTGCGCGGCGCGGTCATGACATAAAACTTCCAAAATCATTTAACCAAATTCCCACGTTGGCGTCAAAAAAAAAAAAACCCCACGTTCTATGGTTGTTTTGCCGATTACCCATATAATCTAACCTAGCCCATCGTTTTTTTCAGCAAGCTTCTCCCCGTTGCTACCATCCCATCTAAACTAACCGAGACCATGGTTTTTTCAGCAAGCCAGCCTCCAGCGGCACTCCACATGCATGCCATTCAGAGATCGATGTCTCGGCGAGTTTGAGGATCGATGTCTCGGCGATGCCTACGGAGCGCCTGAGTGAGGCCTGTGGACATGCATGGAATTGCCTGGCGGTGGATCTATGCCTATTTGAATCCAGATTATGTCGCCAGGATACAGCAACGATCTGCTATTTTGGGCTTGCCGATCTCACCGGTGGGGGTGAAAGTGCCGAATAGGAGGATCAAAGGGTCAAGAGCGAACACCAGACTGGCGCCATTACTAGCTGCCTTCTTCATCTGCAGGTTGTTTGGCTGGTAGAGATGCACATGGTGAAGACGACGCTCAAGAATACTGTAACACCCTAAATTTTTCATGCATTTAAAATAGTTAAATGGATTTATTTATGCTATTTTGTGATGCATCGAATATAGGAAATAAATAATTTTTATGAAAATAAAATCAATCATAAGGCTAGACTCATGGTTGATGCACTCATGCTGCTGCATATTTCTTATTGAGGTGATTGAATTTCAGTAGAAATTTGAAATGAGTTCAAATCCATTTACAAATGCATTTTTGAAATGGGTTTAGAAAAAGAAAAGGATTTCTTTTTACCTCCTATACCCTTTCTCCATTTCAGCCCGAAAGGCCCAAGCCGGCCTACCTCCTCTTCCTTGTTTCTTTCAACCGGACCGAGCCCGCGCCTGGACCCCTTCTTGGGCCGGCCCATCTGGCCAAGGCAAGCAGCAGCGCTGCTCGATCCCTGCTGTTGGCCGCGGTGGCTGACCGGTGGGTCCCGTGCGCTCCACGGGGGTTATCCCCTTCCTCTCGCTGGCGAGCCCGACTCGAAGCTTTCCGTCGCCGCACCGAATCCCCCGATGCGGCGCTTTCCTTCCCCGCGGCTCCTTTCCTTCTAGGCGCCCGGTATACTCCGCCTATATAACTTTCGAGCCGCGAGCGCCACTCCGCCGTTCCCCATCTGCGCCCGCGTTTCCATCGCACCCGAGAGCACAGCGCCGCCATTGCCGCCCTCGCTGCCGGACCTCGGGGCACCGCCTCGCCGTCGTTCGTCGTCTTCAGGAGCGTCGTCGAGGTTCACGCCGCGATTCGAAGCCGGTAGTCCCCTTGTCTTCTTGGTTTGCGCCACGCTTGCTCACAATGCATCGCCGGCCTTGCAGATTTCCGCCGCCGGCCGCCGTTCTCCGCCGCGCGTCGCGTCCGTCGATCTCGCCTCGATTCATCTCGTAGGTGATCCCGCCTTGACCCCCTACTCGTTCCGCACCCGTTAATTTGTCCGATTATGGCCGCTAGGGCCGTGTTCGTGTCTTGCCCGGCGACATTGCCCGTCGGGCCATGGCCGTCGGCGCCGCCCTTTGCCGGCGCGTTCGGCCGCGCACCAACGCTCTCGGCGAGCACGCGCTCTCGCGTCATACCCATCCTAGACCCGTCGGATCGAATAGACGCGGTCCGCATCGCGGACTTCGGCGCCTCCGGCGACCCACGCCGCCCGTGGATCGAGGTTCGCGCCCGCCCGGTGCATTCTTGCCGGCCCGGCGGGGATAACTTCCCCGCGCCCGATCTAATCGGAGCCGTCCAAATCGAATCGGACGGCTCGGATTGAAGATACCCCTTCGGTGTCAATCTTGTATAAAAGCCCCCGCTGGTTTTTAAAGAATTCAGCGCAGTCCCTTGCGTATTTCTGGAATCACGTTTTCACCACTGGAAGGCGTATTTCAGTTTGTTCAGATCCAGATTACGTTTTCAAGTATTTACATAACTGCCATTATCTTCATTTGCTTATAACTTTCACGTTTTAAGTCCAAATCGATCCGTTCAAGTTGCGCTAGGATCATAGTTAAATTTCCTAGATGTTTATGCCACTGCTAGTTCAGTTTACCACTGTTAATTTTTGTAGTTAGATTTAATTAATTACCTTGCATTAGTTAGCCCCGTTTTTTATTCAGTAACTTCGCATTTCGATTTAGCTCCGATTCGCGTGATCTTTATACCTATGTGATCGTAGTAAATCGTAGATTGATTTATGAAACTTTTCAATTTATTTCTGTACTGTTGGTGTAATGTTCTAATGATAGGCTTGTTTGCTTTGCATGATTGATTCGGATTGCGTGTTGTTGCGTGGTGTTTGAGTAGAAGGTGATCGGTTTTGCGGGTGATCAGTACTACGGTGACAAGGAGTACTACGAGGATCAGCAAGACCAGCACCAACCACCTGTTGCAGGCAAGTATAGCTTGGGTTTTACCTTGTTGACCTATTCACCATGAATCATTAATTCATTTGCATGAGTTTAATTAATTTGCTTTAAGGATTGTCCTAGTTTTGTTATCTGTTCCTTGTTACCCACAGGATATATGCATTGGGTAGTTGTGCTAGTGCTCAACAATAATGTAAATGAACCCAATGATGTTTAATGATGCTTTGAGATGATGGTGAACATGATAATGAAACAACGAGGCGAGAGAGCTCTTTTGATGCTCTTGGCCCTCCATAAGGATCGATCCGTTGGCAAAAGCTAGGAAAAACCGTATAACCGGGAGGGTCATGTGGCTCTGATTGTAGTTGATTAGAAAGCTCGTGTCTAATTTGTTGGGGGTTACCCTTGTGGTGCAAAAGGGGGTTGTCGGTTGGGTATAGTGCGGTCCCCTGTCCCCTTGAGTATAGGCCGCGTGTCATTGTGCCATCGGGAAGGTTGGTCCTATATCCGCTTCTGACCTCAAAACCTATAGAGGCTCGAACTTGTTAGATAATCTTTCGAAAGGCTATGTATGATTTTCGGTGTAATGGAAGTCATGAGCCTTTACATTTGGAAATCATAACTCACGGTGAAAGTGTACACCCTGCAAGCAGAGTAAAAGCTGTTATAACAGCCGTGCTCACGGTTATGGGCGCCCGGAAAACTTGACGGAATAAGTAACATGATAATGATGATAATGGTGAATAATGGTGATAAACGAACCCCGGGTGATCTTAATTAATTGTTGGGGATATTTGGAGCTTAAGCATAACTTAGAATGATTAGAATGAATAAAACTTTGACTTATTAAAAGCTTACCGCGGTATAACCAAATGTCAGCTTTTGAGCCTCATTTACACCCCGTTATACTTGTTGAGTACGTTGTGTACTCACGCTTGCTTTATATTTCATTTTTGGGAAAATCCCGGATGGGTACAGATGGCCATGGTTACCAGCCCTATGAAGATGACTACTAGGCTTGAGTGTCAACCGGTCGATCTTCCCTGTGGAGATGAAGGCGCCCGAAGCTTAGCTAGTTTATTTATTATTGTTAAGACTTTTATGTTATTTATGCTATGAGATACAGTTCGTGATGTAATAAGGCACTCGATGATACTATTTCCTTTAATTTTGTCATTATATGTGTGCGATTGATCCTAGGGTGCACATATAATCTATTGTTCAATTTGTTCTATAAATTGGATATGACAAGATTGGTATCGAGCCGTGTCGATCGTAGGACGCAAGCCTAGGTAGAATGGTCGTCTTAAAAGTTTTTGTCTCACTTGTTCTTGCTATTGCTTAGCATTATTACTTGTGAAAATTTTGTTTTATGCTCCCCTTTCGCTTCATTCTATTATAAAAGAGCTGATTCTAATTTTTAATTCTAGATGGCCCGCAACAAGCGGTACGCCCGCAAAGAGCTTTGGAGCTGCCCGTGTCATGTTTCCCCCACAAGCACCCTCGGAGGAAGTTATTAACATCTCGATGATGAGATGGAGCTGGATCCCGTGGTTGAGGAAGATGATGTGCTCGTAGAAGGCATGAACTCGAGGATGAGGCTACTTGGTATGAGGGCTTGGAGCCAGCTCCCGCATCGCTGTGTCGCTACCTACTCCGACCCGGCGTCACCGGTCCCAGAGGAAGTGGTGCCACCGCCTGCTCCTGCTCCAGTTCCTGTGCCAGTACTTGCTCCAGCTCCAGCGGCAGTGGTGCCGCCATCACCTGCTCATGTCGGAGAAGGAATGGGGTGGGATCGCAATTACCACTACTTTCCTCCCTCACATGGAGCCTACTACCACAACCTGCTCTCCAATGTGCTGAAGGAACACTACCCAGAGATGAATGCAGCCATCCAGTACTACACCGCGGAGTACAGTCACCCCACGGAAGGTACACTTTGGAAGACCTTGGTGACTATCACCAAGATGAATGAGCTGCAAGATGGCAAGACGGTGGCCTCTGTTCATGGTCACACCGCCAGGCGCGCTTCGTCGGCGGACAGCATGGAAGATGCCGCTCAGCAAGCGCATATCTTCTACCATGGAAGGCGCTACCAAAGCAATGAGGAACGATCGCCATAAATTCCTCGCTCGCCACGACCCAGAAGATGGGACTTGGGTGATTGAAGATCCCAGTCATGAGGAGCCCACACTGGAGACCACGGTGAGGTACGCCTTGGTTCAGAAGATGGACAATGATGATGTGAAGGAGGAGCTACGGATGGCCCTCAAGGCAGCAAGGAAGTACCAGCAGGAGGTGGATGAGCTCCGGGCTCAGCTAGGGATGCCACCTCGCTACAAGAAGAATGAAGACCATCCTTAGAGCTTAGGTTGCCATCTAGTATGAATAAGACGTTAGTCACGAGTCGAGTTGAGTCGAGTCAGTTGTGTTGAGTGTGTGTTTGAGAAACTTGGTGATAGTTGTTTTGAACTTATGAATCATGGATGTTTTGCTTCTTTGTAATGATTGCTGGAGTTCCATGTACCTGTCCATGAACTCCCTAGTCTTGGATTAAGGTTTAAAGTTTGATTAATATAAGTTTGGGGTTGTTTTATCTATCTTGGCTGAATCTGTTTTCTGGAGCACTCTGTGTTCTTTATCAATTATCTCCTAATCCGTAAGTGCTTTTGACCTGAAATTTTTTTGGGAGAAACTAGACTTCTTTACCTTTCCAATGAATCCTATATGAGAATTTTATCTTCTCTGGTCTGGGAGATATAGCAGTTTGAAAATGATGTTTCAGCGCAGTCTGGATGCTCTGAACAGAATCTTTTGTTCTCTGTTTTCGGTAACCTTAATGACAGAATCTGGAATTAAGATACACATGAACGTTGTAGATAATTTCATTATCTTTCCAACGGTGTATAGAACATGTCATTTGAGTTTCGGGAACTCTACTTATTGCCTGTATACTGTACTGCTGTTGATGCACATTGTCCAGAAAATTTCAGATTTGTCATTCAATCTTGTGTTGAGTAACACTAAGACTCGTGTATGTGATGTTGGATGACAGATGGCAGCTCGTGGAGGAGGTCGTGGCCGTGGACGTGGTAGGGGCCGAGGCGCACCACCCCCACCACCACCGCCCCCTGTGATGACGCCCGAGCAACTGATGGGCATGCAGGGGCAATTGATTCAACAGGTTGTGCAGCTAATGCAGCAAAACCAGCAGAACCAACAGAATCAGAACAACCAAGGAGGTCAGCACAATGTCCCACCTAGGGACAGGCGTGCGGAGTTCATGAAGGGACGACCGCCTACGTTCTCACATGCCTCTGACCCACTGGAGGCGGATGATTGGCTGCGCACAATAGAGAAGAACTTGGACATTGCACAGTGCAATGATGAGGAGAGGGTGTTGTTCGCCTCTGGACGGCTAGAGGGAGCAGCACAGGACTGGTGGGACTCTTACAGGTTTGGGCGTCCCAACAATGCGCCACCCATCACCTATAGAATTCAGAGGGGAGTTTAGGTCATACCATATCCCAGAGGGTTTGATGGAACAGAAGAGGGAGGAGTTCCTGAATCTGAAGCAGAGGCATATGACTGTGGGAGAATACCGTGACAAGTTCTCACAGTTGTCACGCTATGCTCCAATGGACGTGGCTACTGATGCTGACAAGCAGCGCTTGTTTTTGAAGGGACTTTATGATGACCTTCAACTCCAGATGATGTCCAACACCTATCCTAACTTCCAGGCTATGGTGAATCGCGCAATTGTCAATGATGGTAAGCGCAAGGATATTGACACCAAGAAGAGGAAGTACAATGACAAGAACAAGGGCAAGGACAAGCAGCGTCCCAACAACTCTAATGACCAAGTTGTTATGAGGAATGGGGTGCTGTTAAGTGCTATAATTGTGGCAAGGATGGCCACATGTCTTTAACTGCCCCGATAAGCTCAACCCATGAGAACAAGCCAAAACCAGAATAACAATCGAGGCCAGCAGGCAAGCCGGGGACTGTGAACAACATGAATGTCGACACCATTGTGGAGACACCTCAGGTTATGCTCGGTACGTTCAACATCAACTCCATCTCTGCTAGTGTGCTCTTTGATTCTGGTGCTTCACATTCCTTTATATCAGAATCATTTGTTAGAGAGCACAGAATACCAATACTAGTTATGAAACAAATAGTAAACTCAGCGGGGGGTTGCATGCAAACTTCACACCAATGCCCCTCTGTTAGTCTCTCTTTAAGGGGGGTAGACTTTGTGGTTTCACCCATTCTATTGAAGACAACCGGTATTGATTTGATACTAGGAGTGAATTTGGATGACGAGGCACAAGGCACTGATTCTATGTGAAGAGAGGGTAGTCATGTACACCGAAGGGAGATAGAATCAGTGTTCCGATCACAGTGCAACCACCACCAAAAGCTATTGTGAACCAAGTGGTTGATGTTGATGAACCTCGAATTATATTGTTGATGGGTTCTCGGATGTGTTTCCCGATGAATTGCCAGGTATGCCACATGAGAGAGAGAAGATGGTTTGAGGAAAGAATACCCTAAGTTGTACAAATTAAGCTCAATCTAATCTCGGGACGAGATTCTCTTAAGGGGGTAGAATTGTAACACCCTAAATTTTTCATGCATTTAAAATAGTTAAATGGATTTATTTATGCTATTTTGTGATGCATCGAACATAGGAAATAAATAATTTTTATGAAAATAAAATCAATCATAAGGCTAGACTCATGGTTGATGCACTCATGCTTCTTTGCATATTTCTTATTGAGGTGATTGAATTTCAAGTAGAAATTTGAAATGAGTTCAAATCCATTTACAAATGCATTTTTGAAATGGGTTTAGAAAAAGAAAAGGATTTCTTTTTACCTCCTATACCCTTTCTCCATTTCAGCCCGAAAGGCCCAAGCCGGCCTACCTCCTCTTCCTTGTTTCTTTCAACCGGACCGAGCCCACGCTGGACCCCTTCTTGGGCCGGCCCATCGCCAAGGCAAGCAGCGGCATTTGCCGATCCCGTTTGTTGGTCGCGGTGGCTGACCGGTGGGTCCTTGGCGCTCCACAGGTCAAAATGGCAATCTGGTACCGAAACCCGAGTACCCGGCGGGTTTTACCCGATAAAGATGCGGGTGTGGAATGATTTTTCTACCCGCTGGTACGTTATTGGAAGAAATCTTCTACCCATCGGGTACGCTGGTGCAGTGCGGGTGTATGCTACCCATACCCGTCTACCCGTGGGTAATAAATACCCACATATATCACTAACAATCCTAATAAATTTGTCCCATATAACACTAGAATTTGAGCCAATTCAACTAAAGTCTACATATATAACACTAGTATTGTTGCTAATTGATGTTAGATTTGCTTTTGTGCACATACATTGACCTAATATTTATTAAATATTTGAATTTATAAAGCATTTCATATGTCATACTCGGGTATGTTCATGGGTGCGGGTTACCCGACGGGTAGAATTTACCCGCGAATGGCACGGTATGGAATGATTTTCCTACCGCATGCGGATATGGGTAACCCGACGGGTAAGATTTACTCTGGCGGGTGCGGGTGCAGTGGGCACTACCCGTCGGGTATTTACCCGTTGAGATCTTGATCCACGGGGGTTATCCCCTTCCTCTCGCGAGCGAGCCCGACTCGAGCTTTCCCGCCGCACCGAATCCCCCCGATGCCGGCGCTTTCCTTCCCCGGCTCCTTTCCTTCGGGCGCCGGTATACTCGCCTATATAACTTTCGAGCCGCGGCGCCACTCCGCCGTTCCCCATCCGCACCCAGCGTTTCCATCGCACCCGGAAGAGCCTGGCGCCGCCATTGCCGCCCGCCTGCGGACCTCGGCACCGCCTCGCCGTCGTTCGTCGTCTTCGAGCGTCGTCGAGGTTCGCGTCGCGATTCCGGGCCGGTAGTCCCCTTGTCTTCTTGGTTTTGCGCACGGTTGCTCACAATGCATCGCGACCTTTGCAGATTTCCGCCCGCCGACCGCCGTTCTCCGCCGTGCGGCGTCGCCGTCCGTCGATCTCGCCTCGATTCATCTCGTAGGTGAGCCCGCCTTGACCCCCTACCGTCCCCGCACCGTTAATTTGTCCGATTATGGCCGCTAGGGCCGTGTTCGTGTCGCGCCGGCGACATTGCTATGCCGGCCATGGCCGAAGCGCCGCCTTGCCGTGGCGTTCGGCCGACCAACACTAACGTCGACGAGCATGCGTTCGCGTCATACCCATCCTAGACCCGCCGGATCGAATAGACGCGGTCCGGCATCGCGACTTTCGCGACCGCGACCCACGCCGCCGTGGATCGAGGTTGCGCCGCCGCCGGTACTGTTGCCGGCCGGCAGGGATAACTTCCCCCGCGCCCGATCTAATCGGAGCCGCCCAAATCGAATCGGACGGCTCTGGATTGAAGATACCACTTCGGGTGTCAATCTTGTATAAAAGCCCCTGCGGGTTTTTAAAGAATTCAGCGCAGTCCCTTGCGTATTTCTGGAATCACGTTTTCACCACTGGAAGGCGTATTTCAGTTTGTTCAGATCCAGATTACGTTTTCAAGTATTTACATAACTGCCATTATCTTCATTTGCTTATAACTTTCACGTTTTAATTCCAAATCGATCCGTTCAAGTTGCGCTAGGATCGTAGTTAAATTTCCTAGATGTTTATGCCACTGCTAGTTCAGTTTACCACTGTTAATTTTCGTAGTTAGATTTAATTAATTACCTTGCATTAGTTAGCCCTATTTTATTCGTGAACTTCATTTCGATTTAGCTCCGATTCGCGTGATCTTTATACCTATGTGATCATAGTAAATCGTAGATTGATTTATGAAACTTTTCAATTTATTTCTGTACTGTTGGTGTAATGTTCTAATGATAGGCTTGTTTGCTTTGCATGATTGATTTCGGATTGCGTGTTGTTGCGTGGTGTTTGAGTAGAAGGTGATCGGTTTGCGGGTGATCAGTACTACGGTGACAAGGAGTACTACGAGGATCAGCAAGACCAGCAGCAACCACCTGTTGCAGGCAAGTATAGCTTGGGTTTTACCTTGTTGACCTATTCACCATGAATCATTAATTCATTTGCATGAGTTTAATTAATTTGCTTTAAGGATTGTCCTAGTTTTGTTATCTGTTCCTTGTTACCTTGGGATATATGCATTGGGAAGTTGTGCTAGTGCTCAACAATAATGTAAATGAACTCAATGATGTTTAATGATGCTTTGAGATGATGGTGAACATGATAATGAAACAACAGGGCGAGAGAGCTCTTTTGATGCTCTTGGCCCTCCATAAGGACTGATCCGTTGGCAAAAGCTAGGAAAACCGTACAACTGGGAGGGTCATGTGGCTCTGATTGTAGTTGATTAGAAAGCTCGTGTCTAATTTGTTGGGGGTTACCCTTGTGGTGCAAAAGGGGGTTGTCGGTTGGGTATAGTGCGGTCCCTGTCCCCTTGAGTATAGGCTGCGTGTCATTGTGCCATCGGGAAGGTTGGTCCTATATCTGTCGGCTTCTGAAACCTATAGAGGCTCCGAACTTGTTAGATAATCTTTCGAAAGGCTATGTATGATTTTCGGTGTAATGGAAGTCATGAGCCTTTACATTTGGAAATCATAACTCACGTGTGAAAGTGTACACCTCTCTTGCAGTAAAAACTGTTATAACAGCCGTGCTCACGGTTATGGGCGGCCCGGAAAACTTGACGGAATAAGTAACATGATAATGATGATAATGGTGAATAATGGTGATAAACGAACCTGGTGATCTTAATTAATTGTTGGGGGATATTTGGAGCTTAAGCATAACTTAGAATGATTAGAATGAATAAAACTTTGACTTATTAAAAGCTTACCGCGGTATAACCAGTGTCAGCTTTTGAGCCTCATTTACACCCACGTTATACTTGTTGAGTACGTTGTGTACTCACGCTTGCTTTATATTTCATTTTTGGGAAAATCCCGGATGGGTACAGATGGCCATGGTTACCAGCCCTATGAAGATGACTACTAGGCTTGAGTGTCAACCAGTCGATCTTCCCTGTGGAGATGAAGGCGCCCTGAAGCTTAGCTAGTTTATTTATTATTGTTAAGACTTTTATGTTATTTATGCTATGAGATACAGTTCGTGATGTAATAAGGCACTCTGATGATACTATTTCCTTTAATTTTGTCATTATATGTGTGCGATTGATCCTAGGGTGCACATATAATCTATTGTTCAATTTGTTCTATAAATTGGATATGACAAATACTTCATCTGGATCCAGACCAGTAAGTAGCCGGATGAAGAACCAACCATTCAGGGACAGATCAAAAGCAAGATAGTTGGTCTTCATGTTGGAGCCTAGGCCACGCAATCTTTCCTCTCCCAACCTGTTCTGCAGGTACTCATGTTGGCGAGGGATAGGTAGCCAGGCAGTTGGTCGAAGGCACCGCTCACGATGAGGTCCACCAAGGGATACTGTAGTTGGGAGCCGGAGCAAGTGCGGGATATGGAGGTGGGAACTGGGAACAAGCGAGCAGCAGCAAACATACGAGGAACAGGACGGTGGATTGACAACATAAGGCAAAGCATATGGAGGCAGCTGCAAGGCGTCCATGCTCCATGGCCATGCATCTTGTATGTCGCTGATGAGCTGTTCTGTCTCTGTGGTGCTGATCCGGATGTCCAGTACGAGGCCAGGCTGTGTCCATTGCAATTGACAGGTCCAAATTAAGATAGTCTGCGATTTGTGCCTACGCTAGAAATACACACTGCCGTGTCCTCTTCATATTCATCTGCCGATGAATTATCTCTGCATGCTTGAATGGGCGGCATGCATATCCTACGTAGCCCCTAGAAACTGAGATGCTTGATCTGTCCCTGGTCATGTTGACATTGTACAAGTACGACAAGATGCACATTGTACAAGTGCAAGGTGGCAGTACTCATCAAGGTACGTAATGAATCCATGTATCTCTATGTAAACAAAAGTATTGAATTTCCTACTTATTTACTTTCTTGGTCAAAGTAGGTCTGTTTGGATGACAACTGAATTATTATAACCTAGAATAATATTACGGGATTATAGTTCGCTAAAGTGTGAAATTTCTATCTTATCCTTTATAGTTTGGCAAGATGGACAATCGGTTGAGGGCAAAAGTTGGACAGTCGACTGGGACCTGGGGGAAAGATGAACTTTCAGCACCTATAATCCTCTAGAAGTTGGTCTCACCAAGATTACATGATCTCAAAAGTTTTTATTATAATAATTCATCACATAACAATCCTGTGCGGGTGAAAATTTGATTATATAATCTAATCTTACAATTACTAATTTGTGGCTGCAATGGAAGCTCCACGTGAATTCTCACCACACGTGCTAGAAAAAGAGATAAAAAAGAAATTCTCGCGATAATTAGAAAGATCTATCCATCTGTTTGATCATTGTTATTTTAATAGCCAATAGATTCGTCGATTCGGCTAGATTGGGCGGAATTGACACGTAGATTGGGGAGAATTGGGGAGGAGAGGGATGATGATGGAGGTGACGGCGGGCGGGCGGGGGGGGTTTGGCGCCCTTAAGGGGTGAGTTGGTTGGGGCGGCGGCGGTGGCGGCTTGGTGCAGGGGTGGAGGAAGAGGAAGAGGCCCAAAAGCGAAAAGCGATAGATATGTTTTATTTTTCTTGCTTGTCCCCGAGAGATTACATGCCTCTTGCTTATATAGCCCGGATAGCGGGACTTGTAATCTAAGCAATCTCTATAAGGTTTCCTTATATGATTGGAATACCTTTTACAAGCAATTTCCTATTTTATTATTTCCTAATAAGGGTCTCCCTTATAGATGAGATAGCCCCTTGCACACCAAAAATTACCTAAGATAATCCTAACTTGAAGATGAAGCAAACTGGGATCGCACGAGAGAGGGAAAGCGGGCGGCGGCGGCGGGCCTCCCCGGGCCTCAAGGCCAAGGCCGCTGCCCCTCCCGTCAAGGCGGCCGCAGCGTTGGGCCCACTTAGCCACTCTTGGGCTGGCTTTTTCCGGTTCATGACATTTCCCCACCGCTCGACGAGACGGCGCTGGCCCACATGCCGCCCAACCCACCGTGTGGTGGGCGTAAGGCACGTTGAGTGGGGAAGTGACAATGCCAGGCCCGAAGTAGAGGATGAGAGAGGGCCGCTCTTGTCGTAGTCGCCATTGCGAGATGCCGAGTCCTTGTCGGAGAAGGAGAAGTCGAGGTGGAAGTCGTAGAAGAAGGCGCCGAACTTGAAGCTCATCGGGCGGCCGGACGAAGGGACGCTCCGCGCATGCACGACGCATGACCGAGGCGCCGAGGGTGCCCGAGAGCTCGAAAGCATCCGCTTAATTGGAGGTGGAGTCGTAGATGTAAGTCGCCGCACTGTCACCTTTGCGTGGAGTTGCCCGCGAAGAGACGGGCGAGTGACGAGGGGCGGCGAGGTGAAGTCGAGGAGACGCCATAGAGGAGGTCGCTGGCGTGCCGACGGAAGGCCCCGGTTGCCTCTCTTTGGACCACGGTGCGCCAACCGTGATGTTGTCGGGCGGAAGAAGACGCCGCCGTTGTCGCCGAAGAGGAGGATAGTGGCACCCCTCCGATCCGCTCGTCGGGGGCGCTTGGAGAAGAAGGACGCTTGCAGGGAATGTATGATCCTCGCGAGGGCGGTTGGGGAGGTGGAAGCCACTGCGACGCCGTGCGGTGGGGCATTCTCCCTCCAAAGATGAAGTCCTCGAGAAGCTCGGCAAGAGGAATGTCGTGAAGCGGTGAAAGTACCTCACGATGCGTAAAGCGCAGACTCCACTCAGCGGTTGAGCCCAGCTCGATGGCGCCGGAGATGATGCCGAGTTCTTTGTTTGAAGTTGTACCCACTTGCAGCTCGGTGATCATGTTGTGTGTTGTCGGCCCCTCGATGTCTTCCATGGCAACAATGAGGCGTTGCTGTCCGGGCGTGCGGTCACACGTAGCAGCCGCTATAAAAATGTCGTCCAGGTCACTAAGGTGACCATGGCGGCGGGCGCTTTGGTGCTAGCGATAGCATCTTCGATGGCGTTGTCGGGTTCGCTAAATCGTTGTAGCGGCGGGCAAGGTCGATGGCCTCCTCCAAATAAACGAGGCTCGAACCATTCGAGTGTGTTCGGCGATTCAGCGGGAGGCCTTCCACGAAGAGTCCGACACGGTGGTCTTTGTCCCTCGAGTTCCATGCGTAGTGCATAGTTCTCGAAGTCGTTGATGTAGTCGATCGCCTTGCCTCCCCGGGAAGGCGGGCGCGTATGCCCCCGGTGTCGAGGTAGGGAGGTCCGAAGTGACGGGCGTAGGCGGTGCGTGAACTCATCCCACTTGATCGGGAGTTCTTCTTGGACAGATCCATAAACCATCGCCGCAATACCAACGAGGTGAAAGGCAGCAGTAACTCACATAGTCGGCCGGGTCGATCTCCTCATTGCGAAGAAAAGTTCCACCAAGGGCCGCAGGTCCTGGATCGCTGGTGCCGCCATACTCCTTGATCCGGGCAGACGCCGTGATTTAACGGAGGAGCGTGGTGCGCTGGTGGCACCATTGCGGGGGGGCCGGGTGGCGCCCGCCGAGGAGGGGGCAGGGGGTGTCGCGTTGGCACCGTCGCCAGGGGCGGAGCGCACGGCTGCGTGTCTCGCGGAGAGGAGAGGGCAGCCGGTGCTTCTTCGGGTCGCCGAGGGTGATGTTGATGACGGGCCGGAGGCGCCACCAAAAACGCCATCATCTTCCTCCACCTGGAGGATAGCGTGGTCGGAGCCGCCGACGGAATCCACGGGGGAGTGGGGCGGCCAAGGCAGGGGCGGCAGCCCTCGCGGCCGGGCGGGCGCAGCCGCCGAGCGCCCCTCGGCGTCATCGCCGTGACGCGGCGGGAATCCTTGACGTGATGAAGACGCACTCCATTCGGCGAGGCGAAGTCTCGATGTCATCGGCGCTTGCTGATCCGGCGCAGTGGGACGCCGAGGAGCTCTCTCGGCGCCGCGTTGAACTCCATGATCCTTTAAGCCATTGATGGTGGGTGGATCGTAGTGGTCTCCCGGATACCGGGCCGATTCGCTAGATTGGGCCGAAATTGACACGTAGATTGGGGAGAATTGGGGAGGAGAGGGATGATGATGGAGGTGACGGCGGGGGCGGGGGTTGCGGGCCGCCCGCCCTTTATGGCGGGGCGGCGCTGGTTGGGGGGCGGCGGTGGTGGCGCTGGTGCAGGGTGGAGGAAGAGGAAGAGGCCCAAAACTGAAAGTTTTTTTATAGATATGTTTTATTTTCTTGCTTGTCCCAGAGAGATTACATGCCTCTTGCTTATATAGCCCGGATAGCGGGACTTGTAATCTAAGCAATCTCTATAAGGTTTCCTTATATGATTGGAATACCTTTTACAAGCAATTTCCTATTTTATTATTTCCTAATAAGGGTCTCCCTTATAGATGAAATAGCCCCTTGCACACCAAAAATTACCTAAGATAATCCTAACTTGAAGATGAAGCAAACTCGGGATCGCATGACGAGAGAGGGAAAGCGGCGGCGGCAGGGGCCGGCCTCCCACAAGTACAAGCATGCGCCCCTGGCCCCTCCCTGGGCCGGGCGGCCGTCGCGTTTGGCCCACTTAGCCACTCTTGGGCTGGCTCGGTTCTGGTTCATGACAAGATCTCCATTCATTTTTTTTTTTTTCTACCCACCTGCGATTATGAAAAGTGTGGACGTTAAAGTTAGTAGCCTTTAGATCTGTTAAGTTTTCCTAGAAATTACCCACCTGCTATTATGAGAACCACGTTGAGAAGGAAAACATAAATTATATGTTGCCAATTGCCATTCAGCCGGGAGCCAAGCCGGATTATGTTCTGGACGAGTGGATGCTGGACATCGTGTAGCTAAACCCAACATCCTTTGTCAAAGCATGGATGGAGGTACAAGCATGTTGTGCTCTTGCGGGGTCTTTCGGCAACATCTCTATCTACATTGTTGGCATGTCATTGTTGAGCTACGGGTATGCTACTCTTGCTCACTCATACTGCCATCCATGGCAATATCTACTCTCCAAGTTTGGTCATACACCTAGCAAATTTAAGTATGTCTCCATGTTTATACTTAAATCATCCCATGTTTATTACTAATTAACGGATTGAAGGAGGGAAATTGATGATAATATGAGATGACCAATAAGAAAAGACCTTTAAAAAAAAAAAAAAGTTTCATTATAAGGAAGAGCGAAGAAGGCTAATCTTCGTATATTCCTACAGTTTATTAGCACATAGTAGAGTTTAATAATTTTAGGAAATCATATTTAACTTGCATTACCAATATGTAATTTAAAGAAATCCATGTACAATCCATAAACATGTCACTAAAGTATTTTATTTTATTAGTATAGGAACAAATGTAATTCAAGTTAAATTTACAAAAAAGTACTATATCACCATCTAAAATATTGGCATTGACCAAAAGTTAATGGAGCCTCCATAGTACTTCTCATGGGATGAATTAGAAAACGATAAATAACACAAATTCTCATGATATTAGAAACATATAGCCTTTTATTCAGAGTCCACATCATCACATTAATAATAAACATGGGATCTATTTGTTTTTAAAATTATCCACACCTATGTATAATACATAAAGTAATTCTCTAAACTGTTCCAATACTTCCGGCTATGTCGATTTGTGCAAAATGATCTAAAATTAATAAACTCAATTTACATCAAAATTGCCCACTTCCTCCATTATGAAAGATAATTCATAACAACTCCCTAACTTTGCATACCAAACTCTGTCAACATAACAGATAATTTAAAATAATTGTGTAATATTTTTGTATAAATTATTCACATGTGGCATTAGGATAGATACTACAAAGTAACTCATATGTATGCATTCAAAATAGATATACACATCAAGGGGTTCACAAATGCAGCAAAGGCCATTGGTTGGGAGGCTCCCACCCGGGGGTTCAAATCTCGGTGCGACACATTATTTTAGATTTATTTCAGGATTTTCCTAAGATCGCATTAAGTGGTAGGCGGCGCCCCCGTCGGCAAATGTAGGCGCTGTGGTGACTTCGTGACCTTTAAGATTGCTGGCTCGGTCCTTCGAAGGTGCTCATAGGGGTAGGGTTTATGTGACGTGTGTTCATAGGGGTGAGTGTGCGTGCGTGTTGAGCGTCTGCGTTGTAATTGTGTAATCTCAAAAAAAATAGATATACACAATTTTGAAGTAATATATATATATATAAATTATCACACTTAAATAATCTCTAACTAATTTTCAAATTATCACACTTAATTTGTATCTAAATTACCCATGTCAGCCATCCAAAAATAAATAATAATACAAAAATTTCTCAAATTGTCGATTTAGAGCTAGATTGGGCGGAATTGACATTTGATTGCTTGAAACGTCGGCGATCTTGACGGTGGCGGTGATGATGTAGATGGTGATTGGGGCTGTTTGGGAGTAGTAGGGAGGAAGAAGAAGAGGAGGAAGAGCTGGGCGGCGTGGCTGGTGGAGGTGGCGGCGTGGGGCGGTATTGCCCGGGCGTGGCTGATGGCCTTGACTGGGGCGTGGGGGGGGCGGCGGAGGGGAGGAGAGGAGAGAGAGAGCCCGAGAGACAAGAGCTGTTGGGAGTTACCCTTTAATTTATTTCTTCTTAAGATCCAACCGGCTACATGTCCCTTGTATTTATAGTCCGAGGGAGACTTGCATGCTAAGCAAACTCTAGGAGGTTTCCTTATAGATTGGAATACCCCTCTCACAAGCAACCTATTTATTTTCTATTTTATTCCTATCTTTATTCCTTACTTAATTGTGAAGCAACTATTTATTCCCTATTTTATTCCTATTTTTATTCCTTAAATATTCCTTACTTAATTGCGGGCGGCCGACGTGGCATGTTCAGTGCATGACGACGGCGGCGTCGGGTTCGAGGCCTCACACAAGACGGGCCTTGGGCCTAGTGCGGTGGGCGGGTCATGACATTTCTCCCCCTCACGACCGACAGCTGCGTCCTCGCTGTCCGTCCTTTCGAGACTGTTGTCGTTGTTGAAGTGCCGGGCGAAGATGGAGACGCCGACCTTTGCTAGGCCGCACCACCCCGCAGTACCTTTAATAAGGCCAGAACGTAGTGGCGATGTTTGTCGAGGAAGACGATCTCCATTGCCGGGCGCCCAAGCTATTGCTCCCGGTTTGAGCTTGATGGTTCCAGCGATGCGGCAGGTTGTTGCCAATTTGTGTAGCCATTTGATGAAGGGTGGGGAGCCTCGAGGTAGTGACGGTCGCCGAGGTAGGAAGTTGATGTGGGTGGTATGTACCTCTTGTCATCGCCGTGAAGCTCATAAGTCGAGGCATGCCTGAAGATGGAAGCTGCCGAAGTCTTGGGCGAGGTGGATCGCCGTTTTCTCGTGTATGGTGCCTCGGTGTATTGCAGCCCACGGCCCGTTGGCGTAGTCGCATCGACGTAGATGTCGTTGAGGAACAAGGGAGCCAACCGATATGGCTCGAGTCGCCCCTCGCCGCCCAGTCGCGTACTCGACATCGCGATGGTTGTTGGTGTCGCCATTGAAGGATGTCCCAAAACCGAGAGTGGGGCACCATGGTATGCTGCCTCCGTTCTCTTGTGGTGCCTTGGTGATGCAGAGCAGCCAAAGAAAGAGGAGTCTTTGTTGTCGTCGGTTTGGCATTTGTGTGGTACCGATGTTACGCTTTGCGTGGCACTAATGATGTCGCCTTTGCTGGAGCTACAAGCTTGAGATATGGAGTTCTCCGCCATTGTCGATGTCGGCTGAGTGTCCAGCAGGTGTAGTAGATCGTCGGCAAAGGTCAGCGAGTGAACCACTGTCTCCTTGGTGGCGCCTGGAGGGGCGTCAGTGTTCTCATCGGCCGTGGTGCCCATGTGTGGAACGTCGTGGTTGCCAATGTCGAGGTTGGCTGCGAGGATGTTGTCGTGGTTGATGCCCTTGTAGTTGTTGTCGATGGTAGGCATGGTGAAGACGTAGTCGACATCAGGGGGAACGTCATTGGCGTCGGCATCCTTGAGGACGATGTTGCCGTTCATGGCGCTCATGGTAGCGTCCTTGTCGTTGTCGACGTCGTCGATACCGCAAGCAATGTGGCCAGCGACGTTAGTGGCGATGTTGGGGATGTCGTTGACGCTTAGGGGGGTGTCGTTGTTCTCATCAATGATGCCAGGGTCGAAGACGTCTTGGTTGACGGTGTCGGCGACATCGTTGAAGCATGGAAGATAGAGGTAGAAGCTCCTTGTTGAATGGGATAGACTTGCCTGGTGACAGTGGAGCGTGTGATGTCTGTTGACACTTGTTATCATATAAAATTATTAATCAATTAAACATGAGAAAGGGGTATAAATAATAATAACAACCTAGAATAGGGTGTCACTAACATATTTCCATCAGTTTTGGTAATGTTGTGAATTGCGGGGACTAAACAGAAAAAGCAGTAATTCGGGCGAGCCATACGACTACGCGACGTAACGCAATCCAACTCCGAGAAAGACTCTAGAAGGCTCGGATTAATCCCGACGTGGACCAAACTTGACAATCAAGAAAACATCATCTAGAAGACTCGAAGCCCACGACGCGACGACGGGACCCGGAGGGGACACCCCCGGGCGATCGGCCCAATAATGGGGCCGTCGGCCCCCTTGGCCGCCAAGTCATCCCATCTTCCGGAACCTTCCTCCACCGCCTCTAAGACGCAATCTAAACCGGTTGTTTAACGTCGGTTTGATCCGAGGGCGTCGGTAGAAGTGCGGGATGGATCCAAGATTAATACCACATCGCTGGTTGAAGCTGAAGAGACGGATGAAGACCCATATATAAAGACCCCTAGACCCCCCTTTTTTAGATCATCAAGTTCTCAATACAACAATAATACCTCAAGATCCAAGTCATTAGAAACATCGCTTTAGGAGGAGTAGCAATCAAGATTAGAACTAGTAGGAAGGGAGAAATCCGCTCGGATCGTCGGAGGCCGGCTCAAGATCGGGGCCTCGTTCTTGTAAGTTCTTCATTGTAAGTAGTTTTCAAGTTCGGACACATGCTTAATATGAATATCTTGATCATGTTTATATTCGAGATTATTTGTTCTAGTATTTACTTTGATTACACGTTTAGCATAGTTGAATTATTGTTATGTTCATGCATGGATTCGTATAGCGCTCATCCTTTCGTTCGGAGGGTGAGTGGTAGAGATGATGTAATCGTGGTGATTAGATCTTATTTACTGCGTTTGCACCTTATGTGCCGGGTCGTGTGGTAGATCGTGGTGGTGACAGCACCATTGAGTCCTTTGCAATCCATCCCCCGTATGTAGGCCTAGCGGATGTTATTATTCGGGTTGTTCTAAGTTTCGGCCTTAGTCTTCATGGATTACGTCCTCATGTTTGGATTTAATTAGTCTTTCTTCAATGATTGTTAGATGTATTGCACTAATTGAGTAGGTCCTAACTTATAGTTTAGAGTTATATATTGGAGTTTCTAATGCTAGCTAGCCTATGAATTACTATCATCCACTTTGCATGACACTTTCTATATGACTATGGTTGAATCTATTTATCAAGAACTTTATCATTATCTTTATTGTGAACTTTGATCCTTGTTTAAGTACTTGATAAGTTTAACACTTTGCACACAAGAGATGACTAGATTAAATGATTAAGATGTTTAGCACCTATGCATAGTTAATTCATGATAGAAGACTTCTTTCCCGTGGTAGATATAAATTCAACACCGGTTCTTTACCCGGTTAAAATGCTACAATGGTATATTCATATTCGGCGCTATGGATACCCCGCTTATAATTGTTTATTTACTTATTAAGAAGTTATCAAGGCATAGCATGAATATTTTATTCCTTGCATATTAGTAGTTTAACTATAGGGATGACAACCTTTTCGAGATATGCTATGAACTGCAATGAATATTTCTTTTAGTTTTATCTCGAAGCAACATCGATATCTTTCTAAATGCCATTACTAGTTAGTGACATTAGAAATACCAACAAGCATTTTGGCGCCGCCGGGGAAAGAAAGTCTTTAGCCCAATAAAATAAAAACATAGGATTAACTTGCATACATCTCTCTCACGATCGTAAAGTATTAAATTTATCAATTGCTTAAACAAGTTTACCCTCGTTATTATTCTTCCTATCTATTTCAGGGTAATGTATGAAAAGGAATCTTCCTGAAAACTTCCAATCCGACCCAGAAAAACTTTTGAAGGAGGCAAGATCCAAGTTGAAATCTCAACTCAAGATCACCACCTCGGAAGACTCCTCCATCAGGCGGCTTAGCACCCGTGTTCGAAGTCATGGCAAACAAGACCCTTTCAGCGAGTACTACGAACCGACCACGGCCAACATCCGCCTTTGGACCGACAAATCGATGTGGGAGACAAAGCTTTTGAGCTCAAGCCCTGCACTCATCAACATGGTACAAGCTAGCCAATTCTGTGGAAAAACCCATGAAGATGCCAATGCTCACCTACAACACTTCCTAGAGATGCGTGGCACCTTCACCATCAAAGATGTCTCAAGTGATGCAATCCTACTTTATGCTGTTCCCATTCTCACTCTTGGGGACGAGCGAAAAGTGGTTCTACGCCAACAAAGACAAACTCACTACTTGGGCACTTTGTCTCATCGCCTCCCCTGGCAAAGTTCTTCCCTATAGGCAAAACCAATGCCTTACGAGGAAAATCTCAAGTTTTCAGCGAAGAACACGACGAATGCATTCCTGGAGGCGTGGGAACGCTTCCAAGACTACATCATGAATGCCCACACCATGGAATGGAGAACGGCTACTCATGCAGACCTTCTACCACGGGCTCAACAACAATACCCGTGAGACCATGGACGCCTAGCTCTTTGGAGGTGCTTTCCCTGTCCTTTACACCGAATCAAGCTACGAGACCTTGTGGAGAAGATGGCTTCAAACCAAGCACGGAATGAGGACCGTCAACCCCAAGCAAGAAAGAAAGAGGAATGCACTGGGGTTGAAAGAGGTAGACATGCCATGCGCCAAAATGGATTTAATTATGAAGAAGCTTGAAGACAAAGCTCCCGAGAAGAAGTAAGTCATGCAACTCTTCGATTCCCCGCATGACATGTGAAGAATGTGGTAACACCGACACTCGGGCAGTCAATGTCCCGAAAGCTGGAAGAGGACGTGAACTACATCAACAATAACAACAACCAAGATCGTCCTCCGAACCAACAATGGAATCAACAGAGACCCAACTACCAAGGTAACTACCGGGTAACTATCAAGGTAATAACTCTTTCAATAATTTCCCACCTTTAAGAGAGTTAGTACAAAACCAAGGTAGACTTATGGATAATCTGTCTAAGAAGTTAGCTTCCAATGATAAAATGCTAGAAACTATTAGTTCTAAAATGGAAAGCTTTTCTTACGCAATAATAAAGAACCAAACATAGCTTTAATAAAATGATAGAATCTCGTTATCTCCATTTTGGCTTTATGCGCTCCTATGCCTAACCCAGGTAAGATTAAGGCCAACGGAAGAATTAGAATCTGCAAATCTTGTCGATATGTACTATGCGGTATTCGGACCACTTATTCACAAAAGAAACTGAATTGTGCCGACCGGGGTATGCTCGCCAAGAAAGGAGATCGGGGAGGCCGGTCGTCACCATTGAAATAGGCGCCCGCACCTATGACGCTCGTCGACTTTGGCTCAAGTGTCAACATTATGCCTAAGGTAAACCTTGAGCCGCATTCAGATTTAGTATACACAACGATGTGCCTACAACTTGCGATCGATCGCTATGCTACCCGAAGGCATCCTAGAAGACGTTTGTCTTTACATCGGTAAGCTCTACGTGGCCACCGACTTCGTAGTCTGGATACGGCAAAGGTAAGAACGCCCGATCATTCTCGGGCCGCCCTTTCCTTGCTACTACCAAGGCCATCATCTACGCCGACACAAATAAGATCGTCTTCACGATCAACGGACAGAGGGAGAAATTCAACTGCAAACACAAGACCCTAGCTCCCCTCGCTCCAACCATACCACTACCGTACCTGAAGTACACGTACACCGGGTCAAGGAGAGGACAAAAAGAAGAAGCAAGAACAAGAAGAACCGTCAACCTCAACCACACGTGGAACGAGTCTTGATGATCAATCAAGTCCCAACGAGCGCAAGACTCGGCGTATTCCACCACCATTAGAGAAGCTAGACGACCACGGAGTTCCGTCAATCCATTGCTCCATCAATCAATGGAACTTCCGCCAAGTTGTTCCGCGACACGGGATCGAGCATCAACTTAATGTCAAAGGTAACGTATCAATTAATATATGGTAATCTGCCTTTGTGTTCCACCTATGTACATCTGCAGATGGCGGACCAATCATACCGAAGTCCCGGAAGGAATTGCACAAAAACGCCCCCCGTCAAGATCAGAGACGATTATGTCCTCACCGACTTTTTTAGTCATGGACATGGGAGAAGAAGAACAAGATCCTCCCATAGTACTTGGAAGACCGTTCTCGAACACTACAAGAGCTATCATCTACATCGGGATGGGCGAAATCCACTTCGCATTCAAGGTAAAAAAGATACGTATTTGTTTCTTCAATACTTACACTAACTATGAACAGCCCCGAAGAAGGACCAAGAGCGAAGCGTCTTCTAAACTACAACAAAAGTCGGACTCGAAGATGGAGCACATTGAGAGAATAGAGAAAGATATCAAGGAAAAGTACACTCGGCTCCTACCCATCTTGAACGCCGCACCGGCTACACCGAGAGGTCTCCACCAAAGAAAACAATCTTGGAAAAGAAAGAAAGCTGCTTTACCGCTAAGAAGAGCAACAAGAGTACACCTTTGAGACCCAACCAGCCGGCATCAACAACCGAACAATCGACTTCCTTGGCTACTTCGTCTACACCACCCTTTGAGATCATTGAAGGAACCTTACCGGGTACAACATTTAAAAGAGGGCCCATAGATGACACCACGCCATGGGAGTAAGTGCTTTAAACTCTCGCCCGAGAGGTAACTTTCGGTATTTATCTCGTATATTTAATTTTTCGCAAAGCATATTTCAATTAGCATATTTCCTTTAGCATTTTTACTTTCTCTAAACCTGCACTTAGAAAATCTCAAAAATATGTTTATTGCATTTGCATCAGTTTTCTAAAAGCCCCATGCAAGCACTCCTTGCCGTGGTGGCATAAAAATAAAAATACAAAAAAATATTGCATTCATATGTTTTTGCATTATCATCCCTATTGCATAGAAAAAAATCCAAAAAGACGTGAGCACATGAAGGCTCACATTAACATCCTAGAATTTGTTCCTTCGTATGTGCGAAATTAATATTAACAGGAGAACATTAAAAGGAGACTCGAAAGAGGAGCGAGACTCAAGGATGAACAAAGGACTACTTCAGATCAAGCTTGGGGGAGAGCACCCCATTTATCACTATAAGTATCACTATCCCATTTCTTATTTATTAGTTAGTCTTAGTTAAAGAGTCTTAGTTAAAAGTCTTAGTGTTAAAAAAAGCCAAATAAATGCTGGAACTTGCTAGACTACTTTCTTCCTATTAATTATGATCTTGATATATGCTAAGGAAATGATGATTAGTTGCTCCGCCTTAATTCCTCTTAAAAAGTACTTACACTTTGGACTTAGATTCTCCCAAAGCTTTAAATGCTTATTTTGCTCTAAACCCAACACCTATGGGAAGCACATGCTTAACTGAAGTCTTCGCATTAAAAAGATAAAAGTACATGAAAAGTTGAGTCAGTCTTTTATCATAATCTTAGAGATACTTGACTCCTGGTTTTTATCTTTGAAAATTATAAAATATTACATGATGAGTTCCTTAGCTATGACCCTTAAGAGTTTGTCATTCACATCAAGATCATCCCACTCCACTAAATATGCTGCTTTTAACTCGGAAGTACGCATCCCTATACTCCGTTAAGCCGCTAGCCATAAATATAAAAATAAACTCTTGCAATCTTTGGATATGTCTCTCTCAATATTTTTATAAAGGCTGGGCTACATTCAAAAAAAAAAAAAGAAAGAGGAAAGAAAAATAAATATTTAGAGAAAAAAGTGAGACGAGAGAGGGAGAGTAATGGACAAAAAAAGTCATACTAGGCGAGAAGGGCCTACCTCCCTAATAATAATAAATTTAGAGATGAATAATGGACACGTGTCCGAGGGTGAGTAGGGCCCACATCTCTAAGGAGAGAGAAAAATGGACATAAGTCCAGGGAAAAGCCCACCTCTCCAAGAATGGACAGTCCAGGTCCTAGCAATTTTTAGAAAGAGAGATATAGTCCAAGATGCTTGGGAAGAAAAATACTAGAAAAAGGCTAAAGGCTAATTACTACCTTTCATCCTCATCCACTTCACCACTATCATCCCACTATGTATGTTCCACCACATGTGTAACTCCACTTCCACCATCTACTTAAGAGGGTCATACATAGGATCTCGAAGTTTTCTTTTTGAAAAATATTACAAAACCCCAGGATGATAGTTGATCAAAGAACTTGAGACATGGTACTTAACTTGATTGTTTTATCTTGCTTATGATTCGTGAAAAGGCTACGCCCCATGGTAATTAGGTAAGAGTAATCACGGTTAAGAGGAGAATTTATTTTTTGGGTAACACAAAGCACTTTTGAGGTATGAAAGCGTAATAGCAACTCCCGATCCTACTAGAGCATATAGCTTTGCTAGGGACTAGCAAAGGGTAAGCTTGGGGGAGTTTGTTGACACTTGTTATCATATAAAATTATTAATCAATTAAACATGAGAAAGGGGTATAAATAATAATAACAACCTAGAATAGGGTGTCACTAACATATTTCCATCAGTTTTGGTAATGTTGTGAATTGCGAGGGGACTAAACAGAAAATTGGAATTCGCGAGCCATACGACCACGCGACGTAACGCAATCCAACTCCAGAAAGACTCTAGAAGGCTCCGGATTAATCCCGACGTGGACCAAACTTGACACCAAAGAAAACATCATCTAGAAGACTCCGGAACCCGACGACGACGACGGGACCCGAGGGGACACCCCCCGGGCCGATCGCCCAATAATGGGGCCGATCGCCCCCTTTGGCCGCCAAGTCATCCCATCTTCCGGAACCTTCCTCCACCGCCTCTAAGACATAATCTAAACCGGTTGTTTAACGTCGGTTTGATCCGAGGGTCGGTAGAAGTGCGGGATGGATCCAAGATTAATACCACATCGCTGCCGGGAAGGTGAAGAGACAGATGAAGACCCATATATAAAGACCCCTAGACCCCCTCTTTTAGATCATCAAGTTCTCAATACAACAATAATACCTCAAGATCCAAGTCATTAGAAACATCGCTTTAGGAGGAGTAGCAATCAAGATTAGAACTAGTAGGAAGGGAGAAATCCGCTCCGGATCGTCGGAGGCCGGCTCAAGATCAGGCCTCGTTCTTGTAAGTTCTTCATTGTAAGTAGTTTTCAAGTTCGGACACATGCTTAATATGAATATCTTGATCATGTTTATATTCGAGATTATTTGTTCTAGTATTTACTTTGATTACACGTTTAGCATAGTTGAATTACTGTTATGTTCATGCATGGATTCGTATAGCGCTCATCCTTTCGTTCGGAGGGTGAGTGGTAGAGATGATGTAATCGTGGTGATTAGATCTTATTTACCTGCGTTTGCACCCTATGTGCCGGGTCGTGTGGTAGATCGTGGTGGTGACAGCACCATTGAGTCCTTTGCAATCCATCCCCGTATGTAGGCCTAGCGGATGTTATTATTCAAGGTTGTTCTAAGTTTCGGCCTTAGTCTTCATGGATTCTCGTCCTCATGTTTGGATTTAATTAGTCTTTCTTCAATGATTGTTAGATGTATTGCACTAATTGAGTAGGTCCTAACTTATAGTTTAGAGTTACATATTGGAGTTTCTAATGCTAGCTAGCCTATGAATTACTATCATCCACCGCATGACACTTTCTATATGACTATGGTTGAATCTATTTATCAAGAACTTTATCATTATCTTTATTGTGAACTTTGATCCTTGTTTAAGTACTTGATAAGTTTAACACTTTGCACACGAGAGATGACTAGATTAAATGATTAAGATGTTTAGCACCTATGCATAGTTAATTCATGATAGAAGACTTCTTTCCCCGTGGTAGATATAAATTCAACACCGGTTCTTACTCGGTTAAAATGCTACAATGGTATATTCATATTCGTGCGCTATGGATACCCCGCTTATAATTGTTTATTTACTTATTAAGAAGTTATCAAGGCATAGCATGAATATTTTATTCCTTGCATATTAGTAGTTTAACTATAGGGATGACAACCTTTTCGAGATATGCTATGAACGCAATGAATATTTCTTTTAGTTTTATTCGAAGCAACATCGATATCTTTCTAAATGCCATTACTAGTTAGTGACATTAGAAATACCAACAATGTCCTAGTCGCGAAGTTGTTGGCGTTGTTGTTCATGTCATTTGTTGTTGTCCGGGATGACGGGACGACAGGATTGAGATTGGCGATGTCGCCGACGTCAGCGACGTCTTTGAGTCGTCCTTGTTGGCACCCGGATGTTCCCCGATGTCAAGGATGATGTTGGTAGTGACCGGGGAACTTATACGTGCCATTGTAGTAGCCGTGAGACGTTGGCCTAGTTGGGTAGGCTTTTCATCGAGCGGTGGTGGACGCCGGTGGTAGCCTCCGGTTACGATCCGATCCGGATAGCAACAAATGGGGTGTGCGTGCTCGTTGCTTGCAGCATCGATCATCTTGGAGGGGGTGGCGAGGGCGGTGAAGGTAGGAGCGTCGCCACGTTGGCCGCCGCCCATGGCGTGGGACGCCGTCGGTAGTGGCCGAGGTGACGCCGTGAGGCGCGGCACGTCGGGACAACAAAGCCGCGTCTTTGCGGTGTTCTTCCGCCGTGGCCACCGGTTGTCGTGGATGTCGATGGGGCGTCATCGCCTCCTCGCCGGGGATAGCGAGGTCGGAGCCGACGCCGAAGTCCGAGGCGGGGAGGGGGCGGCGGCCGGCCGCCTGTGCGCCGGTGGCGGCCGCCGTTGGGCCGCCCTCGGTGTGGTCGCGTGTCGTGGTTATGCGTCAGCCCCAGGCAGGTCGTTCATCCAACTTCTCGAGGAGGGCGTTGAACATGGCCTCGATTTCCCTCCGGTCATCGCGAAAGTCCCAAATCCCCATCTGGAGCTTGGCTGTTGTGGCTCTCCATCGGATCTTGGCGTTGGTGGTGGTCGAGGCCGTCGGTGATGGGAATCGCCCACGGTCTCCGGATACCCGGTGTCGATTCGGCTAGATTGGGCGGAATTGACATTTGATTCTTGAACGTCGGTGATCTTGACGTGGCGGTGATGATGTAGATGGTGATTGGGGCTGTTTTGGGAGTAGTAGGGAGGAAGAAGAAGAGGAGGAAGAGGGGGCGGCGTGGGCTGGTGGAGGTGGCGTGGGGCCGGCCGCGCCGGGGCTGGCGCGACGGCTTGGGTGGCGGGGCGGCGCGATGGGAGAGGAGAGGGAGAGAGAGCACGAGAGACAAGAGTCTGTTGGGGAGTTACCCCTTTAATTTATTTCTTCTTAAGATCCAACCGGCTACATGTCCCTTGTATTTATAGTCGAGGGAGACTTGCATGCTAAGCAAACTCTAGGAGGTTTCCTTATAGATTGGAATACCCTCTCACAAGCAACCTATTTATTTCCTATTTTATTCCTATCTTTATTCCTTACTTAATTGTGAAGCAACTATTTATTCCCTATTTTATTCCTATTTTTATTCCTTAAATATTCCTTACTTAATTCTTGGCGGCCGACGTGGCATGTTGTATGGGACGGCGGCGGGTGGCCTCGAGCCTCGGCACATACAAGCGGGCCTTGGGCCTAGGCCTTATGGTCATGACACAAATCGACATATAAATACTAAAAATAAGTTTTAAAGAAAATAATTTAATGTCCATTGACACATTCGAGAAAATATTGATTTTAATAATTTATCAAGTGTCATGTAAAAAATACTTCCAACAATAATGATACTAACAAATTATTAAAATTGTTAATAACCTTGACATTTAATTTATAAATTATTACTTACATAATTTATACACTTTAACTAAAGCATTTTATAGATCTTTATTAATTGTAAAATTATTACTATGTAAAAAACTCTGAAGCCAGAAAATTAAGACATTTTAACAAGTGGGAAGAACATTGTAGACTATAAGTGGCTATATTCAAACTTAAGAGTGCAATTTGCGACCTAAATTTCTTATGTACCAATCAATAGTTGAAAACATATATATCATCACTTGAGAAATTTACCAAAATTAAATAGAGACAACAAAGTATCTGGTGTGCTCACAGTGTTAGAAAATGAAAAAAAATATAATTTAATGCATGTACTTTTTTAACCATCCATAAACATAAACAATAAATATAAGATTCTAGCCCGTGCGAGAAACGCGGTTGCTGGACTAGTTCTGTTAATTGAGATCTGCTGGTGTAGCCTTTTGCTGTAATTGGTAAAAAAATAAAGAGAACGTTACTACTTGAACTTTTCAGTTTTTAACTCGTAGGATTGTGCACCTTAAAAGTTCAACGAAAAATTGTAAAATTAGTTATTTTTTTGGGTTTAGTTGGTAGATGCACGTGAAATTTCAATGGAAAAACTTAAATTGAACAAAAAAGACAGTAGGGTGTATGCGCTTTCGTTCATAAAGGCGAGTGTCGGCATTTTTTAAGGGGATGTGGTCTGCTTGGTGGTCTATCCATTTTTGGAACGGAGGTTTTATTTGGCTATTATTGAACACTCTTTTTGTACCTCCGTCAAATGGCAGCTGGGCTTGGCCTGTGTTTAGGAGTTGTTGGCCATTTTTCGGCACGATCCTTCGAAGGTGCTTCGGGTAGGGTTTATTTATGTATGTGTGTCTATAGAGGTGAGTGTGCGTGTGTGTAGCGCCTGTGTTGCACTGTGTAATCTCAAGAAAAGAAGTTGCCGAAAAATTTTTTACACACTTGTATCATCAATCAATTTCTGCTTAGAAAAAAAAAAAAATATAATCAATTTTTCCGGTGAGGAAGAGCGGGCGGCCGCAGCAGGTGGCATCCAGCTGTCCTGAGAGGAAGCACTGGAGCGCAGTGAGGACGTGCTCCGTGATGATGGGCTGGGATGTGGGGATGGCAGAGGGCGATGGCGCCGTGCTGTAGCCGGTGCCGAGCGTCATCCACGTTTGACTCGCGGCTCAATTAGCTCTAGCAGAGCAGCACAGACGCCGGGGACCCTGCAAAAGCTCAAGCTCTAGCGGAGCACCCTGCCACCGGGGCGTGTCATGCGAGCAGATCCAGGTAATGCCCTTCTTCACAATTTCTTTCTGTCTTTGATTACTGCCCGTCTCCTGAGGACAAAGACCACAGTACATTATGCATGCGTACAGGCCGCTGCAACAATCGTCAACAACAATTAAAAAAATGTTCTAAGTATCTACTGTGCCCTTCAGATGCTCGAAAGAATGCCAAAACGAATTAATGATAAGTACCTGTATGTTTAACTGTCCTCTTAGTTCCCAGTTTCGGGTCAGTATTTAACTGAACAAACTGTCCACAGCAATACGTACACCTACAAACATTACTAAACATATATATCGTTCAATCTTCTCATCAAAACTAATATTTTCCATTCTGCCTACACAGTCCCGGGGCCTCAGTGTTGTTTTCTTCGTTGAAGTGTCACCTTTAATAATCATGATCAATCTGAAGGAACCCATTCCCATAACAAGTCTCGCTTGCCAGATGGAAACCTTTGCCAAACACTGAATGTTCTTTCGCCCATGACAAAATGAGTATCCATATCGAACTGAAACAATCATGTACTATGCTAATATAACATTATCCTACAAAACGACAACCCATCTGTAACTAATGTTACTCATCTTTTTTGTTGCATTACAATAATATGATATGCTATAATTCTAGCTTACTGCCCCGTGCTCGTAGCACGCGGGGGTACCTGCTAGTCTCAATTATTTTGCGTGTACCATGAGAACGTCCAATCAAATGCCACCCATTTCCTGTGTTTCTTATATCACTAGATAACGGTGTACTTTTCTGTTGACGGTATGTGAATTTCATTTTTTTTTTCTGTTGACCGAAGTAGCGAGTCCTGGGGAGAGAGAACAGGTGAGAGAGCCTTGTGGAACATGGGAATGATGTTCAAACGTACGTACCATGCCATAACGCGCTCGAACAACGACGACTTCGGCGCCCGAACGCTCCCTACGTGGAACTAGTAGGCACATATCACGAGGAGGCCGGGCCCTCGAGCCCTACACCCTGATGACACCCCGGCTACGCGCTTTGAAACCTTCATGCTCGAAAGTTTCCTTCCACCTTGCTCCTTCTATTGCTCCGTGGATCTCCTAACAGAAAGGGTCTTTCCCTGTCCCAACTGAATTAGTTACCAGGCGGCCGCCCAAAGACCTTCCTGGCGGATTCATCCGGTCCTCTGAGTTTCTCTTTCTTGCCTCTAGCCTATAGCCTCTGTATCCGTCAAAAACTATCTTTGCCGTGTCGGAATTTTTGCCTTGGAGGAAGGAAGCTAGCGATGAGGCTTCTGCTGGAATTGCCACCCGGCGGTCTGCCAAAAGCACGCTGGTTTCCAATTTTGAAATCGGCCCAACTCCTAATTTGGACCTTGGGCCTCCATCAAACCCACCAACTAGACTAAGATCAGTCAAAAGCTAGGGCAATTCCGATATTCCTGCGCCTAAACCTCCTACGATTCCTCTCGAAGAGGCCTCTCTCACATCCAACGACAATTTGGATGTCCCTCCACTAACCTCACTTTTTTTTGTTTTTGAAAGAACCGAGCAAGTCCGGCATATATTAATAAGGAGAAGAGAATTACATGCGCCAGCAGCGCAAAACAACAATTTCCCAGGTTTGACAGATTGTCAAGCTGGGCGAGAAATTAAAACGGATTACTTACATTCTAAAGACAACCAACGTGCATCTTTGAGCTGCACAATCATGGGACCTCTAACATGTCCGTCCCTACCTCCGCTGCAATTGCAGCCAGGGCCTTGCAAAGCTCAGTTGTCGAGCCCGCGCCCTCCGTAACGCCGTGATTGCCTTCTCCGGAAGTTCCTGCCGAGATTGTCAATGTACTCGGCTGCTGCTCTGTCTGGCGTCGATGACTGGCCATTGACAAAGTCCAACTCACGCGCAAGCTTGAGCTGGGCACGTTGTGCCACTGGCACAGGGGAAGGACGAGCAGCCTAACGCAGGCTGGAGCGGGTGGGAACTAGAGCCCTTCTTGGTCTAGTTCCAGACCTACCGGCCTGCTTCACAGGTGGAGTTGGCCTTGGCAGCAGCGGCTCAAGAGCTTTCTTGAACATCATCATGCAGAACTAACCTCACTTATTAGCGGTTTTGGAAACTACCAGCACAAATCAGTAAATCATAAGCTGCAGACTGGGAATTGGAAGTACCAATGCGAATGGTGTGCACAAATCAACTAGGTGGTGGTCTTTCAGTATCCTACATTGCAATAGCGCAGCACGCAACCACAAAATGACTTGAGCAGCTCCATCAATCGCTGACGCACAGCCAAACATGCACAACTCCAAGCAGTAGAAAACACAAAGCAGAGAACACTGGATAGGCCGCATGCAGAGCGAAGAGCACTCACCAGCTCCGCCACGTCCTTGCCCTCCAGGAACGCCATCTCGGCGAATCTGCAGCCGCCGCCGTCCTGCCGCTCGGTCGAGGGGAATGAGGACGGGGAACGACGGAGGGATGGGGTCGGCCGCCGTAGTCACTTTGGGCTGACACACGGGGATGTTCTGAGAGAAGGCCCGCCGTCTGCAGCCCATGCTGATTTCAATGACGCAGTAAATTACGCCTCATTTAGCTGATTTAGATTGCTCAAAAAAAGTGATGTAGCGTGCTAATCATGTTTTACCGTTAGCATAAAAATATTTTAGTAAAATCGTTCCATTAGCAGGTTTGTAGTTGGTAATCATTATATGCATCTTTAACTCACTATCATACCACTTATTAGCAGGTGAATCCAAACATTACCTTGCTAAAAATTAGATAGATAAAAAGTACTCACAGTTATTTTTTAGTTAATTTTTAGTGCTAATAGATCTAAACATGCCCTTAACTAGGGTGCCCCTCCTACTGGCCAAGGGCCAAAAGAGGCAAAGCTTTAGTTTATTTGGCATGTTCAGCCATGCATCAACCTTCATATGGGCTTCATGGCCCCAAAAGGTATTTGATTATTGGGCTTATTGGTCTCACACCATTGAAATTTTCGAGTTCTTGAGCCACACCACTGAAATTCGTGTTATTGGCCTCACACCACTGTAATTTTTCTACTTCTTTGAAATACACCATTCTCTACATCTTTCATCCTAATGGACCCACTTTCAGATGCATGTATTTCAGTATTGACCCTCCTGCCCCTCCGGCTGAATGCTGAGGACTGGAAGCTTTATCACTCGCGCGGCGTTTCGTTAAAAAAAAAAATCACGTACCAGTTAAACATGCTGCGAGCATACCAGTTAAACACAGCCACGCACGCATGGCTATTCCTAGCAATATGCTTAAACATGCACACATGGCTAATTTAACGTAATATGCTTAATTTAAACATGCATGCTTGTGTAAATCATGCCACAATTAAATTAAAAAAAATGGAAACATGCTACATTGGCTGCTAGCTTAGTGCAGGATTTTGGTCATCTGGAAGCATCATCAGGGGCTGTTCCCAGGTAGAAATCCTAGGACAATTGAAACACAAAGAGTCAAACAAGAACTGGACCAGTAGTGTTAGTGGCAAAGCTTATGTCACCTGTCATGAGCCAAAATTACAATTTTTTTAGATTGACTGTTTCTGCAAGTCTTCATGGCTCCAGACTTCCAGCCGTGGGTCGCCCGCCGCCAAGCTGCGGCAGCCCCCCGTCGCCCAGCCGTGGTCGCCCCCGTTGCCAAGCCGCGGCAGCCCCCCCCGCCGCCCGCCGCCCGGCCCCGCCCGCCGCCGCCGCCGCCAAGCGCGCCAAGCCCGACGTGGCACGCGCCCAAGCCCAACCGCAGCATTCAGCCGGAGGGGTACAATGGTCAATACCGAAATACATGCACCTGAGAGTGGGTCCATTAGGGTGAAAACGTAGAGAATGGTGTATTTCAAATACGTGAAAAAATTACAGTGGTGTGCGACCGATAACATGAATATCAGTGGTGTGGCTCAAAAACTCGAAAATTTCAATGGTGTGAGACCAATAAGCCCTTGATTATTATAGGGCTGTGAGATTTTCTTTTTCTCGAACTGCAAAATACGAGCATATTTCCAAGTCATTTTGAATGGCATCACATATATGCGCAAATCACATTTTCTTCTCAATGTAAAATGCTACTGGTAGTTATTGATGAAACACACATCAATAATATATATTTTCAAAAGTACTTGAAGACACCTATGGTAGCCTCAGCCGTTTTTCGTTTTCAGTGAGTTCCTCTATACTTGCAGTTCTGCATGTGTGGTGTATGTGGAATCCATGTTCACAGCTGAGTGGATTTCGTGAACAAATCACATACTTCGTATTAATACAAACAAATGGTACTTATTAATGAAACACAATAACATATTTTTGGAAGTACATAAATCTTTTGTCTGATTAAATCTAAGAACCCATCACCCCGTGCTAATATAAGTACTAGCGTGTAAATTGATCTCATGCAACATAATGAATCACCATGCAGTTTCTCATGACGTTTCCATCGGCCCTGCAGTTTCTAACTCTAGTGCTCTTTTGCGGTTTACCCTGGATTCTCTCTCTTGTGCTTGCCCATTGTTGGCATTTATTGATGTAGATGCCCTAAGTTGATCTCGTGCAACATAAACAATTGGCCGTGTAACCACATCCACCACCTTCTCCATCATGATATTTTCGAAGAAGTCTTCAGTGATCTCTTCATCAGACAATGATTCTAGTTCTTTGCTGAGGTTAACGCTCTGTACTAGGAGCATGTCATGGCACTGCATATTTGGCAGTGCCTCCTCCTGTGCTCGCAATGTCATAGAGACATAGCGCTTGGAACATGCTGGCATAATTCCTCTGCTCGGTTCTGTGGAGTACTTGGTCTCGTTGATCTTTATGTTGAATGCAATGGAGCCACCTGTCTTGTTTGTTAGCTGCAGGCAGCAGGATATGTCCTTTCTTGGCTCGAATAGAAATCGTAGCTCCAGGGCTGGATCAATAGCAAGAACATTTGAGTCGAAGCTCCTCTGCAAGAAAGAAGGGATTCTTAATAATGCTGCATGTGCAGTTTGTCGTATTAAACAATGTAATCTCTTATCCTTTATTCGAATTAAATGTTTGAGCACAGGAAATACAGTTATTTAAGCATTCTAGAAATCAGTATCCTGAAGGTGATAAGCAGAGCATCGATGATTGTACCTGAGAGCCAGTTAGACCTTTTGACAGAACAAAAGCTAGTGACATTTTCCTTATATCGGCTTCTAGCTTTTCTAATTCATTGACAATGTCCTTTATATCAGGCCTTTCCTTTCGTTCTTTCTTCACACATCTTAATGCTATATCTACACAAGTTTTCAATTGCAGGATGTCTGTTTCTTGAGACAAATATCCCCACGTACCCTGAAGCTTTTCCTTCCACTTTTCAGTTACCTGTAAAAATTGGCAAATAAAGGACAGTGGCAAACAAAGACGGGCTCTAGAGATGCTGAAGAAAAACTAACACATAAAACGAAAACAATAACAATTTCTCTTACAAACTCAGTAAACTGTTCTGGAGGCATTTCATCAGGGGAGTAGTAGGCTTTCTTTCCAGCCAGCATTTTAATAATTATGACCCCTAAACTGAAGATGTCAAACTTGCTTGATACATAGCGATGCTCTATGTATTCAGGTGGCATGTAACCTCTTCAAGAAATTGTAATTAAACATGAAATTAAATATACGGTTAGTGAAGTAGAAACAAAACATTGATTATATTTAGAGCATTACCAAAATATAATTGGCTATGGAAAATGATGCATCCACTTACTGTGTTCCTTTGACAATCTCTGTTATATGGGTTGTTGTTGAAGCAACAAGTTTGGACAAACCAAGGTCTCCAATTTTTGGTGTCATCTTCTTATCCAGCAATATATTAGCCAGTTTTAAGTCCATATGGTAAATAGGTTTCCCCTGTGCAGTATGCAAGTGTTTTATGCCCTCACATATGCTTTTTTATAATTTTGTAACTTGTCGCCCAGTCAAGATCACAAGATTCGCTGCGATTAATGCAAAATAGAAAAAATATAAAACTGAAAAATCATTTGCAATTTTGCATGCGTGATAAGTATTCCAGCAAAATAGTGTACCTTTAATATGTTTGTCAAGGCTTCCTTGCATGTATTCAAAGCAGAGAACTCGATCAACATGTTCAGCTCGAATTGGCGGCATACCTTGGCGCCAACAAACTTATGTTCTGATACATAACAGTAGCCTAGTAACCGAACGATATTCTGATGTTCAATCTCCCTAAGGTTAAGGACTTCGTTATCAAACTCCTTATCATCTAGCCGCCCCTCAAGCTGGTTAAACTTCTTCACAGCAATCTCTTTCCGTTATGCATGGCCTGTTGTAAATGATGGAAAATCTCAGCCCTCGACCACACATAGCCAATCACTGCTGGAATTGGATTCTTCGCCGAGTGCCTCAAACACTCGGCAAAGGCCCGAAAACACTAGGTGAAGCCTGAGTGATAAACACGGGCGGCGCACTTGGCGCCGCGTCGTTTTACCGGGCCCCTCGACACGCGGCAAAGAAAAGTCCGCGGGACGGGCGGTGGCCTACGTGGATGGCGGCTTTGCCGAGTGCCGCCATCCAGGCACTTGGTGAAGCATTGATCCTTCGCCAAGTGCCACCATCCACACTGGGTGAAGTTGCCTCCCCCTTCGCGAGAGTTTTGCCATACAGGTACTGAGGCTAATGGCAAAGGCAAAGGCTAACGGGCGCCATCGACACTCAGCAAAGGCTAATGGTGCCGGACGGTCATTGAGGCTTTTACCGGGTACAAAAGTTTCACCAATGTGTGTTCCTGTCGACACTCAGCGAAGGCAGCGCTCCGCCGAGTGTCCCATGATCGACACTCGGTGAAGGGAGCACTTCGCCGAGTGCCCAATTTTTGACACTCGGCGAGGACATAACACTCAGCGAAGCATCAGTTTCTGGTAGTGTTACGGAGGCTTGTGATCAGTCATACCCGGTAAACATCTCCATATCCACCACTGCCAACTTTTTTTGTGCATCTGAAAAGTTGCTTGTAATAGTTCGAAGCAACTCGAGTTTAACAACCATGTCCTTTCCTGCAAGGCTCATCTTGGTTCCTGCTGAGACAACAAATAAGAACACCTATTCACTGAATAAGTAAACGAACAAATATGTCTAAGATTCACATCGGCATGGCCATGAGGCTCTCAGGGAACCGTGGGGAAATGTCGAACGGAAGAGTAGCAAGATCAAATAAGACATACTTTCACATATAATTTGTTTACACCGCTAACCAGGGGAAAAGACGTTGACTGGAGAAGGAGCTATTTTTTTTCTACTACTTGCGCGTATACACAATTTTTTTTAAAAAAAAAACAAAGATAAAAAAGAAGCAAACGACTTACCCACTAACCAGCAATAAGATTATACACTAGGGTGGTGAAGCTGTCCCGGTGCTTGGGGCGCAGAAGGCGGTGAGGGTGAGCTCGACGCAGGCCACCAGGACGCACACGTCGCGGTTGTTTCTCCACGAGTTCCTTGGCCAGGCGCAGCACAGCACACCCAGCCGAGTAGCCACTGAGCTGGAGCACGGTTGGATGCTGGCATTGAGGCCGAGGCGCGAGGGGCAATAATAGCAGAAAGAAAATCAGAGGTTAATCAAGCCCGTGACCCTCCTCCATCTTCTTCCCCAATTACAACCATACAAGTTGTCTTCCACCCAGGCCACCACTATCCAGCACAAGAGCACATTAGCATGAGTCCAACATGAAAAGCACCACTAACCTGGGGAATGTGGAATTAGAACGACATGCAGATCTCAGGCAGCAGGATTTTAAAACATGGAGGTACGAGCCTGATAGGGTTTAAAAACATGGAGGTACGATCGTGGTCGATAAAATCAAAAAATTAATCAAAAGTAAAGAATCAAATGCCTAACTAAAGACTGCTGCTGATAGGGTGGATTGTGGAGCCCATTACACTAATTAACAGCAGGTTTGAGGAAATAGGGGTGCATGTCGACAGTTTGTCGCTGCCCAAGCCCAATAAGATTGCAGATCAGTATTTTTAAGTTGTAGTGGCATGTGAACGCATGGATACGTCGAACCGATCGACAAGGTCGCTTTTCCGGATCACATTCTCATGTCCACTTTGTTTCCACAACATGAAATCCGATTCAGACGCTCCACGTTATCATTTCATATACACATCCATCCACAAATAAATACAATATATGTTCACAGCATTCAAAAGTATCTAGTAACTTATCATCTCCATCTCTCCAAAAATATGTTTTGTCTCCGTTCTAAATTATAAGCCCCTTATCGTTTTTAGTACATTTACTTTCCTACGCATCTAAAAGCTTATCTTATAATATATCATATACTCCATCCGCAGATCGTAAAGGAAGTTGTTCAGAAAAATGACACGGTCTCCAAAACACTACTTTGATATCTTGATATTATAAAAATGTTTATAAAAAAATGATACGTGTACATTTATAAAAGTATTATTCAAGACAAATCTATTCATATCATTTTCACATTTGCAAACTCAATAAATTTATTTATTCATTTTTATATATTCCCAATATTTGAGCCAAACCTTGTGCATAATGACTTCTTTTTTTAGGAATACGGAGAAAGTACTCCTATAAATGAAAACACCACAAGCTATTAAAGCAAAACCACACTAACTATTTTCGTCAACATGCAAGTTATCCATCTAGGTAATGAATGATCACATATACTCACTAGGCAAATCTCACTTGCTATTTATATAACTATGGAAGTTGTCCAACTAGACAATGCACTGTCACATATAATTTAAATCCAATAGCACATGTAACTATAATATCCATGTATGAGTAGGACACTACTACTACTACTACAGATTCGTTCATCATCGCCGCCAACATCACGCTGAATCCAGTCCACCGATAAAGTGTGAACCGTTGAGGTGCGGAAAATTAGAAAATCCATTGACTCGACCAACACCGAAGTGAAGATTTGCATCACTACCGGTAGTATCGCTCCCCCGGCAAATTATCTTGATGGACACAAATCTCTGCCGGTTTGAAATAAGAACCGATAGAATTTTCTAAGTGAAGGAATAGTAAAACAAATGAAAGAAGATTGACATACAAACTAATAAAGAATGACCGTGCACTTGAACATAATAGATAATATTTTACAAGTACATAAAAACACTATATATAACTGATAAAAACAAAAAAAGAAAGGCCACCACCGCCGCCTAGGCCATGTTCGAACCGATGGTGATGTGTATTTTCATGAAATCTGAAAAATATGTGGCTAGTAGAATTTGAACCTATGACCTGCCCCCTTGTGTGTTCCTTCCTCTACCACTGCACCCCTTTGTCACTAATGTTTATATGTGGCTAGTAGAATTTGAACCTATGACCTGCCCCCTTGTGTGTTCCTTCCTCTACCACTGCACCCCTTTGTCACTTATGTTTATATTCCATTTTGGTTTCCCACATATTATTACAAACCGAAAGTGTAAATTGATTGTTTTAGGCCCTAAACGACTTCAAAATGAAGAACTTGTCAACTACAGAGTTTCATAACTTTTCAAGATCAACAACTTCAATATAGAAAGTTTCTCCATCCAAGGTAATTTAAAAATTTGAATTTAAAATTTTTAAACTTCAGTCATAGTTTTGCATGACAAGATGATTTCAAATTTAAAAGTTGTCAACTACAAACTATCACAACTTTTTTTTTTAATCTACAGCTTTGTTTTTCCATCTGAGGTCATTTGAAAACTTCAAATTTTTTAGAACTTAGATGTACTTTTCCATGACCAGGATGATTTCAAATAAAAAAACTTGTGAACTACGAAGTTTCATAACTTCCGAAGACCTACAATTTTTATTTTTGTCATGTCTTCATCTGAGGTAGTGGTAGTAACATAATTCACAAATTATATACATCTCTCTAGTAGATTCATAAATTATACGAGAGATATAGATTTTTGCGAACAATGTTACTATCAGTTTGTTAAATAAACAAATGACCAAAATAACATTTGTAGATCTTGATGAGTTATAAAACTTCTATGTTTAAGTTTTTTCGACTAAAGTAATTTTCTTCTCCAAAATGATGTTTTTTTTGGGTTGCCATTTTTAAAAAAGAAAACTTCAAATACATAAATCACTGTCACATGAAATGATAAATAAAATAATAATTGTTATAATACAATAAATTGGTAGAGCATGATTTTAGAAATTTAGAAAAAAATCATCAAATTTGAAGTTAGTATAAGTGAGAATAACTAATTACAAGTTATTTTATACAGAGATTAAAAAGAGAAATCTTAGTTCATCGCTGCTTTATCAGGACAAATTTGTAGTAGTGCCCTGTCATCAATTTACTAAAGCCCTTACTGTTTTTGTCCGGACATATTTTATTTGAATTTCAATTTAAATGGCATAGGTTTAATGCTGGGCTTTCCAGCTTACAGTAACGCACACATCACATAAACGAAGACAAACTTGTTTACAGACCCTCTAACAACACATAAGTTTTGAAAACAAGCAAAAAATAAAATAAAAATCTATACCTACTAATAAAGAGAAGAAATTTCCGCCGTCCAACTGCCTAGACCGTGAGGATTGTCCTCGCCATCGGATTGACATGAACGGTTTAGATCGGATAAGTGGGTTAGACAATTGTATATGACAATACCAAATAGGACTGCATACAATATTGTTTCTTATTCCAAATAAGACTCCTAGACAGTTGCAAAACATTACAAAACCAAATAGGACAGAATACATCCGCCATACAATACCAAATATGGTCCGTAAACAATCGCGGCGACCCTATAATTATAGGTTAATTATATACAAGGCCCGTTTTCAAAAAAAAAAAAAAGATAAAATTATATACTAAAATTATATACGGGCCAACCGAGCAAAAAATAATAGAATTCAAAATAGCAAAAACTATTCCAACATCATGGATATATTAACGCCTTTTTTACCTCCTATTTATGTTTCGCCCGTGTGGCTTATTAAATTTTGTCTTCTCTGTTCGAAATGGAGTTAATTGAATCTTAATTGGTTCCTTTTCGTGTTCTATTAGGAATCAAAATCAAAATCAGAAATCAAGATCATAATAGAAATCAATTCTCTTATTTCTTTCCGTCCGGTCCAGAACTTGGTCCCCAAGTCAAAAGTCTAAACATAAAACATTTCATTGTTTTTTATAAAAGTTTAATTGTTATCTCTCCCATCGCAACGCACGGGCATTTTTGCTAGTAATAGCTAAACGAAAAACTGAGGGAGCTACCTTGATTGCTAGATTTAGATACCTATCATGTTATTTCCTCCTTCAGCTTGACCAACCATTCCACCTTCTTGGTTCCATGCTTCGCCAGCTTTGTCCACTGCTTCAACCAATAGTTTTGTAAGCAACCTGTTTAGAGATTTTGTCACAGTCTTAAAAGAAAACTAGATCATTTCTGTTGTATTCCACAGCGCCTAGCCCACAACCACCATGACCCACCAAGAACATTCTTGTATATGCCTCCCCTGCTATTATCTAACTTATCTTGGAAAGAAGACATAGAGCTTGGAATTTTGGACCACCCTAAACTTTTGTGACGCAGCACCAAGTAGCAACACAGCTATAGGGACTAGAACAGCTGATAATCAATTGACTTCTCTTGACCACAGAATTTGCACCACACTTCTTTCTCCCAAATTCTTATCATCCTTTGTTTTTGCAAAAATTCCTTATCATCCTTAACAGCTGCACTGTTTGAACTCTACCATGCCAAGCCATCCATAAGAAGAATTTAACATTCAGTGGTTCTTTTGTATTCCACATTTCCACCAAACTCATGTCTATGACTCCAACAACAAATCCGAAAAAGTTTTTTTTGCACAAACAAATATTTGACTGGAAGGTGCACATTGTACTCGGATTGGCGAGATGGAGGGAGTATTTGGTACGCCTCAGGAGCAAGTTCAACTAATCAGAGGATTAACGGGAATAATCTATTCTATTTCGTTCCATATGAAGAAATACTCTCGTACGTGTAACCAACTACGTTTTTAAGGTTGGCTAGACTCATATATAAGTTTGACCTCCAATCAATCGAAATTTTATTTTCCAGCGCAGTATCTCTTTTTTTTCTAGAAGACGACTTAACATGTATTTCATTAAGGAGACTTTAAAAGCCATTACAAGACCGAACAAGCAAATCATAGCAAAACGAGGCTCGAGCACAGCGAGCTGGCGAGCTTCCAGTGCAGTATCTCATAGTTCTTGCTGAGCCCTTTGCTTTGAAAAAGATCAGCCTCCCTTCTCAACAATGAGGAACCTTTGTTGCTTTGCTTGGAAATTAAGCAATTGCTTATTATCACAAAAGCATGATAGTTATCATGTGTTATCACGCGCATCAACTTTGCACGTCAACAATATACTCATTATCATGCATTATATAACTTGAAAAAGGTGACACAAACTGCAGCAATAATTAATAAGGAATCTGAAAGAACACAAACACGACAATAATCGTAGAATAGAGCAAAAGCAAACGAAATTCTGGCCGCATACATAAAGTGACAAGCATGGTTGGGCACCAAAAGCTGCTTTGTAGCCCACTGACCATGAAAAAAAAATCACAAGCATAAGGTAAAGAAAAAGGGCCTCGCACATGGAAAAGGGCCTCGCGACATGGCTTCCCTTTCTCGGCGAAGGTGGGAGCAAAAATAAACCATTCAGGTACTTATTCAATATTGGAAAACGTGAGGGGCTCTATGCAATTTCCTGCACAAGATGACACTTCGTTCTCCAGTGTCGATGAAGTCCTGGTGAAGGTCTTCTCCAGCAAATTGGTGCTAATTGATTTTTTGTCATCTTTACTCAGATAAATTTAGTGTTCAGCTCATAGGATTCCTGCTCCCAAGTGTTTTACGAATTTGCTGCTTTAAAAATTATTGTTAATGTTACTTTTTTTTTCTCATGAATCAGTGTTTGATCACTGCACCAGATCTAAGTGTGAATTTACTTATATATCTTTTGTCCAAAACATAGCAACTCATTTTCCGGGAACCTTCTTGATGCAGGACTTCTGCAGCAGATCCTAATCGTTCTCCCCAGAGCAGGTACCGGCCAGGCTAAAGCTGGTACGAACTACCTTGTTAGGATGCTTACCTAGCTCACGAGTTCCTATGGATTTATTTAACAACAATATGCAGCAAGCTAGTTTTTTCATTCATTAGATTTGCATGCACGTTGCGGAATGCAAATATGGGGCACAGAAATGTGGATTATAATGTCCTGGAGCAAGTCTGGACTTAGGTTGGCAGCCACCATATAGTGAGACATTAGGAGATGGAGGTGATTATTACTACTCGCTAATGGGCCACTAAGCCATTGTTAAGTTAATTGATGGGGGCGATCGACGTCATCAGGGCAGCAAAGCATAAAGAACCCACTGGAAGCGTCTAGACCCCCTTAAACAAATGGCCGCTGGCATTATCGCAGGCTGGGATGGTACAGGATTGAGTAAGGTTAGCGAGTGCTTTCCACCCTAGTTGGGCTTCCTAATCAGATGCCATTGTATTACAGAATATACTTGTTTTTCCTGTGCTGAGTGATCCAGAGAACTTGAAATACTTTGACTTTTAAGATTCTTGGAAATGACTTACAATTTGGGATGGTGGGAGTTGATAAGAACAAAGTGTGGGTATGACTCATCACGCATGCCATGCATTTTGTTTCTTTTCTTCTTTCCAACATTCCTGTTTGCCACTCGTCGCAACTTTTTTTTTATTTTGTGTTCTCATGCGTAAACTTTTTGCGTAAAAGGTGCATCTTCTTCTTTTTCAATAATAATAGGAAAATGTTGGGGGCTTTGTGCAATTTCCTGCACTAGTTGACACTTCCTTCTGATCCCCTGCCAGCTGCCGTCTTCAGTTCTTCCATGTAGTACCAGTGTCGATGAAGTCCTGATGAAGGTTGGTACTAATTGATTTTTTTCCTCGTACAAATTTAGTATTCAGCTCATAGGATTCCTGCTGCCAAGCGTTGTACGAATTTTCTTCTTTACAAATTATTGATAATGTTACTTTTTTACTGAATCAGTATTTGATTACTGCACCAGATTGTTCAAATTTCAATCTCTACTGAACATGCCCAGATCTAGGTGCGAATTTACATATATATAACCATTATACAGGAAAAGTTATTGTCCTATATACTTTTGTCCAAACCTTAGTATCTGGTTTTTGGGAACCTTCTTAATGCAGGGCTTGAGCACATCACTACACATCTGCAGCAGATCCTAATCGTTTTCCGTAGAGCAGGTACTGGCCTTAGGCTAAAGCTGGTACCAACTTCCCTGGTAAGATGCTTCCCTAACTCACGAGCTCATTTGGATTTATGCAACAACACTACAATTAAGCAAGTTAATTTTTCCTTTCTCTAGTTTCACAAGGACGCTGTGGAAAGCGAATATGGGGGTAGAGATGTGGACTTTAGTGTCCTGGAGCGGATACTTGCCGGAAGCGAGGAACCCGGCACCTCCCATTGAAATTTTAAAAAGTATCACAGATAATTTCTCTGAAGATAGAAAAATCGGATGCGGCGGATTCGGTGATGTTTACATGGTAAAAACTGTTTTCTGGCAGGGAATACCAAATGATGCAGAGCATGTCAACATTTCACTCTGCTGTCTGTTTCTAAGCAATATTCTTGGGGGTGGTTTATGCCTTATTTCTTTAACTTAGCATTGCATTATATATGCCTGAAGTTTTTCATAATGATCAGGCTACTGATGGAGCAATTCTTGTGAGATTAACAGGGTAAACTCGGTGACTGGAGTGTTGCTGTGAAGAAATTAACAAAGTGAACAGCTATAATATCGAACGTGAGGAAAAGCTATTTTATCGTGAGGTTGAATGCCTGTTGAAGATTATTGAGCATCCAAATGTAGTGAGGTTCCTAGGCTTCTATTCTAATACACATCATGAAGCTTAAAAAAAAACACAGGAGAAAGAGAAAAGGCGCCTTGTTGAGATAAGAGAAAGATTACTCTGTTTCGAGTATATAAGCAGTGGAAGCCTTGAAAAACATATCACAGGTATGATAGTCTTCAATTTCATGCACTTGGGTGGTCTCTTAAGGAATTAAACTGCACTTGGGTGTCAGTTTTCAAAAGCTCTCTACGAAATATACTAGTTCACTGTGCACAATTTTCTGATTTTGAATCAACTAGAGGATGAAATATGAATATATACTTCCAGAACTATTTAAGAACGGAAACCGACGTTTCAAAAGTTCATAGCGAAACAACGAAAGAAAAGATTCTCCTAGTAACGAGCAATAGGCAAGTAGTTGGATGCTAAGGAAGACATGCAAATGGTTGCAGGGCTCTGAGTATTTGAATCTTAAGAAGAAATCTCCCCGTGCATATTTCACGTGAAAAATCTGGTGGGCTTCTCCCCTTATAGCGTCCCAGGACAGTTTTTTTAAAAAAATTTAAACTTTTAGATATCATTTCTATAGCTGCATCCCCACTCATGTTTTTTTTAAGCATCTCTGTAAATCGTTTTTCCTACTAGTACTTGTATATTGTGCATGTTACTTCACTCACAAACTTCAAGTCACTGTTGACAAATTACTTGGGACAAACTTCATTGCAAATGTTCTACCAGATTCTGAGCTTTCTATTTTATTTTAACCTTTTTTTCTACAGATGAATTAAGGGACTTGAGTGGAATAAACGTTATCAAATAATCATTGGGATATGTGAAGGTTTGCAATATCTTCACAAGGAAATGTGTATTATTCATATGGATCTTAAACCGCAAATATACTGGTAGATACGGACGATATGGTGCCAAAAATTACAGATTTTGGTCTAGCAAGGCTACTTGAAAACAATTACAGTACTGGCGCCCCTTTATATACCAGGTAACCCGTGCCCCAGAAAAACAATTTGAATTTATTGATACTTTTTGCAGTTACGTCTTTTAGGAAATACTTTCACTCTTACATTTTCCGCATATTCATGCAGAGGATATTGTGCTCCAGAATACTTGAAAACTTGGAAGCCAACATTCGAATGTGATATTTATAGTTTGGGTATTACAATAAGAGAAATAGTGACAGGACGACGGGATGAGACTCCTGTTAAAGACCGTGTAAGAGTGATTTCTCTCACCTCTCATGTGGACCTTTTTCATACTCCAGTAATGTTTGGACTTTACATATTTCTCCACTTTCTGGAGTACTATCATTAATAATATTCTATTGGATGCTATATCTATGTTCAACCATTAATGATCATTTGGATCTAAAAGTTGGGAAAACTGTGAAAATAAGGATCTAAAAGCTGGGAAAAAATGAAATGGATAAACCTTTTCAATATAATATAATACAATAGAATACAATGAGATGTACAACTTGTGTGTTCATTCAAATGTATAGTTGTTCATATTTTTCTGCCAAAATTGTTGTTTTAGAAACTTTCCTTCTTTTAGATTGACCATGAGTAAATGAATGCAATGTAGGTGACTCGAAGATGGAGACACAGATGGAGAAAATCAAACACCTATACACTACTACATGACCAGCAATTAAGTAAATGCATTGAAATATCAGAGAGGTGCACTCGGAAAGAGCCAGGAAATAGGCCTATTATATCGCATATAATACGCGATCTCAATGAATCTGCAAATACAAATGTCCACATACCTGCAGCTAACCAGGTAAGCATGTCTCCTCAGAGAATGAACACACGGGTTGTATTTATGTATAAACATCTCATCAGTTGTAACATCTTGTTGGGACCTGAAGAACCTGAAACCATAGTAATTAATAAGTGAATATTTTCTATTTGTGATCACAAGTTTACAATAAGACTCATATAGAAAGTAATACTAAAGGATGGCACTATATACATCGCTGCAAATGATTGTGTGGTGTAGTGTAGTGATTTGATGGCTTACCCAAGGCAATAGGTCATGGTTTGATTTACAAAGCAATTAATACACAATATCTGGAGACATGTAAATTCTAGTATATAATAATCGAGCCTAGCTATGACATAAACAATTTAGGCTTTGACCTATGAATGGTAGGCAGGGAAGGGATTTATATATCCAACTTGTTTGTCACAGATACCATCTTGGGACTATGATGACATGCTGGGCATTGAGCCGCTGGAGCTACGGTTAACTTTTTGATCTTAACCAGCAAATATCAAATGAGGTTATGCTGACCAACGGGACTGTTAATTGTGTTGCCTTCAACATCAAGACGTCAAGACAACTGCAGTACTGCACACAGCCAACCAAAGGAATTGTGCCACCAGGATCCAACCGTACTGTTAATATTCCACTGCAGCAAGGGCAAGGGACGACAACGACACTGTTCATCGTGCAGAGCACAAAGGTGGAACATGGTCTTACAGATGAGGAAATCACTGAAGATATGTTCAATGATGAGGTCGGTAAAGTGGTTGATGAGGTGAATTTGACGGTTGTATATGATAACGGGTATGAGAAACCACAAGCTGATCAGTCACTTGAGGCCAGTCTGCCAGTCTCCAAGGTATGTATCTTAAGAGGTTGATACGACCTATTTAGCACCTGTTAGTATTTTCTGTTTTACTTGTGCTAACTAACAAATTAATTATGTGTGACAGGAGGTCCCATGTAGCAGCTCCAAGGAAGTGCGCCTTGATTTCCGCCCAATAGAAACCACTTCATCTACCGAAGGAGCCGTCAGTATAAAAGCGGAGGAACGAGCAGCCATAGATATCATGACAGGGGCCATGGGAGGCCTTCTCCCCAAGCTGGGCAAACTCATCAAAGGGGAGCATAATCTGCCAGAAAATGTGATGGAAGACATTGAGTCTCTAGAGGATAAGCTGAGGGACATGCACAATGTCCTATGCTCGTACCACATGACGTGATGCACAAGATTGGCCTACAAGAAAAGGACTGGGCTAACAAAGTCAAGAACCTCTCTTACGACATAGAGGACATGGTAGATGGCTTGTCTATAAGCATAGATGGCTCGGATCCTATCACCAACCCTGGACGGCTTCCGAGGCCATGTACGTAAGATGCTCAAGCAAGTTAGGAACTTGGCAAAGAAAAGTAAGGGGCTCAAGCTCAAGCAAGTTAGAAATAAGCCTGTGAGAAGAACTAATGATGACCCACGCATGTTGGATTGGTATAAAGATCACAAATACCTCGTTGGTATCGATGGCCCACGGGACAGCTTGGTGGAGAAGCTAACGGTGTGGGGATGATGTGTCCAAAAAGAAGCTCAAGATCATATCAATCTTTGGAGAGGGTGGGTTAGGCAAGACAACTCTTGCGAAAAAAAAGGTGTTCGACAAGCTTGCTGCCAACTTTGTTCTTAAAGCTTTCGTTCCAAAGTGGGTCGTAATCGACATCAATCGAGTTTTGGAGGACATTCTATTTGAACTTGACAAGCAGGGTAATAGAGACATTCACAACTTAAAAAAGAACAGTAAAACAACTCATTGATCTTCTTAAAGAACTACTTCAGAACAAGAGGTATGCACCCACAATATGCCGATAGTCCCCGGCAGGTCTACTTTGATTCCTATTTTCACTATAGAAAAATAATATCGAAAAATAATGTCGGCCCGTGAACTTGAGAGAGGTGTCATTTAGGTCCATTATAATTCTACTATGTCCATAAACTTTATAATTTATTCAGCAAGCACACATCTATAGAATTCCACATTAACTAGCAATCCCATTGCGTATAAACTATGTATCTTCCCGGCCTCAATCTGCACCTCATCCACATACTTGCAAAGTTTATAAACATAGATGTCTCCTCTGTCCCAAGTAAATAAGCGCACACCTCATCTTTTGAGGAATTAAATTGTTTTTTAAGTTTCACTAACTATATAAACCAGCTGGTTTGGTTTCATTCCTCACCCTCTCTCTCTCTCCTCGGCCCGCAGCCCATCTAACTCGCGCCCCCAACTCCCTGTAGCCACACCCTTATCTCCGAAAAGCCACCCTCATGACCCTATCTCTCCCGAAACCGCCCTCGTGCTCCTATGACACCCCTCTTCCCTCTACCTCCACCGTTGGTGCCCCCTCTCACCTCCCTCTCCACCACTCCTTCCATCCACTCCATCCCGGCGGCATGTGGTGGTAGCGCCGGAGCCTAGCGACAATAAGAAGGTGTGGCGGCAAAAACAGAGCCCGGCCTTCGGCGCAGGCATGGCATCCCGGAGGCGTAGCGGCAGGCTCAGGAGAGACAGATCGACACCGAGCACCCTCTACTCCCTCCCCCGTGGCGGATCCGGTGCCGTGGACACCTGATCTTGTGGCGTGGAGGCTAGATCCAGAAGACGGGACGACAATGGCGGCTTGATCCAACTCCGGCGGTGGTATCCCCTGATCCCAGCCCATTAGGGTTTGGGATTTTTTTTTTCCAATTAACCGCGGTGGTTTTGGTGGGTCTGAAAACTTCCACTATGGCCTTAGGACAATGGCAATTGCAAAAACCGACACAGTTAATAGAAAAAAAATATCATGGAAAAGACTTTCTGTAGTAGTGAAATTATATATACCTTGAAAAACAATGGTAGTAAGCACGTAAGTTGTCATTTTGCATTGTTTTGGTAGTGAAAAATTTCATAGTACAGATCTTGGATTAACATATCAAACCAAAGATTTTTATTGTTGAGTCAACTTCTTACAAACAACATTAAGTAATTGACTATTGGATACTACGTTAAGCATAGTCACACAATATTACGTTAAGCATAGTTATTGCAGTATTCCTCCATAGCACAATATGTCCAGTTACTTTTGCTGAACCTTGTAAACCCTTTTTAACTACCAAGGAAATCATATGCATAATTATTTTTCAAAACTAATTAATGAGTTGCATAGTGCTCTTGTGTTGTCCATGTCCTTTGTGATTTAACCATTAGTGAAATTGTGCTACATGTCAAGATGGTTATGATGCTTATGTTTTTCAATGAAAACCAAGATACTTTACCTAATTCTTTGGTACTGTTTTGTCACGTGAATAGGTATTTTATCGTTATTGATGATATATGGGACACAAAATCATGGAAAATCATAGAGTGTGCTTTGATAGATAATGGCAATGGAAGTAGAGTAATGACCACTTCGCATTAATGATGTTACGAAAAGCAGTGGTGAAGGTTGCAAATTAGAACCACTTTCATATGATCAGTCCAAGCGACTATTCTATTCAAGATTAACCTGTAAATCCACAAACAGTTCTGATCAACCAGACGAGCAGTCTACTAAATATATCATAGAGAAATGTGGTGGTCTACCATTAGCTATAATTACAATAGCTAGTTTATTGGATGGTAAACGAGTGGAGGATTGGCCTATGGTGTACAGTTCAATTAAGTTTGGGCAAGAGGATGACATAGCAGAGAACACCAAAAAGATATTGTTGTTTAGCTACTATGACCTACCATATCATCTAAAGACGTGCTTATTGTATCTAAGCATATATCCAGTAAGACAGTGTGATTGAGAAAAGAAATTTGGTGTGGAAGTGGATAGCTGAAGGTTTTGTGCGGCAAGAAAAAAGGAAAACACTATTTGAGGTCGGAGAAGGTTACTTCAATGAGCTTATTAATAGAAGCCTCATCCAGCCAGTAGAGCTTATTGAAGATCCATGGTATCGTAACCGGCTTGAAACTGGCACCATAGCTGGTTGTCGTGTTCACGACATGGTTCTTGATTTGATTTGTTCCATGTCAAAAGAAGAAAACTTTGTTACTACATTGGATACTGATGAGGAACATTTATCTTCCCAAAATAATGCTCGTATACTGTCCGTCCACAAGAGTGTTTTGGAGCAGCGTGGCATGGTTAATACGTGCACCAAACCACAAGTTATGAGGTCATTCAATGTTAGTGAGGGTTGCGATCTTAGTCGGATGGGACTAGACTCGTTACTCCCAAGTTTTCAGGTTCTGCGTGTCTTGTCTTTAGAATACTGTGTGGGATTTTCTGGAGATAATGCTTATCGTCTCAAGACCGTTGCACAGTTACGTCACTTGAGATGCCTTAGCCTTGCTGGAACTTTTATTAGCAGGCTGCCCATGGAAATAGGGGATTTAAGATGTTTACAGATACTGGACTTGACGGCAACCAATATCGACGAACTGCCACGGAGTGTTACTCAGCTAAGAGAACTGAAGAGCTTGTTTTGTTATAGCCAGGATGGGGCAGTAAGATTGCCGCACGGGATGGGAAGCCTAACATCATTGGAAGAGCTGCGCCTGTCCCTTGATGAAAATATATTTGTCGACGACATATTGGAGTCAAACAATTCGTCAGACGACATATTGGAGTCAGACAATTCGTCAGACGACATATTGGAGTCAGACAATTCATCAGACGAGGAGGAAGCTCACTGTCTTGAAGAACTGGGTAATCTGACAGAGCTGAGGGTGCTCCAAATTAGCATTTATCATTTAGGACCCAGGTTTCTGAACAAGGCCTTTGTGGTGGAGGTTCTAAACAAATTGAAGAAGATAGAGGAACTAGACATTTCTGAAGACACATGTTTTGAGCAGCTCACCGTGTGGGACCATTATTCGCCCTGTAAAGTACTACGTCATCTATCCCTAGAGAGTCCTAAAATGCCAGTGTGTATCGACGCCTCACTTCGGAACATCTTCTACTTGGATCTGCATTTGACCTCATTGACAGAGCGAGATCTGTTGCATCTTGGAAAATTGCCAGAGCTCCGGTCTCTTAATATCGGTGTAAGATGCAAAGACAACTTACATGGTATTGTCGTTGCTGAATCTGCTGGTGCATTCCCTAAACTGCGCCACCTCCAGACGTATTTCTGGCTGACCTTTGTAAAGGAAGCAATGCAGTGCCTAGAAACTCTCAGGTTGCACATCTCGGTGGAGGGCCTTGTTAATGTTAAATTCGACTTTGATAGCTTGCACTGTCTCCATTCGCTTGAGAAAGTAGGTGCTGTTATCAGAGGCAAGTTGAGTTACAGGATGCTGGACCCAGAGGCGGCAGCAGTAGAGGCAGCACTAAGGCGCGCAGTCGGCGACCATCCCAACCGCCCCATCTTTTTTAATATCTAATACGCGTACTGTACACTGTATTGGACAGACACGTACGTACTAGATAGAATAAGGTACATAGTTGCCTAGTTTTTATTCGTTTTTTATTACATGTCTCCTAATCGGCAGCTCTTCCACTGGAATACATGGAGGGGATCTCTAACATACATATAAACTATGCAGGTTCGGCACCGGTCGTGAATATTCTAGCGGCTGCTCTGATTCGTCCGGCTATGATCCAACGGCGGTCCACCAACATTTCAAGTCACCCATCTTGAAAACCAGGTGAAATCAGAGGGTTTCATTTCTGCAGCAGCATCTCTACATCAACAGAGCATGCATCTGATTCATATAGCAGACAAACGTCACGATCCGGTAATTACTACTAAGGCAACAAGATTGGCTTTGGGCCCCTTTCCCAATCAGAGGAAGCACAGTACACCACCGGTTACGGCAATAACACACTAAGTTTGTACGGGAACATTCACCTCACGCTTGCTTTCTCTCATGTTAAACAAATCGTTGTGGTGATAATATTTTTTTGTTATGTATTTGTTATCTTTTTTTTCCCCGACGAAAATAGAGATTTTTTAATATTCAGAAACAATGTTGAATTCCTGAGCAATATATAATTTGCTCAATACTATTTGGTGAGCGAAACTGGCAAATCATCGAATATATGTTGTGTTCGACTCTGTCTCTTGGGTGCTGTTTGGTCGGACTATTTTGCATCTCAGTTAATTCAGAGTGGTATTCACTCACCTTCATATCTGTTTGGTTAAGATATGCTGGCAGCTGTCTCCACATGTGAACCAAACAATCACAGTTTTTTTTTTTTTTTTTTTCAGATTGCATCCGTATCCATTCCATTCCCACTGCCGTTTACGTTGCAAGTGCACTAACCAAACAGCACATTAGTGTGAATCACCTTCCGCTCCTGCAGCGTGTCTCATCTCCCCAGCCAGCGCGCCTCGACCACTTGAGAAGGCTGACCGCTCAGGCCCACTTGACCAGCTAGCGATTCAAAGGCTCCGTCAGCGCTCTGAGCATCGGGATTGTACGTATTGGCAGAGTATTTTCCCCTACGAAAAACAGAGAATTTTTAATATTGAGAAACATTGTTGAATTCCTGAGCAATATATAATTTGCTCAATACTATTTGGTGAGCGAAACTGGGAAATCACCGAATATATGTTGTGTTCGACTCTGTCTCTTAGGTGCTGTTTGGTAGCACTATTTTGCATCGCAATTGATTCACAGTGGTATTCACTCGCTAAGGTATGCTGCAATCGCTTCACAGCGGAAATTGTTCCCAGCTAGCGGGTGCGTGGCCTTGTACAAGGTGTAGTAGAGGGATGCGTGTCGGGACGGTGGGAAGCAGAGCAGAGCAGCCGGCAACGGCAGGGTTTCAAACCCCGCACCGCACTAAGGGCCTGTAGGAATGGTGAGCCGTGCCCAAGGTGGCGCTTTAAAAAAACAATTACGTTCTTTATTTTGTTTGGGGATAATCTGTCAGTGTTGTCTATAAGCAACCACACAACGCTAAATCTATATGTCACTCCGGTTTTTTTTTTCCCTCCGGTCTCTCGAATGTGTGGGCCGTTGGATTCCTGTGTCATCTGATGACGGTGTACAAGTGGCTAGGACGCGTTCGTCTCAAATGGTCTGGATCTGCCACGAGGCCACCCATGCCATTTATAATAGAAATAGAACTGACGAACCCTGCCAACTACTGGGACCGGCGCATAACTGGAAAACACACTGATCCTTCACTAGCTATCACGCCTACGCCACCACAATTCATACAGACTAAAGTAAAAAAAAATTCACGCGATGCTACAGATAAAACACGTATCCAATTTCTCTCTTGTCAATCTAATAATCTTTTAAAGGAACAAAAACTTCCCTCTTGCCAAAGATTTTAATTTCAGATAACCTGACAACCTACACATTTATTCAGTTATCTCTTGGATGGTACAAACCCCAAATTCAGGCAAGCAAACGCAATGCCAATGGCAGCTCCTCTCCCAGTTTCCCTCCTCATGGTCATCCCGCCGCCGCGGCCTCTATAGGCTTGGCGGCAACCATATTCCCCAGGGAAGCCCTACCAATCAAGTCCGACTACCTCCAGATCCCCGTGCCCAATGCATCTCTGTACTACGCCTTCTATGAGGCCACCGAGCTGGTGACCCCGCCGGCAACCACACCGCTCCTCGCCTGACTCGAGGGCGGACCCGGCTTATCCACCTTCACCAGCAGCTTCTATCAGATCGATGGGCCCCTACCTATTCTCCTTGTCCGGCGACTCCAACACTACCCGCCGGCTCTTCCTCACCGGTCAGATCCCTAGTGGCTTAAGCTAGAACAAATTCGAGGGTGATGCATTTTGTCTTGTGGGTGCATAAGTATGTTTTATGCAAGTGCATACATGGTGAAATTTTAACAAATCTAATTGCTTTTCAGTTTTTGGGTGGTGCATGTGCACCCACTACCTACAACCTACCTTCACCCTCGGTTGGCGCGCTCATCCTGGCCTGCAACCCAACATTCCACCAACAAAAAGAGGATCAACCTGAGCGGCGTGGCCATCGTGCGTGGAGGCCATGACGTGGTCACCATAATATATATCGCACGTGCACGTGTCATGTTAGCAAACGTGTGTGCCCGTGCCCCGGTGCGTTGCCCTGGCAATAAAAATGTTTTTCTATATTGTAATTCTAAAAATGTTTTTCTATATTATTATGTATATTAAATAATAAATCCTGTTGAGTATTTAAAAACGGCTGAAGGAAAGAAATGGTCAGATTACATTCTGAAATGCATCTGTATAACTTCCGTTACTTCAGCTCTGAAATTCATATAATAAAAAACTTCCTTGATTACATTCTAGCTTAATTTACATTATATGAATTTGAGAAGCAGGAAAAAAAAGATTTGAGAAGCGCAAAATCAAAATGCAAGGATGAACAATAACATTGTACTGTAGTAGAAGCAGGAGTAGAGATAATCTTATGATTCATTAATCATCTTAAACTGTCAAAGCATGCATACTCTGTTCAGGAGATGCAAAGGCTATATTTTGTAACACTAGAGATGCTGAACCGGGGTCAAGGGGCTCATGGCGCAATGACAAAGACCATTGGTTGGGGCACTCCCACTGAGGGTTTAAATCCTGGGTGGGACACTTTATCTTGGATTTATTTCAGGATTTTTCAGCGCTATGCATTTAGTGGTAGGCGACGTCCCCGTCGACAGCGATCGAGGCGCCTGTGGTGACTTCGTGAACCTCAAGATTTGCCGGCTCAGTCCTTCGAAGGTGATCATAAGGGTAGGGTTTGCGTACGTGTGTTCATAGGGGTGAGTGTGTGTGCGTGTTGAGCGTCTGCATTGTATTGTGTAATCTCAAAAACAAAAGGTGCTCATAGGGGTAGGGTTTGCGTACGTGTGTTCATAGGGGTGAGTGTGCATTCTTGTTGAGTGTCTGCATTGTACTGTGTAATCTCAAAAAAGGTGCTCATAGGGGTGGGGTTTGCGTACGTGTGTTCATAGAGGTGAGTGTGCGTACGTATTGAGCGCCTGCACATTGTGTAATCTCAAAAAAAAAAAAAAAAAAAAACTGTTGAACCAGGGAAGGATATTTGTTCCTTTTTAGTAGCTTTGCAGTATGAGGGATGAATTCTATATTTGTTCTTTTGTGAAGGTTGGTGTACTAAAGGAGCGCATAATGAGGGCCTTGTTTAGATGGCAAATATTTGGAACCGAATGTCACATCGCACACTCGTAGCACGTTTCGTTTGTTAGTGGTAATATCATCCTACCATGGAGTAACTAGGCTCAAAATAATCGCCTTGCAACGCACATCTAAACTGTGTAATTAGTTATTTTTTTTTACCTACATTTAATACTCCAAACATATGTCTTTTGGTGTATTTAATGTGATGTGATGGAGAGAAAGTGGAAAAATGTTAGAAATTTTAGCCATCTAAACAAGGCCGAGGATGGGTGTCACAGTCCGGACGGGATACGGGGCCGGGCTTGGAAACTTCCAGCAGCATAGGCACCAATCAACCCAAGAAGGTGGGCCGGGCTTGGCGACCTTCAATGCATCACAATACGTGATGCCTCGGGTTCTGAGGTGGGTTGGGTCCTGCTTGGTATACAGCATGATGCTCGCCGCAAGAATCCGAAGAAGAAGCTGGTGCTCGCCAGACTTCTGGAGATGCCCAACGGATGTGATCTTCGGAATCAGCTTTGTCCCACTATTTCGAACACTTTTGAAGTGTTTCTCTATTGCGGACCCATTTTTCAGGGGCTTGCGCAAGAACGCCACAACCTGATGATGGGCTTCGCATAGCAGAACAGCGACAACCAAAAGAAGAGATGCAGAAGGAAGTCGTGAGACTTCTGCTACTCCAGATGGAAGTCGACAAGTCGCGAGCCCGATGAGAACCCCGCCCGTGTACACCTGAAGTGCGCACGAACAGAAGCGGTGGCCTCCGCACGTCACAGTACTTCTCATCAGCAGCTTGTGAGAGGCATGATGTTGAAGCAGAGGAATGCCACCTTGGGCAACCCAGTAGGAGACCGCGGAGCTTGGGTTCACCATCCGCATCTGCGGACCCAATTTTCCAGGGGCTTGGGCAACAACGCCACAACCTGATGAAGGCCTTCGCAGAGATGCAGAACAGCGACAACCAAAGCAGAGATGCAGATGGAAGTCGTGAGGCTTCCGCAGATGGACAAGGCACCAGTGAGCCCGATGAGAGCCACGCCCATGCATACCAGAAGACCCCACGAACAGAAGCCGTGGCCTCGGCACGTCACAGTCCTCCTCATCAGCAGCTTGAGAGACAGCAGGATGTTGAAGCAGAGGAATGCCACCTTGAGGCATCCCAGTAGGAGACCCGGGAGCTTGGGTTCCCGGCCAAGGAGAAGATGCTCGTCGTCGGCCTGGCTGACTGACAGGAACAAATCCAGCGTGCTCATCAGGTCCGCTTGGTAAGCCATTCCCGCCAGAAGAGCCGTGAACACAAGAGTCTTGATGCCACCTTTTGCCACTGTCTTGTGCAAACAACACGGACATGGCCAGCGTCCAGCAGCTGCGGGCGGCGCCAAAGGCCCCCATAAAGCAGAACATGCCGAGCGTCCAGAGCCACCATCGAAGACTGCTGAAAATGAGGATGATGAAGACTATTTCGGCGCTGATGATGCAGTATATGAAGGACCTGCTGCGACCAAGGAACTCATCGCGGCTGAGTACGTGATGCTGACCGCGAGCGTCGCCAGCAGCAGCACGTACCTGTGCAGCTCCCAGAGGAAATTGGCCTCCCTGCTGTCCTGATACGTGAGAGGGTTCACTGCATCTTCTTCAGACTGCTCCGACAATGCCTCTCGCTCAGTAGTGCTGACCCTCCAAGGAGATGCTGATGCTGCCTCTGCCTCGCTAATAAGAACAACACTAATGTCCACCATATCGATCACTCTACCTGGCTCTTCAATGAAGATGTCTCCACCACCTATATTCATACCTACAAGACTCCCACCATCTAACCTGGTGCTTTGGACAATGAACTCGTCCCTGCACTGATGACCCGGGACTGCCTTGTCCATTGCTTCCAACGATATGGTAACAATGCACTTCGACCTTGGTGGAACAATATCTTCATTTGCCTTTATGCAATATGGACGTAGACTGGTGGTCGAGATTCTGAAGGCAAAGTCATCATCTGTATCATTGGTCAGATCAACAGAGCATGATATCTGCTTGTTAAGCTCGAAGGGTAGATGGATTTCGAGAGGCTCAACTCCCAGCATGTCGTCCAACTCGAGGCATTCAGTGCCATCGCTTATTTTCACATCACTACTATCCATTTTATTGAGATAACTGATTATATCCCATATATTAGGCCGTTGCGTTGGTTCTTTCTAAATGCATCTTCCCGCCAAATCGAGGCATGTAGCGATTTGCTTGTACCCTAATTGTGCATCCTTTGCAGTTTTATTCCATCTATGCTTCCATCTTCTATGTACCTGCCATTATTCACGGATAAACCTACATGATGTTTTTTTTCTTAATACGATGGCCAGGGGCAGTCTTTTCCCCCCATAGCTATGAGTTTTTTTGAGTAACCAAACAAAATACGATTAGTAATTTCAAACAAAGGGAAATGCAAATAACATGCATCCAGAATTAGATAAAGCATGAACCAAGGTAGCAAAGTACCATTCCAAGAATAACACAATGGAGTAAATCTAAATTCCAATTTTTAGGTGTTCTAACGTTTGAGCACCGCAGGCAAAAATGAAATTTGCTAGAGGATATTAGAGACGAAGGAACGAAACTCACAATATCTGGATGCTTTTGTGATGCCTGTCGCTATTAAATATAATACATAACTCAAATAATATGCGCTGCTGCTCTAGTTATAGGTTCAAGAAGCTTGCAAAATGGCATGAGGAATTGTCGATGGGTGTCATTACGTACTTCAATTGACTGTTAAAATATTAACTAAAAACAGAAATGTGCTTATAATTAATATCCAAATGGTACCAGGTCTAATGAAAACAAGACCCTTATGACCTTGGTGTTTGAAAAACAATAGAACTAGATATGGTTCGCATTAATTATGTGAATTTTCTCTCTAGGAATTTGAGTGCTCCATTACCAAGTCTTTTAAAACCGCATATTGGCCTCAACTTCCACACATTTTTTTTTTTTGCATTTCAATACACCCGTAAGCCCTAACTTAGCCAAGTCTCAATGGGGAGTTTCATCTCCCAGTTTCCAACATTTATATGAAATGGCACTACTACTGAAACCATTTTCTGCGGTAGGCAGTTGGAATTTCCGCAGCGGGCAATGTCGCCCACCACCAAAAACATGGTCGCGGTTAATCCAGAGAGCATGGTGGCAGGAAAAAACAGCCACCATGGTTAATCAACAAGTAAAAATAAAAAATAAAGAAAAACACGTTGATGATCCCATCAAGCATATCCACGAGCTTGGCAGGCTCATCCACGCGACGCCGCGCTCACTGCTCGTGCATGCCAAGACCCGCCAGTCCGGCCGGGCGGCATGTCACTACTAAAAAAAAAAAAAAAAAAAAATACAAGGCGGTTCTCCATTAACCGTTCCAGTTTTTTAAATTAACATGGCAGTTATAAAAAATGCCATGCAAAATCTATTAACCATGGCGGTTTTTATAACAAAACCCACCATGGAAGTAGCCTGTTAATAGTGGAGGTTTTGTAACGAAGCCCCCATGGGAAAAGGCCGAGGCACAAAAAGGCCCACAAGAAGGCCCGATAGCAGCTCAGGTATAAAATCAGACCTAAGGTTTCTTTGACAACCTACCCTCTACCCTCACTCCTCTCCAACCGGCCTCCATTCTGCAAGCGCCGCAGACGCCTTTGCGAGCGCCGCATGCTCCTGTCCCTTCCAGAAGCGCCGCAAGTGCTGCCCCCACTCTCAACATGGCTCCACTCCACCTCCCTCCTCCACTCCCCACCGCTGCATGACAGACAGCTGCGGCTCAAGCGCGGTCGCGTGGGCCTGGCAGCACAATGACGTGCGTGTCCCGACGACTACGGTGTGGGGCACGGGGGGCCGATGGCGCTGGCGCCGGGTCGACCCTCCACCTTAGTCATTGCGGTGAAGCCCTTTCTGCACAAGATCTAGTGGCAGTAGTGCGGGGAGGTCAGATACCCGCGTCTTCCACCACCTCCACCTCCACGACGTGGATCCGTGATGGAGAGGGCTCCCCTGGTGGTGGTTCTTGGTACAGCGATGTGGGCGGCGTCCCTCCCTCTTGTCCATGGCGAACTAGGGGTTTACATCCACCTCATCCACGGCGGTGGCCTAGATCCAAGCCCATTAGTGTTCAGATTTGGGATATTGGTTTCTTTAGTAACCATGGAGGGCATCCAAAACCGCCATAGTAAAATAGACCATTTACCATGGCTTTCCATTCGTGGCGATTACAAAAACCGCGCGAAAAATGATTTTTGCCAGCCACTAGAGTTATTGTGTAGTAGTTGGATTTGCCATCATGGCCCCTTCTCGTTGCCCCGTGTTGATGATGCATCTTCCACCCCGTGGTGGAGGGAGGCCATCATGGTGCTGTCGTTGTGGTGGGAGGCCACTGTGGTGGAGGGAGGACGCCAGATCTACGCCTTGGGAGGGAGAGGCAGTGGTTCCAAGCTTCCTAGCAGGGGATCACATGGATCCTGACGCCTCCTCAAGGATCTGGGTACCTTCTTGTAGATCTCAGTGTCGGAGGAAGGGAGGGATGACGCCATCTTGTAGATCCTCGACGCCATGTTGGATGAGGAAGGGGGAGGCCGGAGTGGAAGGAGAGAGGCATGTGGAGGGGTCTAAAATCCTAAAATGTTGAATTTATATGCAGACCTATTAAGATTTTTAAAGTTTACCACCAAGGTTATTTGATTTTCTATGACTGGCAAAAATGCCCTCCTGGGTCAGTAAAAAATGCTTGCCACAATTAATCGGGCCATTAACCATGACTGTCAAAATGAGCATCCGCCACAGGTAATCCTCTAGGCGTGTCTTGCAAAATCAATTATGTAGTTGTGTGGGGCTTTCTCTCTCAGTGCAAAGACCCATTGCACAATTTCGTAGCCTATTTTACTGTTTTGTGGGTGCTACATGTCCTTGTCTTCCCTCTGATCACTACATCCTCCCACCTAGACATCACCGGGCGCAGGATGCACTCTCCTCCGCGCGAAGAGGAACTAAACTCATGCCCACTCAATTGATTTGACGGCGAAGTGTACCAGTGGAGCTCGCCTCGCTGTGGTAGCAAAAGAGTGGCGCACATGCCCGGCGTCTCGCCCTTGTGTGGAGGAGTTGCTCCCTAGAAAGCTTCTTTTGTTGTGCGAGGCGGTCCCTCGTCACGAATTGGACCCTAGTACGCACACAGGGAGGCCACAGAAGTCACCGTGTACAAGGATTCCGGCAATGGGATAGCACTTACATGCTCCTCTTGACCTCGAGAACCCACCCAAGGGTTTGGTTTAGCGGATTAGCGTTAGGAACAGTCTCGCCAGCGGCCATGACGGCACGACAAAAAGCAAAAGCACAACTACATGGCGACGAACCAGCCATACTTGGTCCTAATTGGTTCAGAGGACATCAAGGAATAGTTATGCTACCGAGGTGGAGTAGATAGCTATGCTACCGACATTGGGTACCAAAACGGCAATGCAAACTGGTAGACACGGAATAGTTGCGGCACGACCTCGCGGATGAATGATGAAGCGGGCAAGCCGATGAGCATAGGGGTAGAAAGGCGGAGCTGGAACACAAGACAGATCAGCGAATGGCTCACTAGAGTAGCTTGGCCATGGTGGAGCCGACATGCGAGTTGACATGGCGGCGGCGTGGTCATCCATGTGGAAGATGATGGCGTAAAGCCTTCTCCATCAGAGAGGAACAACGGCGGGTGGGGTAGCAATGCAATGGCGAGGCTGCCGGTAGCGACGAACCTTGTCGGGCGGTGGCGTAAAGAGGAGCAATGGAAGACGACGACCTGCTTTTGCCATATATGGAGGAGGGTGAAGTGTTTGAGCATCCGCCGCTTGCCTTTGTGACGTGGTTGGGAAGGGATGAGAAGGACATCGGCGGTGACACATGCAGGCGGGTACTAGACCCACGGGGCGGCCGAGGAGGAATAGCGACAACGCACCCGAGATCTCACCCTTGTGAGTATGAGCACCTCAACCGGACTTTTCGTCCCGCTTTCACGTGCATTAGAAACATCGCGCCACTCGTGTCGCGGGATGAAACGAACTCCTTCTCTCCTCATCATTTCATTCAAAATGCCACATCTGCGGATGTGGCACCTTATTTAATATATGCATGAAACACCAAAAAAAAGCCCATTGAGACTGACCTTAGGCCCAGTATCAATGGAGGTTTCATGCGGCGCTTCAAGCACATTAAATAGGCCGGCACATCAAGAAAATCTTACTTTTTGCATGAAACGATAAGGAGAGAGAAGAAAAAGTTTCACCGGGATGAAACGTTTGCGCGTTGTTTCCAACGCGTTGAAAACCGCATGAAACCCCCATTGAGAATGAAATCTCATTTCATGCCCGAGGATAGCAATGGGAGGAGCGGTGCCTCTCGGCCGCGCCCGGCCGCTGGCACGTGGACTCCCTCGCCTCCTCCACCGGCCGCAGCGGAGCTTTGCCATGCGAAGTCACCAGCCACGGGCGCGACATCGGCCGCAGCTCCGACGGCTACAGCGCTGGCGAAGCTCCCTCTCGTCGTCCGTCATCGCACTCATCGCTCCATCACCGGGCACGGTGCGTGCCTCTACCGCCACGAGGCATAAGCCACGCCCGACGCGTGCTTCCGTGTCTCGCGGGCTCCTCGTCATCGATATCCGTCACAAAGCGTGAGCTACGCCGGTGCGGTCGTGGGCAGACGCGAGCTCCCCGCAGCCACGAGGGAGGACACGCCGTTTTAAAAACCGCTAGCCACACTCCATTTGCGGGTGCTCGATGCCAATGGATGAGGAGATGAGGACCATGAGCTAAAAATAGCATATGAAACTGTGCTATGATATTATGCATTATGAGAGAGATCTATTTCATGTTCAATTTCATATCTTGCAACCTGGAAGGTGAAACCTTCCATTGAGACCGACCTTACACCATTTCTAGCATCAAAGGTTGGCCACAATAATAAATTACAACGATTGATTACATTTTTCGCCCTTTCCATGGTTGTTTGAAGCATTATATCAATGGATACTGAGGCAACTTACTTTAGTAATGCTTGGATCTGCCTTACTTCCAGTCACCAGCTCTAGAATTATAACACCCAAACTATATATGTCTGATTTAGCAGACATTTTGCCATGATGGACGTACTCCGGAGCACAGTATCCTCTACATGAAAAACCCATGGATCAACACATTATGTCCATAAAAATTCAAGAGCACAAATATTAGAATAAAAAAACTGTTTCCTCAAAACTTTAAACTTACAAAGTTACAAGACGTTCTGAGCTCATAGTTTGTGATATGCTGTCCAATCTTGATAGCCCAAAATCAGTTATCTTTGGCACCATGTTACTGTCCAACAGTATATTAGCAGGTTTGAGATCCATGTGAACAACCTTAAAACATAACTTAATAGAGTAATAAGTAGGATGAAAGAAAGGAACCATCGAAATAAGTAAATAGATGGATCATAAAGTTTACTCTACAAAAATGTTCCTTATCATACCGAAAGGTAGCTCTCAAGGCTTCCATTGATTAAATACTCAAAGCAGAGCAATCTTTTCGCGATCCTGGGCCATAATAAGTTGCCCTTCCATTTGGAGTGCTTGTTCTTCTGTATGTGAACAGTAGCCAAGAAATTGTACTATATTTTTATGGTTAACCATCATCATGCTTTTAACCTCACGATGAAACATCTTGTCTTCTATTGTATGTCTATTCAAAAGCCTTTTGACAGCTATAATCTCGTTTCGCAGGATGCCCTGCTAAAACTTTCTGGTGAGAATGGTCATGAAAATCAGATCATGTTAGCTCTGCTTTCTGTAACAAAAATACCTTGTAAACCACTCCGCATCCACCACTACCAATTTTTAGCTCATCAGAGAAATTTTTTGTGATGTACTGCAAAAATGGTAATTTTAGATGCCTTGGGCTCTCTCTTCCACCAAGTACAGACTCAAGAAAGTCAAATTCCATGTGCATACTTTTCCAATCTAAATAAGTACAAAAAAAAAGATATTGTGTCAAATTACGGAATGAAAAAAAAATTGTACTCCAAAAAAAAATCAGCCCTGTCAGTCTCGTTGAGATTGACCACTTGACCATACTGTAGTAACATCTAAGCCCAATGGAGTTTATTTTTTCTTAAAATTTGATCGGATGACTCTATTCCTCATGCTAATACTGATTATTTGTTTACAAGGAATAAGGTGGATCTTCCTCAAAGATGCATCATCCTATTCCATTCCACAAATCAAACAAAAAAAGAGTAATAGATGATATGGGCTAACGTCGTTCAAACCAAACACCCTAACGCGTCGGAGGCCGCACATCATTTTGTTCAGAAAAAAGAGAAAGATTTAATAGATTGCAGGACGATATAATATATACATGAAGTGAAACCTACCAAAACATTGGAGTCTTCGTTTCATACATGAAAAAAAAAAACCCAGGAAAATTACAAAAAATTAGGGCAGCTAATAAATTTTTTTCCATCAATCACGCACCATCACGTACTAGGGATGGGAATTCAAGTTTGAGGAATTTCAATCACCCTGACTTCCTACCAGAATCTATATTCTGCCCATTACATTCAGTATATATATTGTTTGCAGCACCCCTTTCGAGAATTTAGATTCAAAGCTACTAGAACATTGCCAATAAGGATTTTGTGTTCAAATATTCTTCTTCAGTATCACGTGCTATATATTTTATATGTTCTGTAGTATCGCAACTAAAGGTATACTACTTATTCTCCTGTTGAGACAGAAACAAAAAGCCTATTCTTTAAGTTATGATGAGGAGGCACAAGAGGATATGTAGAACAACAGCATGAGTAAATTCAACATGCTGTCGCAAAGATGCATCGCTAACTTGGGGAAAGGTCAAAGAAACGAAGGATCCGAATTTTGATCCATATCCATGAGGCGGTAGGATTGCAAGACATGGATGTAAAGGTAAAGGGTTTGCTCCTGCATACGCATAAACGTAATTTTAAAAATGACAAAAAAGAACAAACGACTTACCCATTAACCAGAAATAAAATTATTGTACACGGGGCCGGCTTGTCGGGCAGTAACAACAGAAAGAAAGTCACAGGTTAATCGAGCGCGTGACCCTCCTTCATCTTCTTCCCCAACACTGCAACCATACTTGTATTTGGCTTCCTCCCACAATTATCCAGTACAAGCTAGAGGGCATTAGCAAGAGTCACAGGTTAACCCGGGGAAATGTGCAATTAGAGGGGACATGTGGATCTTAGGAATCAAGATTATAAATCATGGAGGTACACAGGCAGCATCGAAGAGCGTGGTAGATAAAATAAATTAAAAATAAAGAAAACAAAGGCGCTGGCAACTGGCTAAAGACTGCTGCCTGATAGGTTGGACTGTGGAGCCCATTACTCTAATTAACAGCAGTTTTGAGGAAACAGGGGCGCTTGCAGACATCTAGTTGCTGCCAAAGCCCAATAAGATTGCAGATAACTCTTTTTTTAAATAGTATGGCACGCTGAACAGACGGATTCATTGAATCGACAAGGTAGCCAGTGTGGCTCGCGTTCTCATGTCCAGTTTGGATCCAGATCTTGAAATCCTATTCAAACGCAAATATATATAGTTCATACAATGTCAAATATAGCTTTCTATGCTGTTTAGCGGTAGATGTCTGCAGAAGCTAAAATGGCTATAGGCTCGGCTAACCTCATTTAGCTGTTTTGTAAAATACAAGCACAAATCAGTAAATCATAAGATGCAGACTGGGAATTGGAAGTACCAAATGGTGTGCACAAATCAATTAGGTGGAGATCTTTCAGTATCCTTCACTGCCATAGCACGCAACCAGGAAATGACTTTAGCAGCTCCATCAATCGCTAGTGCTCAGCCAAACATGTAGAAGTCCAAGCAGTAGATAAACAAAGCAGAAAAACACTGGATAGGCCACATGCTGCAGAGCGTAGAGCACTCACCAGCTCCGCCACGTCCTTGCCATCCAGGAATGCCATCTCGACGAATCTGTAGCCGCCATCGGCCCGGCGAATCTGCAGCCGCAGCCGCCGTCGTGCCGCTCTTTTCTCGGGCGAGGGCGAGAGGAATGTGGGGGACGACGGGATAGGATGGCTGGGCCGTCATAGTCTAGTTGGGCCGACGCACGGGGATGTTCTGAAAAGGCCCGCCGCCCGCGGGCCATGCTGATGTCAGGCCATGTTATTATCCTCTAAAGCGATAAATTACCCCTCATTTAGCTGATTTAGCGTGCTAATCGCGTCTATTAGCGGAAAGGATAGTTTAGCGTTAAAGGTTGACGATCCTAGCGTTTTACCGCTCATACCATAAAAATATTTCAGTAAAATTGTGATCCCTTATATTTGAAGGCAAAGGGATTAGCTTTCAAAACCGTCTGCTAAAGTAAACTTTGACCATTATAAATTTATTTCATGTTATATTGTTTGCATTTATAGTTTCATGGTAATTGAATAGTACATTTAGTTTGAAGTCTAACCATATCAAACTAATATTATGATAATTTAAAATTAGTAAACTATTTGTCAGAGATTTTAAGGCTTAAATATTGATATGTGTATGCGCCATACAAAAAGAGAACTTAGGGAGTATATATATTATTAGATATGGCTGCAGTTTTTTGATCTTTTTAGTGAGTAAAATAGCTAAAGCTTCATATTTGGTTCAGTACTCAGTTCTATTGGCCTCGTGGAAATTAGCTGATTGACCACACATCCTGAAAACAAGTTTGTGCTTCTAGTTTGTTTCAGTATTTTAACAGATGGAGAAACATGTTAACTTCAAGAGCTCAATTGGTAAAATTCCTTTAGGGCCCGTTTGGATGCCATTAGTTAAAACCAATAATTAGAAAGTCCTTTGCATTTCATCCTGCCTGAATTGAATTGCAAGGATGTCGTTTCTGTTTTCAGCGACTTCCTCTATACTTGCAGGTCTGCTTGTGGGATGTATAAAGAATTCATGCTCACATCTGACTGGACTTCACGAACAAATTACATACTTCATATTATTAATATATATAAATGGTAGTTCTCGTGCAACATAAAGAATAAGCAGGCATTCATGACGTTTCCATCGGCGCAGCAGTTTCTGAATCTAGTGCTCTTTTTTGCGATTAACCCTGGATTCTCTCTCTTGTGCCTGCCCATTGTTAGCCGTCAGGGGATGCAGATGCCCTAAGTTGATCTCGTGCAACATAAACAATAGGCCGTGCGACCACGTCCACCACCTTCTCCGCCATGACTTTTTGGAAAAATTCTTCAGTGATCTCTTCATCAGAGGATGATGCTAGTTCGTTGCTGAGGTTAACACTCTGTACAAGGAGCATGTCTTGGCACTGCATATTCGGCGGTGCCTCCTCCTGTGCTCGCAATGTCACGGAGACATAGCGCTTGGAACATGCTGGCATAATTCCTCTGCTCGGTTCTGTGTAGTACTTGGTCTCGTTAATCTTTATATTAAATGCAATGGAGCCACCCGTCTTGTTTGTTAGCTGCAGGCAGCAGGATATGTCCTTTCTTAGCTCGAATAGAAACCGCACCTCCAGGGCTGGATCGATCACAAGAACATTTGAGTCGGAGCTTCTCTGCAAAGAAGAAGGGATTCTTAATAATGCTGCATGTGCAGTTCATCGTATTAAACAATGTAATTGTTGAATTAATTACCTTATTTAGTATTCCTAAATATTGTTTAGTATTCCAAGATATATCAGCCGCCTCCTGGCTGGCTTAGGCCCTTTGGGCGCAGCCCCTTGGGCTCCCTCTCCACTCCTATTTATAGGTGTAATCCATCATCAAGTATTCTAAGCCTTTGGCATTCCTGTCTATCATGGTATCAGCTGACTAATCTAGTCCTGGACCTTTCCTCTCCCACCCACCTCTACTTCCGCACCCTCTGCCTGCCTGCCTTATGCGCCCTTGGGCTGCTGCATCCATGGCTGCTCCTACCTCTAGGGCCTCCAGCTCCGGCCCGCCGCTGTGGCCACCGCCACCAAGTTGCGCGACGAAGCCCTTGCTGCCGCCAAGACCCTGGAGGATGAAGCTGCTGCTCTGGCCTCATCCAACGCCGAGCGCAGCCAGGCCCTACAAGATGAGGCCGCCATCCTCAAGTCCGCCGCTGCTGCCCAGGAGTGTGTCCGCTCCGCTGCTGCTGCCCCGAGGCGGAACGCGCGAAGGCTGATGCCCTGGAGCAGCAGGCAGGCCGCGGCATCCGGCTTGCCTCCTCCGTCCTCAACCCGACACTCGCGATGACAACTCGCTGGTGGGCGACGACCACTCCGTGCCGCGGCTGTGGCTGTTGCTGTTGCTCGCCCGCAGGCAGGCTGCCGCTGTTCAGAACATCAGGAACTTGATTCCGATTGTTGCGGACCTGCAGTCCTCCAACTACCCAAGTGGCGGCGGCTACGCCCCTCCTCATTCTCGGCTGCTTTCGCTGAAGGATTACGCCCTCACCGACGATCTTTCCCCCACGATCCAAAGATGGTCCCGCATGGACTGTGTGGTTGCCTCGTGGATCTTCAATACCATCTCTCCGGACCTCCTCGATGTCATCCACGAGCGTGATGGCATCTCCGCCGGGCTGCTTGGCTGGGTCTTGAACAACATTTCTTGAACAATAGGGAGTCCCGCGCCATGCTCCTCGACGCTTAATTCGCACCCTCTCCCGGGGCGCCCTCTCCGTCGGCGACTACTACCGGAAGATGAAGGGCATGGCTGGACCCCCTTGCTGACCCGGGCATGGCGGCGCCCCTTAGCGACCTCGGTGAGCCCATTCAAGATCGCGCTCTTGTGCTGAACATCCTGCGTGGTCACAACTGGCGGTTTGATTCATGTCCCGGCTTTCGTGACCCGGCAGCGACCCTTCCCCTCCTTCGCCCGGCGTCCATGCCGATCTCCGTCTCGCCGAGCTCAACATGCCTTCTCCCGATGGCGCCTCCGGCGGCCCCGTCACCCACCACACCGGCAAGCCGCCCGGCCTCCTCCCGTCGCCGGTGGCCTGGCTGCTCCACGCCATCCTCATGCTGCTACCGGGGGTCACCCGCCGCTCGGGGGCAACAATCGCGGCCGGCGTCGTCGCGTTGGCCGCGGTCAGGGCAACCACACCAACGGCCCCTCCCGCTTTGGGGCTCGGTGGCCCTCCATCTACAACCCGTGGACTGGGTCCATCTCCATGTGGCCTGGGCACGCCCACTGGTGGCCCTTGGGGGCCTCCTCCTCGCTTTCGTCCGCCTCCTGCCGCCCCACCAAGCCCCGGCTGGCCGGCATGCCACGAGGTTTCTACGCCCCAAGCTCGGGCCCCTTCCACCAGCGCCCCTCGGGCACCCTCTCCATGGGATCTGCGGGTCCTCGCCAACGCCTTCAGCACCGTCTCCCTCACCCCTCCCCCAAGCCGTCTGGGGACTGGGTGATGCATTCGGTGCCTCCTCCCACGCTGCCTCCAACCCTGGTATGGTCACCATGTCCTCCTCCTCCTCCTCTTTTCCATCCTCCATCATTGTGGGCAACGGCGCCATCCTCCCGGTTGTTGGCACCGGCTACTCCTCTATCCCTAGCCCGTTCTGCCTCAATGATGTCATCGTGCCCCCAACATCATCAAAAATCTTCTATCCATTCGCAAGTTTACTACTGATAAACTTGTTTCCGTTGGAGTTTGACCCTCTTGGTGTTTACGTGAAGGATCTTCATTCCGGGGAACACCCTCCTTTGCTGTGACAACTCGGGGCCCCACTACACTTTGCAGCTCCCGTCGACTCCTTCCGGCCCTTCCGCTCTTGTGGCGACCCCCTCTCTAGCTACCTGGCACCGTCGCCTCGGGCACCCCGGCGAGACCAGTCTTGAGCCTTGCTCAGTCTTCCTCCATCATCTACAGCAAGCCTGACGACGTCTCCACCTACCATGCGTGCTAGCTCGGGCGCCATACCCGCCTACCTTTTCCTAGTTCATCATCGAGAGCTTCTAAAAACTTTGATTTGATACACTGTGATTTGTGGACTTCCCCTGTTTACAGTGTATCTAGCTTGAAATATTATCTAGTTATTCTCGATGATTGCTCTCATTTTTTTTGGACTTTCCCTCTGCGCCTAAAGTCCGACACTTTCCCGGTTCATTCTAATTTGTTTGCTCTTGTGCAACGCAATTCGGGTGCACTATCAAATCCGCTCGGTGTGATAACGGTCGGGAATTTGATAATTCCGCCTCGCGTGCCTTCTTTCTTGCTAACAGTGTTTCCCTTCGCATGTTCTACCCCCACACCTCACAACAAAATGGCAAAGCCGAGCGCATTCTCCGTGCCACCAACAATATCGTTTGCACCCTCCTCTTCCAAGCATCCATGCCCCCTTCCCATTGGGCTGATGCCCTCGCCACAGCCACCCATCTCCTCAATTGCCTCCCCACTAAAACCCTGAACATGAGCACCCCTTTCTTCGCTCTCCATGGCACCCTTCCCACTTACCACGACCTCAGAATCTTCGGCTGCTCCTGCTATCCCAACCTCTCTGCCACCGCACCTCATAAACTTGCCCCACGGTCCACCCTGTGTGCGTTCCTCGGCTACTCTCCCGACCATAAGGGCTATAGATGCCTCAATCTTACCACTAATCGAGTCATCATCTCCCGCCACGTTGTCTTCGATGAAGCAACGTTCCCCTTCGCAGGCAGCCGTCCCTCTCCACCCTCGATGGAGCTCGATTTTCTCACTGACGACGACCCGCTCCCAAATTTTTTTCCTCATACAGGTACCTCTGGAGCTCTTCCTCGACCTCAGCCCCTCCTGACTGCTGGTCACGGGTCCATGGCGTCCAGGTCCCCTCCTCCCGGGTTCCCTCACCTGGGCGAGGCCGGCGCCCCGCGCCCCTCTAAACCCCGCGCCTCGATGCTGGCGGCTCTCTAGCAGCCCGGGATCCCCTCCGTTGGGGCCTGGCGGCGTGGTGTTTGGTCGGGCAGCCTGCCATCCGCCACCATGGCGCCCTTGGCTCCCCAGCCCCAGTGCTCTCGGGGCCCCTGCTTACAAAGTCGTCGGTCGTCCACATCTACGCCCGGCGTCCCTCCACGCCTCCCACGGGGGTCTATTCGCCCGACGATCGAGCATGGTCCCTTCTCCTCCGCGCTTCGTCAAGCAATGCTCTGGACTCCCAACCGGAGCCTTGACCATCCCGCCCGTTGCCAACTCCCATGGCATGGCAACCCGCGGGAAGTCCGGCTTCCAGCAACCTCATGTCCTCCACTCTGAGGCATTCTCTCCGCTGCCCCGGTCCTGCCGAGACGCTCTCGCTGACCCGCTTTGGCGTCAGGCTATGGAGGAAGATTATGCTGCCCTCATGGACAACAACACGTGGGAACTCGCCCCCCGCCCTGCCAAGGCCAATGTGGTCACCGGAAAATGGATCTTCAAGCACAAATTTCATGCCAACGGCTCCCTAGACAGATACAAAGGCTCGTTGGGTCCTTCGTGGCTTCACCCAACGTCCAGGCGTTGACTATGACGAGACTTTCAGCCCTGTCATCAAGCCTGCCACCATCTGCACCGTCATCACCTTGGCTCACTCCAAAGATTGGCCAATCCATCGCCTTGATGTGAAGAACACGTTTCTCCACGGGACCTTGTCGAGAGACGGTGTATTGCTCTCAGTCCACGGTCTCAAGCAAGCATTGCGCGCTTGGTACAGCCGGTTTGCTTCTTTTCTGCTGTCCCTAGGATTCATAGAAGCCAAGTCTGACACTTCATTGTTCATCTACCATTGAGGGGCTGAGACCGTATACCTCCACCTCTATGTGGATGACCTTGTCCTCACCGCCTCCTCTCCATCACTCCTTCAGCGGGTGATTGATGCTTGAAAAAGGAGTTTGCCATGAAGGATCTTGGCTCTTTACACCACTTTCTTGGTGTGGTGTTCAACGGCGAAGGACATCATGTTACTATCGCAGCGACAGTACACTTTGGACATACTTGCTCGGCACGGCATGAGTGGCTGCAAGCCCTGCTGCACACCAGTTGACACATATGCCAAGATTTCCGCAGATGCCGGCCCTCCCGTGGATGATCCCGCGCCTACCGCCAGCCTTGCGGTAGCGCTTCAGTACCTCACTTTCACCGCGCCCGACATTGCCTATCGCGGTTCAGCAAATCTGCCCTGTACATGCACGATCCCCGGGAGGCTCATCTTCTTTGCAGCTAAGCGGATTCTCCGCTATCTTCAGTGGCACCATCGACTATGGGCTTGTCATCCCCCGCACCACTCCTTCTCAGCTCGTTGTCTACCCGGCGGTCTACTTCAGGCTATGTTGTCTTCCTCGGTGGCAGCCTCATCTCTTGGTCCTCCAAGCGGCAGCCCACCGTGTCTCGGTCCAGCGCCGAGGCCGAGTAACGGCCGGTCGCCAGCGGTGTCGCCGAAGTTTCTTGGCTGCGGAAACTCCTCCTAGAGTTGCATCAGCCCCCGTCTTCAGCCAGCCTCGTCTGCGACAACGTCAACGCCGTCTACCTCTCCACCAACCCTGTTCAACATCAGCGCACCAAGCACATGGAAATCGACCTCCACTTCGTCCGGGAGCGGGTCGCCATTGGGGCTGTCCGTGTTCTTCACGTCCCCACCACATCGCAGTTCGCCGATGTCTTCACCAAAAAGGCCTCCCTACTTCTGTCTTTACAGATTTTCGCCTCAAGCTGAACGTCCGTTCCACCGACGTTCCGACTATTGGGGGTGTTGAATTAATTACCTTGTTTAGTATTCCTAGATATTGTTTAGTATTCCTAGATATATCAGCCGCCTCATGGCTGGCTTAGGCCCTTTGGGCGGCTGCCCCTTGGGCTCCCTCTCCCTCCTATTTATATGTAATCCCCTCTGTAATCCATCATCAAGTATTCTAAGCCTTTGGCATTCATGTCTATCAGTAATCTCTTATCCTTTATTTGAATTAAATGTTTGAGCACAGGAAATACAGTTATTTAAGCATTCTAGAAAACAGTATCCTGAAGGTGATAAGCAGAGCAACTATGATACCAGAATGCTTGTACCTGAAAGCCAGTTAGACCTCTTGACTGATCAAAAGCAAGTGACATTTTCCTTATCTCGGCTTCTAGCTTTTCTAATTCATTGACAATGTCCTTTATATCAGGCCTTTCCTTTCGTTCTTTCTTCACACATCTTAATGCTATATCTACACAAGTCTTCAATTGCAGGATGTCGGTTTCTTGAGACAAATATCCCCATGTACCGTGAAGCTTTTCCTTCCACTTTTCAGTTACCTGCAAAAATTGGCAAATAAATGACATTGGCAAACAAAGACAGGATCTAGAGATGCTTAAAAAAACTAACACATAAATTGAAAACAATAATAATTTCTCTTACAAACTTAGTAAACTGTTCGGGAGGCATTTCATCAGGGGAGTAGTAGGCTTCCTTTCCCGCCAGCATTTTAATAATTATGACCCCTAAACTGAACACGTCGAACTTGCTTGATACATAACGATGCTCTATGTATTCAGGTGGCATGTAACCTCTTCAAGATATTGTAATTAAACATGAAATTAAATATACGGTTAGTGAAGTAGAAACAGACCATTGATTATATTTAGAGCATTACCAAAATATAATTGGCTACGGACATGATGTATCTACTTACTGTGTCCCTTTGACAATCTCTGTTATATGGGTTGTTGTTGAAGCAACAAGTTTGGACAAACCAAGATCGCCGATTTTTGGTGTCATCTTCTTATCCAACAATATATTTGCCGGTTTTAAGTCCATGTGGTAAATAGGTTTCCCCTGTGCAGTATGCAAATGTTTTATGCCCTCACATATCCCTTTTATAATTTTGTAACTTGTCGCCCAGTCAAGATCACAAGATTCGTCTGCGTTTAATGCAAAATAGAAAAAATATATAAAACTGAAAAATCATTTGCAATTTTGCAAGCGTGATAAGTATTCCAGCAAGATAATATACCTTTAATATGTTTGTCAAGGCTTCCTGCATGTATTCAAAGCAGAGAACTCGATCAACATGTTCAGCTCGAATTGGTGGCTTGCCTTGGCGGTCAATATACTTATGTTCGGCTACATAACAGTAGCCTAGTAATCGAACGATATTCTGATGTTCAATCTCCCTAAGGTTAAGGACTTCGTTATCAAACTCATTATCATCTAGCCGCCCCTCAAGCTGGCGAAACTTCTTCACAGCAATCTCTTTGCCGTTGTGCATGGCCTGTTGTAATGTATATATTATAATAATGGAAAAAATCTCCGCCTCTATGACCACATATAGTCAATAGCTTGATAGATGGAATAACATATATGCGTTAGCAGTAGAAAAAAGAAAAGATGTGAGAGTGTTGAGAAAAACTATAAAAAGATATCAGTACAGATAGAGGAACCACCGGCATTGCCTGGAGGCAAATGAACACTGCTTCCTGTATGATGTAGAAGTAAAGTCCATGGTCACGTCCTTGTATTCTGCACTTTCTCAAGGCAGGTTGGGTGGAATGTGCTCACAGTCACAAGCCAAGGAAAGGGATTCTATCGCCGATGTGTAGAAACGGTTGTGGAAAGTCTAGATGGAGGAAGGAGCAGAACAACCTATGCTTCCGCGGCACGGCTTGCGCAGGTTATTGTCATGATCATGCACGAGGTTGATCGTTCTGGAACCACCAAGTTTGGTTGCTAAATTCCTGTGTAATCATATATTCATTCATATAACTGAAACGAGTGACTAGGGTGTCCCAGACTCTCAGTGATGTCTTGTTAAATCTCCAAATCCGGGCGCATGAACACACAAAACATGTTGTTGTTCTATACTCAAACTTCTTCTACCTTAATATGATGTATTTGAGAAAAGAAAATACAAATATAGGATAAGATGTGATTAGTCATACCCGGAAAACATCTCCATATCCACCTCTGCCAACTTTTTGCGCATCTGAAAAATTGTTTGTGATAGTTCGAAGCAACTCGAGTTTAACAACCATGTCCTTTCCCGCAAGGCTCATCATCATGGTTCCTGCTGACATCAGCGCGGCCCTGATGCTCTCCTGTCCAAGGAAATCGTGGGAAAATATCGAATGGAAGAGTACCAAGAGTAAATTTGACATGCTTTCACATATAATTTGTATACATCACTCATCTGGGCAATGATCAAAGGGAAGGACTATTGTTTTGCAGCATAGCGATCAGACGGTAGGATTGCAAAACATGGAGGTAAGGTAAAAGGGTTGGCTAATACACATTGATATATGTCGTTTTATTAGAACAATGATAAAAAGAAGCAAAAGACTTACCCGCTAACAAGCAATAAGATTGTACACCAAATTTTGTTGGGCAATAATGCCAGAAACAAAATCACGGGTTAATCGAGCGCAAGACCCTCCTACCTCTTCTTTTGCAAAGTTTACAAGCATACTACTAGTATTTGTCTTCCTTGCACAACTATCCAGTATACAAGAGGACATTAGCAAGAGTCGAGTCCTACCATAACATGGGGAAATGCGACATTTAGAGCCGAGATGTGGATCTTAGGCAGGATTTTTTAAAACATGGAGGACCGCGTAAGCGTGGTAGATAGAATAAGAAAATTAAAAATAAAGAAACAAATGCGTTGACATTGACTAAAGACTGCTGCTGATAGGGTGGATTGTGGAGCCCATTACTCTAATTAACAGCAGTTTCGAGGAAATAGTGGCCCATGCTGACAGCTTGTCGCTGCCCAAGGCCAATAAGAATGCAAATCAGTTTTTAACGCTTGGTGTCTAGTGGCATGCTGAATGGACGACGGATCTTGAATCTGAATGCAGATCAGTTTCCCGGCTCGCATTCTCATGTCCACTTTGTTTTCAGATCTTGGAATCTGATTCAGACGCTCCACGCTATACATTTCATACATTGTCCACAAACAAATAGGTTCATATAGCATTCAAAAGTATCTATCTTATCCTCTCCATCTCTCAATATGGCCGTCCCCAATGGTTAGCTATTTGGCTATCTAGATGTGACGTGGCAAGAAAAAAGTGGGAGAGAGAGTAGTCACTAGCTACATGCAAATAGCTAGACTATTTCATGTAGCTCAAGAATATGAGAGAAGAGCATGTGGGTCCAATAATATAAAATAGTCTTTGTTATTGTCTCTCACCTCCACATCAGTCGTCTACGTAGCTAGCAAGCTATTACCATTGCGGACACCCTAAATATAAATGTTAAGTAACAGTTAAAATCTGCCCATAATATCGCATTCTCTTAGGCTAGTGTCAACGGAGGTCTCATAGAGGGTGTCATGCACAATAAATAGAGTGACACATCAGCAAAATTGCTGACTTAGCAAGGTCATTAAATGAGAGGAGTTTCATCCCCATAAAACTCACTTGGCTCGGTTACCTAGTTTGCAGTCTTGCTAACTGTGTCATGATGGAACTATGCCTTGAGACTGGCCTTATACTCCCTCCCTCATGCTCCCTCGATTCCAAATTGTTGTTCACTTTAGCTTTTTACATACATTACTTTTGCTATACACCTAGTTATACATTATGTCTAGATACATAGTTAAAACAATGTATATAGAAAAGCTAAAATGAACTACAATTTGGAACCGAGGAAGTAGTACATAAGGTGTAACCACTTTTCTATCTTAGTCCTATAATATACTCCCTCCGTTTCAAATTATAGTTCACTTTGGCTTTTCTAGATACATTGATTTTGTTACGCACCTAGTTATACATTATGTCTAGATACATAGTTAAACAAATGAATCTAGAAAAGCCAAAGTGAACTACAATTTGGAACGGAGGGAGTAACACGCACTGATCTCTCTAGATGTACGTACATTGATACTGTCATACGTCTAACTTGGGCCCTAATCCTTGGCGGATAAAGGGGGCCGACATGGGCCCAAAGAAGCACACCGACTGGCCTTGTGTTGCGCCACAGGGATGCATGCGTGCCGGAATTACTGTAGCACGATGAATAGTACTCATGGGTACTGTTAGAACCGATGCCGCCGTATATTAGGTTAGATCAGCTTAGGTTGATTGCACTCTAATTTCCCAGGACTATAAATACAAGGGTCCATGTAATTGTTGAATTTTTAAAATGAATAGTTGACTCTAAACCCTAGCTCTTCGCTCTTAAGCTGCCATACCCTCCTCTCCTTCCCACGCGCGCTTGCACCCCAACCCCTGCTCTACCCTAGAGCCGCCACCCTGTGCCCCGCCGCCACACTTATTACATCTGCTATCTGCGGACCACTCATGATCTTCCACGTCGTTGCAACAATCCAGTGGCTTTGACCATTGCCAACATCAACAAGACGCTCGCTGAGATGGATGCCAAGTGCGCTGCCATCAAGGAGACGACCACGAACACTCCAACGAATTCAACAGCTCCTAGCCTTCCATTGATGCGCACGTCAACACCAATAAGGCCTCTCCACCAGCAACAGATCTAAATCAACCAGAGAACAACATGTCGTGGGCACCAAACACTACCACCACCAATGGATACAACGCACTCTTGCAAAATTGATTTTACATGGTGTTCCAATTTTATTTTCCGTGGCGGGCATTTAAGAAACCGCCATGGAAAATAGGTGGCCTGGCACCCCCTCCGGCCAGGGGAAAAACCACCACGGTTAATCGATTAACCGTGGCGGACATTGTAAAATAACCGCCACGGTTAATCCCTAATGCTGATGGCGGGCATTGTAAAAAAACCGCCACGGTAAATGGATTAACCATGGCGGTTTTTCTAATTAACCCGCCATGGAAAATAAGGCCCAACATATCAGCCCAAGAGCCCATTTTCACGGCCACAAGTATATATACAAGCACTTCATGCTTTGTTCTAGGGTTTGGTCACTTCTTTCCTTCCTCCTTCACTTCTTTCCTTCTTTGTGCCGAGCACCTTCTACGCTCACATGCGGCGGCGCATGTCCCGGCCGGTGGCGGCCCGCCCCTCCCCACCCGGCATGCGCGCAGCCACGGGGGCCGCGGGCGGGAGCGTGGCGGCGGACAGCGGTCACGAAGGGTGGATCCCGGCGGGCGGCGGCCTGCGCTCCTCGGCGGAGCAGCGGCGGTGGCGGCGGATCAATGGGCGCGTGGATCCCGGCGGGACGCCATGGAGGGGAGCAGGGTCGGCGGACGGCGGAAGCGCGTGGATCGGCTTCACCCCCATGCTTCACCCGGCGCGTCGTGCTCCCTCCCCGACGCGCCGTGCTCCCTCCCCTCCCCATTCTTCCGACGCGCGCCCAGGGCGAGGAGCTTCGGCGGTCCCGGGTGGTACGGCACGGAGGAGGCCGGATCCGGCGGAGGAGGGCGTCCGGGCTCGGCGGCAAAGATCCGGGCTCGACGGGCGGCGCTGAGATCCGGCGGCGGAGGAGGGCGTCCAGGCTCGACGGCGGCGCGCGGCGGCAGCCTTGGAGACCCGGCCGGGCGGCGCAGATTTCGAAACCCTAACGGGCGGCGGCCCGGACCGGGCCCGTTAGGGTTTTCGCTGATTTTCCTTTTTTAATTTTTTATTTATTGACCGTGGCGGGCATTGTTAAAAAGTCCGCCACGGTTGTCGATTTGCGCGTGGCGGACATTTTGCGCGCCACGAGTTAATCGTTCGGTTAACCGTGACCCTAGCTGCGTGGCGGTTTTAATGTCCGCCCGCGGAAAATCATTTATGTAGTAGTGACGCCGAAACCTCACCGGGAAGAGACGACCGATGATATCACCATAATCATCGACACCACCACGACAACACCCGGCGTCATCACCGACACCGTGGGCATCAAGCAAGTGGACCCGGCATGGCGCCACCATTACCACGACTCAAGCACGATTGGATCCGGGACGCGGCCATTGAAAACCCATTGCGAGACACAACAAGTTAGGATCATCACAGACAAATCCCTCGCCGACACCAAGATGGAGAAACACATCTCATCTAGTGCTCAAAACTCATACGGGGACGTGTCGAACAACATGGTCATGGCACCATCGGCACTCTAGTCGACCTTGGCCGACAAGCCCGGATCCGACTTGTCAACAATGGATGTTTTCTAGAGATCACCCTCGATGTAACACCGATCAACGGCAGCAGCAACATTACGCTACTTCCCGACACCGCCAATGCCTCGTTATTGGCTAGATCCCGTAACAATTTTGTCATCAACTACATCACGATCAGCCATCTCCATAGCAACCTGGCCATTGAGTTTGGGGACAATGACAACTATCATGACAATGAGTATCCATGGCCCAAGAAAGACACTCTTGGATCCGCCAATAGCACCACTAGCCCTACAACCACCCTTGCGGTCATGCCCGGATCAGATCAATGACAACGGGTTTCCTCGGTCATAATCGACTTGGTGACTCCAACCACAACCAACGGCGGCAACAACGCATTGTTGCCCCATACAATTATGCCCTAACCACCAGCAACCAGCAGGTTTGACCCCAATTTTGCTTCTATTGATGCACCTAAGTGATCTTCAAATGGAAACTCGATCCATAGCCATCAAGGGGCGATGCCATCAATCATCTGATGAACTATCATCTTCCCAAGGCGGCCAGTTGGCCAACCATACAACCTACACATTCAGCAACGCACAACATAGCCCCCTCGGCAATGCCACCGCTACAAATAACCGCCACGACCGACAACCTGAGATACCTGCAGTCATGGCTCATTGGCTGCGTGACCTCCAAAGGACATGCTGACCCTATTGATGAGACAATCATGTACTCAAGTCTTCATCTAATAAATACAATACAACTACAACAAATACACATGACCGGGATCAAAATAGCAATGAACACGGAAAAAGCTTGCTACTACATCAAACACCTTGACCAACCAAACTGAGGTGATCTTCTAGACAAGCCAGTACGGATCAGTGTCTACATCAACTACAACAAACACCCCATCCACAACAATGTGTTGTTCTCGGAGTTACATGGAACCTCACCCGTGACAATAGGCCTTCTGTTAGCCATTAAGTACTTGGTGACTTCGTCCCCCCTCGACATGATGGCATATGGGACGACAAGAGAAACACCTTCATCGAGTACAAACTACATGTTGACATCACCAGCAAATTCCTCTAGTACCAGGTGCCTCATCCTTCATTGTCGTCCACCCCGACAAGCTCCAGAAACTCCCCCAACCTACCAGCGCCACCAATGATCACAACGGCATCGGAGGAGCAGCCTACCACCATTGGCATCATCGGCACCACCTTGACGCATCATGACATGGCACATGAACTCCAGTTGCCCAATACCCTCCACTATGTGAGCACCATTGTTGTCATGATACTGAACTACAACAACCCACCATCCGTTGCAAGGCGAACTTGACTTGAGCACCTTCACCATCGACATCAGCTCAACCATTATCTCTACAATAGCAACTCTAGCACCATACCACATTACAACAATTGTGGTGCTACAACCATGAATCAGTATCAGCATAGACAACATCAACTATCAGCCACTCTACGCAGTAGACATTCACATTGGCTTCCACTACAACAAGCCTCGCCATTTGCTGAACAACTTCGCTAATGGTGAGTTTCCTCTCAACGACATGCTCATCTTGAACACAACAACATTGACAATGTACCACCGTGTTCCAGATAATGACCCCAACATCAACAACCATCTACATGACCTCACCCCTAATGATGGCTACCATGTCTACAACTTCATCTCTCAACCTCGAGAGATGGTCTATGTCAACTTCGAAGGGAAGCAGCCGACCCGCCGCGGCCTCCCCTTGACGTGCCATGCAACGATGGATGCACATGGACGAACATGAGTTCCTACACCTCCAACAAGTTCAACAACATGACCTCCGGCCACTGCTACATCTTCTTTAGTGACATGAAGTCCAAGCAAGCATATGACTTCCTTGGGAACATCCTCATCCAGATTATAGTGATATCGGGGGAGCCTCAACATCTAAATGATTGACACCAACACGTGGTGGATGTTTCAGCGTGAGGATGTGTTGATCGGAGAAGGGGGAGAACTGTCATATTTCCAACATGGGCTGTTATCCTTGGCAGAGAAAGTGGACCAACATGGGCCCAAGGAAGTGTGCTGACTGGGCCTCACGCCGTGCACTATGGTTGCACACGTGCAGGAATTACGGTACCGTGATAAATAGTACGTGCGTGTGTCGTAGCATCGCTGTCGCGTAAATTTGGTTATATCAGTTTAGATCGCTTCTTGGCTAATTTCCTCATGACAATAAATACAAGGGGCCATGTAATTCTTGAATTTTAAAGAAATGAAGAGTCAAGAGAATCTGAACCCTAGCTCTCCACTATCCAGTAGTTGGCGCGTCCTCTCCTCCCCACGTGTGCACACGCCCCTGCCTATAACCTACCATAGTGACACCGCCCTCTGCCCTATGCCACCGCCATGACCACACCGCCACACTTATTACATATACTGTGGTACTAGTATTCTGAGAGAGAATTAAATACATTTTTTGATATTTGAACCACAGGCGACGCCCTATATACTGGGATGGAAGGGGTGTTGGCGGTCGTTATCGACCATTTTATACCGCCAATTTTTATCCAAATCCAAAGAAACAATCATACTTATGACACATATACATATGCTATGACCCTGTTCCACTTGTTTCTCGAGAAAACATGTTTTGTAGGACAACACGAAACAAGTAGAGATGCCGCAGTAAAGACCAAAGCGCAAAAGCTGAAACACATTCTAGAAATGTGCAATCAAAGGGGAATAGAGAAAGCCCATCTCGAGAATCGAACTGGACCAAAGCACCTACGCATTAATGATCTAGGCCAGCCCACAAGCCCACCAGAGAAAGGCGATGGTAGAACAGGGCCAGCCCCAGTCCGGCCACACCGGCGATCCCGCCAAATCCAACCGCCCTTCATCTGGCGGTATCATCAATGCGAGAGGAGGCGGTTGCATGCGGCGCTTTCCTAAAATATGACCAAAACCGACCTCTCATGAGTATAAGTAGATGGGGAGGGCTCTATTCTAAACACACACCACACAAGAGCCTCTCCCTCCACTTGTATCTTTACTTTTATTGGTTAGAGTTAGGAGCTTGGCAAGGCAACATGTAATAGAAGATCAAGATCATCTTGGAGATACTTGGTATGACCAATTCATTGTTCTTTTGTTGATCAATGTCATGTTCTTCATCTTGTTCTTATTCTTACCTATCATTATAGTTGTTCTATAGAACTAGAGTATTGTTCCTAATGACATAATCATTGCATATGAACTAGGCTATAGTTTCTATGTCATGATTCCGTCATATAGAACTTATGCTTAATCATTCATACGATTTATTCCATAGAGTTTAGATGGCCGTCTGTCGTACCTTCGGGTTTGCCATTGTTCTAGCTCGTTGATCCGTAGGGTCAGAGTCCTAGGTGGTGTGGATAGTTCATTAGTACACGCCGGCATGGAGCCCGGGTGCACGGGAGCCTTCGGGATATGTCGGTGCCCTACGGTAGTGAGGTAGGCGTCAGGAGCTCTAAAAGTGTCTATCGGCTGGCAGACCAGTTGCGGGCATCTCCCCATCCATCTTACTCTGTCCGTATATCTTGTATGATCATTACCTTGTCCTTTGCACAACTATATAGGATAGGCCTGCTCCAGCTTAGGTTATTCTTTTATGTTACCTCCCTCCATGAGATTGCTCGAGTGTGTGTGTCAAGTTATCCTTTACTATTCTTGTTCCATCCCTGTTGTGAACCTTGGTCTATTATACAGTCATGCTATCTTGTCCATTGTCCTATTAGAGACTTTTACACCATGCCTTCCCACTAGTGCCGATTTGATTTTGCGTGATGGCTGTTATTCATTTCCAAGACGGGCCCAAAGCTCCCGCCATGGAAATTCCGAGGCCGGTGTGGCCGACCGGCCGCCTGCCACGGGTGAAGGCATTTCACGTGGCGGGCGCCATAACAGGGCCCGCCAAGTGAAATGAAGATTAACCGTGGCGGGCGCCTGCAATGTGCACGCCATGGGAAATATATTAACCGTGGCGGGCGTGTTGCAAGCGCCCGCCACGCGTAATCGCCATTTTACGTGGCGGGCAAATTATGCACCCGCCACGTAAAAGGCCGAGCGGTATAAAAATCTTGCCACGACCGCACCCTTGTCTTCTCCACGGATCTTCCTCTTCCAACTTGTGTGTGGGGGAGGTTTTGACCCAAAAATTGACAAAATCTTTGAATTAGGACTTTGGGCTTGGATTTGGGGGAGGAAAAGACACTAATTGGTCCATAAAGGCCTCTCTTCATCTCATTTTTGCACTTTTTGCATCCCCCTCTAGATCTAGATCTATGGTGGAGAGAGAAAACTTATTTTCTCTGCTCTCATCCTCTCTTCCTCTATTTTTTTCACTTTGAGTACTATATAACGACACTTAGCTTTCATGGAGAGCAGGGAGACAGGATGGAGAGGCGCCGAGCCGACTGGATGTATGGGATGTAGAGGATTGAGGATGAATACTATGATGAAGTGAGAAAGTTTGTTGCTTGGGCGAAGAGACATAGTGAGATAAATCAACAGAAGCTGATTATATGTCCTTGCTCTTGCTGCAAGAATCTCAAAGCCGACCGCCACGTGAAAGGCCACGATTAACCGTGACCTTTCGGGGGTGACGAGCGGCTGTGCCCGCCACGCAAAAGGGTTTCTGCCCGCCACAAAAAAAAAATCGGTACTAGTGTCCCTGTGGAAATACGATACCCCTGAATACTTCCGGTGAAAGCTCTGCGCAGCATTTCCGTGCGCTTGCGGAACTCTTTTTGTTTGCGTTAAGAGACACCAACAAGGGGTATTTGAAGACAGAGGAATAACCCTTTACGGAGTACAAGGTTTCCTAAATTAAATTTTGACCATTTAGTTTTTTCATATTGTACTGTTCACATTTATAATTTTATGATTACTGAATAGTAATTTTTAATTATAAATTTAACATTGTTTCTTGATGGAAATACTCCAAAATTGTTAGCTGAATTATTCATCAAGGATTTTAATGTTTGAATTTTAATATGCATTTAGGCCTGACAAAAGGAATTAGACGGAGTATCTATTACACCTATAAAGATAAACCCCCACTTAGGGAGTTCTCTGCAATCTCCTTACCTGCGGAACCACTAAATATCATCAAGTAACGAAGAGACATCGAATTAATTCCTGTAATGTAAAACCACCGAGGGGGACGAAAGGTCATGCAATAGTATTTATGCATGATGGGCAGCGTGCGACTTCAACGCAATAAATTAAAATTAATCACACAGGCTGATTCCTCTTCCTAAGGGCGTCCCCAACAGTTGCCCATCTCGCTAGCGAGGAGGCCTGCGCACCAATCAGAATAGAAGAGAGCAGCAGCGCTAGCGATGAACTCCTAGATAGTCTCGCACGCAATTCCCATGAAACCTTCTCTCATGGAGCCCATGCCCCACAGCCTGACACTCGTTTTTTTTATTGTTTCTTGGGTCCTCCTCGCTAGCGACTTCAGGTCGTCCGTTGCGGACGCTCTAATGCCATATAAATTTTGACTCGGCCATAGCCATCAGCCATTACAGCTCAATACTCTGCAGCAAATGTTCTCTACTATACCTCCTCGCCTCTAGCTAGCTTTCATGCCCGTTTGTCTACTATATCTCGCAACAGAAGAGCGTAAGCTAATTGGCACCATGCAATAGACAACATCAATCCATAGGTTCACAACATGTTTGCTCCATACATGAGTATCACAGTTCAGGAGTAGCGCTCCTGCACATGCTTCCTCTTCCTCTGTTGCTAGAGAACCAATTCCCCCATCTAGAAATTATATTCTCAACAAATCATGGTCAGGAATTCCTCTCCCCTTTTTCTAGGATGCTACTATATTATTTCTTTACTTCATTACAGCTATATATCCAGCCTTTTCTGTTTGTACAAATTTGATGTTTATTCATGTTCTATCAGTTGTTCCGAATATATATGGTGAACCTTTCAAGCCCATTTACGATTTACATGTCATATAACGTGTCCACTGTTGTTTACTAAGTTGTTTTAAGCTATATAGTTCCATACATAAATTGCTATTTCTAAGAAAGTTAAGTAGCAACGCGTGGGACATCATTCCTCTTTTTGGTGTATACTAGCAAAGCGTGCCCGTGCGTTGCAACGGGAGGAAAAAAATCTAACATCAATGAGAGAAATGAGGACCCAGAGTATTCCATGTTTATTAACATTCTACCTTTTTTATTGTCCAGATCACTTTCGGCATCTTCTTTGTCTTGCATCCATGGTGGTGGGTGGATCGTAGTGGCCTCGGATACCAGCTGTCACAAACCGGATCGCTACCGGGGTAACACGTGGCATGGCGCGCCCGGCAGGGGCGCGCGCCGGCGTTAGCGGCAGCGGCTGGTGTCGACGGCGTGGGGAAGTAGGGAGGAAAGGAAACAGATTTTCTTTTTATTGTTTGTTGACCTGAGAGATTACAGACCCCTTACTTTTATAGCCCGACTAGTGGGACTTGTAAACCAAACAACCTCTAAAGGTTTCCTTATAGAGTTGGAATAACTTTTACAAACAATCCTATTTATTTTCCTAATAAGGGTCTTCCTTATAGATTAGAATATCCCATTGCACACCAAAAGTCATAAGATAATCCTAACCAAACTCCTACTTTATTTTCGCATTAATTACCAAAGAATCCGCGGAAGGGAGGAGGAGGCGGTGGCGCAAAGGCATACAAGACTCGGCCAGATGGCACGCTGCCTGCCCCTCTTGGGCCTTGTGGGCCTTTCATCACGGGCCCTATTTCCCTGGCATGTGACACCTTCCTGCTGGCACTCGTATCCACAATGCCTTTCATGTCAGCACAATGAAACCTCACCGCGGGGAGTCAAACCGGCACCTCAAACCTGGGACCGCTGACCATTCACCACTTAAGCTCTGCTTGTGTCACATCCCAAATGGCGGAGCCTAAGAGGCCCGGCATGCAACCACCTATGGTGCCAGCGGCCGCCGCCGATGTCGCCCAATTTTCGTCAAAATAATGGAATAAATATTTTGGAAAGAAATATATTGAGTTATATTAGAGAAAAAAAATTCTAGATTGCTTTGTAAAAGTTATTCCAATATGTAAGGAAACCTTTAGAGATTGCTTAGCATGGAAGGCAATATTATTTAGGAAATAAAACAAAAGGCCATACACGCGCGTCGCCGCTGCCGGGCGCCCCCAGCATGCGCGCACGCAGCAGCGCGCCGCCGATCGCCGCCCACTGCCGCCCCTCACAGTCACAGGAGGAGTCCGTCCGAATGTGACAACATGGTTGTTGTAAAAGTGACGCGCGCAGTGCTATTTAATACCGGCAAAAGAGGAAAACGTCAAGAATTTCAGGTATGGAGCGAGTGTTCATTAGTGCAACGCAAACCGAACATGCGTATTACCTGCAAGACATGGGGGTAACGTGCAAAAGGTTGGCTACTAAGTACATGATCAAAAGAAAAGATAAAAAAAAGAACAAGACTTATCCATTAACTAGCAATAAGGTTGTACTCCATGGCTTGTTGAGAAATAATGGCACACAGAAAATCACGGATTAATCGAGTGCGAGGCCATCCTCCCTCTTCTTTCCCCCTATACTGCAATCATACTACTACGTGTCTTCCTGCATGCCACGACTATACTATCCCAGCACAAGAGGACATCAGCAAGAGTACAACAATGCACCACTAACCTGGGGAAATGAATGCGAAATTATTAGAGCGAGATGCAGATCTTAGGCAGCAGGATTTTAAAACATGGAGGTACGCATTGACTGAAGACTGACGCTGCTCGTGTGGACTGTGCAGCTCGTTAACGGCAGTTTGGAGAAATAGCAGCGCATTCTGACATCTTAACGCTGCCCAAGGCCAATAAGAATGGAGATCAGTTTTGTTTTGGTTTTTTTATATAAGTTTAGTGATATACAGGATTTTTAAGCATGGAGGTAGTACGCATTGACTAAGGACTGACGCTGATTGGGTGGACTGCAGAGCCCTTCATTCTAATTAACACCAGTTTGGACTTTGGAGGAAATCGCATCGCATTCTGACATCTTACCGCTGCCCAAGGCCAATAAGATTGCAGATCAGGTTTTTATCTTCTTTTTAAGTATATAGTGAGATGCTGAACGGCGGACAAGGCTCTCTCCCTCTCTCGTTGTTTGCGTTAAAAACGTCGTTCTGGATCCATAGCCGCTAACGTGGACTTCTTTGCCCTAGCCTCTTCGATCGTGGCACCGCAGTTACTCCGCGCACGCCGGCCTCGATTCTCGCCGCTCTCCTCGCTACACGAAAATACCGCGCCAGCGAAAATAACGCGCGCAGCAACTGCGCCAAAATAATGCTCACAGCAAACGCGAGCAAAAACACAAGCAAAAGCGGAAACTAAGCGCCATGCAAAACTAAGGGCAAACGAAGCCCGACCAGTGAAAGTTGCACCGCGCGCACGTATGCAGGTACCGGTGAAAAAAAATTACAAAGCTGTGTCGTGCTTGCTGAGAAGGAAGGTGGTGCTCATGAGAGAAGGAAGGGAAACATGCGAGGTTCCTAATGGCACAGAAGACACCATAAGTTGGGTAAATGTCCAATAATCTGGGCCCATTTATAGGGTATTTATAGGTTATACCCGGGTACAGTAAAATTACAAAGCTGTGTGGTGCAGGTGCTGGCTGAGTGCAGGGGCTTTGTATGAACTTTGCACATCCACCCGAACTACTCCCCCTAATGTTGTTAGGACCTCCACTTGCAGGGACCATGGTTCTTCGCCATGCTTTTTACGGTGGGGTGGCTAGCGACGAGAGGCCTCCTCCTTCCTAACACAACTACAAAAATTGGTTTTGTGTGACACTACCTAAAACTTAATAGAGGCGAGCACTAGATCAAACCGGTTCCAAATTTTTGGGCTATTATTAGAAGTGGTTATTTTTATTTACCGAGCCGGTCATTTGTCCGCCTCCACAAGTTGATTGGTGGAGGCGGGCATTATAAGGTCACCGCCATTGAAAATAGTCTATTTTCAGAGGGGTCGCATTATAATTCCTGCCTCCATAACTTTATTTTTGGAGGCGGGCAAGTTATAAAACCCGCCTTAAAAAAGGAAGAGGATCAACCCAGTGAGGCTCGATAACCGTCTTTGAGTACAAATACATGGTGTTAGGGTTTATTTCCTTCAGTCCTCTCGCACCGGCTCCCGCTCCTTCCAGGCCCGGCGGCGCGGCGCCCTCAGTCACACCCATCCTCCCTCTCCTCGCGCCCCTTCCTCTCTCACACCGGCTCCCTCTCCCACATCCCTCTCTCAGACCGAGCTAGCAGTGGTGCACCCACCTCCCTCTCCTCACTTCCCTCCTCCATTTCACCGGCTTCCCTAGGTGAGGGGCCCCTGCACCGGCGCGAGGGGGCGGCGTGGCGTGGGGTGCATGTGGCCCATCATCCGGCGCATGGTGGCTCTCCTCCTGGCGTGACACACGGTGGCTTTCCTCACCGGCGTGGCGTGGCCTCGCCCTCCCACCTCGACGATGGCGACATAGGAGCAGAAGAGCGCCTAACGGATCCAGGCAGATCCCAGCGGTCGGAGCATCATGAAGTCGGATACGGTTGCCAACACCAGATCCGGAGTGGAGGGGCCCATATCCGCGCGACATGACCCCAATACCTGATCACGGCAGTCGGAGCATCCGCGAAGTAGCGGCGGATCTAGGGCGATTGCTCCTCCGGCAAGCTGATCTATGGGCAGATTATATATGATTTTGTTGCATCATGATTCTTGATACAAAATGATCACATTTAAATAAGATGAAAATAAGTACATTATTTCTTTAAGAGCTACGACAATCTCTTTAAAAGAAATAGATTATATGAATACATATATATCAACTATGCATCTTGAACGGAGTCCTAGACTGTGTTCCTTATCTATTCGGGTTATGTGCACGCGTTCGCCCATTCCTTGTCCATTCGTCATGTCAACAATGGTTAGTGTTTGGTCGACAGCCATGGCAACAACTGGAATTGTAGAATTCTCCCATTGACGTGGGGTTCCCCTAATGTCTTATGATTCAAAATTTAGAATAATTTTTCCCTACTAAATGCCTCTTATTGTGATTCCCATGTGCTATTGTTAATGGTTAGTGTTTTATTACTATTAAGAAATACTACAAGAATTCTACTTATTTAGTATAGGTGCAGGGCCATCAGTAGCGGCACCAGGGAGGAGACAAGCTCGTCGAACTCTATGGTGTCGTAGCTAGATGTAAGCTCGTTGAATGCTAAGGTAATGGAGAGAGGAGAGGAGTGAGAAAAGAAGCGGGTTGTAAGTTTACATCTGGCTTAGACACAAGAACCGAGAAATTTTGTGAGACAGACAAGTGGGACATATATTAAGGCCGTCTCCAATGGTTAGCTATTTGGCTATCTAGATGTGATGTGGCAAGGAAAAAGTAGGAGAGAGAGTAGTCACTAGCTACATGGAAATAGCTAGACTATTTCTCGTAGCCCAAGAATATGTGAGAAGAGCATGTGAGTCCAACAATAAAAAATAGTTTTTGTTCTTGTCTCTCACCTCCACATCAGTCGACTACGTAGCGAGCACTAGCTATTACCATTGCGGACGCCCTAATGATGAATACACAGTTATATGAATGTGCTAAGAGAAGGTTGTAAGGTTCCTTCGAACCAACAGGACAGCTGCACTAGTAGCCTTGCTCTTAAGCGCCTCTCGAAGCAAAGGTAGTATGTTAAGTGTCCTATATGGAACCATGGCTGTTGATCGTGTGTGGTCCCATGGTCGGCACCAACCCTCTGCCCCCACCCACACCTCTACCTCTCTTGGTCTCTCACCATTTCCTCTTCTCTTCAGCTAGCTATGCTCTTCTCTGGCCTCTACCCACCACCTATAGCAAGCAGTCCGCCACGGCCCCATGCCCTTGGCCTCTAGTAGGTACATATGTTGGAGAACAATGGAGAGGACAAACTCAGGGGTATAAAAGTCTTTGCAGTGAGATAGTACTACTTATTAGCCAGTATCTCTAAAACAGAGCTTGGCTAAATACTAGTCAGTTAATCACCAGTGAGCTATAATTACTGGCTCTATCTAATTATTAGTCTTAGTGCATCCTAACATGCCCGAGATTAGTTGTTAGCCCATACTTATCTGTTAGTATGTTTCTTTTTGTTGATTGTTGCTTCAACGATCTCGAAGTCCTATAGTGGTCAGCCCAGCTATGGCAACCCATAGCCACCGCGTGCATGTGCCATTTTGGGTCTCAAGAGCTGTTGCTAGCGTGTCTTGTGGGTCAAACTTGTAGCGTGGCTTCTCTAGCAATGTGTCCTGTCTATCAAGCTCAACGTGGGGGTGCACACGATGATATGTTTGTGTGCAAACAGGCATATAATGATTGGAGGTGGTCGCTGGTGGGTGGAGTGCATAACTCCCTATTTGGCTACGCTTGCTAAAGTTTAGTTGGCTAAATCTAGTCTCATCTAGTCACTTTTACCCAGACACTACGATTAAATGGGATTAATAGTTGCTTTATCTAACTAGTGACCAGGATGCTGCTAAATGGTACTAAACTTTACCTTTTAATCTAATTTAGTCACCTTAGAGCCATACACCCTGAGTAAAAGGGACTACAAGGTGTCTTTTAGTCACCCAAATGAAGCACCCAGTAACTAAAGTTATGATTGAATTTTAGTAAGGGGAAACCAAACACCAAATAAGATTTTTGTTTTTTTCAGATCAGGGTTTACTGTTTGTCAAGAATAGTGGAAAGGACTATTCATTGAGTCTCGATTAGCCTGCTGCGTCGGGCTTGTGTGGTTATGCTTTGGATCCATGGGTACTTTAGATTTAGTCCATTTTTTAACCTGCAGACATCTGGTTGTGGAACAGTAACACCTTACACAGTTCCCAGCATTGCAAACTGTGTTAGTCATTTTAGCATTGCTCTAAGTCAAGTTTTTTTTTTTTTTTGAGGAAAGTCTAAGTCAAGTTTAGAGAACATATACACTATCAAAATATGATTTTTTTTTTTTTTGGTCATGTGGGCGTAAGTAACTACTCCCTCTATCATTTTTATAAGGCGTCTAGGTCAATATCTCGGATACCAAGGAACTTCAGATAACAAGGAGAAAAGAGGATCATTGGGCAGTTAATGCAAACCAAATGTTTGCATGCCCGCATGCAAACCCACGTTTCATTGATTACTAAACAAGCCAAACAAAGCACGGCCACGCACGCTCTGTTTTAACAGGTCTAGCTTGCATGCAAACATTTGGTATTCATGCATGATGTATTAAATGTTGCACGCATATTTACCTTCTCCACCTCGATTAGAATGCTACGCCTTATAAAAAATCAAAACACCAAAACTGCTGCTGGCGCCTTATATTTCATAATGGAGGGAGTATATCTTATCGATGTCTGTGTATTTTTCTATAAACTTCTTGAAACTAGAGAAGTTTGACTTCAGACATAGTTTGAACAGAGTTACGATTTGGAATCGACGGACCATTACATATCAATTAATATGCAATCCCACCATCCCGCAATAATCAATTCCGTTACGTTAGCTGCTTTATAAAAAGTAGAAACAAGTGGGCCTACAATGCTGTCAGAAAAATAATCCATTAAGTATAAGAAAAGGTTAGGGGCCCTAAGCAAATTTCTCTAAAGTTGACCTTTTCTTCTTATTGCCCGAGGTGTTTGTTCTACTTAGTACTAGTAACACTGCATCAGTAGCGTTGATGAACTCGTGAAGGCCTTCTCCAGCAGGTTGGTGCTATTGTTTGTCTATCATGCTGCTCTGATAAATTTCGTGTTCAGCTCGCTCTTGGACTCCTGCTGCCTAACGTTTGCAGCTGTACTTAGTTATTGATGTTCATTTTGTTGCTGAACCGATATCTTTGACGATTAACAGTTAAGTAATGCTTGGCCTGAATCTGAACTGGTTTCTTGTCCTTCAGATCCGATTTATTACTACGCCATCATCATTTGAAATTCATTCTCGAACAAGCATTGGATCCAGGTGGGAATTACTTATATGTAACCATTATATACTAATGTCGTATATATACTTCTGTCCAGTGTCTAAACTATAATAACAGTTTCTTGGACTCCTGCTGCCTAAGGTTATAATGAAATTGCATCTGCACTTAGTTATTGATGCTTCATTTTCTTGCGGAACCGATATCATGTAAATTTTTGTCTTTGATGAAGGTATATGATTACATTGTAAACAGTTAAGTATATGGTCGGCCTAAATCTTACCTGGTTTCTTTTCCTTCAGATCCAGATTTATTACAGCACTGGTTTCATTATTTCAAAATTGCATCCTCGAACATGCACTGGATCCGGGTGAGAACTTACTCATATGTAACCATTATAAAAGCAAAGTTACTGTCCTAATGTCCTATATACTTTTGTCCACACGAAAATAACACCTTTTTCTGGGACCTAGTTACTGCTGGGCTTGAGTTGATCACATCTCCAGACATCTGCAGCTCTTCCTAGTCTCGCTCGGTAGAGCAGGTACTAGGCCAAGGCTGAAGCTGGTATGCACTTCTCTGTTTGAATGCTTCGGTAGCTCATGAGTTCGTATGGATTCTTCTTCAAGAACTACAATTAAGCAAGTTAATTTTCCCTTTCTCTAGTTTCTCAAGGGCGCTGTGGGATGCGAATATGGGGGGCAGAGATGTGGACTTCAGTGTCCTGCAGCGTATACTGGAAGGAAGCGAGGAACCAAGGCACCTCCCATTGGAAATTTTAAGAAGCATTACAGATAATTTCTCTAAAAACAGAAAAATCAGTAGGGGCGGATTCAGTGATGTTTACATGGTAAAACTGTTTTCTGGCAGAGAATATGAAATGATGCAGAGCATGTCAACATTTCAGTATGCTTTCTGTTTCTGCGCAATATTCTTGGGGTGGTTTATGCCTAATTAATTTTGTTTACTTCGCATTACATTATATATGCCTGAAGATTTTTGGGGTGATGGGGCTACTGATGGAGCAATTCTTGTGAAATTAACAGGGTAAACTCGATCACTGGACTGTTGCTGTCAAGAAATTAACAGTGAATAGCTATAACACCGAACGTGAAGACAAGCTCTTTTATCGTGAGGTTGAATGCCTGTTGAAGATTATTGAGCATGGAAATGTAGTCCGATTTCTTGGCTTCTATTCTAATACACATCATGAAGCGGAAAAAAAGCACAGGAGCAAACAAAAGGAATCTTGTTGAGATAACAGAAAGATTACTCTGTTTCGAGTATATAAGCAGTGGAAGCCTTGAAAAACATATCACAGGTACGATAGTGTTGAATGTCATGCAACCACTACTAACTTTGATTTTAAAAGACAATAGTTTTACTGTGCACAATTTTCTGATATTTGAATCATTTAGAGGATGAAATATTCATAAATACTTCCAGAACTATTTAGGAACGGAAACACACATTTCAAAACTTCATAGCAAAGCAATGAAAGACAAGTTTCTCCTAGGAACGAGCAATAGGCAAGTAAGGAAGACATGCAAAAGGTTGGAGCGCTCTGAGTTCTTTAATCTTATATAATAGGAAACACTCCTCGTATTTTGCATGAAAAATTTAGGGGCTTCTCGCAGAATAATGTTTTTGGTACTTTTTTTGCTATAGGTGCCACCCACCCATGAGAATATGCTTTTGCAAATTTCTGTAACTCTTTCTAGTGGTACACATTTTTTTTTTTTTAGATAAAGGATTTAAATAAATCCGGCCTCATCTATCGAGAATAGAATCAGACAAATTATTACAGTGTATCACACACAAATTTAGTTTGGGCCGTAAAAACAGCCTTACACAAGGGGAAATAAAATGTAAACATTTTGACTAAACATAGCCAATATGTCTCTGCGTTAGCCATCCATTGGATCGAAAAAATCAAGAGCCGCCGTTTCTAAATGCGAAGCCACAAAGGTCATTTGGTCCTGAAGATCTTCATGCCTTTGTAGTTTTGCCCATTGTCGAAGCCGATCACGTTCCTCGGAATAGAACCTGCAAAAGAGTTTTTGGTCTACATTTGTCAAAAACCACCTCATTCCTTGTTAATCAAATTGCCCAAAAAAGAGCTGCAACTGCAGTTAACAACAATGTATTATACTTGTTGCCGAGTTTGGACCAATTTTGAAGCAGATCATATGTATTCAAAGGTGAGGCAATTCCAAAAAGTGTATGAATGGAGCGCCAAAAAAATTTTAGCATGATAACATTGAAATAAGAGGTGTTGAATCGATTCTAAGGAATAACAGAAGGAACAACTAATATCCCCATGCCAAATTATCATTGGTTAAGATTACACCTTGTTTTACATACAACATGAAGATTTTAATTTTCATGGGTAATTTTGTTTGCCAAATATCCTGCGACACTCTCACACTATTATTAATTAACGCAACATACATAGACTTGACAGTAATGGTGCCCAAGGCCTTTAAACCCCAAACAAACATATCTCTTTCCTCACATAAGTTCACTGTTTACGCCGATTCGGCTAGATTGGGCGGAATTGACACTCGATTAAATCGACCGTTGGAGCTCCCGAGATGGCGTGCGGGGCTGCAGCTTCGCCCCGGCGGCGAGCAGCAGCTCGAGCAACGAGGTGGAGGAGGAGCCATCGGAGGAGGAGCGGCGGCGCGGCGCAGGGTGCCAACGGCGGGCGCGCAGGGCGGGCGGGCGCGGGCGCGGGCAGGGGTGGCGGCGGCGGCGGCTTGGAGAGTTGGAGAGCGAAAGATATTTTTTATTTGCTTGCTTATCCCCTAGAGATTACATGCCTCTTGCTTATATAGCCCGACTAGTGGGACTTGAAATCTAAGCAATCTCTATAAGGTTTCCTTATACGATCGGAATACCTTTTACAAGCATATCCTAACTTATTCTTTCCTAATAAGGGTCTCCCTTATAGATGAGATATTCCCTTGCACACCAAAAATTACCTAATATAATCCTAACTTGAATATGAAGCAAACTCGGAATCGTGACGGGGAGAAGGAAGGCGGCGGCGGCAAGGGGCGCCGGCCCCCCTTCACGCGCCCTCGCGCCCCTGGCCCTCTCGGGCGGCGGCTGCCGTGTTAGGCCCATCTAGCCACTCTCGGGGGTGGCCCAATTCTGGTTCATGATATCTCCCCACCGTTCGACGAGGCGACGCGTCCACGTGCCGTCCCAACCCACCATGTAGGGGGCGAAGGGCAGCCTGATCGGAGAGGTGACCACTCCAGGCCCGAAGTAGAAGACGAGAGGACCGCACTTGCCGTTGTCGTCATTGCAAACACTGGCGTCCTTGTCGGTGAAGGCGAAGTCGAGGTGGAGGTCGCCAAAGTAGACGCTGAACTTGAAGCTAAGCGGGGCTGCACGAAGGGACGTTCGCCCATGCACGACGCATGACGAGGCGTTGAGGGTCCCCGGACAGCTCGATCATCCGGCGGGTCGGGCGGAGGAGATGTAGGTGTAGGTCGTCGGCACTGTCACCTTAGCATGGAGCTGCCGCGATGACGCGTGACGGATCGACGCGGGGGCGAGGAGGTGAAGTCGAGGAGGCAGCCGTAGAGGAGGTCGCTGGCGTGCTCACGGGCGCCCAATTGATCGCCAAGCGTCCGCGGCTGCACCGACGGTGACGTTCCCAATGCGGGAAGAAGATGTCGCCGTTATTGTCGAAGAGGAGGGACGGTGGCACCCTCGATCCGCTCGTCGGGGCATGCACGAAGGAGGAGGGACGTACGATGGGAACGCCTGATCCTCCGGGGCAGCGGGACATTCTCCCCATCATGAAGTCTGGAGAAGCTCGAGGCAGCGGGGATGTAGTAGCGGTGGAAGTACCTCCACGATTCGAGTGGAGGCTCCACTGCGCGGCAGAGCCCGCAGCTCAATGGCATTGGAGATGATCCCGAGCTCCTTGTTGGTCGTCGTGGCTAGGTGTAGCTCCGTGATCATGTCGTTCGACGTCGGGCCGTCGATGTCGCCCATAGCAACAGCGAGACGCTGGCTGGCCTCGGTATGCGATCAACCGGGGCGGCCATGATGTCGTCGTCGATGTTGCGGTGCCGCCGTGGTGGCCGGCGTTACCGGCACCGATGCCGGCGCCCGCCCCGGCGTCGTCCGGCTCGTCGTCGTTATCTGGCGGGCGAGGTCGATGGCCTCTTCCATCGAGCGGGGCTCGAACCACTCGAGTGGCGTCTCCGCGCGGAGGTAACGTAAGCCTGCAACAAAGAGGCGGCGTGGTGGCGCTTGTCCCTCAAAATCCATGCGTGATGGATAGACCTCGAAAGGCGTCGATGTAGTCATCCAACTTGCCCCCCGGGGGGCGGCGGCGTATGCCGCCATGGCGTCGAGGTGTCGGGGTGGACCGAAGTGATGTCGCAGGGCGCTGGTGAACTCGTCCCACTCGGCGGGGACTTCTTCTTGGGCAGTCGATGTACCAGGCTCGCGGCAAGACCCGGTGAGGTGGAAGGCGGCGTAACTCACGTAGTAGTCCAGGTCGATGTCCAAGTTGAGCTCGAAGAAGAGCTCCAGCTTGTGAATCCAGAGGTCGGGGTCGTCGGTGCCGTCGAACTCCTGGACTTGTAGGCGTGGCGTGGCGGGGAGGGTGCATTGCCGGCGGCGGCACGGTCTTTGGGCGCCACGGGTGGCGCATGACGAGATGGGGAGCAGGGCGCCGGGGGTGGCGCTGGGGCCGGGGCGGGGGCGCCGTGGGTGACGCCGTCTCTGCGGGAGAGTCCTGCGCGGTCGCAGGTGTCGAGGGAGAGGAGAGGGCAGCCGCGCCGCGGTGTCGTCGAAGATGACGTCGATGACGGCCGGTGCATCATCACGGCGTCATCCGCCTCCCTCAGGCCGGAGGGTAGCGAGGGTCGGAGCCGACGTCGAGGTCCGAGGCAGGGGGGGGGGCGGCGGCCAGGGCTGTGCTGGGGCCGGCCCCGTGCCCGAGGGGCTGCGGCTGCCGCTGGGCTGTGCTCCAACGTGGTCGTCGTGCGTGCGTAGGGTCCTCGAGGCGATGTAGGCGTGCTCCATACGACGGAGCGGTCCTCCATGTCGTCGGGGCGCTTGCTGATCCGGGCGCGGTGGCGTCGAGGAGCTCCTTCGGCGCCGCGTTGAACTCCTTGATCTCGGAAGCCATGGGTGGTGGGAATCGTCACGGTCTCCGGATACCAGCCGCCGATTCGGCTAGATTGGGCCAGAATTGACACTCGTTCGTCGGACCGTTGGAGCTCCCGAGATGGCGCGTGCGGGGCTGCAGCTTTCGCCGGCGGTGACGAGCAGCAGCTCGAGCAACGAGGTGGAGGGGAGGAGCCGTCGGAGGAGGGAGCGGCGGGTGGCGGCGCGCCGGCGCGGGTGGCGCGGCGGCGGCGGCGCAGGGGCGGGGGCGGGGCGCGGGCGCCTTGGCGTGGTGGCGGCGGGGGCTCGGAGAGTTGGAGAGCGAAAGATATTTTTATTTGCTTGCTTATCCCCTAGAGATTACATGCCTCTTGCTTATATAGCCCGACTAGTGGGACTTGTAATCTAAGCAATCTCTATAAGGTTTCCTTATACGATCGGAATACCTTTTACAAGCATATCCTAGCTTATTCTTTCCTAATAAGGGTCTCCCTTATAGATGAGATATCCCCTTGCACACCAAAAATTACCTAAGATAATCCTAACTTGAATATGAAGCAAACTCGAATCGTGCGGGAGAAGGAAGGCGGCGGCAAGGGGCGCCCGGCCCCTTTTGTGGCCGCCGCCCTGGCCCTCTCGGGCTGGCGGCTGCCGTGTCAGAGCCCATCTAGCCACTCTCGGGGTGGCCCAATTCAGTTCATGACATGTTCCAATGTTACACATATGAAATCACTTTTTAAAAATTATTAGGGACAAACTTCATTTGCAAATATTCTACCAGATTTCGTGCTTTCTATTCTGTTTTAACCTTTTTTCTACAGATGAATTAAGGGGACTTGAGTGGGATATGCGTTATCAAATAATCAAGGGAATATGTGAGGGTTTGGAATATCTTCACACTAAAATGGGTATTATTCATATGGATCTCAAACCGGCAAATATAATGGTAGTAGTAGATAACGAGGGTATGGTGCCAAAAATTACTGATTTCGGTCTATCAAGGTTAGTTCAAAACAACTACACTACAGATGGCTGTTTTTTTTCCAGGTAACACATGCTCCAGAAAAATCATTTGAATCTATTGATACTTTTTGCTGTTAGTTTTTCAGGAAATACTTTCACTCTTACATTTTCCACGTATTCATGCAGAGGATATTGCGCTCCAGAATACATGAATAATGGGAAGCCAACATTGGAATGTGATATTTACAGTTTGGGTATTATAATAAATGAAATAGTATCTGGGCGAAATGATGAGATGCCTATTAAAGACCGCGTAAGAGTTGATTTCTCCCACCACTCATGTCTACCTTTTTCTTACTCCAGTAACTAGATGAATACTCCGCGTGTTGCTGCGGGGATTCCAGATTATTAAAAAAAGAAATTAGGCTATTTATATTTGTAGTTACATGAATGAAACTATTTTAAATTAAATTTGGTGAATAGTTTGACATATTATTGTGGACAACTAAATGCATGTGAGTGGATGAAGAGAAACTATCATAATTACATGTGATAGTTGGCTATAATTGCAACTTAGTGGATTGTTGAGTGGATTGTTTATGTGGATAGCTTGCATGTTGAGAGAACTCCCTAGTGGGGTTCCCTACATAGGTGTAGTAGATAGTTGGATTTACATATTTCTCCACTTTCTGGAGTATTACTTGATTAAGGATGTTCTATTGGATGGTATATCTGTGTTCAACCATAAATTCGTTGGAAAGGACGAATTAATCATTTGGATCTCTGAAATTACAAAAACAAATATGTAATCAAAACAATGAAAATAAGGATCTAATTGCCACGGTTTTTATAATTCCAATGATGATCTATGGGACAAACAATGAATGGCAGTGCCATTCTACTTGTCTAAACTGAGATAATACTGCCATGGAAATTCTGAAAATTTGGAAATAAATTAAATGGTTGGGGAGAACTACAAGCTAAACGTTTTCAATTAATACAATGAGATATACATGAATGAAATTACAAAGCACTGCTCCTATATTCAGATATAGAGTGACGTGATCCTCTTTGTTTTCTGTGTGAGGGTTGTGCATGTGTTTGTGGGTGGTGGAGGGTGGGTGGGGTTTTATTCCATATATGGTATGGGACATGAAAGCATAAATGGGCATATTGTTTTAGATGACCATCATAAAGTGGGTGGTGGCGGGTACTACCTAGTACTCCAAAAAAAAAAAAAAAAAAAAAAAAAAAAAAAAAAAAACAGGACTAAGTTGTGTGTTCATTCAAATGTAGTTGTCCATATTTTTAGAAAAAAATCCTTGTTCTAGAATTACCTTCAGTAATTGAGTGTAATGTAGGTCATTCGAAGATGGAGATGCAGATGGAGAAAATCAGCCACCTATAGACCACTACATGTCCAGCAAATAACTAAGTGCATTGAAATAGCAGAGAGATGCACGCAGGAAGATCCAAAAAGAAGACCTTCTATATCACAAATAATACGCGATCTCAATCAATCTGCAAATACAAATGACAACATACCCACTGCTAACCAGGTAAGCTCGTCTCATCAGAGAATGGTTGTATTTGTGTGTAAACATCTCATCAGTTGTAACATCTCATAAGTGAATATTTTCCATTTGTGATCAAAATTTTAAAATAAGACCCATAGACATTAGTACTAAAGGGCAGCACTATATACTTAGTTGTAAGTGATTGTGTAGAGTAGTGATTTGATGGCTCACCCAAGGCAATATGTCATGGTTTGATTTGAATCGTTGAAACTGAAATTGTGTGGTGTTTTCTTTCTAAAACCTTGGAGTCTTGGTGTGACCGTTCGGCACCTGCTAGGGCAAGTGATTTTTTTATATATTTTTTGTCGTGAGTTGGTTTCTTTTTTCTAATTTTCATTATAGTCAATAGTTTTCCTTTTCTAAAAAATTATCTTGGAAATTAATTTTCTAGGGCACTTAAAATTGTGTTATCTCTACAACCGTTGGGGCCGTAGAGGTTCTGAAAATAACAGAGGCTACCTTTTTCATAAACAATATAGGCTATGACCAATGAATGGTAGGCAGGGAAAGGATTTATATTTATATATTCAACTGGTTTTTGTCACAGATACCATCTTGGGACTATGATGACATGCTGGGCATTGAGCCGCTCGAGCTGCGGTTTACTTTTGAGCTGAACAAGGAAATATCAAATGAGGTTTTGCTGACCAACGGGACTGGTAATTGCTTTGCCTTCAACATCAAGACGTCAAGACAATTGCAGTACTGCACACAGCCAACCAAAGGAACTGTGCCACCAGGATCCCACCGTACTGTTAATATTGCACTGCGGCAAGCCCAAGCGACGACAACGACACTGGGATCTATGCTTCGTGCTGATGATTTCATCGTGCAGAGCATAAAGGTGGAAATGGGTCTTACAGATGAGGAAATCACTGAAGATATGTTCAATGATGAGGCCGGTAAAGTGGTTGATGAGGTGAATTTGACAGTTGTATATGATAGTGGGCCAGAGGAACCGCAAGCTGATCAGTCACTTGACGTCATTGCGCCGGTGTCTAAGGTATGTATGTTAAGAGGTTGACACGACTTAATTAGCTCCCATTACGTGGAATGACAACACACTAGTATTTTCTGTTTTTATTTGTGCTAACTACGAAATTAATTATGTGTGACAGGAGGTCACATGTAGAAGATCAAGGACGTGCGCCTTGATTTCCGCCCAATAGAAACCACTTCAGCTACCAGAGGGAGCTGCCAGTATAAAGCAGAGGAACGAGCAGCCGTAGATATCATGACGGGGGCCATGGGAGGCCTCCTCCCCAAGCTGGGCAAGCTGCTCACAGGGTTGCATAATCTGCCAGAGGATGTGACGGACGAAGTTGAGTCTCTTGAGGAACAGCTGACGGACATGCACACTGCCCTATGCAATGTATCACATGAGGGGATGCACATGCTGGATCTACAGGATAAGAGATGGGTCAACAAAGTCAAGAACCTCTCGTACGACATAGAGGACATGGTTGATGGCTTGCTTGTAAGCCTCGACGGCTCGGAGCCTATCACCACCTTGGACGGCTTCCGAGGCCTTCTACAGAAGATGCTCAAGCAAGTTGGAAACCTGGCCAACACAAGTAAGGTGGTCAAGCTCAGCGCTTCCGTGGCTAATCTGACTGTGAGGAGAACTGATGATGACCCTCGCATGTTGGATTGGTATAAAGATCAAAAATACCTTGTTGGAATTGATGGGCCACGGGACAGTTTAGTGGAAATACTAAAAAGGCGGGGGATGATGCGTCCAAAAAGAAGCGCAAGATCATATCAATCTTTGGAGAGGGTGGGTTAGGCAAGACAACTCTTGCGAAAAAGGTGTTTGACAAGCTTGCTGCCAACTTTGTTCTTAAGGCTTTTGTTTCCGTGGGTCGTAATCCTGACATCAAGCGAGTTCTGGAGGACATTCTCTATAAAATTGACGAGAAGCGTAATAAAGACATTCACAACTCAAACCGGACGGAAACTGTTCTCATTGATGATCTTCGAAATCAGCTTACGAACAAGAGGTACGCGCACATGACATGCCTATTGATAGTCTCTGCCGGTTTCCACTGACACCTATTTAAAAACATACAAGACTAATATACAAAATGTAGGCCCGTTAACTTGTGATACATATCACTTAGGTCCATTCTATTTCTATGTCCATAAACTTTATCATTTATTCAGCATGCACACATCCATACAATTCCACAACTGGCAAGCGCATGGCGTATTCCCTGGCAGTGCGCGTGAGGGGAAGAGCAGGCGCGCAACAGAGCAAGCAGCGCAACAATTATGTTTTTTAAATAATGGATGAGTACAAACATCCGGCCTCTACATCCGAGAATGTACACAACCAAATTATTACAAGAAGGCGATAAAACGAAAGCGCAAGACAAGTCTCTATAAAAGAAACAATTATGTTTCTGCTCAATTCAATCACCACAACTTACATAGTATTTATAGCATTTTCTAACACTTGGAAATAATGTAATAACTTGGGCTTTAAGCCCCTAATGCATGCGCAGCCCCTAATGGACACCAGTCATAACATCTCTACCCGCCTTATCCTCAAGCTGGAAGTTGGGGTAGGCAGCACAAAACACGTCAACGGCCTCCCATGTCGGCTCTTCTTCATGGAGCCATTCCACTGTATGAGGTTGTGCCAGATACCCCGTCAGAGCTGAGCTTGGAGGGCCTCGGCAAGGACTTGAAGCAGCCATCCATTCATGGTCAGTGCAAGGGCAGCCGGCGCTGCAGGAGGATCCACCCATTGTGGCTTTTGAGCAAGGCGACGTGGAAGACATCATTCAGCGAACCCCCTTTGGAAGCTGGGGACGATGCGCCATCTGACCAATGTGCTCGAAGACACGGAACGGCCCTGCATAACGGTTACCGAGCTTGCCCATGGCGCCCAGCTGTAGGGACTGGGTCGGGCGGTGCAGCAACCGCAGCGAGACCCAACCGCATCATTGTATTTCTTGGATAACACACAGCGCAAGTACATTGCGATCACCTTAATCCGATTGGCCATCTTGAAGAGATCGCGCCACACATCCCCGGTCAACACGGGATCCCGGTCACTGACGATGGATTGCAGGAACCCATGGAGGCGCACAATGCCATCGTAGAAAGCCCGGGCGACCGACGTGGCCGTGTATGGGTGGCCGAGCGCGATGAAGTGGGCGTACTTTGGAGAAAGCGGTCCACCACGGTGAAGATCACAGATTTGCCGCGTACCATTCGGCAGCCCCTCAATGAAGTCCACTGAGATGTCAGCCCAAACTTTGGACAGCACCTCGAGGGGCTGGAGCAGTCGCGCCGGCTGCAGTGCGGCAGTCTTGTTAAGCTGTGCACGCACACACCCAGTCTGCACCTGCATGTGGTCCCGGGGCACGAAGATGTGGCGTGGAGGCGATGAGGAGTCTTCTGGACGCAAAAATGCCGGAGCCATGGAGTAGGAGCCCGTCGGGGACGTGCCACGGCGTGGTGAGCTCACCGTCCTGGAGTTGTTGGAATCCCAAATATTTCGTCATAATCAATGCCATGCTTCTGCACATAACCCTTCGCCAAGTGTCTAGCTTTGTGCTTCAGGATCACACCATCTGCATTTTTCTTCAGTTTGAAAACCCACTTCAACTCAATTATGTCCAGGTGGCAACTCTGTCGGAGTTGCGGTTTTATTTTTCATAATATATTGAATCTCATTCTCCATTTCCTTTTTTCCCATTCTAGATTTCTAGCTGCTTCAGTATAGCTAGTTGGTACCTCAAATTCTGCTAACAGAGCTTCTCAAAATCCAGAGTGTTGTCATAATTTCATTCAAACTTTTATAATCCATTGGTGGTGTTTCTGACTCCTCAATGTCATTGTGAGCTGCTGCTGTGCTATTAGATTGGTCACTGGCTTGCATTGCTACTGGACTTGTGTACTCCCACCTGCCATCAATTCTGTGCCATCAAATGGCTATAGTCCATCTACCACAACTCCAACATTGCTCTCAGCTATTTAGTTTCCCCTTATATATAGGTGCAGCAGGTTTCTATCCCCCTTGCTGGACAACACCTCCAGCTGATGGTCTAGCTCCCAACCTGAGTAGCTTACAAATGCTTTATTATCTAGAGTAAAATCAAATGGTTCTAACTCACCTAAGACTGAGCCCCACTTTTCACTGAACTGACTCCTCAAACATCACATCTCTGCTCACCACAATTTTCTTGCTGACAGGAACAAACATCCTTTGAGATTTTCTTCCCTCAACTCCAAAGTAGACCACTTGACTAATCCAGCATTTTGACAAGTGGTACAACAGTCTTGACATTTCCCCACGCAGCCAAGATGAGGCTTCTTTTTGCATCAACCTTCAAATAGAGTTTGATAAGTCAGAGCTTTTGTTGGTAGTCTACTTAGCAAGTACATTGCATCCCTCACAGCGTCTCCATAGAACTTTCCAGGCACACTCATGCTTTTCAATATAGCTCTAGCCATCTCCATAAAGTCGTATTCTTTCTCTCAACCACACCGTTCTGCTGAGGTGAATAGGGTGCATTTAAGTGTCTCCTAATGCCTGCCTTCTCACAAACATCCTGACACAACTTAAACAAAAATTATCTGCCTCTAGTTAAGTGTCACCTAATGCCTGCCTTCTCACAAATATACTGACACAACTTAGATAAAAAGTGTCTACCTCTATCTGAGCAAAATGTGTTGATTCTATTCCCAGTAAAGTTCTCGACTTTTAGATTTATACTTGATGAAAGCATCTAGAGCTTGATCTTTAGACTTAAGCATATAAACATAGCTCCATCTACTGCAATCATCAATTAAGAGCATGAAATATAAATTATTACCAACTATTCCTAGAGTTATAGGCCCACACAAGTCAACATGCACCAATTCAGTGATTTTTTGTAGCTTTCGACTAAGCTACCTGAGCATAGGGAGGATGTTCTATTGTCAGTATTCCAACACCTTAAGCTTTCTGACTTAACTGATTCAGTGCTCTGAAATTCACATGGCCTAGCCTACCATGCCACAACCATGACTAATCATCACTACTAACACTAGCACTACAGCATGGCCATTTAAACAAGGAATTTAAACATGCCTTTAAAAGTGGTAAAAATGCCTTTAAAGATCTTTTTAGGCATTATTGAAATTGCCGACTATAAAATAGACTTAAACGGTCTTTTGAGGCATCAATACAAAAAAGCATTTCTAGATGCCTATAATACAAGGCATTTTGTACAAGCCTTAAAACATTAACGAAGGTGTTTTTAAAAATGCCGCAAAAAATCAAGGTAAACCAGCAAAATCCATTTGAGAATGAACCAATGTGAGCACAAATTAACAATATGTCCATCCAAATATTAAAATTATTCAGAGAGGCATAAGTTTCTATCTCCAAATATCCATCAAACAGAAAAGTAAACATGATTCTCAGTACTGTGGCCTAGGTTCTCATTCATGAATGATGAATTCTTACTCCTATTGTTTATTTAGGTTGTCATTTATCAATGAAAAGTTTCCTTCTCCCTTTTAAAAGATAAAAACATGACATACTTACATTAAAACTATATACATGTCCTAGTATATTTCCAACTGAATAGATATCACCCCGTTGTCAGCCTTCTTACTGTCTTCACTTTTGCAATTGCTCCTGTTAGGAGAATAGAAATATCTCAATGAACACTACAGTTGAGTAGCACTTCCATCATAACGAGTTGTAGCATCTATAACTTGTTACAGTAACCCTTTCGAAGAGCATATAGTGATGCTTGTGGCTGCTGGGTTATACATTCTGTCAAAAACGAAGGTGCATCCGATTAGCCTGAAAAAAAAAAGAAAAAAATAGGAGTTACTATAGGTTTACCTTTGAAACAGGTGCCAATTCCACTCACAAGGGAAGAGACAGACATATGATCATATTGCAAAACAAGTTCCAAGGTACCTGACATTGTAGTTGTGCCCTCAGCAACCCCAAACACAAAAAGCCTAGCGAGCACCGAGCAAGTCTTCATGGCAACCCGTATCTGCCCAGCGTAGTAGCAAAGTCGAGTGTCATGGCAGCAAACTGCAACGCAAAGAAAAGCATTTCAAACTTCAAAATGAAAAGACTATTCTCATGGGAAATCAGGGAATGGACTGGTCCATCCAAAAAGCTGTGTGTGTGTGTGTGTGTGTGAGAGAGAGAGAGAGCATGGCATGGCAAACAAAGAAAAGGAACATCAGTTAGAGACATAGAACAATAATCATAACGGCTGAATTGCTAATCTATGAAGAATTTTGGACCATCCAGTCAATAGAAAATTCGTAGAGCCAAGGTGTATCAATCACTGTAGGTAGGTTCAATTCAGGCTCAAGTAAACTGTTAGAATTAATTACCTTGTTTAGTATTCCTAGATATATCAGCCGCCTCCTGGCTGGCTTAGGCCCTTTGGGCGCAGCCCCTTGGGCTCCCTCTCCACTCCTATTTATATGTAATCTCCTCTGTAATCCATCATCGAGCATTCTAAGCCTTTGCCATTCCTGTCTATCATGGTATCAGCTGACTAATCTAGTCCTGGACCTTTCCTCTCCCACCCACCTCTCTTCGCACCCTCTGCTGCCTTGCACGCCCCCTTGGGCTGTTGCATCCATGGCTGCCCCTACCTCACAGGGGGCCTCCGGCTCCCGGCGTCGCCCTGTGGCCACCACCACCAAATTCTTGCGACGAAGCCCGGCTGCCGCCAAGACTACGGAGGGACGAAGCTGCTGCTCTGGCCTCCTCCAGCGCCGGCGCAGCCAGACCCTCAAGATAGGCCGCCATCCTCAAGTCCGCGCCGCTGCCTGGGAGTGTGTCGGCTCCGCTGCTGCTGTCCTCGAGGCGAGCAGCGAGCTGATGCCACGGAAGCGGCGGCTGCGGCCATCGGGCTCGCCTCCTCCATCCTCAACCTGACCCCGCGATGGCGACTTCGCTGGTGGCGTGACCACTCCGTCTGCGGCGAAAGCTGTAGCTGTTGCCGCTTTGCCGCACCGGGCTGCGCTGTCGAACATCGGGGAACTTGATTCCGATTGTTCTGGACCTGCAATCCTCAACTACTCAAGTGGCGTGGCTCGTCCTCCTCATTTCGGCGCTTCTCTGAAGGATCATGTCCTCACCGGCGATCTTCGCCCCCGCGATCGGCATGGTCCATGGACTGCGTGGTTGTCACCGTGGATCTTCAATACCATCTCTCGACCTCCTCGGCGTCATCCATGGCGTGATGGCATCTCGCTAGGGCTGCTTGGCTGGGTCTTGAACAGCAGTTCTTGAACAATAGGGAGTCCGTGCCATGCTCCTCCCGAATTCCGCATCCCTCTCGGGCGCCCTCTCCGTCGGCGACTATTGCTGGAAGATGAAGGGCATAGGCTGACACCCTTGCTGACCTCGGTGAGCCCATTCGGGATCGCACAATTGTGCGAACATCCGGCGGCGACCCTTCCCCTCCTTCGCCCGGCGTTCGGTGCCGATCTCCGTCTCGCCGAGCTCAACATGCCTTCTCCGAGCCCGGCTCCTCCAGGCGGCCGCGTCTGCTTGCACCCGGCAAGCCGCCGTCCTCCTCCCGTCACGCGGTGGCCCGGCTGCTCAGCCCTCCCTCTGGCTGCCGGGGGTCACCCGCCCGGCTCACGGGGGCAACTGTCTGTCGCCCGGCGTCGCCGTGGTGGCCACGATCAGGGCAACCACACCAGCGACCTCTGCTGGGGCCTTGCGGGGCGCGGTGGCCCTCCATCTACAACCCATGGACCGGTCCATCTCCATGTGGCTTGGGTGCGCCTGCAGGTGGCCCTCGGGGGGCCTCCTCCTCATGCAGTCGCCTCCAAATTCGCCCCCACCAAGCCCTGCTTCAGCGCGCCACCAGGTTTTCGCCCCAAGTTCGGGCCCCTACTGCCCGGCGCCCCTCGGGCACCCTCTCCATGGGATCCCCGGGTCCCGCCAGCGCCTTCAGCACCGTCTCCCTCACCCCTCCCCAAAGCGTCTCGGGGTGGGTGATAGATTCGGGTGCCTCCTCCCACGTTACCTCCAACCTGGTATGGTCACCATGTCCTCCTCCTCCTCTTTTCCATCCTCCATCATTGTGGACAGCGGCGCCATCCTCCCGGTTGTTGGCACCGGCTAATCCACTATCCTGGCCTGTTCGCCTCAATGATGTCCTCGTCACCTCCAACATTATAAAAAATCTTCTATGCATTCGCAAGTTTACTCTTGATAATCTTGTTTTTCGTTGAATTTGACCCTCTTGGTCTTTTACGTGAAGGATCTTCGTTCGGGAACACTCTTCTTATTTGTGACAGCTCGGGGCCGCTCTACACTTTGCGGCTCCCGTCAACTCCTTCGGCCCTTGCGCTCTTGTGGCGACCCCCCTCCCGGCTACGGAACCGTCGCCTCTCGGGCACCGGGCGCGACCACTCTTGAGCCTTGCTCGGTCTTCCTCCATCATCTGCAGCAAGCCTAACGATGTCTCCACCTGCCATGCGTGCCAGCTCGGGCGCCATACCCGCCTACCTTTTCCTAGTTTGTCAGCGAGCTTCTAAAAACTTTGATTTGATACTGCTTGTGATTTGTGGACTTCCCCATTTTCTGGTGTATCGGCTTCAAATATTATCTAGTAATTCTCGATGATTGCTCTCATTTTCTTTGGACTTTCCCTCTACGGCTAAAAGTCGACACTTTCTGGTTCTTTCTAATTTCTTCGCTCTTGTGCAAAAAGCGCCAATTCGGGTACACTATTAAATCCGTTCAAAGTGATACTTGGTTGCGAATTTGATAATTCCGCCTCGCGTGCCTTCTTTCTTGCTAGCGATTGTTTAAACCGCGTATGTCGCCCCCACACCTTTCAACAAAATGGCAAAGCGAGAGCATTCTCCGCACCACCAACAATATCATTCGCACCCTCCTCTTCCAAGCATCCATGCCCCCTTCCCTATTGGGCTGATGCCTCACCACAACCACCCATCTCCTCAATCGCCTCCCCACTAAAACCACGAACATAGGCACCCCTTTCTTCGCTCTCCATGGCACCCTTCCCACTTACCATGACCTCAGAATCTTCGGTTGTTCCTGCTATCCCAACCTCTCGCCACCACACCACATAAATTTGCTCCACGTTCCACCACGTAATGCGTTCTCGGCTACTCTCCGACCATAAGGGCTACGGATGCCTCGATCAACCACTAATCAAGTCATCATCTCCCGCTGCGTTGTCTTCGATGAAGCAACTTTCCCCTTCACCCGGGCAGCCGTCCCTCTCCACCCTCGGCGGACTTGATTTTCTCACTAACGGCGACCAGCTCCGGATTTTTTTCCTCCAGCGAGGTACCTGCGGGCTCTTCCTCGACCTCCAGCCCCTCCCAGGGCTGCTAGTCCACGGGCCCACGGCGTTCGAGGTCCCCTCGCGGGGTTCCCTCACCCTGGGCCGAGGCCCGCGCCCCAGCCCTCCGCACCCGCCGCCTCGGCGCTGCTGGCTCTCCGGTAGCCCGGGCCCTTCCTCAGCGGGGCGAGGCCCGTGGTGCCTATGGACCGGGCACCCTCGGCACTAGGGGGCGGGCGGCCTCGCCATCCGTCACCATGGCGTCCTTGGCTCCCACAGCCGGATGCTGCAGTGCCGTCCACATATGCGGCCGGCGTCCTCCGCCCCCACGGGGGGTACTGGGGCCCGGCGATCGAGCATGGTCCCTTCTCCTCCATGCCGTCAAGCAAAGCTCCGGACTCCGGCCGGGCCGTGACCATCCGTCCGTTGCCAACTCCCATGGCATGGCAGCCAGCGGGAGATCCGGCTTCCGGCAACCTCGTGTCCTCACTGCGAGGCACTCTCTCCGCTGCCAGTCCTGCCGAGGCGGCTCGCTGACCAGCTTTGGCGCCGGGCTATGGAGGAAGAGCACACTGCCCTCTTGGACAACAACACGTGAGAACTCGTCCCCCGTCCTACCAAGGCCAATGTGGTCAGCGGCAAATGGATCTTCAAGCACAAATTTCATGTCGGCGGCACCTTTGGACAGATACAAGGCTCGTTGGGTCGCCGTGGCTTCACCCAGCGTCGGCGTTGACTATGGCGAAGACTTTCAGCCCTGTCATCAAGCCTGCCACCCGTCCGCACCGTCATCACCTTGGCTCCTCCAAAGATTGGCCAATCCATCAACTTGATGTGAAGAACGCGTTTCTCCACGGGACCCTGTCAAAGACGGTGTATTGCTCTCAGCCCTCTAGTTTCACCGATCCTGCTGCTCCAAACCATGTGTGCAAGCTCAACAAGTCCTATGCGGTCTCAAGCAAGCACCGCACGCTTGGTACAGCCGGTTTGCTTCTTTTTACGCTGTCCGTGGGATTCATAGAAGCCAAGCCTGACACTTCGTTGTTCATCTACTGTCGAGGGGCTGAGACCGTATACCTCCTCCTCTATGTGGATTACATTGTCCTCACCGCCTCCTCTCCATCACTCCTTCAGCGGGTGATTGATGCGCTGAAAAAGGAGTTTGCCATGAAGGATCTTGGCTCTTTACACCACTTTCTTGGTGTGGCTGTTCAGCGGCAGAAGGACATCATGTTACTATCACAGTGACAGTACACTTTGGACATACTTGCTCGGCATGGCATGAGTGGCTGCAAGCCCTGCTCCACACCGGTTGACACATGTGCCAAGATTTCCGTAGATGCCGGCCCTCCCGTGGATGATCCCACTGCCTACCGCAGCCTTGCAGGCGCGCTTCAGTACCTCACTCTCACTCGCCCCGACATTGCCTATGCGGTTCAACAAATCTGCCTGTACATGCACGATCCTCGGGAGGCTCATCTTACTGCAGCTAAGCGGATTCTCCGCTATCTTCAGGGCACCATCGACTATGGGCTTGTCATCCCCCGCACCACTCCTTCTCAGCTCGTTGTCTACACCGACGCCGACTGGGCCGGCTGTCTAGATACCCGGCGGTCTACTTCAGGCTATGCTGTCTTCCTCGGTGGCAGCCTCATCTCTTGGTCCTCCAAGCGGCACCCCACCGTGTCTCGGTCAGCGCGAGCCGGGTACGGGCGGTCGCCAATGGTGTCGCCGAAGTTTCTTGGCTGCGGCAACTCCTCCCTAGAGTTGCATCAGCCCCTGTCTTCAGCCAGCCTCGTCTACTGCGACAACGTCAGCGCCGTCTACCTCTCCACCAACCCTGTTCAACATCAGCGCACCAAGCACGTGGAAATCGACCTCCACTTCGTCCGGGAGCGGTCGCCATTGGGGCTGTCCGTGTTCTTCACGTCTCCACCACGTCGCAGTTCGCTAATGTCTTCACCAAAAGGCCTCCCTACTTCTGTCTTCACAGATTTTCCTCCAACCGATGTTCCGACTTCGGGGCGGGGGGTGTTAGAATTAATTACCTTGTTTAGTATTCCTAGATATTGTTTAGTATTCCTAGATATATCAGCCGCCTCCTTTCTGCCTTAGGCCCTTTGGGCGCAGACCCTTGGGCTCCCTCTCCACTCCTATTTATATGTAATCTCCTATGTAATCCATCATCAAGCATTCTAAGCCTTTGGCATTCCTGTCTATCATAAACTAAGCCATAGCAAACACACCCTGAATGAAAAGAAAATCATTGAACAGGAGAGGCATCTGTACTTCAGAGAGATTGACATAGAATTTCCATTTACTTTCAAAACACCATCCAGTAATGCTATGCTGTTTCGTATTAAGTTTTTGTTCAACGATGACATGCTGTTAACACCGACATGGAACTGTCTGAAGAAACCTTGGCAAAATTAACAATTTCTATGTCAAATTTGTATGGAAAAATAAGGCTGAGACATGGCATGCTGTTAACACTTACATGGAGCTGATTAAAATAAACCAGGACCTGAGCGGGGACGATGTCCCCACCCGTATTTCAAGCTGATTAAAATAAACACATCAACAACAGGAAGCAATTAGATGTGCCTTGTAAGTCGTATGTTTCTATAATGCAATAACAGCAAACAGGAATCTTAGTAAAAGTTGATCCATGCAAGCAAACTGATTACACAAGTAGTTGCATGAGAATCAAGCGACTCATGTACAGATACATATATGATTAGCCTAGCATCTCTTCATTCCATAATATGATATTAAACACTAATAAATATTCAAATCCAGCAAACAGGATCACCAACAATGAAATATCAATTTTTTTTAGATAAAGGATGAAAAACATCCGGCCTCTACGTCCTGGACGTACACAGCCAAATGAAATATCAATTATCTGTTTAAAGAATTGGATATGGAAAAGGTATTGTTGGGTATATTGCAAACAGATACCCTCATCAACCTAACGGAAGGAATGCTTGCGTCATTGGGCCAGGCGAAATGGGCTATACTCTGGCGGCACCCGCTCGCCCAAGCATTCGAGCGCCCGAAGCGGGGAAGACTTGATTCACCCGAGCTCCCATGGACGGCCTCAGGTTTTAAGTATTTTAGTTGCGCCTGAGGGCATAACCGGCTCCGCCGTCTGGCTGATGGATCTGCGAGATCCCAGCTCATTGGCCAACGACCGGCTGTAACCAAAGTCTGGCATGTTTCTAACGAAGCTGTTCTACTATGTAGATAAGAAGTACGCCGACACACCACAAAGACCGCATAGATCGCCTCATTTCCCGGAGAATATCTCTGTAGCCATGCCTCATGATGACAGCCACGTCAACGCACAGGGTTTACTTGGAGATATTTCCTAGTCTCGCCCGCCGTTTGTGACTCACCGACTGGCCAAGTGACACCGGCGTCGGTAAAAAGCCTAGGGAATATCCAGGATGAATCTCTCATATAGGCGAACAACGTGCAAGGACAACGGTCACGAAGCCACCACGACAACCACATCTTCGAGGAGCCTCCCTTCGCCTCCGTTCTTTCAGAAGGAAGCCCGGACAATGGCTTTGCTAGGACTCACACCCTATCAAAGGGGAGATGAGCCCTCGAAAGGGGTGCATTCAGTTTTCCTTCCACCAAGATATTGGCACATCCACTCAATCGCGCCCAGGAGCTAGAAGGCTCTCCTCAATCATGCCCCAAAGAAGCCACTCCGCCTTAACTCCACCCATCTACCTCACATCTAATGCTCTGGACCGGGGTAGGGACAGCCGCATCGGATTTCAAATGGCACCCAAATGCCGTTCGAGCCATCTTCAGGCATGCGCACGCGGTAGTCCACCCCCCAGATCACGGCCCGGCTAACAGAAATGTCCGCCCGCACGGACGTGCTGGCTCCCGTCCAAAATGTACCATCACATAAGCAGCCTTTCCTCCGCACTTGACCCTGGCTTTAACACACCCCAGGCACTGAGGACAGTATTATCCTCCTGCATCACTCCACGGAAGGGGACGATACCACCTCCCACTCACAACTTGGCGCGGTATGATAGATGAAACCGAGAAACGCCAACGGAACCCATCTGATGACATGGCTACACCGACTTTCCTGAAGAAGCAAATGTGCACGTCCTACCCTTTGAATATGCAATCAACACACACGGCACTGAGAGAACAGGCGTCGGTAGCGATCATGACACAATATCTTTTACTGGGAAGCTTGAGCGGACCCGATGTTATTCTGAAACGGTGGAGCAAGAGAGAAGGTATGAGGAGCCAACCTGGGCACCTCACCCCTTCATGACCATAGGGCGTCAGCCACCACCTCGCCTACGTCAATCGTGGTCATCACCTCGTTGTCCTGCTGAGCGTATTTGTGGCGGACATCCTCCCCGTCTACACCGCCCAGCTCATCGGAAATGTTGATCCACTCACTCAGAAAGTGACCGGTGGCCTCCTTCGCTGCCGCCATGGAAACTCTGGCTCCGCGATGCGCCCCCACATGGGACGCCTCCTTCAAGCACCCCGGGATCTCGAGAAGACACTGAGCGTCACTAACTCCTCAAGCTCCTCTACAAAAACACGACTGATTAGAACAAGCGTCTAACACGTTGAACTGATATAACCACATCTCGACACACCAGTTATTTCTAGGAGCATCTCGGCCATACAGTAATCTAGTTGCCTCATCTTCGTGCGTTCTGCGGTAAGCTCCTGCGTCAAGCGGGTACTGTCCCCGACTGGTATGGATACACCTAGCGGTGGTGGCCATGGCGGGTGGGGGCACATCCTCCCAAGAATGATCGCTGCGGGCGATGGCGACAAGTGATGGATAGGGCGAGCGAGGCAGAGGCCATCAATCTTGCCCGAAGATGAGGGAGTGAAGAAGCAAAGCATGCGCTAGAGTTAAGTGCTAGGTAGCCTACCACGATGAATCGCCTGTACGCCCCCCTTTTATCGGCCTCCTGTCGTGTCGGTACATCTCTCCCACCAGCGTTAGAGAACCGCCTCCTCGGTTCCAACGATCACCCGGGGTTTATGGCCACTAATCGCCCACAACCCTCGAATGACGCATAGGTAGTAGGGTCCTATGACAGTCGTGGCCGGGAACACGAATAGGTTTGCATAAAACCATTGCGATTAGTTAAGGGACGGGACCCCTCTCCGCTAACACCATGAGAATGTCACAAAGGAACCACATCCCACCAAAAACCCCATGCCATGAGGCTGTAATCACTCAACTGGCAGTGAGCCAGGGCATGCAGAATGCCTCAAACAGCCCCAAGAGTCCCGACCAGACTCGTGGACTTCTTCGTCGCTGAAGCGATCGATACAAAGCTAAAAATTTTTCAAAAATGCTCTCTCGAGCCATGGTCAACATCGATAGACCTTCGTGGTTGAACAAACCCGTAATAGCCCTCGAATTCGTCAAAACCATTCCATCAAGGGCTTAGGGGGCTACTGTCGGGTATATTGCAAACATATACCCTCATCAACCTGACTGAAGGAATGCTTGCATCATTGGGCTGGGCCAAACGGGCTATACTCCAGCCGGCACCTGCCCACCCGAGCATTCGAGCCCCAGTGGGGAAGAAGTCGATTCTCCCTAGCTCTAGTTGAGGGCTAGGGGTTTTAACTATTTTAGTTGTGCCCGAGGGTACAACTCGCTCCGGCATCTGGCTGATGGATCCTGGGGGACCCCAGCTCCTAGGCCAATGACCGGCAGTAACCAAAGTCTAGCATGTTTCTAACCATGCTGTTCTACTATGCAGATAAGAAGTACACCGACACACCACAAGGACTGCATAGATCGCCTCATTACCAAAAGAATCTTTCTGTAGCCATGCCTCATAATGACAGCCGCGTCAATGCACAAGGTTTACCGGGAGATATTTGCCGGTCTCGCCTACCATTTGTGACTCACTGACCAGCCAAGTGACATTGGCATCCCGGTAAAATGCCTAGGGAATATCCAAGGATGAATATCTCCTATAGGCAAATAGTGTGCAAGGACATCGGCCATGAAGCCACCATGACGACCACATCTTCGTGGAGCCTCCCTTCGCCCCGGTTCTTTTAGAAGGAAGCCCGGGCAGTGGCTTGCCAAGACTCACACCCTATAAAATGTGGAGATGAGCCCTCGAAAGGGGGGGGCATTCAGTTTTCCCTCCATGTTTAAACCAAGATATTGTCATGTCCCTCAATCACGCTCAAGGAGCTAGAAGGCTGTCCTGGGCTTCATACCTTCCAGCCTCAACATTGACTAGACCACTGCTGGTGGGCTTCTCCTTCATCCGCACTCGACGGTAGCGCATCGAGCACCCCGACCCTAGCTAGCTCCCAAGGGAGGTGATGCCTGCCTCCCAGCCCCTTTTTGCTAATCTGCGCTTAAGCTTCACCCGTCGGGACCTAGGAACCTCTTCCCCCTCTCGCCAGTTCTGTAATATCTCCCTATAAATGCTGACGAGGCGTCCCAAGAAGCATACACACCACTGGATGTAGTGATTCCTAATGCCCGAACCTGTCTAAATCTCATGTCCCCTGAGGTATCCTTTCACTTGTGAACCCCCAAAACAGGTTGTGGCGTTAGTTCATGTTCACTTAGTCGGTGCTTTGCGGGACCCTGTTTCCCATGCACCGACAGGTATTCATGCCGATGACCATCGGAGATCTTGGAGACGATCTAAAGTGACACTGTCTATAAGCATTTTCACAAATCGGTAGTGAGCATAAGATAGTGGCATTCATATATTCAACAAAGTGAACCAGATTAAGCACAGACCGGAACTAGATGTAGTTGCTGACCAGAGCATAAGGCAGGGCAGGAGGAGCCGAAGCAAGACGGGGAAGCGGAGGTGGAGCCAAAGTCGGGGAGAGTGCGGTTTGGCCTCCATAGGATGCTGGTGCCGCGATGGCGTGGCGGAACAAGGCGAGCCATAAGCACAATGTGGTCAGGTGGTGGTGTGGTCTTGTGGTCACCGCTCCACAATTACCAACACTAGGCGACATGCGGTGAGCACCGAGGACGGGGAGCCCAGGCCGCACCTGTGTGCAAGGGCATGGCAGAGCTTTTGCGGTGGGGGCAGGCAGAACGAGGGCGTCTCCTCATCGTTTTCCTCATCCACCTCCACCACCACCTTCACAGTCTTCATGGGCATGAGCTCTCAGCACTAGAAGATGCACACCTCCATCTCCATGGGCAATAGTTCCTCAGCGGGCGAATTGAGCGGGCAGCTGGTGCGGAGGGGGTGGGCATGGCCGGATCCGTATGCAAGGGTGGGGTGGATCCAGGGCAGCAAGGGTAGGCGGAGCCATGGTGGTGAGGGCGGCCGTGGATGCGGCGTGGTCGGAGTAGGTGGCCGTGAGTGTCGTTTGAGTTTTTTTTCCTAGGAGGACGAGTGGCACGCGACCGGTGCGGCTGGACAAAGACCTGTGTATGTGTAGCTTGCGCCTGTTAGGTACGGAATACAAATGGCGTATTAGGAAAGGGAACATATACGGTGGAACCACAACATCTATGAAAACCCGTGCAAACCATACGAAAAAGTCGTCTAAATTCACAAAAAATTACACGTGTAGATGATATGATGATACACAATCTAGTAAAAATATGTTGTCCAAAATCGACTTAATTTATGATGTATACAAATAACAAATTTTGAACAAATCATCAAGATAGCTTTTCTGGCTTGAAATTTGTTATTTTTATATCTCACAAACTAAGTCTAGTTTGGACAAGATATTCTACAAGCTTGTGGCTCATCATATCATCTACATGTGTGATTTGTTTAGTAAATTTAGACTATATTTTTGCCCTGGTTTGCACGGGTTTTCTGAAAAGTTATGATTTCCACTAGATATGTTAGTATTAGGAAAAACACCGATATGATTGCGAATAATCGAGGCATTTTTTTTTTTTTTTGGGCAAAACACCTCCATTTGTTGCAGGTAATTAAGGCATTTTTAGTTTGGCAATGAAAAATATGTTTTTGGAAGCCTTTTGGGATAATGCCTTTATAGAACAAGAAATTATGGAATTTTTGAAACAAAAATGCCTTTAACAAATGAAACAATTGTGCCTGCCCCTATTGCGGAGTTCAATTACTCGTTTGCCCCTGTTTTTTTAAACTTTGCTCGTTTGCCCCTGTTTTTAGTCTTGCAATTGCTCCTTTGACCCTATTAGGGACAGTTGTGTACTTATTTTAATTGCTCGTTTGCCCCCATTAGGGGCATTTTCATAATTGAAAAACTAAAAAAATAGGGGCAAACGAGTAAAGTTTAAAAAAAGAGGGGCAAATGAGCAATTACACTTCAGAATAGGGGCAGTTGCATAATTGGCCCTTAACAAAACGCCTTCTAGTGTAGCCAAAAGACACACTAGCACTGTTGGTTTCAAATGAACTTTATACAATCTGTTGTCTCCGCCGATGATGTCCCCTCGGAGGGTTCCACCACCTCCCTAGGCGCCTTGATCTTCCGTGATTGTTGGACTCGGACGCTCCAGCTTGTCTAGTTGGTGGCAGTCAGTTGCGGATAATTATACCGCCCGTGATCTCCATGACCGCCACCGCCTACACCACTGCACCCGAAACTCAAATCACCCATCGCGGTAGACGACAACAGCCCCAGCAATGCGGCAGGGACCTTTAATTAATTGGTGACAATTATTTTTCATATATTCTATTTATGTACTTTGATATGAATTTAGTGATATCACTATAAAGGTTCCTATATATAAAATTTGATATAATCAATCGCATACAACACCAAAACTAACCAATCGCATACAACACCAAAACTAACGAGAAGCCATACAAACATAAGTATAACCATAGCAATAAACCTAATTAAACATCACACTAGGAATGAATAAGCTATTACACGAAAGCATGCAAATATACCTAATTAAAACATAAACCATACAATCTGGACGCAACTCTCATCTGTCTCCACTCCATGTTGCGTATGTCTTGAATTGTGTAACCACGCTCAGTGTCTATGTAATTCCAGGCCCTCAGTAACGTACTCTCTCTTGCCTCAAGGCAACTAACACATGAAAGGCCACAGACAAAACTCAATGTTGGACCAGTGGCTAGGTTTGGAGTAGATTTGAGGCAAAACTGAATTCCTGTGTGGTAGGCTGGCCCACATGATCTACATAGTCCCGCATGCCAGCTCACTAGCACAAAAATGATTTTGCGAGCCACCCCGCCTAACTTAACCGTGGCAGGCATTTTTTTGCCTATCATGGTTAATGCCCTGATTAATGTGCTAGACATTTTTATTAACCGCCACTAGAAAAAATAGATTAACCGTGGTGGGCATCCAAACGTGCCTGCCACGAAAAAACGATTTTTCATGGCGGGCATCCTAAAAGGTCCGCCATCGAAACTCAAGGCCCAACACCGAACCAACCCAAAGCCTGTACCTTCAGTCTACTAAGCTCACGTATAACTCATACTGAGGGTTTTATCCCTTACTCTTCCCACTGCCGGACTCTTTCTGTCCCTTGCGGTCTCCCTACTCTCTCCTCACGGTCTTCGCGCACGACACCCAGCGCCGCCACCCTCCCATTGTGCCCTGTTGGTATATTTTAGACGCACACAGAAAAGATCCGCAAGCGTCACCCAGACGGTTTTAAATATCACATCCACGGGGAAACATGTTATGATGACTACGATCTAACTTAACCCAAAGCAGCCCAAGGCTTAAGATGGTCGAGAGTGTAGTGAGGCTCACCAAGATATCTAGCTCTAATCTTGATAAGCTATGTCTTCTACTTTTCTATTTGTGGACAGTTTTAACTAGGGAAGACACCAATAGAGGATGCTTTCCTAGCACAGGGTCCCACTAGCCCTACAGACAGGAGGTGGACTACAGAGGAATAACGTGCCGAGAGGTCACACCTGTTACCTATCACTGATCTAGAATGTAGGGTGCACCTAACGACATACCGAGTCTAAACACCACGCTTACACTTCGATATTACATTAACCGAACATAGTACATTAAAGTACTCAAAAGAGATTCGCTAGATCAGAAGAACAATATAATCAATGATGCTTAACAAAAGAAGAAGTAGATTACCGAGAGTAACTCCAAGCGTAGGTTAACTTCCACCAAGGTACAAGTTGTAGAGGCAGCACCGACAGGCCGACACCTCCTCCAAACCCTTCCCTCTCTCTTTCTCTCTCGTTCTAAAGACTAGATCTAATGATATCTAATCCTCTCTTGAATGCTAACTCTTCTAGTTCTAGTCTAGATCTAGATGAGATTCAGGGTGTATGCCTATTGATGATGGATTGAATAATGAATTAGGGTTTCACCCGAGCTCGGGTTATATAGTCCCATGTGATGAACGTCAGCCCTTAGATCAAACCGAACTTGATCAATGGCTTAGATTCAATCATTAGGTCAGTTGGAGGAAGGTTCCGGAAGATGAGCCCTGTTTGAACTCGGGCTAGGCTGGGTGACCCAATTATTAGGCGGGCGACCTAGTATTGTAGCAACTTCGAGCTCGGCTTCGTTGTGGTGTCTTTTCATCCCTCTAGAGTCTTCTTTCATTGGAGTTGAGTTGGATTAGCTTCGGGGCACGTCTTGAACTCGTATGGCTTGATAACTCTTGTTGTTTTCCTCTTTAGTCTCTGAAAATATATATTCACCAAAACTTGTGGAATTCTGTCAGATAAACCCTTAAGTCTATGTTTCAATTATATTTTAGTCCATTTCTCATGATGGCTGACTATAGATTTTATATCATAACTAGTGTCAACATGCCCCATCTCCCTCCATGCACTGCCCCACCTCCACATCTCCTCTCCATTTCTCCCTCCCACCCATCACCCCATGGCGGCGACTGCGCACTCCCTGGGGGCACGGTTCCAAGTGGTGGATCAGAGTGCCTCACCTCCCTAACGGCGGATCGGGCCCCCTCCACCTCCCCGGTGGCTGATTTCTTGCGCCACCACCTTACAGCAGCGGATCTAGGTGCCACCACCTCCCGAGCGACGGATCCATGCACCGCCACCTCTCCGGAGGCTGATCCGAGCAACCCCAACCTCCACGGTGGAAGTTTCGAAAAGTGCGAGGAGCTCAACGACGGTGGTTTTGGGTAGAAGGATCTCACCGGCCGGCGGTTCCGGGCGTGAGGAGTTCACCGGCGGCAGTTTCGGGCACAAGGAGTACACCATTGGAAGATCCACGATGAGGGAGGCTCAAGCGGCGACACCGACACGGATGCCGACAAGCGGGCGGGAGCGGCGGTGCGTGGATGGGCTCGTAGCCTCATCGGTTTTTTTTTCTTCTTCTTCTTTTCTCGAAGCGATTAACCCGTGGCGGGCGTTTTTGCCCACCACCATACTCCACGGATTTACTGCGAAGCTTGAGTTGGTGGCGGGCGTACATGCCCGTCGCGCAAAATCTAAAGTGCCCGCCACAGAAAATTTTTTATGTAGTAGTGGCTGCAGCATAGATAAAATCATAGAGCTAATCATGCAAGCGTATAAGAGTATTAGATAGCGACCTTGTATTCATAACAATAAATATACATGACTATGATGTGATACACCAATTAACCACTTCCATTTGGTTAAATCTCAGTATCCATTCACTTATATGAGGAGTATCAAGATAATTGTCACGCAAAGCTTGTATCTTCATGTGAGAAAAATCAGGCATAAAGTAGCCAATACGCTCAATAGTTTGTATACAATGCAGCAAGGTATTGAACTAGGTGTCTCTTCAAGTTGTACACTGACGTCCTGTCACGTGCCATAATGGGGGCTGCCATGGGCGGGCTAAACAGGCGAACCGGCCATGGCCCGCCCAGGAGGGGGCATGCGTGCGGGCAGGAGGGGACCGGCGCCTCTGGCGCCGCCACCGCCAGCCCAGCCCCCGCCCACGCCCCGCCGCCACACGGTCCCAGTCGCCCATCGCTGCCATCTCCCTCCCCTCTCCTCCTTCCCCAGCCGCCCTAACCCTACCACCACCGCCCCGTCCTCCCTCTCCGCCCGCGAAGCTCGTTGCCGTTCGTGTCACCAACCGCAGGAATCCTTGCGGTTTGTGACACGCCCCTCCTGCATGACTTCTTGCTCTACTTCAAGATTGTACCTAATAGGAATTTTAAAGACAACATTACAAGTCCACAACCTATGACCTTGGTCATTCACGACCTCACTGATCGTATCCTCGAATATGGGTGTCAGCCCAATCACCGATAGTGTTGATTCCAGTCACTTTCGACCGGGGATATAGTATGTGACACATGTCACAATCATATTAAGAATGAATATATATGTTACACCCTAGTAGTAGTTACACCCATATGTATACCTCAAGATTTGTGGTATATATGACCGAAACTAAGTGCATATGGATGAAGTATATGATCATACTAGACCATCTATGGTGGTATATATGTTAAGTATGTATTCATACATTGAGTATATTGATATACTTTTTTATATACAGTAGTAGTGGCATTTTATGTAATATATTAAAAATATAGGTTCCTTGAAATTTTTTTCGTGTAGTAAGATTTAGAGTATCTTAATATGAGTATCTAAACATACTCAAACTGATAAACAAGTATGAACACATACGCAATGTGGTTTTTGAATATGGGTGTAACTACACCGGGTGTATAGAGAGTGCACCCTATATATAATTTAGCTAGCATGTAAAAGTGACAATATTTCATACCATACATGGATCTAAGAAACGTGGAACGATCCTATCTAGCGATGGCGCAAACGGCAGGTCGCCAGGGCGAAAACCTAGGGCCTGTGGAGCGGGAGCCTGCCACCATTCATGATACCTAAAAAACTAACAAATGCTTCCAAATTCATCAAAAAAAAAAAAAACAAATGCTTCCAAATCAATATATAGAAAAAACTGATATTATAAATATACCATGCAAGAATCATATATAAATATATTAGACAAACATATATAAAATGCGCCACGACACACATTCATGTAGAAATGATGTATAATAAATAAAAATAAAATCCACCATTCTTCTTCTTATATAAGAGCATCTCCAACAGCTTTGGTAAAAACTGGTTTGGCAATTTCTCTATTTGCCAAATCTGAAATGCAAATGCCAAGTCTAAAAAGAGTTCATCTCCAACAGTTTGACATAATTCATTTGCCAAACTCAGATCTAATTTACAATAGGAACCCTAGAAGAGAAACAAAATTATATTTATATTCTTCCACCTCTTGAAAACTTATCTCGGGAACCCCGAGGCGTAAAACAAAATTATGTTTAAGCCCTTCGACCTCTTCTAATACGCACGGATGTGCCGCGGAATGCCAAACGTCGTAGTGTGCGTATAAATGCGCATAAATGGCATGATTTGCCAACACTCACTAAATTGCCAACCCAAATGCCAAACTGTTGCAAGGGGTTTTGGAGCTTTTTTGGCAAAATTTGAGAATGCCAAACATAATTGGCAAACTGTTGGAGTTGCTCACCGTAACACCCCGCCCTCCAAAACCGCTTTGCACAACCCTTCCGAGGGGCACGCACGCGTACACATAACACCTTGCTTACACTTTTGTCCTCGCCGTGTAAAAGGGTTAACCCGAATGTGATATGGCTGGAAGGCAAAGGCTTATAAGTTGGCTCCACCCTTGCTTAACCAGCAAGGTGGTACTAAACATGTGCACTCTGCACTCATAGGCCCTACTATCCACATCCAAATTGGGCCAGGTGTTACATACGAGATAAGGACACGCCTGTGCTGTCCAAAATATTTGCCCAGTCTTTCACGGTGCTAAAATATAATATAATCTGAATTTTGTTCCCCAAATTTCAATAAATCAATGAACACAGCCTTCGATTCTCTTATATAGGAAAGCAATAAATCTGAACAAGCAATGACTTCGAACAGAACAATATGGTTTTGGCTCACTAGTTCTCAGAAGCGTACCCACTAGAAGATAAATGGATCACAAGACAAAGAGGACTAATTGTGTCTGGTAGTCGCCGAAGGCACTAGCAACTCACGGCTAGCTGACTTAATAATTAAATATGAAATTCAGGGCAACACAGATCTTAATCCAAACAAGATAGCGTGTAAACCCGGATGCAATAATTCCTTGATCAATCTGAATGGATCCAACACAAGCAGCGTGCAGTAATAGTTGAAAGAAGATAAATGGTCCGGCTTACAATTCTTGGAGTAGATGCAATTCGAACAGCAGTAGCGATCTCCAACCCGTGCACCAATCAGGATACGATCTGGAGAGGGATTCAAACCGGAACCGATGCGAGCCCAAGAAGATGAATTCTCGATCACACACCAACACAAACCGCGAGGATCCGACAACACCCTACTAAGGTTTCATGAGCGGCGGCGGCTCGGCGGAATAACTCCACAATAAAATTCAACCTACCTCCTCTACATGGCACGCAGGCCAGTCTTATAGGCACGCAGGCCAGCCACCGTGGTAACAGGTCTAACTCAAAACACTTGGCCAACAAGGCCCGACTCAAACAAATAGTGTACGTACTCAAATACAAGTGCATGCACACTAAAAAATAGTAATATGACTTAAATATAGAAGTACCATTAAATAATATGGGAATGCACGCTCCTCCTATTCCATCGAGAATTATGGAATAATCTTGGTAGCTTTTCTTTGGATCAATAAATATCTGGCCGGAATGCTACTTACGTTGGCAGCATATCATCAACGTGAACTTGCATAGCTCCAACGTAAATATATTTTCTTTTGCTACATTTCTCCCTCGTGCAAATTAACAAGCTTGGTCTCCAAAGTTATAGTATTAGCTAGAACTTCCTCTTTCATCATAATAGTTTTATTTGCATCAGATATAAATGACCCAAGCTGAATAATTTGAGGAGCTATGTGCTCATCACATACACCCCCTCAAAGGACTCGAGGTCCTCGTCGGCGCCAACTTAATCAGGACCTCCCCTCTTGGCCACGCGTCATTGCATCCGGTGTCGGCACATGTACCCCATGCCCGAACAGCTGCGACTACACCAGCCCGTGAAACCACAAGGGTCGGCTCGATACCATTTGTAACACCCCGCCCTCCAAAGCTGCACAAGACAACCCTTCCGAGGGCACGCACGCGTACACATAGCACCTTGCTTACACTTCCGACCTCGCTTCGTGTAAAAGGGTTAACCTGAAGGTGATATGGCTGGAAGGCAAAGACTTATAAGTTGGCTCTACCCTTGCTTAACCAGCAATGTGGTACTAAACATGTGCACTCTGCACTCATAGGCCCCTACTGGGCTACATCCAAATTGGGCCAGGTGTTACACTCACATCTCTATGTTTATTACTAAAACATGGAATTGTCTACATATTTTACCATTGCAAGAATCATATATAAATATATTAGAGAAACATATATAAAACATGTCAAGATACTACAGCACGGATTGATCTACATTATTTACCATTGAAAGATTAGAAGATGAAGTTGTTAACCTTACTCCCCAAACAAGAACACGGACGAATGAGCGCACAAAGAAAGACCACTGTGTTTCCTACGGAGGAGACAAAATGGTCTTTGTGGATATATATAGTGGAATCTTTAGTCACGGTATGTGGCCATAACTAGGATTAAAGGTTAACCTTTAGTTCCGGCGTTCTATCCACATCCCGGGACTAAGGATTGCTACTACAAAATCCTAGGGTCCTATGCCTTGGGCAGTGAGTTCTTGTCCTCGTTAGAGCCACCAATAGAGATTAAAGTCCCCCGTGCGAAAATCTGGTGGTCTAGCCGTTGGGCAGGGGTCGGACTTATTCCTAGTTGGTGGCTCCAACTAGGACTAATCTATTCCCTAGTCTTGTGCCCAGAAATGGCTGAGACTAAAGACCTATACTAAAAGTAGTGCTTGGTGACTCCACATCACCAACGCATCATTAAAAGCACAATAACAATTAGCCCAACATGGGAGGCCCACGCGATCACAGGGAAGGTGGCGGTAGGGCTTCCTTCCACCACTGCTATGTACGGTGGGTGTCCTAGTTCATCAGTCTTGGCGGCGCCGCTGCCAGTGGCCTGGATTGAGGATTCAGTACTCTGGAGGCTAGATTTGGTGTCCCCGAAGCTGGATACGAAGTGTACGGGGATGGATTCATTCGGGGCGCGGGAGGCGATGGGTTGCTCTTCAGCTTTGTCTTCACACCGCTAGGTTCACCCTTGCCTCAACAGGCGACTGGATCTAGTGCTCTACATGCCAGATCCAAGTGGACAGGTAGCAGCTCCGAGTGGCAACAGCTTCTTCGGCTTTGGAGTGCTGGCAATTATGAACAGAGGTGATGCAGCACGCATGTCCACTTTCCTCTTTGTTGTCGCTGAGTCGGCCACCCCGGCTGTTCGTCATCACATTGAGCTAAGGAAGTTCCTATGGTCAGCCTGTGTAACTCTGGCATCAGCGTGGCAGTGGCTTGCTGGGCCTGTGATTGCCGGCGTCCAGGGCACTAGCTGGGCCGCTCTCTGCTGGCAGATGGCGTGTGGTGGCGTGGAGGTCCGCTTTCTACGATCACACGGTGTGAGTGGTTGCGTTGGTGATTCGCTTGTGCCTGCAAATGTACCGCTGGGTGAAAACCCTATCTGGTTGCCTTTGGGCAGGTGGTGATGGCACAGGCTGCGTCATCTACCTCATTGGAGATGTCATTTACCTCGTTGGCACAGGCAAAATGAGAGAATTGGAGAAAAGAGCACATAGTGAGACAAACGTAGAAAAGAAAGAAAATATCATGCCAAAGGAGGAATAGTGGATGGAGACATAGGAACGTAGCGTTGCCATTATCGTAGGTCCCGCACATGAGAAAATGAAAGCAAGTATAAGAGGCACATTCGTACGTGTCACTATTCATCTATTGGTAGCTGAGCGGCCAACATTCTTACGTTCCTGATCTCTCCGTTATTACCATAGGTAGAAAAGTTATCAATAATTCTTATGACTCCCATAGAACATAGATAGATTTACTAATTTATGGATCTTGAGTTGTCCGATAGAGATGTTTCATATATTGAATCATTAGTTATTATACTTTTTACCACATGTTAAGATGGTTACTGTGCTTATGTATTTAATAGAAATTTACATGGATAGTCTTGCTAATTCTTGGCACTTATGTTGTCATGTCAATAGGTATTTAATTGTTACCGATGATATATGGGATACAGATTCATGGAGGAAAATGAAATGTGCTTTCAGAGATGATGACAACGGAAGTAGAGTAATCACAACTTCTCGTATTCTTGAAGTTGCTGAAAAAAAGTAGTGAAGTTTACAAGCTACGACCGCTTTCTGATGCTGAGTCCAAGGAACTAATCTATGCAATAACTGGTAAAAAGCACATCAACAGATCATGCGGATGAGAAATGTACTGAATATATTTTACGGAAATGTGGTGGTCTGCCATTAGCTATAATTACTATAGCTAGTTTATTGGTTGAAAGTCCAGTGAAGGATTGGCACAAGGTGTACGACAGTATTGGATTTGGTCAGAGGGATGACAGAGCTGAGGCTACAAAAAGATACTGTCATTCAGCTACAATCATTTACCGTTTCATCTGAAGACGTGCTTATTATATTTAAGCATATTTCCAGAGGACCAAGAGATTGATAAAAACACCTTGGTATGGAGGTGGATAGCTGAGGGTTTTGTGCACGAAGAAGAAGGGAATTATTATTTAAGGTTGGAGAGAGGTATTTTTATCAACTTGTCAATAGAAGCCTGATCCAGCCAGTTGTAGTGGGTGCTCATCGAACCTATCTTGATGAAATTCCGACAGTCATCATACATGCTTGTCGTGTTCACGACATGGTTCTGGATTTTATTTGTTCCATCGCAAAAGAAGAAAACTTTGTTACTATATTGCGTTGCGATAAGCAGCGTTCACATTCTCAAAAAGATGCTCGTATACTGGCTGTCCAAATGAGAGAACTCAAGAAGAAGGGCCTGACTCCCATTCCCCAAGGAGTAAAGACGAGGTCATTTAATGCTACTAGTTGGACCCCTGAACTAATAAGCGCATTAGGTTGGTCATGTCCAAGTTTCCGGGCTTTACGTGTCCTGTGTTTAGAAGGTCAAGGTTTTATGGATACAAGTTTCCGGGCTTTACCTGATCTTGTGGGGCTACATCACTTGAGATACCTTGGATTACATGGACTTGATATTACTGATGAGCTGCCAAATGAAATAGGGGATTTAATATCTTTACAGGGACTAAACTTGACGGGAGGCATACGGGCATTGCCGGAGACCGTTATTCTGCTGACAAATCTGAAGTTCTTGCACTGTAATTCCGGATGTCAACTGCCTGATCAGATCGGATGCCTAACTTCATTGGAAGAGCTCCGCTTGAGCCCAACTCGATTGTCTTCAAGTTACAACCTGAATAGTTGGCTGCACCTTGGTAACTTGGTTAAAGAGCTCGGGAAGTTGACAAATCTTAGGGTGCTCCGTATTGAAGATGCACCCCAAATGTTTAACTGCGGTGACGGCGAAGGCATTTTGGAGCCTCTAAGCAATTTGAAGAAAATGGAAGAGCTAGTCATTTATGACTGGTCAGGCACCCCTAAACCAAACGGATGGCATGGTTATTTGCCCTCCCGGGCCCTCCGTTATCTATGCCTAATGAATAGTGAACAGCCAGTATGGATCGACCATTCACTTGAGAACATCTCCTACTTGAATCTGGTTGTGAATTCTGCCAAGCTGGGGATGTAAACAAACTTGGGACATTGCCACAGCTTCAGTCTCTCAACCTGGAGTTGGACCCACCGAAGCACTTCCATGATGACGTTGCTGCTTGCGCATTTTCCAAATTGCGCTACTTCAAAACGAATTACACACTAACATATCAACAGGGTGCTATGCGATGCCTTGAAGCTGTTAAGTTTACCATCAAGCCGCAGGCTGGTGTCAGCTACAACTTTGATAGCTTGAAGCACCTCCATTTGCTTGAGAAAGTTGAGGCTACATATCACTGCGAGACGGAATCTGGAATTGAGGAAATTGAAGGAGCATTGACCCACTCGATCAGCATTCATCCCAACCACCCTACCCTTGAGATGAACTATGAGTATGAACCTAAGTCTGATGAAGAGGTATATATGTAATGTTTCATACTCCTTTGGTTCCGACTTATAAATGATATTCAGTTTTTCTTAAAGCTGAAATTGTCTAACTTTGACCGAGTTTTTTAGGAAAAACAATATATTGACATCTAGAAGTTCAAACAAATCATATATCAAAGCATGATTCATGGATAATTTAGTCAAGATAATTACATGTTGTATATCTCAATGTATTTTTCAATACTTTGGAGTCCGCACATGCATGCATGCTAGCTTTGATTTTTTTTTTTTTTTTTTTTTTTTTTTTTTGTGGTCCATCCACCCTAATCAAGTAACGTCCTTCCAAATACATATAGGAGGATGATGGTTCAGAAAATGAAACGGACTGTAGTCCGGTGGAGGAGAAAGATAAGGTACGTAATGTTTCCTACTACATCCTATTCAAAGACATGCAAGGATGCTACTTTTGCCTCTCACAACAGTCCGCAAATAACTCTAACTCACAGAAAACGAAATGGACTCTGATTCAGAGCAGACTAATGTTCAGGCAGCATATGTAATGTTTTCTACGTACTTCCTAGTCAGCCATACCCATGCTAGTTTTATTTTTCAATGTCTGCAATTCCTAATTGTTGAAAATGGCAGACAGATGTATAGATGAACCTTGTAAAATGTATACATACCCAATATGGGCAGTTGCTTTGTCACTAGGTGTCTCTCGATCTATTGGGTCTACAGAAACTGCCATTAAAAGTTGCTAATGACGTTGTTAACTAATTGACACTAGTAGAGAACAGACCATTAGTCGATTCTCAATTTTAGCATTAGTCTCGGATTTTTTCAACAATTGCATAGTCAGGCGGGATCGGCACATTCCTGAACGTTGCATCTTCTTCCGGCCAATGTACAATTGCCTCGCCCACCACCGCCTTGCCTTTAAGGTCCTGTCGTGACTTGAGACCACCCTTCATCTTAAACTTGAGGTCTAGTAGGAGCCCGCCCGTGCTGCCGAAGACATTCTTCTCCAGATGCATGCAATCGATGGCATGTGGTGTATAGAGCTCCTTCCAGTATTCTAGGTACTTGAAGAAGATCGACTGCTTCTTGAATGGCACGGGGGCAGGGCGGGCATTGCTTCTTCCTCCTCCGTATCGGCCCGCTTTCTCTTCTTCCTTGGCTTTGGCGTGTCGTCTTCCTTCTTCTTCTTTCCAAACTCGCACTTTACGTCCTACACCATTTCGAACACCTTCGGCCCGTACCTTGTCATTTCCGGCTCAGTAAGAGGCTCGGGATTGTTATCGAAGAACTTATTCATCAATGTTTGCGGTACCTGTGCTTTTGGCCGAGAAAAATCTGATGCCTCATGTGCACCCCTTTGCCGGATCCTTTAAGGTAAGTGTAGTAGGTACCATCAATGCAAGCTGTGCAGGTGGTCTTCCCTTTAATCTGCCCCTACAGAGAAAAGAGACCAGGGTAATCGGTGATGGTGACAATTATGATGGCCTGTAGAGTGAATGACTTCTTTGTGGTCACGTCGATAATGACGACCCCTTTCCATAGTGACGCCATTTCCTCCATCACTAGCTCGATAAGCACATCTATATCATTGCCTTGCTGCTTTGGTCTGGAAATAAGCATGGTGTGCAGAATAAGTCTACACTTGTGACATAGGTGGGGAGGTAGGTTCAGGATGGTGAGGGTGCCCGGCCAGGTGCTGTGCGAGATGCTGAGGTCACCGAACGGATTCATCCCGTCAGTACTCAACGTGTGATGTTCCTAGGCTCGTCACCAAACTCCGGGAACTTAGCATCGAAACGCTTTCACCGCCTGGCATCTGAGGGGTGCCGTAGCTTGCTAGGGCGGGAATCTTCCTCTGTGTGTAACCCTCTTCTTCATCATCCTCTAGAGGTGGCATCTACTTCTTCTTGCCCATCTTCTTCTTTGTCGAGGGTCCCTCCTCATCGGCGTGACAACCGGCATTCCTCTTGTACTTACTCGCGCTGTAGCGTGGATGACTCTGATGATCCACATACTGACCCCTGTATAGGATACAGTGGTTAGGGCAGGCATGGATCTTTCTAAGCTTCATCGCTGGCTAAATCAGTTCCTTCGTCCGATAGGTGTTGGCGGTCACCTTGTTCCCCTCTGGGAAGTGTACGTCTAGGACCCGTAACAGGTCATTGAAGCTAGAGTCCGACCACCCGTGGTGAGCCTTCATCATCAACATCTGTAGGTTAAAATGCAGCACCGTGGAATGCTTCAGACAACTGCCGTCATCCTTGTAGAGGCGATCAGTTGCCACCTGCCTAATCTGTCTAAAGTTCTCCAACCACTTAGGATTTCCAAAGAGTATCTCATCATCACGGTTAGCAATTTGCTCAAAAATGTCAACATCCTCCTTAGTTCCTGGCTGCTCACCATCCCAATCCTCCTCCTGCTCATCATCATCGTTTGTAGTGTGACCAATATTGCCATCATCCCTGAGTAGATCTTTCATCATTATGTAATCACAATTGTCATTGTCATCGATTGCTGCTGCTGCTGCCACTGGTGATGAGGGCCCTTGTCCTCCGTCATCCACCGCCGCTGCCGATGTCGTCGACGATACACCTCCACCGTCTGTACTGCTTGTATCTTCTTCATAGTGAAACTTCCACACAAGGTAATCCTTTATGAAACCATGTCATATCTAGTGTGAGAACACAACATTATCAGGTTGCGAAAGCAGGTTCTTGCAGCGACTGCATGAACAGTTCATGCGTTCCCGCCCATGACTCAGTTGATGCTTCTGTGCAATGGGAAGAAACTTTTTCTTCACATTATCCACAATAGACACACGGATCCTCGAGCCGCTGTACATCCAATCCCTTTCCATCGTCACCATGACCTTGCAAATGGCAGAAAACAAGAGAAAGATGCTCAGATCTGCTTTTTCTCTCTCCTCCATTTGGATCTAGATCCCAAAGGACTCCAAATCAAGCAAAAGAGAGAAAGATCAGGGTAGATGAGTAAGAATCTACCTCTTTGGCTGCTCCCTTTCGACAAATAAAAGAGCAAAACTCCCCCCTAAAAATGGCCACTTTTAGGGTTTTGGAACTCAAACCCTAAAAAAAATAGAGTTGGAGTTGAAGGGAGGAAGGTGGGTGGGCTATTAACCGTGATGGTTTTTTACCCTGCGCCCTAAACATAATGGTGGCAGTTTTTTTAAAGAAAATGCCACGGTTGCCACGGTTGATACACATTAACCGTGGCGGTTATGTTACCATAAACACCACGGTAAATGTATTAATGATGGCGGTTATTGAAACATAACCGCCACGTTAATGAGAATTAACGGTGGTGGTTATGTAACAATGACCGCCACGGTTAATTTATTTACCGTAGCGGTTTTAATCCCTGCTGGCCTACTCGGCGGCCTCGATTAACCGTGGCATTTTTTTTAAAAAAAAAAACGCCACGGTTAATAAAATGGAAATGTCTCGCAAAAGATTTTGTGTAGTAGTGTTAGTCCCGGTTGGGAAACTAAGACTAAAAGTCCTTCCCAACCGGTCTAAATCCTATATGTTTACTAGTGTAACCACTAATTAATTAATCTTAATATTAATTAACCTCCTTTCCTATATTGTGAAGATACTAATTCCTTTTATTTTACTCAATTTTCCTTTGCCTGTGGTGTACTGGGTAGCCAATCCGACAAGGAATCAAGGTGATAATCTCTTGTTGTTTAGCTCAAGTACGTTATGTTTTGTTTCTGGTGATGGCATAATGTGTCCTTAACAATGATTATACAGATGATATATGGTTTTCCGGCCAGCGACATAGATTTGCATCCCATGTTGCCTTGGTAAGTCGATACTTCTAATTAACGTTATTACTAATTCATTGGTGTTATACATACACATATAATTACATGAATCTATACACCTAGCTTATATAAAGTACCAAACAACAATCAACATATATTACCTTATATTTTCTACTAATAACAACAGAGTCTCGTGTTAGATTTATGGAGACACTGCAGAAAAGAAAGATAAATCATATAGCGTTAGGAAAAACATGACAAATCGTAGAGATTACCTAAAAAATAAAAGAAACATACAGCCATCAAACCAATAGACTAATAATTATAGACAATAGTAGTCGTTGGATCATTCTGTTTTATACAAAAACTTAACACAATGGACATTTTAGAAAACCATAAGGATAGCGTGTATGTTGTAGCAGTATTTTCTTATAAATAAGCCATTGTATGTATGGGCTGAACTTCTTGTTTTTGCAAAATAACTAATTCTATGATGTTGATGTCTTATATTTGATATATTACAATTAGTAATTGCACTTAGTGAGGGACAACATGGATAGTTTTTGTACTTAGTGGGTGATGATATATACAGCGCTTTAGCACTTGATAGGAGATACAAAATATAAAGTGAAGGAATGATGTGGTGGTGTGGATGACACAAAGGCTCAAAGTCTTTTATTCTTATGCACATGCTAGGAAAAAAGGACAAATTAAAGAATGCTAGAAAAGATAAATCATAGAAATTTCACAAAAATTGAACCATCTTGCCTTCAACTTATTATACTTTAATCATCATAGAAAATAGTAGCCATATCATGCCTTCCATTTTGTAGAAATTTCCCACATTGGTACTATAGAAATGACATGAATTAACCACTGAACCTGCTCTAATACATTACCACATATTCCATTAGTGTAGCTAATGTGACCCACTAAATTTGCATCTAAATGATGCACCTCTAGTGTTATTAAAGATAATCTAACGACTCCTTGCAACTACATTCAAATTATCTATTTCTATAATTGCAATTTAAAATCTATGTATCCCCTTAGATTTGTAACTAACTACAAGCATCTACATTCATAACCTAAATAATCATAAATTACACTTGCATATAGTGCTAGAAACTGGCTTCTACCACCACTTATAGCCAGAAGTAAAATACAAGCTTTTTCCACCATAGAGACAAAAGCATACACACATGAACTAGAGAAATATGTAGATTTTCATAGTTTAGCGATCATTAAAATTTAGCTTTATGGAGCCATGTACCCATTGACACTAACTATTCGATTTATGTTATGTATTCCATGGTAATACATCTTCTAATTTGTTGATTTGGAATAATTATAACATATCTACATTCATATGTACGTTGAAAGGATTATTTTTGTATTGGAAAATAATAGTAGCACACATAATTTGATAGAGAAAATAATAATGTAGTCTTGGGCTCAGAATAAATGGAATTTAAAAATTACAATAGGAGAGCTCAAATAAAAAGTATAATAAGCGAGTTTAAAGTTACAACATGGATCAAAAAGTGTAAACCCCTCCGTACTGGAACACAAAGGTCCATGGAAATGTCAATCAAGTTATTATAGAAGGAGCAGGGCATGGAAACTGCTGGAAATTACTGTTGCCTGCCTTGTGGACAGGCTGGAATTTTTCTACAACTGTCATTATTATTTAGTACTATAATTAGATATTTAGTAGGGACAACGCAATTAATATTTAATAGGGTAATATTGAGTCATAGATTTTGGTACAAAGTTTAAACACTTCTAAGTTCTAACCCTTAAACTACATGATGAAGTGAATAACCACCAATATACGGCAAATTTGAAAGCTAGAATATGGATTGAGGAGGTCATGATATCTGGGATGAAATAAGGTTTGTACTGCACCAATATTAAGAACATATATAGAGGCCTGATGCAGAGGGAGAAACTATTAATGTAGGAAATATATTAATATACAAAAAACAGGATAGATATCTTTAACCATACGGGTATTGCCAGAGAAACGAATTGAGAAAGTGCTAGGATAAGCACTATCATTATATTTTCCGGTAATAATGCTACCGACCACCATCAATGTGTGAGCAGCATCTAGTAATTGATGGATTCGTAGCACCAGCTGTTATTGCTCTTGTTTCACCAATGCCTCATCACTCGCAGCATTACCATGTCTATGACCGCAATGTTTTCCTCCACTACGCCTCTTGCCCTGCTCACAAGGAGAAGGGTGATCCTGCTTCCAGGAGCTCAGATATTAGAGGAATAGAAGCAAAATCGTTCTAACATCAGTTTCTTAATCAGAAGTGGAATAAATAACTTAAAATTATAATCAATAATCCCAACATAAACAGCAAACTTGTAGAAATTAATGAGAGCACACTGACAATACATACTATCTGTACCTCTCTGTCGTCATGAACACAATATGTAAAGTGACCCCCATAAACTATATCTAAATTATCTCAAACCCTATAATTATTATGAAACAAAATCTAATGCAACCATTTCTCAAAAAAAATTCTAATGCAACCTCCTAAATTTATGTTGTCACGATTTTAATAGAAAAATCTCAACGTATGAAACATACTTCAAGAAAACTAACAAAGGGCACACCAAAAATGCATATGAAAAGTCACTCCTAGTATTCGATATCTTCTTCATGTAAATATCATCTTGTTTCATCACATAGGATTTTGGCGTATTATTGCTCGCCTGAAGAGTTCTGGATTTGGAACTATGAGACCCTGGTAAGTTGACGCACCCTTCTTCTAGAATTTATTCTTTTTGGAAGCATAGTTGAGCTTCCTATAAACAAGAACACCCACAATCCATATACGCCATAACATAAAAGGATGTCATTGACAACCCAGTAAAAATAATCCAGATTGGGGTTGAAATAACATTTTCTACTATGATTGAACTTGGATAAGATGATTATAATGATGGCATTACTATTGTTATTCACAGGTTCGTTGTTTCACCATTAATGGATGTAGTTGCCGAATCACCTTAATGTGCTCAGTAAAATAATATGTTGCAAAACTATGGAAATTGTGTGAGCATACTTATTAGCTTTACTTGTAACTAAAGTCCAGCAATGGTCCCGTTGCCATTGGTCCTCCCAAAACGGATAAACTAAACAACACCTGTTTATTCTGAGCCACATAATTTATTGTACGCATTGCTGACTCCCATGAACATCAATTCCATAAAAACCATGTAACTCTAAAATGGGCATAGGTTTCAGGAAGAAGGTAGGACCACACTGTCACCATACACATACCGAAGGCTAGAAGACATAGAGCTTGTTTGGTAGAGGGTTCACCAAGGATCTGATATCCACGATGGATCTGCAAAAAAAATTGATTGGTGAATACAATAGAGTCATTCCCTTCCCATCGAGCAAAGTAGAGCACATCGCACGCACGAGTACGGTGAAGGTCGCACATGGGGCTGGCGGATGCAGGCGAGGGCGGCCTCACTGGAGCTCACGGTCATGGTGGACCGTGACGGCCTTGCCGGGCAAGACCACAACTTTAGTAGAGGGGCGTAGCCAGCTGGGGAGCATGGGCGGGGCAGAGCCAAGACTCGCGTGCAGCCATGACTGGCCGGTGAGGAAGGGCCGGATCTCACGGGCAACCGTGTCTAGGTTGTGGGGAGGGGCACAACACGGCGCCAAGAGACTTGGTTGTGAGGCACGACGCGGCCACGATGGCTAGGCGTGCGGCCGATGCTTATGAGTAGCTGCTGTCGGGGCAAAGAGGGGGCGGAGCTTGCGGACAACTGCAGTGAGAGCATGGGGAGGGGCATGGCATGTTGATGGCAAGCTCAACGATACAGAGGAGAAAATAGAAAGAGGCACAGTCGGTAGATGAAAAAAAGAAATGAAGGGTACTTTTGTGTAATCAGCGGTAGTGTTGGGTAATTTTCCCCAACTCCAACAAACAAGAGTTAGTGTTGCACCCCCTTAAAGAGTTCCACCAAAATGGTGAATGTGGCTCTCAGATCGAACATTTTGGTGAATCTAGATTTTTTTTTGGGAAATTTTTTGTTGAGTAGAGCTATTTGCAGTGGATCTGGAGCTAGTGAATCTCTACCAAACAAGCGCTTAGCTTACCCACTCCTTTGCCCTTGTTTATCCACTAGACTCAAAATAATATATGGTCCTTCTTGTTATATTATGACATGATTTCATAGGTGACTATATGGACCATGGCCAACCCTGCCTATCCTAAGGTATAGAAGACTTTCATGTTGTGGTTTTGTCGACCTGCCTATCCTAAGGCATAGGCTAGATATGCTTAGAAGCCAATGAATGTGCAATAAGATATGCACTCAAATCTACCTACTATTCCTGGTAACAATCTAGGTAACAATCAGATCCTACCCAGTGTAACTTTATCCCTTTGAATACAAAAGAAGGGGCAGGGTCCCCTCTATGGGCATCTTGGTTCTTAATCATAAACCATCACACATCAGCATTCCCACATCCGAGCACACAACATAATAGCGAAGTTGTTCTCAACTAGATGTAGGGTGCCTTATACCTAGACCAGTATGAGCCTTTGTCTCAAGTATTCCCCCATTGATTTCCCATGAACAATATGTTGATAACCTGTCATACGCTAAGTCCTATGATAGTGGGTGCCTTAGGTAGAGGGCATCATCATCAACATTGACATTGACATCTCAGCTCCAGGCACCAAGATCTCTTTTGACAGAGTGATTTTAGGTCATGGATCAACTCTACAATATTCAACTATCAACAATACGCTGATTACCAGTAAAGTAGGTAGAGTCTCCCCGCCTCCTCTACATGTTGTTAACTAGGAATATGGAGGACATTGTGGTCAACTTTGTGGTTGAATAGATAGAACCGCAAACACCTCCATCTCTGATCAACCTGGAGTACTAGACAATGCACTTTGATGGATACCTAATGCTTGGAAAGGGGGAGGGAGGCTGGTACCATCTTGATTTCCCACAAAGGAGAACATTATGTCATGTAGCTCCTGTTGAAGGGGTAACAAACATTGTTGCTATGTCTAGAGCCCTATTACACGGTCTCCGTATATTGATATCCTTGGGAATCCAATTCCTTAGGTCTAGAAGAATCTAAAGACCTAAAGATGGATCAAAACTCTAAAGAAGTAAATAAACACAAGTTCAAAGCCATGATCTGCACCCATCATTTGACAAGACAACAATGCGACTGCACCCAGGCCAAACTATCCATTTGGGCACAATTGCCACCTAGTGTATTCCTTGACATATTACATTGGACATCTTTGACATATTACATTGGACATCTATCTGATGAAAGGCAGACCTAAAGGAAGGTTAGGATGATCCATGGGAACCTAAAGACGAATTACAACAGCAAATGATGGTTTGTCATGCTTGACTATCAATTATCTGTTATGTGACATCGTACCGAAGGACGAAATAGAGGTGAGCTGGCTGTCCAGAATAGTGCAGTCTTTCATTAGGACTGACGATGAGCTCCACAAACAAAGTATACTGTGGACCTCTCAATGAAGCATATCGAAAGAAGTAGGCTCAACCCTACTAGTTGACATTAACATCGAGCCTACATATATCATGTGACCCTCAAACTTTTGTTAGAAGACTTTGGATTGTGTTTATATTGCCCGATAAGGTTCCGATACCAACAATATCGTTTACGTAGTATGTGGACTCGACATAGTCAGACCCATCAAATCATTACTAAAAAATCTTTTTGCGAGGCATTTTGAAATAGGCCTCCGAGGTAGACAAAGCAAATTCAATAGCCTAATGCCTAGGATTAACCGAGGTTGTCATGGTCAACCGCCTTAGAAAATCAATTTACGTAGGCCGTCAAAAATAGTCGGCTCCTAAACTTTATTAACCAAGGTAGCCTTATAAGTGGCCCACCTCCAAAAATACCCCTATAAGGCCCGCCTTAGTTAAAGTGGCCTATCCCACTCTCAGTCCATCATGGCCCAACTTGGCGACACCGAGTCACGATACTATACGATGATGAAACCCAAGCCCATCTCGGTCCCTCACCTAGCCACTCATTCTCTCTCTCTGTCTCGCATCCATTTGTGTGCCTCTCCCTCATGCCACAGGCTCCCCTCACGGTGCTCCTCCTCACTCCACTACTCTCTCCCTCCACTTTCTAACCGGAGACCCTTCTTACTCCTAAGCCTAGGCAAAATAACCGATACCCATTACCCGTACCCGAATTACCCGAACATGAGGTACCCGACCCTAAATTCAGATAGCGATTTTGATTACCCAAAATTAGTTTGGGTAATTTGGGTAATACACTCAGGTACCCGAACTACCCGAATTGCCCAAACATTTGTCGTCGTCTTTGTGTTTTATCAATATGTTGTTAGTTGAACAGTTCAAATTATCACTTTATTAGAATATAGTTCTCTTCATTTGAACAGTGATTGTAACATATTATTCTCCACAAATTGTTGTTGAAATTCTACACAACTTGTTGGTGAAATTATGTATAAATTGCTACTAAAATTTTGTGTAGTTTGTTATTTTACGTAAATTCAGGTAGATCGGGTATACCCGAACCCAAACTCAAATTATCGGGTACCCCAAATTTCGGGTAGTGTATTTTGCGGGACTAATATCGGGTAACAGTTTTATTACCCAAATTACTCGACCTAAAAAAATCGGGTTACTCCACCACACTCTCTATCCACCGTGGCATGGGAAGGCATTGCGGGCACAACATGGCACGTCCTCACTAGCGAAGTGGGCTCTCTCCCTTGCCAGTGCTCGGATCCACGACGACGGCTAGTAAATTTGGTAAGCATGGCTCAAATCCGGTCCCCTACTCCTAGGTCTGACGTGTTTATCGCTTTAGAGTGGTGGCATGACCCTAACCGGCAGTGGCTTCACGCGGATTCGATGCAGCCACAGTAGAAGCGCCTCTCAGCGGTGCTTCTAGCTAGTTAGGCACACCTCCCAATCATGGATCTAACGATGATGACGGCGCCCGACCGGTGAGCAATGGTGGTTGTGGGCCATGTATGGGCTCGACAGGCCCATCGATGGGCTTGCTATGCTTATCCATGGGTTTCCCTTTTTTTATTTTTATATATTCAATCTACAGAGGCAAACATCAATTTGCCTCGGAAAAGGTGCATTAACCGTGACCTTTAATTTGAGGCATTTTGGCTGCCGCCTCGAGAAAATCATTTTTCGTCCACCTTGGTAAAGTTTCTTGTTGTAGTGAAAGCTACATTTAGGGGCTATGAGCACCTCTTCGTTGTGATTGACAAGTTTGCCAAGTGGATTAAAGCAAGCCAGATCACCAACATAATAGAAGGAAACCCTCTATAGTCTACACCAACATTGTATGGAGATTTGGCATTCTAAACTACATTATATTGGATAATGGCACTCAATTCACAAGGAAGTAATTCCTCCACGTCTATGATAAGAATGGGATTAGAGTAGACTAGTCCAGCAGGTCAAAAGGGCCAATGGTTCCATATTTCAAAGCTGCAAACCATTCTTATTCGAATGGCAGAAGGAGTTTGTTGGCCAAAGGTTAGCTGAGCTTCCTTTTCTTATATGGAGTCTTCGATCAACTCCTATCCAAACAATGAGCTTCAAGCTATTTTCATGGCCTATAGCACTGATACCATCCATCTTACTATCATTGACTATAGCTCACATCATGTTAGGTCATACAAAGAGGGAAAATTGGAAGAAACAAGGCATGATGCTCTGGATCAACTCAATGAGGCACCCCTATACAAACAATGAGCTTCAAGCTATTTTCATGGCCTATAGCACTGATACCATCCTTCTCACTATTGTTGACTATAGCTCACATCATGTTAGGTCATACAAAGAGGGAAAATTGGAAGAAATAAGGCATGATGCTTTGGATCAACTCAATGAGGCATGAGAATTCATGCTCCTAAGATTGGAAAAATACCAACAAGGGCTATGAGCATATCATAGGAAGTAGACCCTAGGTTTTAGTGATGGTGATTTGGTTCTTTAATGGATCTAGTCGAACAAGGACAAGAACAAGATGTTGTACTCCTAGAAGGACTTATATATCTTCACTAAATTGTTGCACCAAGGGCACACAGATTGAAGACCCAAGATTTTTGTCATTACAAACGCATGGAATATGAAACAACTATGTGGATCTATGCTTCAGTTTCATTATGCATATCTGTAATTCATTTGATATGGGTAATAAAGAAAACAATCTTTTTGCCACACTAAAATACCTTGTTCGATTGTTGTTGGTCCACTAGAAGGGACTTGGGAGCCACAAACCTTCAGTTTTCTCTATCTTCTATAAGCCAACAAAATTTTCAACCATATCCTATGCCTAAGATTGCTGGACATAGGTTAATGCCATGTGCTTAATAGGGCCGGCTCCAATGGGCATCGGGCTAAACACCTAATACCATGGCAATATTAGCTAAAGAAATGAAATATAAAATATAGACACAAATAAGAGGAGAAACACATCTAAAAGTTGATTTTATATAGCACATGTGTTTTACATCTATTGAATAATCTCACAGATTGCCATTCGTTACATGGTCCAGGTTTACCCACTCCTCATGGATGATGGTAGTCGCTCAAACTACGTTTTGTGTTGGGCTTCCTTATTCTCAGTAGGATAGCTGATACCTACGAGAGTCATAGTCTAAACCTTTACTCTGGTCTAGGCCGACCAAACCATTGCCAACACCATTTGACTCCCACAGAAGGTGCCTCATGCACCAAGGACCAAATGTGCTTCAGCATGCTCCCAAGGAGTGACATCATAGGGTCAAATTCCATTGGTGTGTGACTGTAGTCATGCACCATGTTTTTTGGAGTTTTGTAATCTGGCTAGTAAATTTATATGAATGTTGCGCTAATCCTGGAAGACAATGGTAGCATCCAAAAGACATGAGAAGTTATACTAGTTTAGGCCGGAGCCCTACGTCCAGTCTCAAGAGATGATCGAGTGCGTGTTCCTAGCTTGAATGCTCTAAACTTCTTACAGTCAGGTGTGCCAAGAATGGTGGAAGAGGTTGGAGATGGAGTTAGGGCCTACAGATGGATTACCTAAATGGAAGCTCCAGGGAGTTCGATAGAGAGATTGGGTGCCCTGGTTGCCCTAATACAGAGTTCAGCTTCAGGACACATACAAAGGGTGTCCTAGCTAACTTGTCTTGCAAGTAACTCCATCTTTTGGTGCACATCTTGATGTAGCTATAGTCATGGTCTTGTGGCCACATTGTGGTATGGCATGGACTGACCTGCAACGCTGATCTTGGCAACACTTTGGCACGATGTTAGTTCACAAACTGTCCTGGGCAATGTGGTCTTTGTTGTCGTCTTTTGGCTTCCTAGGAACGGCATATGGGAGTTGGTTGGTGCCCCTAGGCTATAGATCACCTTACTACTTGCAGAGCTGGTGGCCACAATCCCTCGCGCTAAGGTCATGGCCTCTGAGTTGTGGCCTCTGTCATGGTTCCCATCCTATAGTGGGTGAAAACGTATATCTGTCCTGTGAAGCCATACTTGGATCCGGCATCATCGTAGTGGCCATTATCACTAGGTGGTGGTCTTTTTTCCTGGGATGTGGCAGGGATGGCTTTTTATCGAACTAAGGTGACTACTATCCCCTCGGTCTTTGTGAGGTAAGTGCGGCATGCTTGCTCTTTTCAAAGTGGGCACAATTGGTGGACATGGTCCCTTACCCTCACTCCTAGAGATTGTGGTCGAGAGGTTGTGAGCTATTTCCTTGGTGTGTGGCTTAAGGAAGAGAGAGAGAGAGAGGTCGTGGGAGGCCCCGGCCTCAACATTTGGCTTTGCCTTTGCAGTATATTTGGGCCTCTATCGCTCTGCTTCAACGTATTAAGCTTGCAGACTAATCCATGCCTTGAGATACCGGGGGTATCATGACCTCAATAATGTTGTAGGCAACCCACACTACTACCTATTCGATTTTCCATGGCGGTTTTTAAAACCGCTACGACGACGAAGGCTCATGGCTAATCGAGCGATTTTCCATGGCGGTTTTCTGAGAGGCTCCAAACTGCCACCATTAATCCCAGAAACAAATAAAAAATACAAAAATCCAGATGCAGGCCCAAATAGGCCCAGATCTGGCTAGGGGTGGATCCGGCCGCGGGGGTCGGAATATGGCTGCCACCGCTTTGGATCATGCTACCACCGCTGGAACCGGTCGCCACCGCTTGGATCCGTCGCCAAGGCATGGATCCGGCTGCTCGCCACCGCGTGGATCCGCCTGGACCTCGCCACCACCGCATGGATCCGTTTGGGCCTCGCCGCCACCGCGTGGATCCGCTGGACCTCGCCGCCCGCCCGGAGGAGGGGGGCCGCTGGATCCTGCGTCGCCCGCCGGATCAGCGCCGCGCCCGCCCGCCTGCTTTGGATCTTGCCGCCGCCGGAACACGCGTGGAAGGGGAGGGGGGGGAGTGGGCGCTTGTGAGAGGGAGGGGAGGGCCCGGTTGTGAGAGAGAGATTTTGGGGAGAGGCGCCGGTTGAGTGAGTGTGAGGGAAAGGGGATTATGGGATGGAAACTCTAGCTCTGCATATATATGCTTGATCTTGGCGGCTTTTGACTGGATTTGGGCCTCTTCGGCTCTTGGGCTGGGCCTCATTAACCATATTGTGGCGGTTATTATAACCGCCACGGTTAATAGAAAATAAGCATCACGGTTAATCGTGACATTAATGGTGGCGGTTTTTCAAATAAGCGCCACGGAAAATTATTTGGAAACGCTGTGCAAAATCTGTTGTGTAGTAGTGCCAAAGACCTTCTAAGGTTACTAATAATCCCATGAGCTTCGCTAAGCTCTTACGTAATATAACTATATATGGTTGGCAATGATTATGGGCTCAAAAGCCACCTTTTGTTTCCAGTGTCCTCATATATTTCTCAAGTTGTTGAATCAATTAACCTCTATTAAATTACACGAAGCAGTTGGCCAGAAAGAAATACGATACATGTAGTACTATCTTTTAAAAAATATAGTGCTCATAGTTATGCAATTAGTATACGTATGCTAGAATGTTTGAGCAAAATATACACATTTATGCGATGTATGTAATTGCAATTCAAGGGCATTGATATAATTTTGTACGGACTGTTGTTGCCATGGAAGTGTGATTTGCTAGGTGACTATTTCGCATTATTGCTGAAACATTGAGACATATATATGAAAAATGCTTTCTACTCCATGGGAGTAGTTGTGTATATCTCTAGATTTAGGGCATATATGACCAAACCAAGTGTATGCATCTAAGTATATGTTCATACTAGACCACCTAGGGTGATATATATGTTAAGTATGCATGCATACGTAGAGTATATGGACATACTTATTTTATATACTATAGTAGTGGCATTTTAGTACTATATTAAAAAAATATGGGTTCCTTCGAAAAAATTTTCAAGCGTAGTAAGATTTGAAGTATCTTAATATGGGTATATAAACATACTCAAACTGCTAAATTAGTATGAACACATAAGCAATGTGTTTTTCGAAGATGGGAGTAACCACTTTCGAAGATGGGAGTAACTACTCCCGAGACTGTAAAAAAACCTCACCCAGATTAGAAGAAAGAAAATCAAAATAAAATCGATCTATAAGGTATACTCACCATTGCTACACCCAGATTAGAAGAAAGAGAATCAAAATAATTGAGGCATAATCACGAGGACGGAGCTTGGATCGGGCGTGCTCGCGCGGCCTGGTGTGGCCTGACGGTGGAATCAACCATCTCCGGATCTGCATGCTACGAGGAGAATAAGATTAGTGATAAACAAATTGATCAATGATCATATTAGGAACAAGGACGTGGGTTTCAATCTACTGTACCTGGACTGCATGAACGAATCGCGTTACCAGAATCTTAGATCGAAGCAAAGCCTGGTGGCCACCGGCAGCCTATTGGAGCGAGCAAAGCCGCCGTCGCCACACGGGCTGTGGCTGTTCGACGCTTGATCGCAAATACACTGAAGCAGATCTGATCGGTATATATTTATATTCAAAATATTAACGGGTCGGCTTCCTTAACACGCTAATGAACGCCCCCTAGGCCGGCACCACGTTAGGACGCTGTGTGTGTGTAAATCTACGTGGGAGTAGTTACTCCTAGGGACTAGGGAGTACAAAAGATTTTCTACTCCCGGGGAGTAGTTACTCCCACCTCAATAAACCATGTTCTGTATGTGTTCATACTTGTTTATCAGTTTGAGTATGTTTAGATGCTCATATTAAGATGCTTCAGATCTTACTACGTGAAATTTTTTTTTGAAGGAACATTTTTTTTTAATATATTACT